>CM052895.1:23941866-24008944 GCA_028534135.1 Potos flavus
TTACCCACAAAAGATAAAGAGTCTCCAAAGAAAAGGCCAACATAAAATCAAGTTTCATTTGTTTGTTTAAATCTGGCCTCTGCTGGAGGAGGAAATAATTTCAAGTCTAATTGTCTCTAATGGGAATGGTCAATGACGGCCAGGAAATGCCCAGCTGGAAGGAGGAAAAAATGCTTTGTCCTCACCTTGCCAACAGCCTGCTACCCTACAAAGGTACTTCACAAAATGGCAAGCTGACCTGAAATGGGGGAAGGGGTGTTATTTATTAACATTGAAAAACAGGAAACAAACTAAGTGTTCATTAAAAAGACTGCTTAAGTATTATGGCTTAAAACAACAGAAGCAAAATGATTCCTTAAACAATATTTATTGAGCACCTATTATGTGCCAGCACACTGCTGGGAAAAGAGACACAATTCCAAGTCAAAGAGAACTATACTTACACTCATTAACATGATATAAGATCTCTGTGACAACCGTATAAAGAGTAGGAAACCCCAAGAGTCTGCAAAGCAAATTAATATACACACACATAAAATACGTGTATATAAATATAAACATACAAACAATGAAGTCCAATCACATTAATGTAAATTTTTCAGTATTCAAAGAGACGAAAATAATGGTCATTAAAACATTGCCTGTAATCATCTGTGCAAGGTGGGAATTTGGGTAATCATTCTTCCCCTTCCTCACACTTCTTCCACCATACCATTTGGATTTTTAAGAGCATATATAATATTTGCATGTTAAAAATTTTTTGAGATTTATCACACGAAAAAAATCTGCAGATCCTAATATGATTTTTTTGAGAGAGGAGAGGCTGAGAAGTTGTAGGTCATTATCATTAATAACTGAATTATAATAGTTCACCCAGAAGCTATTGTGCAGTTTAACAATGCATAAGAGAACTGGCTCTCATACCAGATGATCTGGGCTCAAATTTTACCATTGCTAACTTATTAGCTGTATGACTTAAAGCAAATCACTTAATCTGTGTCAACCCACCTCAGAAGTGTTCTGAGGATTAGAGGGAATAGCAAAGTGGGAGGAGATGATGATGATGATGATGGCCGGCAGTGAGGAGGGAATAGCAAAGTGGGAGGAGACGATGATGATGATGGCGGCCGCAGTGGTACTGGTGGTGGTGGTGATGATGGGGGAAGGGAAAGAGGAAAAGCTGCTCCACATATGCTACCCATGAACAAGGAGGCTTGTCTGAAACAACTCTGGGTACAATGCTAAACCATCTCACCCTTCAATGGATACATTCCTCTCAGAGTAGCAAGGTCTACCTCTCCAGGGGTATCAAGAGCTTCTAGCAAATTCTTGCTCATCACTGACCTCCTTTCCCAGCCAGGATAACCTGTATCCATGCGCCACCCTCTCCTACCTCCATATCCACAATAATGTGACTTCTTCAGCCTTGAATGTCCTGTGTTCTCTAACAAACTGGGTTCCACCCTTCTCTTTAATGGTGCTCATTAAGCCTTATCCAAGTAGATCCTCTCGGTTCTAATTAATGTTTCCTATCCTAGCCCATCCTACTCTACTCTATTTATCTCAGTGCCTAGATTAGTCTTTGAAATACCTTATGTTTGAGGGTATTCTTATTCTCAACCACTTCAATATTAAACTCTGATGTGGGTTTATGTTCTTAAAAATCATCCGCCTACCCACCCATCCATCCACCATCTATCCCTTCATTAATGACAATAATAAGCCAAGCATTGTGCTGATGCTAAGCCAAGGTGGGTATCTGAGATTGGGAAGTACCATTACACAATCAAAAGCTAAGTTATTATGAAGTTTAATGGTTCTAATAAGATTCACTTTTGCTCGACTTCCCTATACAACTGAGGTGGACTTTGTCTTACTGCCCCTTGTTTTTACAGATATGTGGTCAACTTCGTTTCCTTTTTTTCTTCTCCTGAGTACTATTCCTGACAAAAATATTACTAGCACTAAAAGAACATTAACAATATTTTTTATTAAAAAAACCCATCACCCTAATAACAGTTGCTTTCTTTTCTTGTGTCTTTTGTGTTTTTGCATATGTTTGTGTGAATTTGCACAGCTGTAATCATTACACACAAATACTCTCATATACCTCTTTACTTACTAAGCACTTTTCTGGACTCAATATTTATGGTGTCAATAGCAGTATAAACACTCAAAGAGGGTCATACCATGGTTTACTCTCATTGCCCTATTGATGAAAATGCAGATTATTTCCATTTTAAAAGATAATTCATTAATGAATGATCCACCCATATGGATCCTTTTTCTAATTATTAATTATGGACTTGAAATACATTTTTCCAGCAATGGGATTATCAGAGCAAAAGCTATGGAAAAAACTTAAGGCTTTAAATAGTGATACAGCTTTTCTAAAGAGAGTTAACAATTAAACATGTGTAAAACCAACACTTTATTATCCACACTAATGGAAGGAGATAGTGTTGAGCCTAACAAGTTATTTCTGTTTGCAATTGGGAGGCCAAATATTTACACATACTTTTACACATTATTTGCCTTCTTAATTACGCTTCGCATGCCAACAGAGAGCATGAAGAAAAAATGAGATAAAATATATAAAAGTATTCTGAAATATTAAAAGACCAATACAATTTGAACCCTGCTGGAGAGCACAGGAACATCAGTCATGTAATTTCAACTCAGCCAAAAGTCATCCCCACACAGGGATACTTGGGTAGGTATTCACATCCTCTCCTACAGTATGCTGTGATTCCACTCAGACCTCAGTCCTCAAACGGACAAAGGGAAATATGTGTCAGTAACTCCCACCTAAACGCTTTTCTCCACCATTCCAGATGTACAAAATAATCGCCATTCCACATGCTGCAAAGCTAATCACGAAAAACAGAAACCCAACTGTCCAAAGTGCAAGGAGGAATGGACTGGGAGAGAGAAAAATGAAAGTCTTATATTAGAACTGTCTACTAAAGATTAAACTAAACTACAAATATTTATAAACCCTTAAATCACCACACTCCACCTATTTACACTGAATGGCTTTCAAAAGATTGCCTTTACTCCCAGCACACAGAAGACCAACAAAATCACCATGGTTGATCTCAGCAGCCTCCTACGTGGCCTGCATTCCCCAAGTGTGAGATCTATGCTGCTGTACAAGACATTTCAGTTGACTTAGAGACACATCCTTCAAAAACATTGTGTCACAACATAAGATATTCCCTTTGCACTCTTTTCAAAATCGAGTTATAGTTAACATACAACATTGTGTAAGTTTAAGTTACAGACATGCTGATTTGATACATTTAATACTGCCCTATGATTGCCACAGCAGCGTAACACCTCTATCTAGTCCAATACTTACCATTTCTTCTAATGTTAGGAACAATTAAAATTTACTCTCTTAGCAAGTTTAACTATAATACTTTTGTTGACTATAATCCCATTCTCTTTAAAGCTTTGTAGTATCGGGGTGCCTGGGTGGCTCAGTGGGTTAAAGCCTCTGCCTTCGGCTCAGGTCATGATCTCAGGGTCCTGGGATGGAGCCCCGCATCAGGCTCTCTGCTCAGCAGGGAGCCTGCTTCCCCCTCTCTCTCTGCCTGCCTCTCTGCCTGCTTGTGATCTCTCTCTGTCAAATAAATAAATAAAATCTTTAAAGCTTTGTGGTAGCATCTAAAAGAAGTGCACTTGGTATTAGCATGTCTTCAATTAACAGTTGCTAGCAGCTCTCTTTTTTTTTTAACAGAGAAAAAAGCCAAATATAGACTCAGATGTTTTAGCAAGCACAGGTATCTATTAGAAATAGGTACCTAAGCTATTAGAAATAGGTACCTATTAGAAATAGGTACCTAAGCTATTAGAAATAGGTACCTATTAGAAATAGGTACCAAAGCTATATAGGTACCTATATATAGGTATATATACTTATATATATACCTATATATAGGTTTGTTCCCATTTCATTTATTTTTAGGGTTCCCTTAGTCCAGTAAGTGACACTGGTTTACGTAGTATGTATTTACCTTTTTAAAGGCAACCTGGCAAGTAAAAAAAAGTGAAATGAATCGAAGTAATAATAATAGTAATAATAAGCAGAACAACCGTTATGGAAGTATGACCAAAATCAAGAGGGTCGAAGGTGACAACTCAACTTTGGGAAACTGCATTAAGCCTATTTATACTCCATGGTCATCTTTTTAATGTCCTGATCTCCTCAACTGGACAGGGACATCCATAAGGGTAAAGGGTTGTATTTTAATAACATGTCTTACTTCAATTTCTAGATATCCTATGTAGAAGCAGATAGTCTAGCAGTTCAGATTTCAATCAATTAAACTAGACACACTAAGACATCAAAAATATTATAATTTCAGGTTTGCTTTATCTTGATTTTTCATTGGTCCTTATGTCCATTTTAAAAATCATTATACTTTAACTTTGCTCTATCTCGGTTTCTGAATGGTTTGTAATCATTAATGACTTGGAACACTTCAGTTCTGTTTTCCCCTCAGTTAAGTATTTGACGATCTGAAAAGAATACTGCAGATATTCTAATAAAACAGGCAAAGTGAGCCTTTATTATGCGTGGATATGAGGAATCTTTCTGATCATAAAGTTATTTTATTCCTCATTTATCTGTTTGCAAGTAAGATACTCACAGCTACTAAGAGTTAAGCATTCTATATACTAATGTAAAAGCCTGTGCCCACCCTCTGTTCTACCCCCAGTTCATCTGATTTGCCTGTCTGGGGGGTTCAGGTTGCTTTTCCCACCACTCCAGTAGAAGCATGCTTTGCACAAAAATAGCTTTATCAATGGGAGGCCTCCCTGGCTCCTCAAAAAAATAAAAAAACAAAAACAAAAAAACAACTGTCGCCATTCAGTCATATTAATCAAACAAGGAAAACTCTTCACAATCTTCTGGCTGGCAGCCCATAAGATGGAAAAAGAATAAGACTATAATGATACCCAGTATCAGTCTTCTTATCACTGCCCAACAATACAGATGATCTGGAAACTTGGCATAAAGGGTCTTGGCTTTTCTATTCTTTTATTCCCCTAATTCTTTCGCATAGTTAAAAGTCAAAAGCAACCCCACCCATACAGTACATAGTGAATTCCTGTTTACTCAAGAAAACTCCACAGAGCTGAAAAGAGGTTGAAGGATGCAAAAGGGCAAAACCAACAAAAATCTGAGAGCACAGTTTTGCACTTGCCAAGGTAAAATTCACACGGAGTTGACCAAACGCAAAGGACCTCAGTTAAATTTCAGTAGAGAATGGAATACTCGGTATAATCTCCAGAAGATACACACAGAGAAAGTTTTATTTTGGAGATGATTTCCGTGCACTTTTCTGCCACTCACATCGCTCCTGCTTTGCTTGAACCTTTGAAGTTTCTCATTAATTCGGTTTCAGTACTGATCACACAAGTATCTCAAAGGGTAAATGATATTTTTTAACAAAACCAGGAGTGTTGAGGGCGAGGAACATCGGCCAGAGTTCAAAAGATGTGTAATTTCCACTGGGAGATGAATCTGTCATCATTTTTGTTTAATAGACACTGAAAATGAAAACAACAAATTTGGAAGAGAAGGTATAAGCAGAAAAAATATGAAGAGACTATGAGGAATAAACTGAAATGGGACATGAAATGGCTATCATTTATTTAATTTCGTTTCAAAGGCAAGGACTTCAAAAGTTGAATATTTTCAACACAGACCAGTTTCTCCTTGTGGGAGAATCAACAAAAATATCAAATATTCTGGAAACTAATCTTAGCTCCTACTAGGATTAACTGTATGACCTTGGATTAGTCATTAAGTCATTCATACCCCAATTATCAAACTGGTAATTAGGAATACCAGTAGGTCAAGTGACAGACTGAGATTTCCTCAAACTCTCACGGACAGTGCTACTCCCTGCTATGCCACGATTTCCCTTTGCGACAATGGAACTTTTAACCTTTCTAGACTCCTTTAACATCCAACAAATAGTGACTGTCTACTACATGCTCGGCCCCTGATCTAAACACTGGGGAGACAAGGTGAGTTAGATAAGACCTAATTCAAGGAGTGGCATTCTAAAGGCAGGAAACAAATCATAAAAAGCAAACGGTGTAGGCTATACAGGAGATTTGCAGGCTGATGTTACAGAAGGTCCCAGAGGCTGGAAAAAAGATGGTAATGTTATAAATAGGGCAACGAGAAAACATCTTTTTGAGACTGTGACATCTAGCCTAAGATCTGAGGAAGAAAGAGTGAGCTAAGTAAAAAGGCATATTAGAAGCTAAAACAACACTGCCGAGAGGCAGAAGAGTGTCTGCAAAGGTCCTGAGATGGGAAAGAGCTTGGTGTGCTAGGGAATAGAAAGATGGCCAGTGATGCTGGTCTTTTTAGTCACACCAGGGATTTGGGTTTCACTGTAAACGAGTAAGAAGCCATTGGGGAACTGCTTAAGTTAACTATTTTTCTCATTCAGTTTAGCCTTTTTATGTGGCCAAACATTAAGCTATTTTTTGGTAGGAATTTCTCTCAAATCCTATCACTGATTTTCTATTCTTCGACTGAGTATGTGGAATACAACTTTTTCTTGTTGACTTAGGCTCAGTACTACTATTTGATTGCAGTATCCATGAGGAGGGCAAAGGTGTCTGAACCATGTTTTATATAATAGAATTCCTTTCTCACTCTTCTACCAAAAATTGCTTCCTGTTCCATCAAGATGTCTCAGCTTCAGCTGTGACCATCAGGCTATGCATGACACTGCCTTTTCTATGTAATCAAGTGCCTGGATTCTATGAGTTACTGCTGCCCAGAGGCCATCTCCATCACTAGGCCCTTGGAATACAAAAAAAAGACTAATCTCATATAGTAGTCTTTATTTCAGGATTCACAGAAGTGTCACAGATGGTAAGGTCTGTCCAAAGTTTGTCCTGTTTGGTAATGAGGTAAATTAGGAAATTTAAATTTAAATTTTAAATTTAAATTAAGTATGATAGGCCGAATTCTAAAGATGGCTCCTCTAAGATTTCTGCCCTATAGTTGTTCAATCAAACACTAATTTAAGTATTAGGTTAAAGGAGTTTGAAGATATAATTATAGTCCCAACGCAGCTAACCTTAAAATACAAAGGCTACCTAGATGGGCCTAATTTACTCATGCAAGTCCTTATTTAAAAGCAGAGTTTCCTCAGGTAGGTAGCAAAAGAAAGTATATCAGAGGGATTTCAAGGATAGGAAGGTTCTACATACTACTGTTGGCTTGAAAATGGAAGAGGCCCCATGACTAGGAATGCAGGACTGCCACTAGATGATACAGTGGGCCCAAGTTGACAGGAAGCAAGGAATTATGGACTGAAGTCCTATAACCATGACAAACTGAATTCTGTCAATCAAAAGAGTACAGTGTTTAGAAGAGGACTCTGAATCCAGATGTCAACACGACCAGCCAACACTTTGATTTCAGGGTAGGCAGAGAACCCAGACACATCGTGCTGGATCTGTAAGCATCAAAACTGTGAGGGGTTGTTTTAAGCCACTCAGTTTGCAGTGATTTGTTACACGGCCATAGAAAATTAATACATTGGGTGAAATGGGTGTCCCAAAAGTTTGCCAAGTTAATGATAAAACAAACGAATAAATGAGCTCTTACTACATCATTCTTACGAATGTCCACATAAGGGGCGCCTGGGTGGCTCAGTCGACTGAGGATCTGCCTTTGGCTTGGGTCACGATCCCAGGGTCCTGGGACTGAGCCCTGCATCAAGCTCCCTGCTCAGAGAGAAGTCTGCTTCTCCCTCTCCTCCTCCCCCCAACCCCCGCTTGTGCTCTCTCTCTCTCACTTTCTCTCTCAAATTAATAAATAAAATCTTAAAAAAAAAAACACAACAATGTCCACATAATAGCACAGCATAATGAAAAGTGCATCATCTTAGAAGCCAGAAGCCCTGGGTTCTAGTTCTGGCTTTGCCACCTAGTGCTTGAGAGATTTGGTGAAGAATTCACTTTCCTTCTCCGGACTTTTCTTCTTCTATAAATGCAGGAAATGCTTAAATTGAAAGTTAAGATCTCTTTCAGCTCCAATAGTCTGTGAGATTAACCATCCCTTATTACATCAGAAAACTGAACTAAAAACAAATATGCACATTTTTCTCTATTTTTCAAATGCTACTCATCTTCTTCTACATATTAGCACATCTCAATCTCAAGGTCACAAGTATTTAAAGAAGGCTGCAGAACAAAAATCTGCTAATATTGCTTATTTTTTAATATAGTCAATATATGATTGCTACGTTTATTTTTAGCTTTGATTATACCAGCATCTCAGAGGCTTTTCAATCTTGCAGTTAACTAAATATTTAGGCATTTTATTTTAGAGAGCTTATCTTTGCATAAAAACTGAGTCAACACAATCCTAAAACTTATTTTAAACATAATCTGGGTACCAAATCAGGGTGGAGGGAGAGGGATATATATCTAAACACATGACTTAAAGTCTAAAGAATGTTCCTTGAATAAAAAATGGTCATCAAAGATTGAGACTTCTGTTCAAATTTTCATCTCTCTCCTTTCAATTTTTCATTACTGATTTTTGTTTTAAAACAAACAGAGAGAAGGGCCCTTATATGCATTCCCCTCTGTTATTTCAAATGTAGCTCATGTTATATTAAAGTTGCAAGTTACTCTGAACTAAAACATTAGGAAATAAAAATCTCTCTAGAAAAGTTATGTGGAATCTATGCTGCACTTCAATTATCTTTGTAGACTGGAAATCAGAGCATGTCCATAAAGTAATGTGTGAAAGTGGAAGGATCTGGGGGTCAGGGGAGTTTACAGTGTTTGATAGGCACAAGTTTCCTCAGAAATTCACTTGCTAAATTCTCTGTACTTAGAGCTGAGCTCTGAGTTGTCACACAACAGTGCTAGAGCATGTTCTATTAAAAGTAGGGTACACTACAGTGCAAGAAGATATTTCCCAATACATGCAACAGGAATAAGAACAGTGCAGTGCAAAAATCTACATCAAACCAGAAAAGACTATCCTGGGTGAGAGAATCTAGAAACCTGCAGCCAAACCCAGTGGCTATCATGCATCACTGTATGCACATACCAGAGAGGGGGCCTTGTACAAAGGATAATTGGTACAAAGACAAAGCCATAAGGTGAATATCCATAACGTGAAGACCAACACTTTACAGTCAAATGGTGGTCTGTAGGTGGTGGCAGGGTGACTTAGTAGGACTTTATCTAGAAAGATTAAATAATCGAAATAAAATTCCTTTAATTAAGATATAAGTTCTTATTTCAACTGTGCACAAAATCTTAATAGAATAATAACGGGAAATATAGTTTATCCTTTAAGATTTTATGATAATGCTCTAAGATAATCTTTAACTTCGACTTTAACAGCATTATCAAAAAGATGGTCAGTATACTTTGGTGGACTTCCTGAAATCCCACAGCTTTTATAAGATTTACAATTTCTCTTTCTCCTGCTTTTGATGTTTATCTGCCATTTGGAGAGAGACCAGAACACAAAGAAGATATCCTAAAATAAATGAAAGTGTTAAGCAAGGAGGACAACTGGTTGAGCTATGACTAGTTTTATTAGTGGTCTGTCATCAGTTAATGTTTTCAATTAATCATAACTTCTGCTTCCCCAAGTAAACTCCTAACTTTAGGGACTAAGATAATGAAAACAGATAAACAAGAGCCCCTAACCCCATAATTATGCTTAAAACCTTATACGCGGCTTCATTATCAACTGTGGGTTTATGCATCTTCAATTAATCCTCTGTTGTCTTTAAAAGTCCTAAATAGAAGAAGCCCTCCAGAGATTGTTCTAAAGAAATAACTGGGCTGGCTGGACTCCACTCACTGTCGCAGCCAAGATTCTGGCATTTAGAGCAAGCAAAGGCAAGTAAGCGGCAAGCTTTACAAGGAATCACTCCGAGTGTGCTACATGTTGCGTGGAGACAGCATGGGACGTGTCCGGGACCATGAGACTGGCTACAAGGAGGCTAACATCTGGAACTGGTCATTATTTACTTCCATTTTCCCTCTATTTTCCATTTTCCTATTAGAGGCCTACAGAGTCTTTTAGTGTTAATAACCTAAACAAGGTTCTTGATATAAAACATTGCAAGATGTCTTCTTCAGTCATTCCTGGCAAAGTTTTCCCAACAGTGTCAAACAAGGACATGCTCTTTTACAATTCTTGGTGCCAGAGATTTGCAATTGGGTGGACTCAAAGGACCTATAAACCCCCATAAATGTTATGCCACAATTTCTTTCCTGGGTACATTCTTCTTTTATATTTTGTTTTTAGATAGTCCATAATATTCACTGGATTTTTAAAGGCGTCTCTAACCTCCCTCCCCTCAAGAAACCTCCTGTCTACATAATTTTTTTCCAGGCTAATCACGGTACATCACTAGGAGTTTATATATACCATCTTACTTCTGTTTTGTTGTTTTTTTTTTAAGATTTTATTTGTTTGTTTGAGAGAGAGAGATAATCTGAAGCAGACTGCGCTGAGCACAGAGCCTGATGTGGGGCTCGATCCCACAACTACAAGATCATGACCTGAGCCAAAACCAAGAATCAGGACACTCAAGTGATTGAGCCATCCAGGCGCCCCCCCCCCACATCTTACCTTGATTCTAAAACACCTTTTTCCTAAAACTGAAATGCATCTTACAATCCTTGTTTATATTTAATAAAATATTTCCTTCTTGCTCCCCAGAAGTGATTATTAAATTGATAGGTCTCTGAATGGATGACATTTAAGCAATACCGGAATTAGGCCTACATCAAATATATTAGTAAATAGGCAAACTGCGTGTTCCTGAACAACAAATAAAAAAACTAAGAAAGAAGCTTCCGTGTCCCATGGGGACACAGAGTGGGCACCAGAACACCAGGAACACATTTAAGTTGATGCTCTATCACCACTGGACACTAGTCAAGTTTTATGCACTTACTCAATGTGTCCAGAGTGGACTATGTGCCAGATACTGTGCTATTGGAAAGTTACTGATCTAGGCATAGGACCTGGCAAATTCCCAAGAGGGAGCATGCAGAGATCCCAACGGCAAGTGGGAAATCTAGACTAACAAGGAAGTGGAGTGTTTTCAGAGAGAAAGAAAACGGAGAGCTGCAGAGAGAACAGGACCAAATGAATGACTCCAAAAGGGCTGGATTGAGTGGGGACCATAATTCATCAACCCAAATGAAAATATATTTGTAACACAGAGGAGAGGTAACATTGCAAATTTTCAATTACAATAACAAAGGGACTCTACCATAAGCCAGGGGATAGATACAGATTCAGCTAAGACTCTGACCATAGGAGCAGGGAAAGAAAGCATAGCCTGATTTGGGCTCTAAATTGGATGAGTATTGTACTAAGTCCTGAGGAAAAAAAATTCCATTTTATGGGAACTAACATTCTTCTATTTTATAGGAAGAATGGGGTTAACAGATCTTGACTACTTGAGTAATATCCCCCAAAGTCTGGGTGCCCTTTCCCAGAGATGGGCTAAAAGATTAAAACATGTAATATTTGCAAATCCCTTGTTAAGAAAAACAAAAACAAAAAACAAAAACATCTTTGTTTAGATATCATACTTGCTTGCTTTGTACCATCTATAATCGAATAGGAGAAACATGCCTCTCTCAGTGGTCCAAAGGAGGCAAAAGGTTTGATCAGATACCATGAGAGACCAGGTTTGCAAAAAGCAACTCTAGTGTTGGTAAACTCCACCCCAACTGGACTGTGCCCACTAAGGGTCTGCAGGAAGTCACCTCTTTTTTTTTTTTTTAAGATTTTATTTATTTATTTGATAGAGAGGAGAGAGATCACAAGTAGGCAGAGAAGCAGACAGAGAGAGAGGGGGAAGCAGGCTCCCCGCTGAGCAGAGAGCCCGATGCGGGGCTTGATCCCAGGACCCTGAGATCATGGCCTGAGCCGAAGTCAGAGGCTTTAATCCACTGAGCCACCCAGGCGCCCCAGGAAGTCACCTCTTATACCAAAATGATATCACTATGTGGCTCCATCCCACATGGATGGCTGAAGCCCACCTTCAGGAAGAGATAGTATGTAACTGCTACATCTCTTAAGAGAAAAGAGAGAGTCAAACTTTTCTGGTTTGTCTCTCCTCAATTGAGACTCTGTAAATTCCACCTCATCAAAAAAATAAATAAGTAAATGAAAATAATAAATAAAAGAACAGTCTTGTCTATAAGGACAGGCTGCCTTGTTTTGTCAAGTCCTGAAATACTGAACTAGCATGACACAGAGAGTGTCTGCCAGGGTCAGGAGCTGAAGAGCCAACCAATTAGAAAAGGTGGTGAAACAAGCAGGTGCTTGAAACAGATACTCATAAACCTATGAGGAGCCAGGCTCTGAAGCTACAAAATACCACATCCGTACACATTTGCTGTATACGTTTATATACAGAATGCCTCTGTAGACTTTCTTGCATTGAGGTGTTAAAAACAAAACCAGTTGTTCAGTTTAAAAGAACTAACCACTACAGTGGAACTGGAATAAGGCACCACCAGAGAGGGAAAAAAGAACCATGTCCCATGGGCAGATGCCTAATCTGTGTACTCGTTAACTCTCTCACCACCACGCAGTCAGTAGGACACTGTTTATACTAAATAAATGTTCGCTGGAATTGAATTCCAGAGGTTAAAAATTTTGAAGAGCAGCTTACTTTCCTCTCGCATGCTAACAAAGGAAAGGGCCAGTAGGATTCCAGTGAGGGACATCCTGGGAGGCGTAGGTGCTCATTTTGTCAAGCTAGACTCCAGCATGACTTAAGGACACTGGCTGGAACAAAGTATTATAAGCTATATCCTCTCCATGCCATGGTGGCTCCTACCACCTTAATAAAAACAAGCAAATACAGTAAAAGCAAACTGCCAATGGAATGGGGGTCCAGTAGTAATGGAGTTCTCTCAGAGTAAATATCTGTTTCTGCCTTTGAATAACGGAATGGTCCAGGGAACAAAGTCCCCATCCACTGTTTCAAAGTTACTTTATACTTTTTTTCTATCAAGAATTGTCCCTACCCCCAAGCCCTCAAGTCCACTAATGAGCCCAGGCTTTCCTCTGCTTACAGCTCATGCTACAATGTCATCAGGAACACTGAAGGGCAGTAAGAAAGCAATCTACAGGCAAACACTAAAACAAGTTTGAGTACATCTGACTAAGACAGCAGAATAAGACACAAAACAGAAACATGCCCATAATAGAAAACTCCCCAATTAGATCCCAGTCTCACAGCCAAGTATTGGCATCAAAGATGGCATATGCCATCTCTAAAATGCAGAGACCAAGAAAGGAAATCAACCTGCTCTGGTGAATTGAACGGTGGCCCATGTAAAGAGATGCCTATGCCCTAACCTTGTAAATATAACTTTAGTTAGGAAAAAAAAAATGTCCTTTGCAGATGTAATTAAGAAAGATCATCTTGGGTGATCTGGCTGGCCCTCAATCCAATGCCAAGTGCCTCTATAAGGGACAGAAAGGAAGACATGGAGAAGACCACATGAAAACAGAGGCAGAAATGAGAATGAGGCAGCCACAAGTCAAGAAATTCCCAGAGCCGCAAGAGGCAAAAAAGATTCCTCCCTTGGAGAATTTGGAGAGACTGTTGGCCAGTTGACACCTTGATTTAGGACTTCTGGCCTTCAGAATGGTGAGACAATAAATGTATATTATTGTAAGCCACCAAGTCTGTGTTAATTTGTTTTCAGCAGCCCTAGGAAACTAAGCCATCTGCCACACCAACTCGGGTATTCCTCTCACAGCATGTTCAACTCCAAACTGCAGATATAGAATAACTTTCTAAATGAGCAGCCAGAGCAGTACAGGGGCTCCCTGAGGGAGGACCCTCAGCTACTCTAGTTGTTCAGATCCTGACTGGCTGTTTAGTCACAAGATGTGGATTCACATCACCTTGAAACTGTTAAGAGCCTAACGACTGACACACCTACCACCTTGACAAGCTCATATATTGTTTCAGATGAGGCAATCAAGTCCTAAAAGTTAGCTAACTTGCTCAAGGTCCATGACTAGCTGACTCGATTAGATCGCAGCCCAAATCCTAATTTGGTGCTCCTTCTGCTACTGCAAGGATGCACAGAAGGGCTAGGGCCCAAAAGAGCAATAAACGTGGACACAGTGCCTCCTGTCTTCTTATTTTACATTTCTAGCCTTCCTCAAAGGTCCTCCAAAGACAATGATCATTTTGAAAGAAAGTCGTGTTTCCACTTCCCACACATCTACCACCCTAAAAACTATCTCACAGGAAAAGTACCACAGAACTAGCAAGAAAGGCTCTCCCAGCAGAAATTATCCTTACAGTAAGGACCCATCCATATTCCTGAATCAGTGTTTCTTTTCTTCATGTAACTTCCACAGCTATTCTCTGTGGTTCTCCTCTAATCTAAATAGGTCTCTATAATAATGTGGCCAGGGATAAGTTCAATGAGAACAAGCAGAGATTCACAGACTTTCTTATAACCATGAAGTTGACTTCTTGGTCAATGACTGAGACTGATCATCAACACCAGAAACAGAGCACTTTGGTAACGAAAACAGAACCAAACAAGAAAGAACGTGCAGGGGAAAAAAGGATTACTTTAAGAATTTCTTGTTTGGGACGCCTGGGTGCCTCAGCTGGTTAAGCGGCTGTCTTCGGCTCAGGTCATGATCCCAGGGTCCTGGGATCGAGTCCCGCATCGGGCTCCTTGCTCGGCAGGAGGCCTGCTCCTCCCTCTGCCTCTTCCTGCCTCTCCGCCTACTTGTAATCTCTCTCTCACTCTCTCTCTGACAAATAAATAAAAAAAAAAATCTAAAAAAAAAAAAAAAAAAAAAAAAGAATTTCTTGTTTGAACTGGGAATAAAAACTGAAAGGAATAGAGCTGTCCAGGAAAAAGAAAAAGCAATGCTGATTCTACTTTTCTTGCAAGGAAAACTTTTAAAACTATCCATAAAGAGTGTGGAAAAAGAAATCACACCACTAGTCTCAGTTTAATTGTTAATTGTGGGAGTCAAAACAAGGAAAGCTAATAAGCACTAATCAAAATGGGGTAAGCATTATCGGTATCAATCCAACATGGAAACCCAATGGTGAGACTGAAAACAACTTCCAAATGCACGTGTGCCCTCTCTCCCGGTGCCTGTCACTCCCCACTCCCTCACGCCACTTCTCTCTCACACACACATACACACTCACTCACTCTTCAAAGCTTGTCCTCTGTATAACTCACCTGTGAAAGAAACGAAAATGTATATTATCTTTGAGCAAGCTCAAAATGCAAGCAGATGGCAGACAAATGCACTTGACCGTGAAGCCTTCCAGGTCCTCTTTAACTCACAAGTGAGCTCAGAAGAAACAATGTCATTACTTCACTAGATATTACGAACAGAGATCCCTCCCCCAAATATTTATTCTCATGAAACAACCAGGTCTACGTGAAGTGCCCAGATGGCAGAATATCACAATGCCCTCTGACAAACGAAGAAATGCTATGGGCTTTTCTCCTTAGCATATCCATATCCAAACATCTTGCCTGACACATCAAAGCATTCACAGACATTACCACCACACTTCTCCCCAAATCTATCCTTGGACCCCCAAGTAAGAAGTCCTTATTAACTACATCACTTGATCCAAGTTCACTTATTCAAGTTCTTGCTACTTCTCTCCCTCCTTGCCCCTCAAACTTGCTCTCTGTGTCTCTAGTTCCTCTGATGGTATCAATCCTCCTTTGATCGTGATGCCTTCATAGACCAAATCAACTACATGGTGGTTGGAGTTTAGAACAATCCACCGAACAGTCCCGAACCTAGTAAGAATACTGACTGACATACCAATCCAAGAAATAGCCCACATCCCATGTAAAATTGATCTTAACCTCCAGAAACAAATTCTGATTGGGTAATACCAGGCTAACTGCAGAATGGCAGAAGCTCAATACTTATTATTAGAATTCAGTGCTAAAGAGACGACAGTGGCAAAAAAATGAAGGCTTACTGGAACCGCTGAGAGGGATCCAGCTCTGCTCCTGTATCTGTTCATAGAAGTCTTTGCAACAAAAACAGGATAGTAGGACACCCTAATTAGCTTCCACAATCCCATCTGTGAAGACACTTCAACTATCTCTGAAAATTAAGCTATAAACCTCAGTAGGACATTTCTAGGCTTGCTTAACATATTATTACTAAGTATTGTTACCATACCTACACAGAGTTAGCAGAACTGGCCTGACAATTTCAGAAGTATATTTTCCTCCAAATTTTAGTTCTAAGTTGATTTTAAGTATTAATATTTTTGCTTTCTTGTTTTCTATCCTCTTCTAAGTTCTGCTGCTAAAAAATAATGAAATATATCGTACTTGGGTTTTTCTGAATCATTATAGTTCCACTGACTGTACCTAGCCCAAAAGGCAGTTAATGGAGAGTCAGAATGGATCTTTCAAATCCCTAGACAATGATGTAATGCACACATAGGCATGTATAAAATCTGTAACTCTCTATAATTGACTGTCCATTGCACAGCTAATCTTTATAGAACTGATACCTAACAATGTGGTATCTTGTGGAGTCTCGTAAGGACTATCACTCTCTCCATTTTACAGGTGGGTAAACTGAGGCCCAATGAAGTGAGGTAAACTGCGCAAGGTTCCACAGCAGATCAAGATTCAAACTCACATTGGCTGACTCCAAAGCCAATGAAAGGGTTATTTCACCACAACCACTGATGTAAACTAAGACAAAAGGAATACACTATACACAAAGTGAAACCCATTTGGGAAATTATAATGAATGCCTACTGCCAAGTCCTTTATTATACCTCATCATTGCACAAATGTGTGTATGTACATGTATAAACACATACTTTTTCTTAAAGTATAGTTTCTGAATTCAAAATAAAGGCCTAAAGTAAAGGAATGATTTCAGAAAATGGAAGACCAACTAAGATCAGTTCTTAGCTATCAACAGTAGGCCTCTTTAGCAAGGCCACAAAATGCTGGCAGCCAGTTTCTTTTATAGCATAGTGAGTTGACCCACAAGAACTAGAGCTCTGAATATATTTATATGTTTTTCATAAACTCCAGGAAAGCCAGCAGATGACAAATTAAAAATATGTAAGTATATATAATAATATATACACACAAGTACAGGTACACATTATGTATTATATATATATAATTACATACATATACATCCAAACCTTATTGTTAGTACTACAGACAGGAGACAACAGTTTACAGATTATTAACTTCCATCAATTCCAAATCTTTGGTCTCTAAAAACCCTTCTGATCTGAGACTTTCTTTGTTGCAGGCACTGGTTTCTGCCATATAACAATTACTAAGAAGCAGAGAGGAATCCTGAGCAGCAAGGATGTAAATGTAGTAAAGTTCAAAGCATGTTGGTAAAAAAAAAAGACACACACCCCTGGGTACTCTTTTTGTCATTTATTCATTTAAAAGATATTTAGTGAAAATGGATTCTCAATCCTTATGTGCAGTGATTTCGGCCTGGGATTGTTCTAGGTGCCGGGGATGTAGTGAAGAACAACAAAGTCAAGATCCTTGTCTTCAGAGATTTCTATTTAGAGTAGCCAAAAATGACCAGAACCTAAGACATGCAAAAGACAAATCTGACTGTACATTACCTAGCAGGACTCCCCTTAACACATTGCCTCCAAGTTAATGCAATGAGTAACGGGTGCTTATTAGGTTTCATAGCACTCTGCTAAGCATCGAGGCAGAAAGGATATTATCAAGGCCTGCCCTCAGTAAGTTGAATCACCCTAGAATGACAATACACAGAGGTATGAGGTAAAAGTGCCAAAGTAAGGTATTATTATCCATCCTACATCCTACCAAGAGAAAGACAGCACTCATTTCTGTCAAGGAGTTGCAAAGAAAAGGGAAAGTAAAAGATGTTCCAATTTATTTCAACACTAGGAACCCCCTCCCCTAAAAATAAAACAAAAAAATCCATTTCCATTAACCCCAAGAATATTGATGATTTCCTTAGTCTGGCTGAAATAAATCTCTTTTTAAATCAATAAAACTAATTAGCAATGATTAATTATAAGAGGGCATGTATTTCTAACCTGAGGAATCTTAATTCATTTTCTGGTTTCCCTCACCCCGTGCTCTTTTTTGCTTTAACGAGAGAGAGAGAGAGAGAGAGAGAGAGAGAGAGAGAGAGAATTGAAGATGGTGGGAAGAGGGGGAGGGGTGGGGGGGAGGAGACCTCGCATTTCTGGGCATTGGGTCAAGACCACACAGCATGAGAGAGCAATGGCAGGCAGCTGGCTGGGGGCTGGCCAGGGCCATGCTCCTTCTGCTTACCCTTTGGCTGTAACCACTAGACCACACGTCTGCACTACTTTTCAGATGACCAGAAGGGAAGATTTTTAAAACTATACTAGAAAATGGCTTTGCTTTTAGGATGTGTTTATACTTGTTCCGGTGTTTTCTTGCAGGGTCACGGGGCAGAATTTTTTGAAACACACCTAAAAAGAACACAGTCACATTGGCATCATCATCAGTCCTCTTGACTTGACCACAGTGGAGCCCGATTCAGCAAACTCAAGGATGATTTTTTTTTTAAATGCTTATCTTGTTCCGCACCTCACCACAAAGCAAGCAACCTAATTCACAGACTTCCTAATATTCAAAATACCTCCAGATCTGTCAGTATTTTTTTAAAATGCCCTCCTTGATTTGATCACTAACAAATATGTCCACTTTCAGGCTTTTATGATGTAAGAGAAAGCTGCAAAAATGGACCTAAGAGCCAGTTCAATCATTCTTCAATTGAACAAAGTCTCTAAAAAGATCTTTCTCTTATTGACTGACTTTCCCACAGAGGGAAAAAAAAACTGAAGCTAATCCAACCATAATCTCCACTCCCATGAATCACTGCCATAACATCTGAGAGAGGGCCAACAGTAATTGGTGTTGCTGCTAGAGGCAGGAGGTCACGCTACGGAATGTCTATTAAGATATTACAGCCTCAATTGCCTTTAAACCAACAACTGCAACACAGATAACAAACATAGTAAATTGCACTAGGAGGAATATATGATGTGAGTAGTTAGGGCAGAAGAGAAAAGGTTCAAAAGAAATAGATGTATTGTGAGAAAACCTACAAACACTAGGTAGAATGCATATCAGAGAGCTTTTGAAAGCAGAGAAAAGCATAAGTGTTTTGGTTGTGGAAAGATACGAATTATTACCTAGATGGAGGGAGGATACTGATAACAGTCCCCAAATCCACCCCAAGATGGGAACAAAGATAGGCTGCTGTCCTGATGGAGGATTTCAACTACCTTGACATCTACTGATGGTAATGTGCCTTTAAAAAGCCAAGCCACTAAACTGATACAAGTTAAATGAAACTAAGGCGATGTGAAAACTAAACACAATATGTGATCCTGGAAAAGATTCAAGATCCCACCCCCCCAAAAACAGATTTTATATATACAATTACTGGACAACTGGTGAAATTTGAGATCTGTAAAACAGATATAATACTGTATCAAAGTTAATTTCCTGGTTTGATCATTATACTGTGCTTATGTAAGATGTTAGTATTTTGGATATCTGGGTAGAAAACATTATAGAATTCTTTGTACTATTTTTCTCTTTTTGTAACATTTTTGTAAGTCTGAAGTGATTTTAAAAGGAGAAGTTAAAAAATAAAAATGAGCTAATACACATACACACACAGAGATATACACACATACACACACACACATTCCTTTGATAAATTCTTGACTTACAAAAATGTCACCTTCCTGAGGGAAAAAACAAAACAGGTAACTCTTACTTTGGCCTTAATTCTGACTCAAATGACCAACTAAGTGGTGACAGAAACCTTCAGAGTTACAGACTTACTTATGCCAGCCTCTTCAGAGGTTGGGCAGTAGTTAACCTAGGCCACAAAAATATAAAATAAAAATATATTCCCCCAAAATAAAAAAATTATGTGTAATTAACAAAACTGAGAGGAGGCAGAATAGTGACTAACCCCTGAAGAGGGATAGAGAGTGGCAGGCATCCTGTCTCTCTTCTCAGAGATGGATGCAGAGGTTGGAGAGCTGAAAGGGGCAACACCCATCAGCTACAGGGAGGGGCACATCTGGGTCAGGGCCCTTGGGCTGAGAGCCCTTGAAGCTGTTAGAAACTACAGCTACTGTGGCTCCTTGAGAAGGGATGGGACATTCTCTCCTCAGGAGTTAGAAGGACCTTGGTAAGAGCTGGCTAAGTCCAACAGGTTGCTGACTGCTGTTAGAGTACACAGGTAAAGAGAATCTTCAGGTTCCCATTCAGTTCAGGTAGCCTGGTGAACTGGGAGAAGGGCAGCTCAGGTGAGACACAAGAAGTGCCTTTGTTATTCACCACTCCAAAACTCAGCAGCAGATGTGGGTTGCTAGAAAATAAGAGGTGCCATCGAGGATGAAGTGAAAAAGTCATAAAGAACACTAGAAAAAGTCAGGTTTCTACATTGGGCTTTAGAAAGCAGAACTGAGAAAAATGATGGGTCTAATCCCAAGGTCGGAAATTCGAAAAAGGAATAATGATAATACTATATATAGCATGAATCACATGCCATATACTGTCTTATGTACTATATATATATGGATGCAGAGGTTAGAGGGCTGAAAGGAGCAACACCCAACAGCTACAGGGAGGGGCACATCTGGGTCGGGGCCCTTGGGCTGAAAGCCCTTGAAGCTGTTAGAAACTACAGCTACTGTGGCTCCTTAAGAAGGGATGGGACATACATACATACATACATACATACATACATATATATATATATCTCCCTGCATTAAAAAAGGTGAAACACGAAAAAAAATTTTCAACAATCTCATTAGTAATTTAAGAAGGCAAATGAAAGCAATGTACACTTTTCCACCATCAGACGGACATATAAACAAACACACACATTTAAATTTAGAGTATTTAGAGTATTGGCAAAGGTTTGGAGAAAATGGGCACCTTCATAACTGACAGGAGGCAGTATAATTAAGTACTTTTCTGTGGAGAGTAATCTGTTAATATTCATTACAATATTAAAGGTGACTACCATTCAACATGCAATTCCACTTGGTATGTATCCTGGACAAATGCTGAAATAGGTCAACAGTGAAGTACGTACAAGGATTTCCATTCTATCATTCTGCATGAAAAGCTGAGAAGAGCCTACATGTCAAAGACTGAAGGTTTAATAATCTACAGGAAATCTATACTATGTCGAAAATTCTACAAAACAGAAGAATTTGTTCCTAGATGTACATGTACAGGAACAAATACACAGAAAGTTCTGGAAGGATACATACTACACGTTTGACTTGAGAAAGGGACTTCTGCCTTCCATTATGGCTAGGGATGGAAGGTCCAAGTATGTGTCCTCAAACAACCGAGTAGAGGATACAAGTATAACTAATGCCCATGACAAATGTCTCAAGCCTAGAAAGGTGGTAGTGTGCAGGTGAGGTCAACAGGCTGAGATCTGAGGCTTGCAGAAAGTGATGAAGGCAATCAAAAGGGATCTTATGTTTATGCCTAGACCAAAAAAGTGAGCAAAGAAGTAAAAATATTAAACAGGAGATGTGTGGCGATCCATAAAAGGTAGGTATTTTGGAATTGAATTGCCAAGAATTGCCTTGGTTAAGAACAAGTTACACAAAACCAACCATACTTTAATTTTCCTTAGGTTCGTCCATCTGATTATTTGACAGGTATGTACTGAATATCTTCTCTGATCCAAACAGTATGCACAAAAGATACAAAAACAAATTAAAAAAAAAAAAAACAAAAAACCCTGACAATACTCCTGCCCTGTTGAATAGGATAATCCAGCAGGGGGACAGATATGAATCAAATAACCAAACCAATCAATTTACTATTACAAGGTGAGACAAGAGCTTGTAAGTCAGGAATCGAGTGTCTCCAAATGCCTTTGCAAAGAAATGGAGTCTGAAGACAGAATACGGGGGTCCATGAACTTGGATGGTGGAGGAAAAAAATAAACCTCTTTTGCACTGACCTCTAACTGAATTTAGCATTTCCTTCAATACGAACATGAGCAACAAACCACAGTGGTTGTGACTTTGCTGCCAATAAAAATCACAGGTGTTTCCATATAACATTACCACTGTTGCAGATAATCTGAATTATCATTTATAGGATTTATCAGACCTGCCCTTTCTTTTATTATATAATGTGGTAATTAAAGAAGCATATACTTATATTCCAAGTGGTTTTAATATTTTGGTAACTATTTCTATGTAATTTTTTTCCTTTTTAAAGGAATTTTACTTTATTTTATGCATTATTCTGAGAAACAGTCTAAAAGCTTTACCTGATTGTCAAACGAATCCATGGCATCAAAAAGATTAACACTCACTCACCTAAATTCTGGTACAAGTAGATAGGTACGTATCTAAATGGACTACAAAATCAAGAAATTCAATGACTCTACACACGTGGGCTCACATAATGAAAGCAACCCAATTTCCCACAAAAAATAATAAAATAAAATAAAACAGAACAAAATAAAATAAAATAATTAACTCAGTTATCCTCAACTCTTTAATTTTGACTCTAGTTGTTCAACAAATATTTGCTGAGTGCTTACTTTGTGCCAGCCACTGTACAAGGCAACGGGGAAACAGCAGCAAACCAATTCTATTAGGGTGGCCTGTCCTCCCTCATCTTGGATCCTCATTGTCCATCAAAGTAATTGGTGGACAATCTATAAATGTTTGCTAAATGCTAAAAGCAGAATGCCTACGACTGGAATAAGTGCCGCCAACATGTTATGAAGTCCTAACGTTCAAGCAAAAATCTTCCGGCTGTCATTCCACTTCTTGGGAGAGTTTCATCAACTCCCCAGCATAAAACTCAATTTCATCTGACTTTCACTTTCCTCCCACTTTGTATCTCACATTGCTCAATTAAACAGTCTGACCTTTATGAGAAATTGCTCTTTGCAAAAACATCTAACCAAAGGGAACGAACATCAAGTGAACAGTATTCAATTCCTTTTAAGACTTGCACACATTGGTGTGATAACATTAAGTACTATTATGAATTCTACCTATATAAAAACATTCAAAGGCCTCAAAGAGGAAGCTTGCAGCCAGCTTCTTGCTCCACTAAGAGAAAAAGAAACACAAGGAAAATAATAGAGAGGTCTAATCCAATTTCCCAGCAGCTTGGGGACAAGTGGGAGAAAAGGAAAGCAAACTAGAGACTTCAGCCTCAGACTCTTCACCTCATACTATGTGCTATTACAAAGAAAGCTCTCATGAAGCAGGCAGAACTATCCTTCCAAACCACTGCACCACTCATAAAGGAGTGAGAACTGCATCATCACACAAGAGCTTAACGATTTCACCCCACACCTTCTTAACCATTCAGACTCCTTTGATCACTTATTTTACCATAGAAAGGAAAATCTAAGCATTTGCCGTGAAATGGTGAGGTGAGCTTAGCATACAGCTGGGCTGATGAACTGCCAGGCCTGGGATGCATTATAGCAATGGAGGCTACAGATTACTTCATAATCCTCCACTTGTAGACTTCAAGTTCAGCCTGACTGCTCAGTGAAATCACATTTTCCATACGAGTGAAAGCAGTCCCTGCCTGCACTCTGGTGAACCCAGGCAAGGTGACTTTAAATAAATTTTGTGCTCAAATGAGCCAAGTAATTTAGAAATGGAAGCTAGAAAGAGAATCCAGTTATCCTACTATCTGCCCCCCTCTCCGAAAAGACAACAATAAGAAACTTTTAATGAGCGCTTGACCACATTCAGGACTTGTGCTAATCACTTTACGTATATATTGATCCTTACAAAACAATTTTATAGGAAGATATTATTATTATCCCCATTTTGCTAGCAAAGAAACATGTTTGCAGGGACTAAGTCATTGTACAAGGTGAGAGACCTATTAGTGGTGAGTAGGGATTTAAACTTGGGCTGGCAGAGCCTATATTCTTTTTTTTTAAGTAGGCTCCACACAGAGCTCAGAGCCCAATGTGAGGCTCTAACTCATGACTGTGAGATCAAGACCTGAGCCGAGGTCTAGAGTTAAACATTCAACCAAATGAGCCACCCAAGTGCCCAGAACCTACACTACATTCTTTTTTTTTTTTTAAGATTTTTTATTTATTTATTTGACAGAGTGAGAGAGATTACAAGTAGGCAGAGAGGCAGGCAGAGAGAGAGGGGGAAGCAGGCTCCCTGCTGAGCAGAGAGCCCGATGCAGGGCTCAGTCCCAGGACCTTGAGATCATGACCTGAGCCAAAGGCAGAGGCTTTAACCCACTGAGCCACCCAGGCGCCCCACCTACACTACATTCTTAACCACCGTAACACTCTGCTTCCGATCCTAGAATCTGATCTCAACGGTAATCAATCTTACCTTCTCCTTTAAATACTCTAAACAGCTCTTTCAGGTATTAGGTGCAGAGCATAACATGCAATGCAACTATTCATTTATTCAAGGAGTTCTTGAAGCACTTAGGGGCTAGATTTGAGCACAGCAGAAAAAGGTGAGAGAAGAGCACACTTCGTTCAGTCTCCAAGTCCACAGGACTAAAATAGAAGATTTCTTTAAAATGGAGGCGAGCAGAAGGAAGCCACACTGTCTTGTCCTCTCATGAGAGGAGTGGTTTTTCTTTAGTGTCTTCCTCTTTTCTCTTCAACCACTGCATGAGCCACAATAAAGTAACTCTACCTAAAAGGGAGGGTAGATACAATTCAACTACAGCTTCCTAATAATTCAGAACTATGTGTGTTGTAGTAAAAACAGCACAGAGCTGGAAGCTAGGAGACCTGGATTACCTACCCAAGATCAACCACTGATTGACTGGTCCCTCTTTTCAGACACTGGTCCCTCTTATATAAATAAGGGTGTGACACTGCTCCATAACTAGAAGGTTCAGCTATATGAAAAAGCCAGTATCTGGCCATTTCTGACCTACAAAGGTGTCAGTTTCATAGTTTCAACTAATACATGGATTTACACACAATCTTTCATGCTATACCACCTGTTTCTTATCTTCCTAATCTAATTCTACATAGTTCTGGCATCAAAAGAGATTCGAGGGGTGGTTCATTCGATAAATACCTAATTTCACTAAAGAATCCTTAGAATATGAAAGAGGACTAATACTTCTAAAATAAGGAGGTAATAACAGCAGTTCCAGACAGACACCACTAATCATAGCTAAGGGAAATATATGGGAACACAGTTTAGAGAGGCTGATCCAGGCTCTGAGGGTCCAGGTTATCCTATTAGTCCCAATGAGTCCCTGGGTCATCTTTCCATAGTGTAGAGAGAATAATAAACACTTGAGCTTGTGTGTGTGTCTGTACCAGATGCTGTGTTGGTAATGGACAAACAATGATGAGTGCTCCAGCTGTGGGCATTTGGCCCAGGGTGCCCACAGTCTAGGTGGAGGCAGGTAAGGACCAGGTAACAGAAGATTAAAACAAAAGGTTATGTGGTTACAATGGTGAGTCTATAGCCTGTCAACCCAGATTTAACAGAAAGTCAGGAAAATCCAGCAGATTCATTTCAAAACTGTATCTTACTCACTAGCTTGTTCGGTTTAAAAAAAATAGTTAATATGCTCACATCTGTAGGCCTTTTCTTTTCTTGCCCTATTGCTCTGGCTATGAGTCCCAGTACTATGTTGAATAAAACTGTTAGAAATGAACATCTTTGTCGTGTTCCCGTTCTTAGGGAGAAAGCATTTAGTCTTTCACAATTAAGTAGGAGGTTGGTAGTAAACTTGTGGTTTTCACTCTTGGCCAAGTATCAAAGAATAAGCTCTTCGAATAGAAATTTTAATGGAATATAGATATTGGAGTGGGGAGACACTCTGTCACTTTTGCCTATCTCATGTCTCCCCGCTTCCTCATATAACAATGCTTTGATTTTTCCCTTAGGGGAAGCCAAAATTCCTCCACCACCACAGTTCTCGCACAGTGGGCAGGTGAGCAGGTCTGGTCAATTCCATCTATCCCACCCTCTGGAACAAGTATTTACTCCAAGAAAATTCAAATATGGACTTCTTTAGAATTATTACATAAGGCTCTCTTTCCACTAGACTTATAGATTAGGGGTCAACAAAGTATGACCATGACTGAAATCTGGCTTCTACCTGTTTTTGTAAATAAAGTTTTATTGAAATGTAGCCATACCCATTGTCGATGGCTGCTTTTGAGTTACAACAGCAAAGCTGAGTAGCTACAATAGTGACCACAGGGCTCCCAAAGCCTAAAATAATTACTATCTGACCTATTAACAGAGTAAGTTTCCTGGCTCCTGTTCTTGATAATATTGTGTAAGCCTGGAACAGTTTGAAAGCCTATCACCATAGCTGGAAAGAACCTACTAGAAATGCCAACACAAAAAGAAGAAACCAATCCTAAATATTATGGAAGTTTCTGGATTCAGATGGGCCAGAACTATTATATCCCAACTTTTTAAAAGTTCCATAAGCCAATGAATCCAGCTTTTTCTTAGGCCAAGTGTAAATGAGGCTTCCTTTATTTGAATTCAAATTCACAACATAGATAAAAACTATAATGCTCACTGCAGAACCACAACTCTAATTTCTTCCTCCATCATATATCCATGAATACCATAAAGACATTCAAAATTTCTTTTCAACTAGAAAGTCACTGAGCACTAAAAACTGTAATTTATATAACAATTAACTAAAACTGTAAAATAAACTAATTCGGGGCTCATTTAGACTGTTTCCAACCATCCATCCTAAGGTGTTATTAAACGATAAAAGAACAAAAAGGATGCAAACCAAAGTTACCCCCTTCCAAAAATAAATAAATAAATAAATAAAAAGATCCAACACTGAAGAATCATTCACAGAACCATTGAGCTCTAAGTACAAAAACAAAAGTTAGGTGCTGCCATTCCAATCTCCTTGATATAAGGCTAACACTCCAAAACCAGCTAAGGAAACAGGTTTCACTTCCCTTACCAAAGCCAAAACTTCTAGGGGATAGCTTTAACTAATTAGGGAGACTGTGATTTAAACTGGAGATGCTAATTGTCTACCTGGTATGTATCTCCAAGAATGTCCCCTAGAGGCTCTCAGCAATGGGAGACAAAATTAAGCCTAAGATTCCTGCCACTTATGCAGTTATCATTTGTCTGTTTCTCTCTCTTCAGGAAACTGAAAAGTACACAGAGATGTCATTCTCAATGTAAGCTATATGTTCCTGTGAGGAAATAATTTTATATTATGTTTAGAAACAAAATTATTTTGTGTTTAAACTTGTTTTAATGTGTACATTCTGGAGCAAGGAGATGTTTTCTTTCAACAGCATGCTTTCCATCTGCAGAAGCCAGATGTTAATCTACGGGAAAACTCAAGTGGTTAGTAAGACCAATTACATACAGACAGAGAACAAATATCAAATGGAAGGGGAGGTTTAAAATGGAGTTGGTAAAGCTGTTGTAGAACTGCAGCTTATGGGGGGTGGGGAGACCTCAAAACAGTGGGGTTTTTATCCATACCAAGAATAGTATGCCCTGACAAGATTTTTTTCTTCCTGGGTACTTCCTTCCCTAGAGCTGAAGAATCATTCAAGAAACTCAGGTAAAGTATATAAAAATGAAATGAGAATTCTTGAAGGCATCTTCAAGATGTCTATTAATCTCTATTAATGATAAAAATCAAACAATCTCATCTCTATTAATGATAAAAGCCAAACTCATCTAGGGCTACACATGGGTTCAACTTCTACCTCTGCCACTTTGATGGAAACTGTCAACCACCCTACAGTCTTCTTTCTCTTCTTTCTGGAAGTGATAAAATACCCAGGGTACTGGCAGCCCATGGCTGCATATGTTCGACCTAGATTTCCCATCCTCTCCTGTAGATAGATGTAGCCAATGTAAGTATGTGAGGGCCAATGGAAGTGACGTGTGCACCCTGTAGGTCCCAGATACTTTCATCTCCATTATCTGGCTGAAAAACAGCAATGACTAGTAAAGCAACCAGGACAGTCATGAGTTGAGTATGGCAGAATGACCCTGCAAAGCATGGACTGCTCACTTCCAGGCTTGGAGAGAGAAATCAACTTCTATGTTACTTAAGCTACTATACTTTGGAGTCTCCTTGTTATGGCAACCTAACCCGCACCCTACCACTATAATCACTTACTGTCTGTGCTACTGAGCCAAGTTATTGAACCTAAGTCTCAATTTCCTCAACTGTAAAATGGTAGTATTTTATGATGTCCTAAGATTACACTTATTTAATAAGGTATTAAGAAGAATAAATGGGTTAAGACATATAATATGCCAAATCTATGACTTACACACACAAAAGTGCTCAATTAAGGGTAGGTGATGGTAGCAAAGATAAAGGACAACTTAGGAAGTGGCTTTCAAATGCCTCTGACAACAAGCAGCTATTGTGCCCACAAAACCCTAATGGTAGAAATGTCTATCTACTATATATACATAGCAGAAGTGCCTTCTCTTCCAGCCTCTTTGGTCTCGGCTCCAGAAACCAGATGATGAAGGGGATGTCATCATTTGAAAAGCACCAAGTTAAGACACACACATTGTAACCCCACTGCTCTAAGGTCTACAACCTTCAGAAGTTGACTTGTGGCAAATGTGGCTATCCGGCCAAGTGCAAGAGGAAGTATAACTGGATTGCCAAGGCTAAAATATGAAAAAGCACTGGGACTGGTCAAATAGACACTTAAAAGTTGTCTATGGCAGATTCAGGCCAGGACTCTGTAAAGGAACAACACCTCAGCCCAACAGGGGAGCTGTGGCAGCATCTTGTTCATCTTAAGGATTTCTACAATCGGTCACACAACAAACGTTCTGGTTTTGAAAAAAAGTAACAAAGAAAAGAAAAAAGTCTATCTGCTTGAGAGTTTCTATCATTAACAATGTATTCAGAAAAAACAAGGGATAACTTATAGGTACTGAAGAAGAATTAAGATTAAATAATGTTTAATTTGAATTTAGCTGTTCCAAACTCTTTAAATGATTCTTTAAATCTTGCTCTATGTTATTAAATGCTATCCAAATACTAATTATTTGTTTTGCTCAGTTGATTGGAGTTTCACATTTATATACAAGATTCACTTTTATATACAAGATAACTAAGATAACTAAGTAGAAAGACACATTCATCAATATAGATCACCTAACCTGGGTAGGCTGAGAAAGAAACATACAAATGAACTGGAATCGTCTATACTGGATACCCATCTTGATGCAAAGAGTTCTGTACTCAATGAAGGCTATATGGCCTGATGGCCTTGCACACATTCCCCCCTCTGGATAGTGCCTCTGCAAGTTGTAACTACTGGCCCTATGACACTGTGGATTCTTTTTATCTTTTGAACTCCTAGGATGTACTCTTAGGATTTCTATAACCCTGAAATCTGCTGAATACTGCAGCTTAGATCTTTGGCATCAAGATAAGGCCACTATTTTTGACTTTAGGGACTCCCCCAGGGCCCTGACGGGAGTTTTACATATCACACGATACAGGAAAACCACCAGACTACATCAACCAGCAAAGGCCAGCATCTCGAAAATGGGAGCACAGATCATACTACCAAGGCTTAAATCCTTCCATCTACACTGATAATCCCACTATGTATAATGGGATGTGGGTTACCATGGCAAGGGAATGTTGAACCAGAAGGTGATGAAAAAAGATACTACATAACCTATATACACTTTTATAATCATTTATCCCATTCGGATAGGTTTAAAATAATGCTTTGCATCCTACTTCATAGAGACATCAGTATTCAGTAAGCCAGACTCTGCCTCCTCTAAGAGACCTAAGGACACTACAGTTGCCTTGGCCAAGAGGACTATCACATAGCCTGAAAGGCCTGAAGGACTGAGAGGCCAAAGCTCAGGGACTACAACCACACAGAAGCAGTTTTACTATCGATGAAAGTTAGTTCAAGAGTAAAAGACACCCTCTGATACATTGGAAAACAAGGCTTTAGATCAAGAGCAAAAATCACTGCACTTGGGAAGCAACAAACAACTAACTCAGGGTCTTTATTTCTGTTCTACTTCCCTGAATTGTTACTTACAGGTTCCCGGCCATCCATGGCTTCCATCCAGAGCCTCCGGTCTTCTTCCGACAACGCCTGCATGGTGATAACCCCTGGCCTGTGGAGAAAGGAGAACACAGACATGAACCCAGTGTCACAGGTAGAGAAATCTTGATGAAGGTGAAACTTCCAAGAAACATCCAAACAACAGAGTGAGGGATTGCTGGGATTAACACATGAAGACAGGCACACAGGGAGCTTTTCAGAGCCACCTTTCAGTCTCAGAAAGCAAAGCCATCCTCCAAATGCCCCTCAATAAACCTGTCTCCCTCAGGCAGCTAGGAAAAAACACAGCAGATATTACCCTACTTACAGGTAAGGGACACAAGTGATTAAAGTGATTCCTTTAGACCCTGTTTGTTCCTTGAGGTCTTATTCATTCCTATTCTCCAAAATGCCTAACAGAGAGCTTTACTCACAGTAGGATTGCAATTCATATGTATTGAAGTGAACAGAAGTACTGGACTCAAGACTAAAAAGAGAGGAAACAATCAAGCTGGGGGGACCCTGGTCTCCTAACCTCTAATCCAAGGTTTCTAAACTCCTTTTGACACGGAGATGTTTTACGATGGTAATTGGATTAGTAATTATATTAAATTTATATCATTCTTTAAGTGAATATTTGTCATGTCAGGTATTAAGTTCTTTACATGCATTACCTCTTTTCACCCTCTCAATGAAATCTGCTTGCCCTTTCAAACTGAACCCAAACCCTCCAGAAAGCTTGCACACAGTATCAAATGGTGTTTGTTGAGTTCCCTTACAGATGGCACTCCACGAGCAGAGACTTGAGCCATGAAAACGTCCTTGGGAGGTGGAGCTAAAAGTGCTCTGCGCTCATTAAAGCAGGAGTTGTTAGGGTCCACAGATGGGTCCAAGAGAGTCTATAAACCACTCTTCCATCTTCAAATGTACATATCTTTTTCTGTATTAACAGTTCAATCTCACCCATTATCAAAAAAGACTGTGACCCTCAAAAAGTTAAGAACTACTGATTTAGGGGTGCCTAGGTGGCTCAGTCATTAAGCGTCTGCCTTTGGCGCAGGTCATGATCCCAGAATCCTGGGATCGAGCCCCACATTCTGTTCCCTGCTCAGTGGGAAGCCTGCTTTTCCCTCTCCCACTCCCCTTGCTTGTATGCCCTCTCTCGCTGTGTCTCTCTCTGTCAAATAAATAAATAAAATCTTAAAAAAAAAAAAGAACTACTGATTTAAATTCTCATTTTTAAAGTTTAAGAAAGCCTAAAAGGAAGTAAGAGGTCCACTAAGCAAGAATTAGGTCTTATTACCGTCTGAGTCTGTGATACCATAATGATCCCAGAACAGTATGGTAACGAAACACATATGGGCCTGGCCATTCCCTGATCAGCAGAAGTGTATTCATTCTGACCCACATAATCACTGGTACTGACTTATTTCCACGGTCCCATTGAATATGCTAGATCTATTCATGTTGAACATATTTTAAATATTACATCTGTTTCTTTTCATTGAGTATCCCTCAACATTCCCTAAGGAAAAACATTTCCAAAGATGTAAGCATCTAAGTACAGGGGGGCTGGGGACTCGAGGGGCACTGGGGTGTGGTATGAGTGTGTGTGCACATGTTGTGTGCGGATGGAGGTGGACAATAGTGGTGGCAGCCGGATATGCGGTGGATGAGTGAAGGTGTTGAACATGAGAACATTAATTCCCCAGAGGCGGTCCTTCCTGCGAAGGCCATCCTGAGCAGTGGCACCCTAACACAAAAAGGATTCAGAAAATATAGTAAGCCTTTTCTCCATAGCCCCTGCCAGGGTCCTCCCTCCTCTTTCCAGAAATTCTCATTCTCAGACCCAAATCCCCATTTCCCACTATGAGCCCATTCAGTGCACCAGACACTGTCTGCAGACTACTGGCGGTCATGGCTCCAGAGAGCTGATCCTTGGCTTGCAGGCATGGTGGGCTTATTCTACTCTTCCACCTCAAGTGCAATGCTTTAATGGCTTAGAGGAAAAAAAGTCTACGAAGCTGAAGTCCACTTTAGAACTCTCAAGTCCCTGGACCTGAACCTTTGAGTATTGCTCAAGAGTTGTGCCTGGACTACCAGCTTCAGAATCAGGAATTCCCTTAAAATGGAGATTTTTAGCCTAAACCCACCTTACTGAATCTGAATTTCTGGGCTGGGCCTGGGAACTTGGATTTTAACCAACTCCCCAGGTGATCCTGATGCACAGTTAGGGCAGAGACCCACTGCCCTGGCCCCCACCCTTTCCTTCCTGTCTCCCCACACTAAAGAGCAAAGACACCCCCCAGTATACACTAGGGTCAAGCAGCCAACAAGTCTCCAGTCCATTTCCTGCTAGGTGCTCACCAGCAAATAGTGAGACCACAATAGTTGCCTAGCATACCAAGATTTCAGGGACCCTGCAGATATCACATCAACTTCATGGCACACAGTGTGAGATTTCCACCCAGAACCACAAGGAGGAAGTCCAGACAAACTCAGAGGCCACTTGGCCCTAGTAACCAGGAAAGTCAACAGGATTTGTTTTCATTTCAAGAAGAAATATCAAAATGTAAGTTCTTTCCCATATGTGGTTTTGTTCCCCTTTTTTGTGGGAGAGGGTAATATGGAAGAGGGTAATATGGAACTGAATAAAATGGATTTAATACACTTAGTTCTAATCCTATCACCCACTCCAAGTTCAGGTAATTTTCTCTTGGTCTCATGTATGTACATCTGGATCACAGTACTATCCTTTCTAGACATCTAGAAAACACTGCTTAGGCTCCAAGTTTCTTTTCCTTCATAACAATTTAAACCATAATTACATAAATCTCTTATGTGTGAATTTCCAAAAACCAAGGTGAAAGGGTCGACTTTATTTTGGAATCAAGCAATAAGTTTCTTTCCATAGTCCCCCTCCCTATGTCCCTACTTGCCACCATTCCTCAAAACAAAATAAAACGAGCAAAACTCTCTATGACTCTATAATTTCCATGTCAGTAGTTCATGTTTTAAATGCATCTGGTTTTTCATAACAAAAATGGAGAGGGAGAAAGAGAAAGAAGTCCAGAGGAGGGTGTGCAATGAGCAAGGGAAATATAAAACAATGAAAGAGAACTCAAGTAAATGAGTTCTTTCTAGCTCTACAAAGAATCGTGTTACTATCAAACATCATAATGGAATAAAAACTACAATAATAATAACCTAGTAGAGTATGTCAGATGCTGTGCTAAGCACTATATATAAATTAATTCATTTAATCTTTTTTTTAAATTCATTTACTCTTGACAACTACATCATGAGGTAGGTATACTCTCATTATCCCATTGGGCAGATGAAAAAAAACAAGGCTCGAATAGGTTAAGTACGTTGTCCACAGTCACGGAGCCAGGATCTCAACCCAGCAGTCTATTGCTTCAACCTTGCACATAAGACCACAGCAAATGTGGAGGTGCCTTGGCCCAGAGAGCAGATACTGAACACCCAAGTCCTCCGTCTCCGCTCAGTCCTCCTCCAAGCACCACAGGGAGTTCCTACATAGTATCAAATAAGATAAAAGGGTTCTGTAAAGCCTGAAGTGTTTCATAAATATAATCACCACCAGAACACCACTCAAACAGCCAATCCAAAAGAAGAATATGACAATGTCCAATGTGACTATGGCTGACTTTCTCCAGCAGAGGTTCTCCACATTTTTTCTGCTTCAAAATACTCAAGAGATGGAAAAAAGGTGATGAGGTTTTTTTATTATTATGTTAAGTTAGCCACCATACAGTACATCGTTAGTTTTTGATGTAGTGTTCAATGATTCGTTAGTTGCATATAACACCCAGTGGGTGATGAGTTTTTTAAAAGAACACAAAAGGCACTAATCATGGGGGCACCTGTGTGGCTCAGTCAGTTTAAGTGTCTGCCTTCAGCTCGGGTCATAATCCCAGAATGCTGGGATAGAGCCCCACGTCGGGCCCCCTGCTCAGTGGGGGCTCTGCTTCCCTTTCTCCATCTGCCCCTCCCCCACAACCCATGCTCTCTCTCAGACAAATAAATAAAATCTTTAAAAAAATGAAACTTAAAAGAAAGCACTAATCATAAAGAAAAAATAGGAGGAAATTAAGACTTCACCAAAATGAATAATTTTCATTCATAAAAAGGTACCATTAAAAGAGTGAAAAGGCAAACTACAGAGAAAGAGAAGATGTTGTAGTTTGTATCTCTAGTGAGACTCTTAATCAGAATATGTAAAGAATGCCAACAAATAAGAAAAAAAATGAACCCGATTAATAAAATGGATAAAAGACATGAATAGGCATTTCAAGAAGGACACGCAAATGGCCAACAAACATAAGAAACAGGGCCCAACATGATGTCTCTTTGAGGAAATGCAAATGAAACCACAATAAAATATAACAAACACCCTCCTGAAGGGAGAGCATTCAGGAGATCACCAATACCAAGTACTGGCAAGAGTGCAGAGCCACTGGAACTCTCATACATTACTAGAAAGAGAATTGATAAAACCATTTTAGTATTATCTACTAAAACTAAACATACGCCTCACCTGCTGTAGGAACTAGCAATTCTACCTCTTTGCATACATCCAAGAGAAATGAATGCATATGTCCATCAAAAGACATATTCAAGAATGCTGTTTTATTTTTTTAATTAACATATAATGTATTATTTGTTTCAGGGGTACAGGTCTGTGATTCATCAGTCTCTCACCATAGCACATACCCTCCCCAATGTCCATCACCCAGCCACCCCATCCCTCCTGCCCCTCTCTCCTGCAGCAACCCTCAGTTTGTTTCCTGAGATTAAGAGTCTCTTATAAGAATGCTGTTTTATTCTTAATGGCCAAACTTTACAACAACAAAAAACTCAAATATCCATCTATGAGAATAAATTGTTTATATTTAAACAAGAGAGCACCACACAAAAATAAAAAAAGAACCAACTACTAGGTACAATCAACAAAATGATTCAATCTTATAATAATGAAAGAAAGAATCCAGACACAAACAACTAACAGTATGATTCCATTGATACGATATTCCAACACTAGTCAAAGTCATCTATGGGGACGGAATTTAGAACAGTGATATCATTTTGGGGAAGAGGTATGAGGATGACTGAAAGGAAACCTTCTCCTCAGGTAACAGTAACGTTCTATCATCTGATCTGGGTGGTTACACAGGTGTAGGCGTTGTGGGGGGTAGTCATAAAGATAGAGACTTAAGATTTGTGCATCTTACTGCGATTACACCTCAATAAAAAAAAAAAAAAAGTCTTTTAAATACCAAAGAGATAGGCCTTGCCGTCAGTAACTTAGGCGCACTAGTTATCCTGACTCTGGTGCTTCATAGCTATGTAAGTGCCTAGTGAACAACTAACTGAACTACTCCATATTCTTCTTTACATTGCAGATTTAAACAATACCTACTTCAAGGAGTCACTGTGCAAGTCAAATGAGATACTCATAAAATGTTTCAAAGTGTTAGAAACACTGTAAATACTCCAAAAAAATTAGCTGTTATCACTGGGGCGAACGGAGGTGGCAGGTGGAGGGAAAAAGATGGCAAGTGTGCAGTAGAGTCAAAATTATGGAGGAAGAAGGGCAGGTGTACATAGTTTAAAAAGGAAAAGAAACCAGCCACAGGTGCTGCTGATACACATGACCCCACCCCCACTGCACTCACACGCAGCACTGAAAATCACACCTCCACCACAAAGGGAGCCAGGCCAGGGGCTGCACTGACGCATGGGCTCTGACATCATGGCCATTTCCTTTTTCCTCCTGAGTAAAGCACTGAAGTGGCCTACTTCCCCCTTTTGGAATTAATGTCGGGTAATTGATAAGGACAAAAAGGGATCTTTAGCAATTCTAGAAAATCTGCCAAGGAGCCCCCTTTGCCCACAAGTGGGGAGAAGTAACAAAGGACCTGCAATCCTTTCTACAGCTCAATTCTAACATACAATGTAAGATATGGTAAGATATGGCACCTCATTCTGCCTCTGAATAAATCCGTGGTTAGTGCTGTATCTTTATCAGCTTCAGAACGGTGAACGAGTATCTGCAATTTTCTCTAAGATGGCACTCCACCTGTCACACAACAGGGGAGGAGATGCAGAAAATTACTCATCTGTCACAGGGCAAACCGTGCCCCACCACCATATCCCCTTCCACTCCGGTCTCCAGAAAGGGCCCGTGGAAAACAGTGCACCCTTTACTGCCCCATCCAGGAGCCAGGACCACTGATGTCACCTCACAGCCTCCTCAGCAGCAGAAGGCAAGCAGAGTCACAACCAGCCCTGACTCCAGGGTCACTCCAGTTTTCCTGCTCTAATCTTATTCCTGAATCTGCGTCAACAATAGTGATCTCAGTGGCTTGGCAACTCCACTTCCTACTGGACAAGGAAATGCTGTTACTGACTCCACCCCACTGAAACAAACACTCAGAATCTCTTCTTTCTAAACCTCCAAAGATCCAAAGATGTAGGGGTTACTCATTCATAAGACTCTAAGTCTTCTGTTGGCAAGAGTTCATCCCCCAGCTTCCAACCACACTACAGCATGCGTAAGAGTCAAGGTATGCTTATATAGGAAGACATGGAATGGTGAAGGCTTGGAAAATGGGCTGCCATCCACAGTGGGAAAGAGCTGCACACGTGCGAGGGACAGGAAGTTGTCCTTTGCTTCTAAAATGCTACTGGGAAAATAGGTTCCCAATCATTATTAGGGCTCAAAGTTCAGGACATCTTCATTTACACAAAGATATGGCCAAAGTCATACCAAATAATCTTAGAGAATGACATTGCTTTCTTGTCTATGAGATTACAGGCTCAAACATTGACAGAGAATAGGAAGTAAGCAAAATGAGTGAAATTGAATAAAAAGATTACTTATTGCCCCAAGGAAAATAGGTTCAGTCTCATTTTCCATATAACATGCAGCCCTTTACTTTTTCTTCTGCACATCAACTTTTTGATAGCCCTACGAACAAAAAAAGTATTTCCCCTCTATGGGAAAAATAATGGTGCAAGTACAAGGCAAAGTGGCAGCTGTCACCTGTCATCACAGTGAAACAACAGGGCATGGTAGGGACTGCGGCAAAGTGCAGAGTATATGCCCCACCTGAAGGAGGAATCCACCCCTCAGCTCTATAAACAGCTGGCACATGGGGAGGGGGAGCAACATTTACAGATTTTTCTAGCTTCAACATGTTGGTTCAAACAATACTCAAGCCAAACCAAACATGTCTGTGGACCGCCAGTTTGCAACTTCTAGTGTCTGTGTCTGTCTTCCTCTGAGCTCCACCCCCAGTTATCATGGCATATTTTAAAGTCATCTGATGTACTAGAACCAACAACGGTGCATGTTTGTATTCTTGATTCACCTCACAGTCAAATTCAGCAGACCATCTCCAGCTCTTTATAAAAGGAGGAATGTGGGCTAGTTCCCCTTTTTTCCCTAATACTCAGGACCCAGTGTCATTGCTGGAGGGCAACATTAATCTATGTGGATATGAATATGCACAACTATACATGCACTGAGATAATGACCCATTGAAGGTCCTTGTGCATTACAGATCCTTCTGCATAAAAAGGATATGAGTAGGCTATAGGTAAGAGACAGACTGAGAGAGAAACCAGAAATTGCAAACTAGTGGCCCATTAACTGTGACTAATATTTACTGAGTATTTACTAGGTGCCCAGCACTGTGCTAAGGACTTTATTTGCAATATAGTTTATTCTTCAAAATAACTTTATGAAGTAGGCATTATCATTATACCTATTTTAAAAACTTGCAAAATGTCATGCACTAGTAAGTGGCAAAGCCTCAACTTGAACCCAGTCTGCTGACTCTGAAGCAAAGCCCAAACATAAGCACAATACTGTACTGCCCCCATGTGCATGCAGTGTATGTGCCCTGGGATCCATGGTGACCAGCTCCTTAAGCCTTAAAGAGAGGGAATGAAAGAGGGGAAGCATAGCTTTTGTGTGCGCGCGCACTCTCTCTCTCTCTCTCTATCACACACACACACACACACACACACACACACCTTAAGAAGTTTTCAGAAGCAGGCTTCTCATCAATATAGAAAGGATCTGATCCTAATAATGAATAAATTATAATACACCACAGCCTACAGCATTAACCCCTTGAGAGGAAAAGCCTAAAATAATGAGCACCATAGCAGTAGTGATACTCTCAAGAGTAAACATTGCCAATCATATCAAATAATTTCCTACATTTTTATTTTAAAGGAAAGTGCAGTCATAAAACATCAGGAAGCTCAAATAAAGAAATATTTGGCACATGAAACTGCATTATCCTAAAAGAAACATATACTGATTACCTATTATAGGCCAGTCGTGATGCCAGGTACTGGGAACACAGGAGTAAGCAAATTTTAACACAGCAGCAGCAGCAGGAGACAGCATTATTATTTGCCACAATGAGTAAAACTCAGGGAGAACAAAGATACTTGTTACTACCATTGATAACAAGTTGAAAAAGTTGTCTAATTCAATAAATTTATTAGTTCATTTACCAATTTTTCATTTTTACTATTCCAGCTCATAGTGCATAGAAATGTAAGTAAGTGAAATTTACTGATTGACTTGTTTCCCCTTTTCAGATTTACTTAACAGCAACATTGTGGTTTAGATTAAAAAAAACAAACAAACCTCATTTTATACTCAGAAGTTGGCTAATTAACTGGCATTCGCCATTAGCAAAACAAATATCAGTATGCAGAACAGAGTACAAAAAAGGTCGCCCCAGTCTCCCTTCATAAAATCCAAGAACCACCACATCCCATTCTTACTTAAACCAGAGTCAAAGAGTAAACACTCTCTCAGTTAATTTACAAAAAAGAAAAAGAGGAAGACCACTCAATAACAATTTCAAACTGCATGAAGATTTAAGATTCCAAGAACTTCTCAACTCGCTTATTTTACAGAACAGCCAAGAAGCAATCCAGAAAGCACAATACTTCCCCCCCAGTTTACCCCCACCCAAGTATGGAAGTTACAGCAGAACACCCCTCTGAGGAAGGAAAAGCCATTTCCTGTCTAAAATGTCAGTGGTACTGAGACCAGCACTCTAATCCAACCACCAGGAAGGCAAAATCAAATATTATTTCAAACCAGGGGTGAGAAGGGGAGGGGCAGGGAGGGGAAGTCTGAAACCAGGAAAAATAGATTCATCTGTTGCAAAAGATAAAGGCGCCCTGCACCAAGAGGGAAAGGCAGGTTGGCCTGGTGCTCAGCGCACATCGGACAGCCAAAACCACACATCTGTTTTCTTCACCATCCTGAAATAAGCTGTCCCTGAAGCAAAGAGCCTGACACTTTTCATTTAGAAACCAAGGTAAAATGTAATGTTTAAACAGAGGCTTGATTAACTGAGCATGCTTGCTTTTGCGGGGAAGCGGGTATGAAATGATCCATCACAAAAGGGTGATGGGAAGGAATTTCTAGACAAAGAATGAATCATTTACAAAACCCTTTCTTTAAGGAGTAATTCACATCATTTCTTCTCTAGCACACAAACACTGCCCTCCCACCCCCCCACCCCCGCCACTGACTCCTAATTGTTGATGTATAAAGGACAGCTGATTTTCAACTAGACCTTCTTAGTAGTTACTAATAAATATACAAAACTGCCATCTAGAGGTTGAGCACTGCAGCAAGTCTGTTACATAATGTGATCCTTTTTGGAAAACACATACCATCTTACACTCACACAACCTCACCAAGACATACAAACAAGTGCATACACACACGACACATACCAAATTAGAAGCAACAGTATTATCTTGACTTAGTACAGCTCCCTTTCGAGATAATAAGTCATAAAGAAAGGCATAAAACTTTTTATCTTATATAGGATATATATACAAATAATGGGGTACCACATGTATAATTTGAAAAATGGAATCTTCTGCTACCAGCCCCTTTGCACATATACATTTAATGCACCTGTATTCACTTAGTTTATAGTGGACTTGAAAAATCATTACACTATAGGAAAAAGAACAACATTAAAATGGAAAAAACAGGCTCAAAGAAAGTTCCACCAAAGCAAAGGTTCAACATAAGAACAATGAATTCCGAGGTACTGGGGTAGAGAAAAAAAAATTCAAAAGCACAACTTTCTCCAACACAGGACTGCATCAGGAAGGAGTATTATCATATTCCCTCTTCAAAACAGTCCTGCAAGGGTGGTGTGATCAGCCCTGGCCCAGAGTCGCACAGTTAGTAAGGGGAAGGTTCCAAACTGAAATTCAAGGCTGTTTGCATCTTTACCCTGCATTCTGCAGTCTGTCATAAAAAGATCCTTGAAATGAGGGTGGTGGCTGATTGGAGGGCTTGGGGTAGATTTTCTTAGATCTTCCGTAAATCTTCTAAGCCTCCACTATTCTTACTTTAACCAACCTTTCATCTTCCTGGAATTTTCCTCACCCTACCTTATACTGGAATGCAGATTATGTGAGTAGTTGCTCAAGTTTTAATTTAAATAGCAACTAACATGATTAAGCTCCTGTAGTATCTTACAAAATAGTATCTTACAAAAAAGTTGACCAAAGTCCCAAAAATAAGAACAAAATAGTCTAACTCAAAAATTACACTTCCATAAGAAACAAAATAAACAACCACATTCACACAAGTACTAAATTAAAAACTGTAGAAAATGATGTTATCATGCCTCTGGAAGCAAATTACTCGACACACAAATTTAGAGTTGAACAGAGGTATACAGAACATACCTAATTTGAAAACCAGCCAACCACTACCAAGAAGAGCTCATACACTGTGTAAGTGCACAGTACATACAGTGGGACGACGGGAGAGTTGATAGTGGGTGTGGCACATCTGGTTGGCGCTGGTTGGAGGAAAAGCGGTCTTTCTTTACCTGTTTGTGGGAAGCTTGCACTAGGAGGACTTCAGGTTTATTTTGAAAGCAAAATCAGGTGACAGCTTTTAAGAAGGAAAGCCCAGCAGATTCATAGTGCTTCATTAAACTTTCCACCTCCACTGTTGGGAAAATCTGTGGCATGCAGTTATGCTTCATCAATGAGGGAAGGAGGAAAGGAGAGGAGGGATAGATTCAGAGTATTCCAGTCATGCCATCAATCTCTGTAGGAACAGAAGGATTAAGTCCCCGTGTTTGTTACATTTGTCCTATGCTTCCTGGTCCTCCAGGTTTGCTGAAACACTCAACAACCCGGTTTATACCTTTAGTTGCATGAATGTGTATGTGTATGCATTTGTGTCTGCTCATTCTACAATCAAAAGCAAACTCTGTGAAGTAAGGACTATGCTTGTGTTGGCCCCCATGCCAATGCCAGGAATGGCGCATGTAGTACTCTACATAATGTCTTCAAATGTATGCACTTCTGTTGGGAGTCAGCTAGTCCTGGAAAAAATAAAGCATTCTAATTGTTTCCTTTCCCCAAGTATAAACACCACCCCTCAAGAGACTACATTGATTCAGTGCATCAAAATGAAGCCTTTTGTTTCTATTATCTTCCATATGGTTTAGTGGCTCCTCCTGGAAAACATATGGGAGAAAATATCCATGTGTCGCATCTGTGAGAAATTTCTTCAAATAAATCCAGAGATGCTGGGAGGAAGACTCCACCATGATCCTTTAGCTTGAACAAATATTTTCCTTACTTTTTCTCATTAATTTCCATAGGATGCTGCATGGTGGAGTTAATTATTTAGAGTGATTGAAGAGAAGCCCCGACTGGCAAGTATTAGTAACTCACATACCACTACCACTAACAGCTACTTTTAGATGGAGTCCCATTTCTACCCATGAATTTTACATTGAACTCCCTCAAACAGAAGTGGCATACTTTAAAGAAAAAAATGATAAATCTAGTCTTTATTTAATTAACCAATATAAAATATAGGCCTTCAAATGCTCGGTGCTATGACAAGGTAATACAAAAAACACCAAAGAATGCTTCTGCATTAAGACATAAGAAAGAATGATATTTTTTTTAAGCGAAAGAAAGCTTAGGCTACCATCAAGAGGATCCAGGGTAAGGAAGATCATTTATGTCAATATGCTGTTTGTGAAGTGGGGCTTCTTCAACAAGTGTGTGCTGGCCCATCCATCTAAAAGGCTGTCAAGGATACTGCTGCTACTTGATTGAGAGAGGTCCTCCCTATTCAATACTGGGTTCCTCTGCTAGGACAGATTTAACAAAGTACCACAAACTGGTTGACAGCAACTATAGAAATTTAGCATCTCACAAGTCTAGAGGCTGTGAAGTTCAAGAGCAAGCACTTAGTAGTGTGGGTTCCTTCTGAGGTATGTGAAGGAGAATCCTTTCCATGCCTCTGTCCTGGATTCTGGGGGTTTACTAGCCATCTTTGGTATTCTTTGGCTTGAAGACACATCACCCCTATCTCTGCCTTCACGTTCACATGATGCGATCCCTGTGTATATATCTGTCTCAGTATCCAAATTTCCCCCTTTTATAAGGACATTGGTTACACTGGATTAGGGCCTACCCTCATGACCTAACTTTAACTTGATGACCTCTAGAAAGAGCCTGTTTCCAAATAATTTTGATTTTTAGACACTGGGGATTAGAATAGAACTTCAACATATGAATTGAGGGATATACAATTCAACTCTTAATAAACAACTTCTAAAAAAGTAAGAAAAAACTCCTCTTTGTACCATATCGTGGCAACATCCTACAACTACTCCAAGTCGTACACACTCATTTAAAGCTTTATAATGGTCTTAATGCTAGAGTCCTAAAATGGAATTTTAAAACACAAACAGAAGGTAAATTCAAAGCAGTATCACATCGATTTAATGGACATGATATCTTGACCTAAACAACTTTTCACTTTGGAACTGAAGAAAGACACAAGACTTTCTACTAACGTTAACTTTTCAATGTTGGTAACAATAAAACCCTTTTGAAGGAAAAACACGAAATCATCAGTCTATGACATATTTACTCAGAATAGTCCAGGGGTCTTCAACAAATTCTCAGGTCTGAACGTCCCCTAAAACTAGTTCTGAGAAAAGGAATCAAAGAAAGGAACTGGAGAATACGGGACAGGTAAGATGTGATTATGTGGAATTAGGTAATTATGTGAAGTTACTATAGACGGGTGTAACATACTGAGAAGAGACGATAGGCCTAGTTGAGATACCAAAAGAAAAGCAATTAGATACAAGAATTAAAAATAGATTTCTGAAATGTATTCAGTTTACAGAGAACTTCAGACACAAAGTTCAAGAACTATGGATCTAAATCTCATACCTCTGAATTAACAGTTAATTTGATTCCCAGCTTGTTCGTGGGTCAAAGAGTCACAACACTTCTTCCTTTAGGACATAAATGTCAGAGCATAACCCCTTTTCATCAGTATTTCAGGAGGAACGAATTAACAGCAATGCATTGTCATACAATGAAATCAACTAATAAATGGCACTGTTGCTTTCTGACTCATGCTAGTCTCTCTAGAGAAACAGAAATGAGTGTCACCTTAAAAATAAAAGGGAGAAGAAGTGTACCCAAAAAAAACCATAGCATTCATGGGACACCTTGTGTGATAGGCTCGGTGCCTGTGCTCTATCTGCACTGCCTCTTTAAACTGTTAGCCAGGCATGTGAGGATTTTCTAGAGGTCACAAGGCAGTAAATATAAGAACAGAAGCTAGTTTGCAGCTTTAGTTCATCCATTTGTTTATGACGCCACGTGCAAGTAATTATAGTGAGAAAGCACTTCTCAGATTTCACATCTAGCAAGTTGAACACTCAGTGGTATCTCTGAAACCCAAGTACTGACAGCCCTGGGCTTAATGCTGGAAACGTTTCTAACATATCCTCAGTTCGAGGCAGCAAGGTGCCCTTCGGTGAGTGCCCATGCACCTCGGTTCAAATCCCTCCTGAGCCCAGGGGAAGACTCACACCTCTGAACTACAGATTCCTCACCAGTAACATGGATTAACTGGAGCACAATCCTCCTGGACTGTAGTGAGGATAACATGAGAATGTATGAACAGCGTTCAGCTTCTACAGAGTGTTCTCTTACTGCTGGTTCCCTCACCCCTCCTCCGCCTTTAACTTAAAAAGTGAGTTTTACCATGGTTGCTGCTGTTGCTTTTTTCCTGATCATCTGTTATGAGAGGCTGGAAATCACCTCTTTGCTAGCTATATTCTTCTCTTTCATATGGGTAAGAATTAAGCTCCTTCGTAAAGAAGCCTCAGTTTTTTGAGTTTCTGTTTTGTTTTACTGTTGTTCCTAGATAATATTTTTTGGGGTTTTTTGTTTTTGTTTTTGTTTTTTTAAGATTTTATTTATTTATTTGACAGAGAGAGAGAGATCACAAGTAGGCAGAGAGGCAAGCAGAGAGAGGGGGAAGCAGGCTCCCTGCTGAGCAGAGAGCCCGATGCGGGGCTCGATCCCAGGACCCCGAGATCATGACCTGAGCCGAAGGCAGAGGCTTAACCCACTGAGCCACCCAGGCACCCCAACAATGTTTTTAATAAGGAAACATTTTTATACTCTGAAAAATATGTATTGTGATAGGCATGGTGTTTAATGCATCCATTATTAGTGAGAATAAAGGACAAATGAAGAGCTTGTTCCAAAAGTGGATTTCAGAGTGTCTTTCCAGGAGAGTCAGATGGACTGTGTAGGTCTGGGCAGGGGCCAAGAAGCTGTAGTTCGAACAAGCACCCCGTGGATGCTGAGTGCAGGTGTTTCTCACCACGTAGTCAAACATGCCGATGTAATCAACTGAAAAATATTGACCTGCTCAAATATCACTTCCTAAAGGCCATAGCCTCTGTTAAAAAATAACAAAACATCAGCACTAAGTCTAAAAGATATAAGTATTCAGAATAATCCTAAAAACCCACCATGTCATATATTCTAAGTCAAAAAATATTACTTTAGCATGCATGTAAACCTTAATAGAGTAAAACACTAACAGCCACTACATAAACATTTATAAATAGAAACCAATTCCGTTTTACTTCCACATTTCCTAGGTGTTAAACTTGCATTTTGTCCCTCTACGTTTCTAGCCATTCAGGTATAGCTGAGATATCTGGGGAAAGTACAGGTTGGAAAGGCAGCGGGAATCAACTCCTTGCTAAAGCACACTGGGGAAAAAACCAAGGTTTAGGAATCTTCCAGAGGAGAGGACTCTGGGCAGAGTTCCCAGGAATGTTGCCAATGAGCCCATGGAAATGCTTTTCCTTCTCTCTTTAGTCCCTTCCTGGATGGGTAAGAAAAATGCAGAAAGACACTAAGTCAAAACAGGAGACAGATAAGGAAAAATGCTGCCCAACTGTAACCTAATCTTTGAGATCAAAGATAATGACCTTTATAAAAAACAGAGAAGTTTTTCATACATGTTTTATGTCATTTTAGGTAACAATCAGGAGACACAGAAGATGCTCAAGCTCAGCAAACAAAGTTTCTTAAACCCCCAAGTCCTAGAAACAGGATGCACGCATGGCATATCTAACAGGGCCATATGGGAAAAAGCCAGCAGCCACAGGGCTACTTGTTAGAGTAGTGATTGGACAGCCTAGATGGTGGTTCTTTTTGGAGTTTCCAAGGGAAAGGCAAAGCACGGCAGGGTCAACAGTTGATTGGCTAGTTTGAATAATTTCAGGGGGGGGCTCTAAGTTATAAGAGTGGCCCTCCTTGCCTGGTACCTGGACCTCAGATGATTAAAGCAAAGGAATATTGCCTCTTGGGGATTAAAGGCTGGGTGGAGGCAGCCGGTTCTGAGTTGGTTAATTTGCATGTCAATGGCACGCTCCAGGCTGTGCCCTTTGCTATCTCTAAGAGTAGCTGTCTCTGGAAGGGACAATCTCTCCCCAGCCAGAAAGATTTTTAAAGTGTCCCCAACACCACAATATACAGAAAATTTAAAATATAAGGGGGAAATTGGAGGGGGAGACAAACTAAGAGAGACTGTGGACTCTGAGAAACAAACTGAGGGTTTTGGAGGGGAGGGGGATAGGGAATGGATGAGCCTGGTGGTGGGTATTGAGGAGCACTGGGTGTTGTGCATAAACAATGAATCTTGGAACACTGAAAAAATAAAGTAAAATTAAAAAAAAAAAAAAATATATATATATATATATATATATGAGCAATACAACAGAACTAGCTACTCAACTCCTGCTTACTAAGAGGAAATTTAGCAGCCTCTTTCTGAACCCGGACTGAATACCCTCCCTGTCATCCCCAGGGAACCAGAGACAGCAACTTAGGAGAAATCCACTTCCCAAACCCACTCAGTATGTTCTATGTGACACATTTGCTTTCTGCTTATAATTGGGACATACAAAGCTTTTAAGGGTATAATCAAGGGGAAAGATGGTAGGAAGTACTCGCGAGGTGGAAATGAGACGGAGGCACCACGTTGAGTTTTAATTGCCTAAAAAGCAACCCTCTAAAACTTCTGGGAAAACTTCTAAGGAAGAAAACAGGAAACAATTCAGTTTCAGAAATCATCTCTGAGCTGGTTTTCAAATAAGGGACAGCTGCAACAGGAGACACACCTTCTTCCAAATAACCATACAGAGACAGTAGTCTCTAGAAACAGTTGACAAGCATCAGACAACTAACCCTGCTTTTAAACATACGTGTCTTCTCCACCTGCTCTCTTTCATGGATGCCAACAATGTGAATTCCTTTACATTCCATACTGAGAACAGAGAAGCATACAGGTGCTTAAAGTATCCTGAGTTAGGATTTGTTTAAAATCGAGAATAACGAATTTTGGTGTGAGGGAGACATTGTGCAACTCCCCTATGCTACCCCAGTTCAACCTATGTCCTTGCGCACCCTTTCCCTATTACCCTCCCACATCCCAAAACATGAAGAACTGGAGTACTTTCTTTTCTTTATAAATTAGTTTACGTCTCATTATTCAGAGTCTAATCTTATAAAATAATCCAGTCTGGTGAACGTGTGGGACAAGCTAACAAATAACAGCTAACGCTTGCTGAACATTTATTATTTGCCACCCTGCCAAGCATTTTACGTGCATTATCTCCTTAAATCCTTACAATTCTAGGAACTAGGTGCTATTACTATCTTCATTTTCCAGATAAGGAAATCAAGGCCCTGAGAGATTAAGCAGTAATAGCTAAAAGTCACATGGCTACGAAGCAGCAAAGTCCAAATTTAGGCCGTGGCTGCCTAACTTGAGAGTCCAAGGTATAATGATTAAGTGCTGAAGAGATGAGGTTCATGTTCAAGTTTAATCAGAGTTCCATGAACTTCTGATTAAAGCAAAAGTGCTTGCTCCCTCCACGGGAGCTCGAGCAGCCTCCAGCAGCCACAGTATAGGGAGACAACAGGGCATTAGACGGCATTCCAAACCTGCCAACACCCCAGAAGGGACTCGGTCTCTCCATCTTCTAGAATCAGGAAAAAATGGCCCTAAGTAAATGTTCCAGAAAGGGCAGAAGTACTGGCTTCACAAAACTGGGTGTGGGTGGGTGGGTGGGTGTGTGTGTGTTTGAATAAAGGGGAGAAATGGCATTATAGGAGAATCATGCTGAGATTTAAGGATCTTTAATGCTGGTACTGCTGATCTTGAACAGACAGCACAAATAAGCTTAACACGTGGCTTTCACTCAAGGAATTAACCTGTTGCCAAGGAAAGTGTTTCAAAGAATTGGAACGTTGTCAAACTAGCTTAACACCATGAAATGGTACAACTTAATGAGACTCCATAAATATTGAGGACTACAACACACAGCTCCCTCTGCAAAAAGTGATTTTACAAGTGGTTCGCTGTCTTTCCTGGGCATATACACACAGTGGTAGGTAAAATGCTACAACTAAAAGCTGTCTTATTTTAACTGAGTACAACTTGTTCCACCGTTCACTTTCCCTAATGCCTTTTGGACTACTTTTTAAATTTAAAAAATTAAATATTTTTAAAGTAAAAAAAATCTCAAATAGCTCATATAATCATGCTAAAGAGTTTTCTTTAAACATCTACTCCACCTCCTAAGATAACAAACATTACTTCTCAGGAAAGCCCTAATGTTAAAGCAAACCAAACCAGAGGCTCAGCACTGAACCTACAGGACAGGAGAAGCTATGCTGATCCTTGCAGACCAGCAACTGGCCTGAGGTCTATTCCAAATTGACTATTTGGAAAAGGAGGGGTAGGAGGAGATCGGAGGACAGAAAAGCTCTGACTGAACAGAAAAGGTAAAAAATCCGAATAATCCAGATAAAAATCCCAGTAATATCTGTTCCTGAGCAAAGTGTGACAGCTACTCACCTGTCTACTGCTTCTACGTCAAAGCAAAACCTCTTCTCGATAGAGTCTGTTTTCCGCCGGGTGCAGGATTTCAGGGTGACAGATTCATCTTCTCCCTGTTGGGAGCACACAGACTATCAAAATGAGGCCTGACCATGGGCTATGCTATGTGTCTCTCCAGCATACCACAAACACTCCACATCAACCAGAGTGATCACCCATCTTCTCAAGCCTGAGTGTTCATGACCTACAGGAAGGTGGAATGTTCACCAAAAAACCTTCCTTCAGCCACAAGCCTCACGCAGCTAAAACCTGTAAACCAAGTTCTACTTTGAGCCAAAGATCCCTAGCTTTAATGTAGTTGTAGAGCATCATGACAGTATAGCATCCACCCATGCTACATAAACTCCTGTTGATAATGCTTGCAACAGATTTAATTTGCTGGGTTTTTAAAAAATTTTATTTATTTGAGAGAGAGCATGTGTGCGAAAGCAGGGTAATGGGCAGAGGGGGAGCCAAAGAGGGAGGGAAAGGGACAAGCAGTCTCCACACTGAGCACAGTGCCCAATGGGGGACTCGATCTCACAACCCTAAGACCATGACCTGAGCCAAAACCAAGAGTTAGACACTTAACTGACTGAGCCACCCAGGCGCCCTGAATTTGCAGGGCTGATAGGGTTAAACCAGATGACTTGCAGGTCTCCTTCTGACTGAGTTTCTATGTTTCACTGCCTTTGCTTTTTCAGGAAGGCCTTCCTGGACCAGGTCAAATGGTCAAGACGCGTTCATATAGCACCATGAACTTCGTCTCCCACACAGCACTCATCGTAGCTGGAACTGTACGTTGATGAAGGCGATGATTCCAATCATGTTTCCCTCCTCCTGAGACTCTAAGCTCCCTGAGGGCAGGGACTGTGTCTGTTCTTGCTGATTCCTGTGTTCCCAGAGCCCATATAGGCCCTGGAACAAAGGAGATGCTCAATAAATAGGTTCTTAACAGCTTCACAAAGGTGTAACTAATGTATAATAAACTGTATACATCAATTTGTGAGCTTTAACTTCCGTATCTCTCCATAAAATCAAGACCACAATCAAGTTAATGAACATTTCCATCACCTCCAGAAGTTTCCTTGTCCGGTGAATTCCATCCCTCCACCCAGTCCACCCTTAGGCAAATAGTGATTCTGCTTTCTTGTCATGTAGACTAGTTTGCATATTCTATCATTTCATATAAATGGAATCACACAGTATGTGCCCTTTTATTTCTGACTCCTTTGACTTGGCACAATTCTTTTGCGATTCACATATGCTATGCAAATCTAGAGTTTGTTTCTTTTGACTGTTGAGTGGTATCCCACTGTATGAAGGGAATCCAACACTTTCAACACACAGTACTCTTTTATTGCCTAAAAACATAGAGGAGTTTCTTTTCTTTTTCCCAGGTAAGAATTTAGCGTTCCTGTTTCTCTTGCCTTTGCCAATATTTTTCTCCAAACAAGGGGGAAAACTAGCAAACTTGCCTAATTTGTTGAAATAGGAAACGTGACTGCCTATGGTAAAACTTAACCACCTCTTAGTATCAAAATGCCATACAAAACACAGAAGACCTAACAAGAGATGGTTTATATTCACAAGCTTTACATCCACTGTGTTTTTTAGGGGGTGGAGAATAGCAGGTGGAAAGGTCCTGGGGTCAGGGTCCATGGAGCCTGGGAGGAACTGAAAGCCAGCCAGTATGGCTCAATCCCAGAGTGAAAGGCAAACTGGCATGAAAGAGTCTGAGGGAATCAAAAGCCAAATCATGCACATTGTGATCCACCAACCTGAGAGCATGGGAAAAATAATGAAGGGTTTCAAGCAAGGGAAGGGACAAGGTCAGCTTTGGACTGCTCCAGACCTCACACAGAGAGAGCTGCCTCATCTCAGAGGCTAGGATACAGGGGAATTCTCTTTCACCACACACAGAGTCTGGTCTCCAAGATGATGGAACAAATCTGTTCACATATCCTTGCCTGAAGCTAAGAGAAGCAGGTACTTTTACAGGAAAATAATCCAAATGAAATGGACAGCAAGGTGAAGGAAAGCGAAGTGAAAAGCATGTTAGGATAAAAATAAAAAAACAACAACATCCTATTACCTATGTTAGGTCTACCCCCGCCTCCTAGGAGAGCTTTGTACAAACTCATGTATCATGTATAAAGATGTCACATGATTCTCCTGTACAAACTAAGATGACATCACCTCCAGACAGCCAGTCTTCACTCCTTCCACCCTAAAGTTGAGGAAACAGAGTGATGTCAGGGAGAGCCATTATGTTATATATTTTTCTATCATTATTGTTACTATTATTAGGAGCAGCCACCTCCGATTCAGGAGTTGCGCACTCCAGAATCAAGGTCTGAGTACTGGCTCTATAACTCAACAGTTGTACGGCTTTGTAAATCATTTTCTCTCTCTAGAGACCTCAATTTCCTCCTCTATGAAGGAGAAAACTGGATTAATAGGATAATATTCCATGGGCTTGGAAAAATATAAAATGAAGAAATTATTAGGGAAGTTAATTATTGTACTATCAATCTCCTAATACAGAACTCATTGTGTATCAAACTCTGTTCCAAGAGTATATATACTAATTCGTATAAACTTCTTATCAACCCAGTGAGATGTTTACTATTAACTCACTGAACATGTGGGAGTCCCAAACATCCACCATAATCGGTCTCTGTCATTCACTTTCCAGTGGGATAAGACCAAACACAAAAAAGTTCTTTTAAGGTTTAAGAAAGCACAAGGTCAAAAGCCCCTAATTGAGGGATGCTCATTTCTAGAAAGACAGGATTGGAAAAGGACTATGACTCAACCCAGGGGAGCAAGTCTAACTCTATTTCCATTTATAAAAACTAGGGAACACCTAGTGATTAATGTTTAATATCTCTTCCGACTCCGTAATTTCTTTGTTTCTATATTTGAACAATGTTGTTTTCCTGACATTACTCCACTCCTGAAACATTAAAAGAGCTTTGGTATATTCTTCTGTAATACATGGAAGGAAAAGAGATGCTGATAAATTCCTGTATTATGGCCTAAGTAAAAGAAAGCCAGGAAGAAAAATTGGAAGTGGTACAGACCATGGGGGAAGTCTGATAGAATAGCCAACAGTAATGACAGATGCATCTACCATTACTGACCTGGGCAGTCTAATTTCAAAGCTGGTGCTCTTAGCCTCTGTAATGCCTGCCCCCCACACACAGACACAAACCCAACATACCACACCACAATGCACCACAGAGAGGACTAGAGATGGAATGTTTATTGGGGACTAATTCATCAACGCATTAGACATAGCTTAAAAATTATTTAAACATAGAATCAAAGAAATTATGTAGAATGGAATCCAGAGATACAGATAGATGAAAAATAAAAATGCTTCTGTTAAAAATAGTTAGCTATCTCCCGAAGGAGTTATGTCCAGAAGGAGACATGGAGAGGAGGCAAAATGATAAATGATAAGAATTTCCCAAAGTTACTAAACGACACCAATCCCCAAATACAGAAAGGCCCCAAATTCCCAAGCACATAAGAATGAAAAAAAAAAATACATAGGGCCATCATTATGAAATGTAGAAACCAAAAGGAAAAAATTGAAGATATTAAGAGCAGCCAGAGAGAAAAGACACATCACCGGAAGAGGAAATGCACTCAGGCTACAGCTAGGGAGCCCAGAGGAAAAGAGAAAAGCGCAGTAACAGCAGGGCCTGTGATCAGAACCGGCTGCAAGAGTATTTCTATCCTAACATTCTTCATGCCACGTGACTGTAATATTCCTCCCATCAAGAGGCCAGTCTGCATGCTCTCCCCATGAAACTGGATGGGCTTGGGTGGGCTTTTAGAACTGCTTCAACCGGGGCGCCTAGGTGGCTCAGTGGGTTAAAGCCTCTGCCTTCAGCTCAGGTCATGATCTCCGGGTCCTGGGATGGAGCCCTGAGTCAGGCTCCCTGCACAGTGGGGAGTCTGCTTTTCCATCTCCCTCTGCCTCTCCTTCTGCCTTTCTCACTGCCTCTCCCCCACCTCTCCCCCTGCTCATGCTCTTAAATAAATAAATAAATAAATAAATAAATAAATAAATAAATGAATAAATAAAATCTTTAGGAAAACAAAAGTTGCTAAATTTTTCAGTGATCTGTTACACAGCAACAGATAATCGGGACACCTAAACCATTAGCTGGCAGCCCGCTTAGTATCTAGTAAAAGTGATATCCATCAGTTTCACAGGACAAGGCCATCCAGGGATTTCTAGCATCTAAACACATTTGACATACTTAATATTGTACATATAGTGAAATACAAGAATCTTTCTTAGTTGTAGTTCTTAATAGAACTTTAAGCTAAGAATATTTGCCTTGCTATAATTACTGTCTAGGGTACTATTCCTCCTGGAATTACTATATAAAGGTAAGGAAAATTACAGCAAAGAAATTTTGAAAAAGAAGAACAAAGTTGGAGATGTCACAATCCCTGATTTCCAGATACACTACAAAGCTACAGTGATCAAAACAGTATGGTTCTGGCACAAAAACAGATATATAGCTCTATGGAACAGGATAGAGAATCCACAGATAAACCCATACCTATATGATCTATTAATGTATAACAAAGGAGGCAAGAATATATAATGGGGAAAACAAAGTCTCTTCAATAAACGGTGCTGGGAAAACTGGTCAGCCACATGCAAAAGAAAGAAACTGGGATATATATAAAGGAATATTACTCAGCCATGAAAAACGATAAGGTATTCACACTTCCAACAACATCGATGGTCCTAGAGGGTATAATGCTAAGTGAAATAGGTCAGACAGAGTTAGACAAATACTATATGATTTCATTTAGATGTGCAATTTAAGAAACAAATGAACCAACAAAGGAAAAAAAAAAAAAACAGATGGATAAAAAAACAGACTCTGAAATATAGAGAACAAACTGGTGGTTGCCAGAGGGAAGATGAGTGGGGGCTGAGTGGAATAGATGAAGGAGTTTAAGAGCACACTTACTGTGATGAGCACTGAGTAATATATACAATTGTTGAATCATTATACTGTATACCTGAAACCAAATTTAATACTGTGTGCTAATTATACTTCAGTAAAAAAAAACTTAAAAAACAGGAAAAGAAAATGACAATGACACAATGAAGGTGTTGCTATACATACGCATTATAACCATCCTATGTTAGCCAAGAAAATCAAGCATGAAATTTTAAAAATGAACTCACCCCCTTTCCTCCTGACTTTTGGTCAAATGGTACCATGGTGATTTGTTTGGAATCCCGTTGATATGTACAGTAGTGCTTCACCCAAGAAGTTCCAAAGTGACCTGCAAGGTAGTATTTCCCATGAAACATCTGTGTGTGTCAAATGCATGCTGGAAACACACAAAACCCATAACCCACAGTGCTCACCTACCCTTAAACTGTTTCTAGGGGCAATACAGTCTCCACCAGCTAGACTGGAATAGGCAGAAATCTGATCCCACAGGCTGGAAATGGAATTGACCCAGAGCTTTCCCCAAGGACCAAGGAAGACTGTTTCCCACTAAATGCTGCATCCAATGGGTCTTAAAATATAAGGGAAGTAGAGGTTCCCTGGGGAAATTAATTCACTTTCCCATCCTCAATCTCTACTTGAAGTTTCCTTTCTCCCCTGACAGGAGTAAGATGACTGAGGAAAGAACACAGAAAAGCTTCTCAAAGTGCCTGTCACTGTTCCCATCTGGCGTGATGACTTCATGCTTCCCACACAGCTGCTCTGCAACTCTCTGCAAAAACATACAGGGGTTCTGACCTACTGCCAAACCCCTAAACTGTACTTTAGCAGAACTCAAGATGATCTGAAAAGCAGACAGGCAAACTCTGACACAGAAATGTAAATGGAAGTAACTATAAATACCCAAATGTAATCTAAGGAGTCTGTCCCTCAGTATTATCCCTCAGGAAAGAAGGAGAAGGCCCTTCAGTCAAACCCTAACAGTCTCTGATTTTACCTGGTAGTCGGCCAATTACTTTATTTTGAATAACAAAATATTATTAGGGGAAGAAGGCATAAGCAGCATTATTAGCCTCTGAGGCCCTCGACACTTGCCTTAGATGCTTACAGCGATCACAGACCAGAAATGTTTTTTTGGGGTTAAGTAGTAACATGAGATTTAATAAAGATTTTGTAGTTAATTTTCAGGGTATCAGTGCCCAAAGCAAGTGCTGCATAGCACTTAGGAAACTAAAAAAGTAAAAAGCAACAAAGTGTCTACATTGAAGCATCAAAGACAAAAATACCAACCATTCTAATTTTTTTTTGTGGCTCAGAGAAAAAAATCCAAGGACAGCACAACACAAAGATTCCTAAAGTTCTGTATCTTAAACCATTTGAGTATCCAAACAAATAAGGACAGTACTGGATTTGGATTTAGCCTACTGAACAGAACAGAAATCCTTAACTCCATCCTGACAATAAAAAGATGGATGGATGGATGGATGGATGGATGGATGGATAGGAAAGGAGAGAAGAAGAGATTGGGGGGGGGGGGCAGTCGCCTCCTTGCAGTACACTAAATGGCAACTAATAAACATGGAGGAGTGACAGAGCTGAGAAATCGCCATTTTGCAACCATCACAGTAACTATCCATTAGGCAAGAACTGCCAGTGGATGCTTACTCTAGGTGGGGGCAAAGCTTGGTGAGAAAGATATGGTCTTAAGGGGTCTCCCCACAGACTGTTAATGAGGCACAAGGGAAGAATCTTGATTATCTTTAGTGGATAAACGATACTTTGAGTGACCAAAATTAAAATCACCAGTGAGGGGCAGATGGCCATCCTGTGCCGCTAGATGTGGTACCCAGAGAAGAACACAAATAATACTTATGTAGGATTTGACAAGGGATCCCTATCCTGAATCTAATCATTGGGAAACATGAGACAAACCCACACTGAAGAAAATTCTAGAAAAGAACTGGCTTACACTCTTCAAAAATGTCAATGTCATGAAGGACAAAGAAAAGCTGAGGAATTATTACAGAGTGAATCATGACAAGTGAACGCAGTATGAAATCCTATCTAGACAGAAGGAAAAGAAAATGCTTTATAAGGGCACTGCTGGGACAACTGACGAAATTGGAATATGAACTGTCATTTACATTAAATACCTTATTAATGTTAAATGTGCTGGATATGGTAACTATACTGTGGTTACATAAAAAGAATATCCTTATTTTTGAAAAATACACACTGAAGTACAGGAACATGGGTGTGGAATCTGTTCCAAAAGGATTCAGAAAAAATGGCAATGTGTGTATGTCTCTGTGACTGATGTGTGTACACTCATATCCAGAAAAAGAAAAAATTCTTTAATTGTGGGAAAATGGTAAAAATTCATGCATCTAGATAAAGGGCATATGGTTGTTCATTATCCTCTTCTTGCGATTTTTTCTTCAAGTTTCAAATTATTTCTAAGCAATAAGTTACCAAAACTTTGAAAAGATCTGTATCCCATTGATATGCTCTAGATTCACATGTTTGAGAGTTAAAATCTGGTTCTAATGATAATCAAGACATTCATGTTTTAAAAAGCACGTGAAGTGTTTGACTAAAATTGGATTATTAATGTGAGTGCAGATTTCATATACGTAAGTGAATAATATTAATAAATTAAGTACTGTACGTGGACTCTGAACTATATTCAAGTTAACCTTAAACTTTCTGGGGTGGATCTTCTCATTGGGCCAAAAAAGTAACACTTTATATTGAGGCCTACAGAAAACACAGTACTACAGTACCTTCCACTTCTTACAAACCTCAACAAGCTCATCCCTGTAAGAATAAAGGACATAAAAACCCTCAAGATAACCAATGCCTCCAACCTCAAAGCCCACTACTGCCCACACTGTCACTAGGCAACAATTTTAGGGCCAAGCAAACTTTTGAGCAATCACTAACTAGAATAATCACTGAAATCAAGTGCTGCGTTTCATTAGCAAGCTTCTAGGAGTGAAGACATTTGCCTTGCCCTGAATCAACAAAAGGACAGTAAAGACGACAAAACCAGCAAAAATCTAGGAGGAGCAACACGTCCAACTGAAAAAGGAGGAATGGAAAATTAGGAGAACTATCCATTAAAGAAAAAAAAAATTGACCTTCTTCTATCCCTAGCACTCCATGAGCTAAGTCTGGAAGTGCTACCCTCAAAGCGCAGCCCCATCATAAAGCCTTTCCCCAGGCCTTGTGCAGCAGTCTGTGAGCCATCACAGAGAAGTCTGGGTGAGCAGCGCCTGGTGTTTCTTTCCTTGACATCTCATGGGCAGGACAATGGATTTCTCTTTCTACCTCTCAGAGTGAGTTTGTGTTTCTACTCATAAAATTTAAGTGGTGAAATGACAGTAATTGAATAAAGGAGGGAGAGGGCCTAAGTCATGACTGTTTGGTCCTTGCTGAAACAAGTCTTAAATGGAACGAATTCACTCCATAGTAAGTCCACACAAGGATGTGATGGCTAATAATAAGGTCAAGCATGCAAGGTCCTTCCAGAGATTCTATGCCAAGAGTGTGATAGATAAAGCCATGCTAAGGGTGCAGGCATGTCAAGTGTGACAGTACAGAGAAAAAAACCACCATAGAGCCTCAATGAATTCCAGGTTCCGAGGGAATTTCCAGTTACAAAGAAAAGAGAACACATCATGGGGAGGTAGACAAGACCTTTGGACACCTTTCCCTTAAAAAACTCAACTAGCAACTACTCTCATTCACCCAAATCTGTATTTATAGAAGCTGTGCTCTAAGTTAGGCACTACTAAATCTACCCTCCACCTCCCGGGCAAAAGGCATGAGTGTACCCCAAGCTACTGTTCGCCACCAGCACTCACGTTTCTCCTGAACGTACAGGTACCCTTCCATGGTGTAGGGACTGATGGTCTTGTGCTCAAGGGGATTCTCCTTCATCTTTTTCATCAGTGATTCCACTTCCGACCTGGTACCTTCGAAGCGATTTCTTGTCTAGGATGAAAGGCATTTTATTTAAATCAAAGAAATGAAATCTTGTTCCCATCTCTAACAATTCACAACATCAACCTATGGAATCCTTAGATCTAAAACCTGATAAGAAAAAATAAAAAAATAAAAAATAAAAAATAAATAAAACCTGATAAGGAACATTCAACTACCTAGGAACTGGGCAAGTATTCACTTTCAAGAAGTACCCTTCGACCTTAAAGTCCTATACCAGAATGACTCTCAAACTGTCAAGACCACCAAAATAACCTGGAGAATGTGGAGAAAATACAAATATCCAGGCCTCACCCCTAAAGGTTAATTTAGTACCTCTGGACCTAGAAATGTGCATTTCAAACAAGCATCCCAAGGGACCCTGATTCATTCACAGAATGGTTCCCAAGCCCCTGCTTCACTATGTGGCTGGCTTTCAAAACAGAGGCACTTATTTCTCCAGCTGCAGGAATACCACTTGCTGATGGTTCATAGGTGGTTCCTTCCTCAAAAGGGAGCTGCTTTACTCAAGGTAACTCCTTTCCCCCAGAGCAACCTGCACACCATGACCCGTCAAGGCTAGCGGCAAAAGGGGAAGAGGTTCAAAGTCTGGCACCCTTGCTCTACTGAGGCCACTGTGAAGGTCCGTATCAGCTCCAGGACACCCCAGGGCATTGACCGAGGCCTCACAGCTCAACTTCTCCTGCAGGGGTCTGCTGCCCTTTCTCACACAGGTGATTTTGCTGGCGTTACTCCCCTGTAAACCTTCTACATGTAAACCCCCACTTCCGAGTCTACTTCTGAGGAATCTGGCCTAAGGGGAAGCCATGCTTTGTGAAACTTTGTCCTCTGCAACTTCCTGTTTTCCGAAACAACACAGAGAACCATGGCAGAGCAAGCTCCAGGCTTCTAAACCCGTGCGATACAACTCGCAAGGACACACTTGGGTTTCTTTTCTACATAGCATCATCTAGAGACAAAGAAAACATGCAGACTAATATAGCCAGCCACACAGTGAAGCAGGAGCTTGAGATCAGTAACTGCTAACCAAAGGGCCCTTAGTACTATTCTGAGCACCAAAAGGTCCTACTGGTTAAAAACTGGGGAAGGAGATGGAGTAAATGGCTCTGACTTGGATTTCCTGTGAGCCTTACTGAAAGTTGAACAAGATCATATCCTTTGAGTGGAGGCCAGCATGTACGCCCCACCCCCAATCCCTGAACACCCTCCAAGGTCTCTCGTGGCCAAGCAGCTAGATGCACAGAAGGAAGGCTGGACCTTCCACTGCCAAAGGAAATCCTGACTCTGGTGCTACAGATTTAAAACAAAAATATCAGCAGGACTTCCGAGAACATAAATAGTGCTTAGAAATAATGGAAAAGAGGATGATGCTCTAACCTGGGGCCACCAAGCACCCTACAAATACCTGCCCCCAGCTGCCCTTTGAACCTAAGCAAGACCCATCTTCCTCATCTGTGTTCCAATCCAAATAAGTGATCTCTATGCAATCAGACCCATACTTTGTGTTCTTTCCTTTCCTCAACCAGGGAAAGGAAGCCTATTCCTTTGCCCACTCACGTTCTGTATGCTAATGGTCAACTCAGTCTTGAAGTCGCTGAAATCCTTGGCCAGTTCATAACCATGGTGATAGAAAGTGAAGAGTCCTTGCAAGAATGCCAGTAGCTGTAGTGAAAGAAGGGCAGAGTCCACATTAGCATGCTAAGTAGGTATTATGCAGCTTTAACCTGAGTTCCCACCCTTGATCTGAAAGGCTGAATATGTTAATAAAAATGCCTATCATCTACTGAGTGCACTTGTATGCCAGGCACTATAACATCTTATGTCTGCTCTCACTAAATGCTCATAACAGCCTAGCAACTAAGTACTACTGTTGTCTCCAGTTCAATATTGAGAAAGCAAGTTCAGAGAGGTTAAGTAACTTGTTCCAAAAGACAAAGTAAGCAGCAACCAGGATTTGAAACCAGATTTCCTCGGCAGCAACATCCAACCTCTTACTCTGAGCCTCAGGACCTTCAAAGAAAATCATTTCTTCAGAAACTGAACCAGTCTCCTTCAAGTCCAACTCAGTCTCCATCAAATACATCTGTATTATCAGGTTACCATGGATAAAAGTGTAGTTATATTGACAGCCAACAGAGAGGGGAGAAGAGGAAGATGGTTATGTCCTGAGCTCACAGTATGTAACAGGCAAAGTCAAATCAAAGAAAATCACCCAGCTCAGACTTCAGCTCAAATGTGCTTCCGGGCTTTCCCTAAACTATCCACAGGTAAACACTAGGGATGCTGTTATTAAAATATTCCCATGCTCCCACATCTTCAGTTATGACGGTTCCCCTAAATTGTCATTTAAATCCCCTCAAGCTAAAAGGTACTAAGTCCATTCACTTTGTAGTCTTGTATTCAGTGAAGAGTGAAAACATCTGTTCGGCCTGATTCTCACGACACACCGTCATGCTCCAAAAACTATGAATGTTCCCACCCTGAGCCCTGCCAGTCTTCACTTCTCCAGGCTCAACTAATGTTCCTACCTTATCTCCTCCCAGAACCTAACACAAAGCTACTGTTGTTAGATTTCCCTGGGCCCTTCCCAAGTTCTATGAATCTTGCCTCAGTTCCAAATCTCAACTTGGAGAAAGGATTATAATAAAAACCTCAACAAGGTTTTAGACGAACCAGAACTTTACCTTGTCACAAGTTCTGTCGTACTGCATTTGGGGACTCCATCCCTGTTCTAACTCAAACTTTTCAATGCAACTCACATTCTCTGAGTGGTCTACTCTGACCTCCCTGACCTGCCTCTAACACATGTTACATCAAGATGCAGCTGCCTTGCTTTATATTGTTATTTAATTTTCCAGTCCCTAAAACGAACACACCTCTAGTAATTAAACATATTCTCACTTTGTTTTTTCACCTAACTCTCCTCTTCTGAGAGGCAGCCCTAATGATGATGGCAAAGGAAACTCAGCCCACCCTCGCTCATCTCCCACCTGGCTTGTGGCAGGAATGGGCAGCACTAAGGTTTGTGCTACTCTACCTGAGCTCAGAGCAAAGAATGGTCTTTGGACTGAGCCACATGCCCAGCCCAGTTGATCAAAGAGCTCTGTAACGTGAAGTCAGGCAAAACCAAGCTTTTAATAATATGATATCCTACTGCTACTGTCCCCAGGGCAACTATCCCCTTAAGATTCTCATGGGAGGTCAGAAAGCAGGCCTTGCTGGATCCAAGATATCTGGCTCAAAAAATATCTTTTGACACCATATACGGATCACTATATTATATAAATCAATGAATGGGTGGTAAACCACATAGAGTCACCAAAGACAATAATGAATTCTTTTCTTGAAAGATGTTGGTAGCTATTGAACTTCCGCTATATAAAATACTTTTTTTGAAAGGAAAGCTCAGGCTTTTCCACTTGATGGCTCCAGTAATAAAGAAGAGACCCTTATGCCAAACCTACTGTCTGTGTTCACAATGAAAACTATTGTTTCTTATCTTTTCCTTCCCCCCCCACCCACCCCCGCCCTCTGTTCTTGAATGCGGTGCCCATCACTTTTCCAAGGCACTGAATCATCCACTCCTAGAGAATAATACAGAAGATAAGTAGCTAATTCTAAAGTTATTTCTCCTGTTAACTCTGATTTATCTTCCACTTAAAGTCAACAGGGCCTTTCTTGCCCAAAGTAATTAAATATCTTCCAACAGCTCCCTAAGACACCACCTGGGCGTGCACACAAGTGCTCCAAGGCAGAGAGTTACCAGTATTTATTTTGGTTTTTACTTCCTTTGATATCATGCTTGATTGTCTGCTTCTCTATGGGAAATGATTCCATAGATATTGTTATCTTTGGCCCACTTCCCTTCTCCCCTGGCAGCATCTCTCTTCCCCTGGCCCACCTCCTGACATCCCCTTCCCACACACCGCATGAATCCATTACCCAGTGGGAAATGAAAGTCCACTCCCCAGAGATTTGGGTGACGCCCACAGAAAGACCCCAGAGATGGAATCATCTGTCTGCCTCGAAGAAATGCTTGTACTCAAACACAAAGAGGAAAAGCTTATTGTAGCCTCACCTCGGTTGGCAGATAAGTCGGCACATCCATATAGGCTCCTCCCTGAACAGTCAGAGACACGCAATCATAGCACAACAAAGGAAATACCAAAGAAAGACCTGCCCCACCTCCTTTTGCCTTCAAGGACCCCCCCCTTCCTTATTCTCTTCAGAAAATAACTAAAAAAAAATCTATTCCTATTTCCTACCAGACAACATAGCTATATATATATATATTTTTAAGTAAGCAATAATGTAAGTGCTTCATTTAGTGACAATTGTACCATTCTGGACTATCTGATAAATTTAGGTTGCTTCCATTCATAGAACGAAGCTACTGTTACAGGCTGAATAGTGTTCTCCCAACCCTGACAAAAAAAATTATATTGAAGTCCTAACCCCAATAACAGAATGTGACTTTATTTGGAAATAAGAGTCTTTCTGGAGGTACTCAAGTTAAAATCAGACCCGCAGGTCCTGATCTAAAATGACCAGTGTCGTCGTAAAAAGGGGATATTTGGACGGAGAAGCAGAGAGATGACAGTCACGTGAGGACAAGGGAGAGCAGTGATGCACCTATAAAGCAAGGAATGCCAAGTACTGCCAGCAAACCACCAGAAGCTACAAGGAAGAAACGGTAACTTCCCTACAGGTTTCAGAGGGAGCATGGCCCTGCTGACACCTTCATCTTGGACTTCAAGCCTCTAGAACTATGACAGGCAGTAAGTTTTTGTTCTGAGAACCCAGTTGGTGGTACTTGGTTATGGCAGCCCTCACAAACAAATAAAACCATCAACAACCACCCATTCGCATGACAAAGAGAAGGGCAGATAGTAGAGCGATGAAAAGCTGCGCGGGGCAAGCGACGTAATGTCCTGCAACTCCTCTTTTCCAGGACACTAATGCAACCTACTATTGCACTGCATGGTGGTGAAGACGGAGATCGCCTGTATGACAGCCTTAGCATAGGAGTGCCGACAGGAGCTGTTCAGCAAGGACACACTTAGATGGATGTGTTAGAAGACACACTGTGGTGGCGGTGTCCGGCCCAGCCTAAGGAAGGGGGAACCCAGGATAGGATGCAACAAATCAAAGGGAAAAATGAAGACCTGCAATGGGGCAGAAGTAGTGAGAAAGGACAGGAAGGCAAAGCACCATAAAATATTCTCAAGGTACAACTCAGAGAATGCAGTGTCTGATGAATGTGGGGAATGAGTTCTCCGTAGCACTCCGTAACCTTCAATTATGAAAACTCAGGGAACAGACAGAACGTGGCTTCACCTTCAAGAAATCAGGATGTCATTATCTGTAATCCAAAATCTCCAGAACATTTAGTACCTCAACAAGAAAATAAAGGCTTCCAGAGCACACACAAAAAAATATGGTTTAGATCCCAGAAGTCTGAATTTTCTTCCTTGGAACACTAAAATTTTGTTTCTTTTTTCTGAAGGTCAGTAACATCCTGGTACTTGAAGTTGCTTTCTAAGAAACAAATGAACATAGTCAGTAAGCATAGAGGTTCCTTGAATGGCTGGAAGATTCCCTTGACTGCAACCACCTCAAAATATGAATACCCACACCAGGTGCCCCAGCAATTTAGTTCAATAAATTTCTTGCTGGTTTCCTTTCCACCTGCAAGCAATCAAATACTGTTTCAGAGAGACTAAGAGCCAGACCATTCCACTTCTGCCAGGTACCAGATGTCACCTTAAAGAATAAATGTGCTTCCATTTCCTCATCTGAAAACAGACATAGAACAGCAATTATCTACCCTCAGAGACAGTGTAAGGATTGGATGACATTATGGAGGTGAAGGGATCATTAACATATGACACAGTTACACCTCCTCATCGACTGTTATTTCAGGGTCTTTTGCATCATCTCAGCCAGGGGCGCAAACTTAAAAGTGCCACAGATTCACCTTAGAGGGCTTCCTGAAAGAGAGATGACTGGGCCCCACCCCCCAATTTTTGGGTCTGGGGTAGAACCTGAGAGTCTGCATTTCTCAGACTTTGACAACCACAGATCTAATCAGCAGTGTTCTGGATCAGTCCCTCCCGCTATCCGCAGCTCCTGAAGCACTGCCCTGCCCATGAGGTAGTGGGTTGAGCCATGTTTACTTCTATAAAAAAGTGAAGGTTGATCATGTGAATTCTACATGCAGCCTCTCAATCAACTCATTTAATTTAACTGTGGGCAAGATCCTATCACTTTCCTTTCACTCCAACAGGGGACCAGAAATGTTTTTCATTAGCTTTCCAGGTACCTTACTGCATGTCCTGGGACACATCCACAAATCACAACCCTTTTCCACTCTTGAAACACCTCTGGCTCTTCCCCACATGATCCCTCCTGACCCAACTGGCACTGAGCTGCTTGCTCCCTTGGCAATCTCTCTACTATAGACATCATACTTCCCTAATGAGGCTTTGAATTCCTCAGAAACAACAGTGGGATCTTAAGCAATTTTTCTGGTAGTAAGTAAATGCTTTCAGATTTACCAAGACTTTTTATATTATAACAGGTAAGCCTTGTTAATATTGCCACTTGACTCACTTGCTCATCTGAGCAGACCTTGGTTGACTGAAGCTTACATATTCCTCTATCTTATAATAAAAAGTTATCGCTGACTGGGTGCTAGTTAGCAATTATATGTTAACTGGGTGCTAACTTAGGTTCCCTCTATTCTAAGTATCAAACATGCATAAACTAAGGTATTCCTCCTAATATCCTTATTTTTTTCCTTTTATTATTAACATATAATGTATTGTTTGTTTCAGGAGTACAGGTCTGTGAATCATCAGTCTTATACAATTCACAACACTCACCATAACACATACCCTCCCCAATGTCCATCACCCAGCCACCCCATCCCTCCCCCTCTCCTCCCCTCTAGCAACCCTCAGTTTGTTTCCTGAGATTAAGAGTCTCTTATGGTTTGTCTCCCTCTCCAGTCCCGTCTTGTTTCATTTTTCCCTCCCTTCCCCCTACAACCCCCCACCCTGCCTGTCAAATTCCTCATATCAGAGAGATCGTATGATAATTGTCTTTCTCTGATTGACTTATTTTGCTTAGCATAATACCCTCTAGTTCCATCCACGTCATTGCAAATGGTAAGATTTCATTTTTTGATGACTGCATAGTATTCCATTGTATATATATACCACATCTTCTTTATCCATTCACCTGTTGATGGACATCTAGGGTCTTTCCATAGTTTGGCTATTGTGGACATTGCTGCTATAAACATTCGGGTGTACTAACATCTTTATAGAGTAGGTAATATTATTATACTCATGTTGTAGATAAGGAAACTATTATACTCATGTTGTAGATAAGGAGACTAAGGCTCAGAGAAATAGGTAACTTCCCCAAGAACACACAGCTAAGAAATGGCTGAGCTGAGATTTAAACCTAGGTCATCTGGCTCTGGAACCCTTACCAATGATTATACTGCCTCTCAAAAACTCAAGACACTGATATACTAAAAGTGAGTGCCAGGAAATAGGATTATTCCTTGCAGGTTTCTTAAAAAAAAAAAAGAAGGAAGACGAGGAGGGGGAGGAAAGGGAGGGGAGGAGAAGAATGAGGAGGAGGAAGAAGAAAGAAAAGGAAGAGGAAAAAGAAAAGGAGGAGGAGGAGAAGGAAAGCCTGCCTAGATCAGCAGCCAGCCAGCTGAGTCCAGACCAGATTGGCTGAAACCCCCAGATTTAGGAGAAATAAATGTCTACTGCTATATGAGGTTTTGTGGTTGTTACCCAGCAAAAGTTAATAGATATAGTACCTGACTCACTAGGAACACCTGCTAGGAGGTCAAAGTGGACAGCAACAACAAAAAAAATCACCTTAAAGAAGTAAGATGGGCCAATTAAAATCCAAGTCCTCAAAAGCAGGCAATTGTAGAATAATATCAATGTGCACATAAGATTATTACAATCACACTATTGTTTTCCTCTACAAATTCTGGTAAAATCAATTAAACACGCCCAAGGCTCAATCTGTGACAGCTTTTAAATGCCTGCCCACACCAGAGGAAACAGTCTTCAGTAAACCTCTCATTGAAACGCTAACTTTAACAGCTCTGTGCCCTAAGCAGGGAAATCAATAAGCTTGCTTTCTCTGACAGATGGCTTCTCCCACCACACAGACTCTGCAGAAACATGGGGATTTTGACCTGAGACCATGACAGAGATCACTGCTAGATAGGAAGTTGGCTCTAAAGTTTCTAATTTTCAGATAAGAAGAATGAAGTAATTCAAGACCTCGAGGAATTTGCCAGATGAAGTGACAGTGAAATCCCAAGATCATAGTTTCGGTATAGTAAAAAAATCTAAGCATCAGATCCCAAAACCAACTGGATTCTGATAAAACTGTTAGCAAGTCTAAATGACTAAAAAGCATCCCAGAAGTCTATAAATTAGAAATAGAGCACAGAACACTCTTTACTAAAAAGAGTGGTTATTTTCTTTCAGTTTCTTACAATTTTATTCTTGTTTGCCTAAGAAAATCACTTTCTTAAATCTAGGTAGGTAAGAATCTTGTTTCTATAGAGACCCCAGGCTGGGGTCTCAATCACAGCCAGCATTTTTAAGGAAGAATCCAAGGTCTGCAAGAGCTTTAAATCAAGGCCCACACGCTCTTTTGGTGGTTCCCAGGCATCCTGGTCATGTGCATTCGGAGGGCCACGGCGGGGCAGGGCAGCACCCCCGAGCCATGACCAGGCTAAGGTGGCCTCAACTAAAGCCAGACTTGTTTCCACGTGACACCCTTTTATACCCACTGGGACACAGTGACCAAGTCAAAATCCCATTATGGTTCACTAAGCACGATCTCCCAGCTGCCCAGTTTTAACAAACTACAAGGAGAAATCACTTTATGTAATAGCACCTTTTAATGCACGGGAGGAGTTTAGAGGGGCTTTGAATTGAGCCGACAAAAAGAGGAAAGTAGTATGTGCATTCCCCTTTTTCCTTGGGCAACTACTACATGTGGATTATTTGAGGGAGAAAGAAGTGGGTGGGAGGGTGAAAAGTTAAGGTGTAATCACTACTGTCGGGCAAGATGAAAACCGCCTTGCCCTCTTTCTTCCTAGACACCAATTAGCAGAATGTAGGGGGGCTTAAAGAAGCAACTACCCCTGAATGCACCATCACTACTGCTCAGGTTGCACAGAAATGGCCCCTGGGGACAATCCAGGGTCAGCCAGATCGACGGAGCACTGCGACTTAGCAGAAGGCACAGCCCCAGGGCTGGTCTAACCTCTTCATCAGCAACTTAGAGCATTTTGTAATCTAGGCAGTGAAATGAGGGCTGGGGATCAAAGCGTGGGTACAGTACGAAACCCTGAGCATCTACTTACAGGCTCCACGAACTCAAACATCTTCCTCTCTTGGACTTCCTGCACCTTGAAGACATACTCCAGTGATACTTCATAGAAATGCTGCCGGACCAAGTCCACTTGGCTGTCTGCCTACAAACAAGACAGAATTTCAGAGAAAAAAATCAGTCACTACC
>CM052895.1:24009444-24024720 GCA_028534135.1 Potos flavus
GAGCAGGGAGCCCAATGTGGGGCTTGATCCCAGGACCCCGGGATCATGACCTGAGCCGAAGGCAGACGCTTAACCGACTGAGCCACCCAGGTGCCCCAGTTTTTCCTTTTTAAATGGAACTTATTCTGATGCTGAGGAGAGGCTGCCCTGCTTCCTGTGGTATTAGTGGGGATGTTTGAACTGTGCCTGAGCACTAGATGGATTCCATTTAGATCATAGTAATGATCAGAGGTCAGCAAGGTAGGGGGGTGTAAAGGTGGGCGGTAGGAGGCCAAGTGGCTGTCTGATTTTTATACAGAAATAAATCACCCTGACATATTAGTTATTACGTTCTTGGGTAATACTGAGTACTATTACTATCTCTTGTTTTTTTGAATGCTTGCTGCAGGCCAGGTGCTAAGCACTTCTGAGCATCATCTCTTTACTCACAGGAACCCCACCCCCCCATGATTTCATGCAGGTGGAAATAAATACAGAGACCTTATGGATGACTGAGGGGGGATTTTGAGTTTATTCATTATTCTAGTGCTTACTCATTCTTCTAGGCTTGGTTGGCTGGTGGAAGGCCTCTCTTTACTTATAGTGCCTTGTCTTGCTTTGGCTATGCTCATATTCATCTTAGCTATTGAGAGCAGCTGGAGGTAGATATGATTTTGTGCATTATCTCAAGGTTCTGTTCTTTGGGACTTTCTTGTTAACAGAAACTATTGTTTACATTTGAATGCAATTTAAGCCCAGATTCTTTGGGCTGGGTTTTTTGTTTGCTTTTTTCCTTTATCTTTTCTTTTCTTTCTTTCTCTCTTTCTTTTCTTTGCCAAAAAAGGGTCAGGGATTATAGGGAGCTAATGGTTCTTGGCTTCCCTTTTCCTGTTTTTCATGTGAAATTCTTGCTTGCCTGAATGTGTTCAGAGTAATTGTGATTGCACAGACACTGGAAGAGGCAAACCTGGGGGTACGGTGAGGCCTAAGTTCTAGATCTTATAGATTGGGTTTTTGCTTCACAATTCCAGCTTTAATCTCAAGACCTTGGAATAGGAACATCTGCATCCCGGATGACCTGTGGAGAATTGGGCTTGGAAATCCATTATCAGCCTGGATGGACTCTTTTGCAGTTATCCCATTTTTCACTTAAGAGCTTCATGGTCCCTTCAAGTCTTTTCTGAGGTAGCAGTGTTCATTTTCTTTTATTATATGCATGAAGAAAGGCACAGAAGAAGGACAAAATGCAGTTGCTTAATAACTCCCTGGTAGAAGTGGTGGCCCTCAAAACTGTCCTTGTTTAACCAAGTTCCGGATTCCCATGTGGGTGCCTGGGCCTTGTCTGCACGGACCTGGACAGGCAGGGCAGTTCTGTTCCAGTTTCTCATCTCCGTTTTTCTGGCTCCCTGTCCCTTCTTCATTTTATTGGCAAGACACCCCTCATCCCCCCCCCCCCTTTTTTCTTCTTAAAAACCTTTTCCAAGAAAGTCTGGCTTTTGCTCTAAGTTTACGACCATAAATTTTGAGATGGTACACGTCACCCTCTTAATCTAATTGAGTCAGCACATCATTGTGAAGACATCATTTTATTTGGGGGTATTAGTTGCTATGGTTATTTGCTGAGACTAACAGAGTCTGTGTTCTCTCAGTTGGATTTTTGGAAACTGCTATCTGAGAATGACAGAGGTGTGCCTCGCTGTAGGAATAGCCAGTGTATACCCTGATGATTAACATAATTTTTAAAAAGCACAGAGAAAATACTTTGGGTGGAATTTTAGAGCTAGAAGGGACCTTAGAGATGAGCATCCTGGTTTTCAAAGAGTCCTTTAAGGCTAAGGTGTTAATTGACTTTCCCTAGGTTCACAGGCGTTGTTCCTGGGTGAGCAAGGATGCAGCCTGTTTCTGATTCTTACTCTAGCTTCCATTCTGTTTTTTGTGCAACAGTTGAAGTCCTTTCAAGGAATCCATTCTTCGAATATATACTGAGGTCCTGTGTGCTCTAGGTGATGGGCTTGGAAGGAGAAAGACACTGTGATCCTGACTCTCAGGGTCTCTGTTGGGAATCCCAGACCTTGACTAGGAGAGTGTGATGCCTGGACCAGCAACATTGGTATCACCGGGAAACTTGTTCAAAATGCACACTCCCAGGCCTACCGAATCAGAATCAGCATTTTAACAACATGACCTGGTTTTTGGGTGCATGTTAAAGTTTGAGAAGCACTGTTCTAAGAGGGTAGGACATTGTAGAAACAGAAGCTAAGTCTTGAGGCCCAAGCCAGAATCACCTGCTCCTCCCTCATACTGTTCCTCTCTTCTCTGTTGACCATAATGGTAGTGCAGTGGTGTCGAGCTAGAGGAAGCTCACATTCTCTGCCTGAGTAGCTCTGCCCCATCTGGACCATCTGGTCTTTAAGTTCCAGTGTGACCTGTTCTTCCTACAGACCCTTTGCTCTGACTCCTGTGATCTCTTCTTAACCCTTCCCCCCTTTTCTTAAGTGTGCCTATTTGAGGAGCGAAGCACAAATACCACCTTCTTAGGAAGCTAGGCACTTCAGGCCCGTGCATCCTATAAAGCCCATTTATCTTGGATGTCTTGTTAGCATTCTGATTCTTTTTTACTTGGGACTGGCCTCCTTTCCCACTTAACAGACAAGAAGGTTTTCATGATATCATTCTTAGCCTCAGTGCATTTAAGAGCCACCACTTAGGTTAATAAACTTTTGCAAGAAGACATGCACACTACTTTGAGTTACTGTTCAGATTAAAATAGTGTTAGGGTTTTTGCTTTTCCTTTCATCTACAAGGGGTAAAAAGAAATTTTAATTCCCTAGGTACGTTAGTTTTCTAAGCATCTGAGGAAAACCTTTAAGGGCTCAAAAGTATTTTCAGTAGCTAGTTCATTAAGAAGGTTACAAGTTTACCCCACTATCCACAAGCAGAGTGTTCCTATGAAACCTTTCCTAAGCTAGAATGGGATACAGTGAAGAAGCAATTGCTATTAATTTATGTGGAAAAAGTTTCAAGCATCTCTGGAGCCCAAAAATAACTTCTCTTAGGCTTTTTGGGTACTTGAGGACATGTCTTGCTAACGGATGCACAAAATCAATTGAGATAAAACACAGATGCTCACAAACGCATTTCAAAGCTATGGCCACTCTAGCTGCTCCAGGCACGGCTCACAGCACAGCAAACACTGAACACTATTTTCCCTTTCCATGTGAACGGAAAAATCCTTTTTGGCTTTCTTTTGGTTAGTGAAAATAGGTACTAAGGGACATACTTTGTTAAAGTGGAGTGGCTTAAGTCGAACTCAGAAAAACAGGATACCTGTATTTGGTAAGTTTGGTGAATTAATGAGACAAAAATTCCTTAATTCTTAAAGCTAATGAAGAGTCTTATTTTGTTGATTCTCTTGTCTCTAACCTGCATTCAGCCAGCCTGTGCCTGTGGGAAGGAAAGAAAACCAGCATCAAGAGGCAATCCTGTGTTCTGCTCACGTTGTTTTTTCCTTCCTTTTAATTCCACAACAAACCTGCGAGGTACTTGTTACCCTCATAGTGACATAGACTCTGGGAAAGGTTGAGCCATTTGCCCAGTCCTAGAGCTGGTAATTGGAAGATCCAGGGTTTGAATCCATGTTTGTGAGTCTACACACTTGATACTCTTCTGAATTGACCTTGACTAAATGTGTGTGTGTGTGTGTGTGTGTGTGTGTGTGTGTGTGTGTGACGTTTACACTTGAACTGCATGGAAATACCCTTTCTTTTTTGCTCTTTCACTTGATCAGTCCCTCTTAAAATGGGGTTCTTTGTTTGAACCAAGCAAATCACCATTGTTTCCCTCGAGGGAGTTTTTCTTGTACTGACCCACTGTCTTAGAAGGTCTTGGAGCTCTATGCCAATGTGATTGTTCTCAATCCATTCTCTCAGTTCTCTGTGTCCTTGTTCTCTGCTTTGTGTCAGGGCTGAGCGATGCACATTTGGGGCTGGGCTCTTTCGGGCTGAGGTTTCATTACAGGTCTGATGCTGACTTAATCATTTATCCTATTGCTCCTTGATGAGCAAATGCTTTTTGAGGACCTATTATGTGACAATAAGCTAGTCTGGAATTTCTTCATAAAAGATCATGTCCTAGGACTTAAATTCCCTGTGTTCTTAAGAAGAACAGCTAATGTAGCCCTTTGGAAATACAATTGTCTTAGTATATATCTTTATATATTATTACCTGTCTGTAGTGGGGGTGCCACTGAGCCCTCATAATCCAGATATGAACTTGGAGTTTTCAGTGGGGAGCAGAGTTTCTTTGAATCCCTCATATTCTGGTTATCTCCTGGCTGACCTATCCTGGTCTTTGTATCCAGTGTCAAGGTCGAGAAGTGTCCTCTACCATCTAGTCATCCCACAAGGAGAAAGCCCTTTGACTGTGGGTGTATGTTTTTGGCAGTGAAGCATGACAGAAAGTCAGAGTAGAAGTCCCAAAACGAAGTTCTGGGTCTTAGTAAAAGTCATAATCAATGTTTAAGTTGATCTTGTCTTTCTTCTTTATAAAAATATGGTTATTATTTCTTTAGGGATGAAGTCTAAATTCCTTAGCTTGGCATTCCAGTCCTTCATGATTCTAACCCCTTTTCCTAGTCTTACCTTCTTTCCATCAGGCAACTGCCTGCTGTTTGATGTTGGGTCCTCTACTTTTGCATCTCTTTGCATCCTGTTGCTACTTCTAGAATACCTTCCCATGCCTGTTTACCGTCCCTTGCACCTCCTCTGATTTCACTTTTTTTTGTTAACATATAATGTATTATTTGTTTCAAGGGTACAGGTCTGTGAATCATCAGGCTTACTGATTTCACTTTTAAAGCTCTTTTCAAATGCTACTTCCTATTCTTTTTTTTCTGGGAAGATTCCGCCAATGGCCCTAACTGGAATAATACCCTGCTTACACTTCTGTAGCTTTTTTTTTTTTTTTTTTCCTTCCCTACTCCTATTTGCTCTGGCATGTTTTACTTTAATTTGTAAGTTTGTATCCGGTAGTCCTTCTCCCCTTCCCCCCATCCACAAGGGATATGTTCCAAGATCCCCAGTGGATGCCTTGAAACCACAGATAACACCGAAACCTATATATACTATGTTTTTTTCTTCCCCCTGCACTTAGATTACACATACATACCAATGATAAAAGTTTAATTTATAAATTAGGTACAGTGAGTTATTAACAACAATAATTACAAGTACAGTAGAACAGTTAAAACAATACACTGTAATGAAAGTTATGTGAATGTGGACTGTCTCTCAAGATATCTTAGTGTACTCACCCTTCTTGTGATGATGTGAGATGATAAAATGCCTACATGATGAGATGACATGAAGTGAATGACGTAGGCTTTGTGATATAGCATTAGGTTACTACTGACCTTCTGACAATAAGTCAGAAGGAGAGTCATCTGCTGATAAACTGAGGGGGATGGCAGGCAACTGAAACCACAGGTAAGGGAGCACTTACTGTACACAGATGAGGTCCTTCTAAATTACATTCTCCCAGAGGATATGGAATGTATATGTATCATTCTTTGATTTCTTTGATAGGAAATCGATTTCCTATCAAAGGAATCTTTGATAGGAGTCTCAAATATTTGAGTAGGTTAGGCCATGGAGTATAGTAGTTGAGCATTTTGGAGTCAGAGAGACCAGGGTTCTTATACAACCGTTCATTAGCTATGTAACCATGGCATATTATTTAATCTCGAATCTGTTTCCCCATCTGCAAAATGGGAATAATAATTCCTACTCATAGGAAGATTGTGAGGACAAAATGAATTAAAGTACTTAGTAAGTACATATTATGTAGTAAATACCCCGTAAATGAATGCATCATGTATTTACACTTATTTTAATGTAGACAAAGATGAGTTTGGATCTCCCACATTATTCTTGAAGGATGTTTCCATGTAAATAGAATTAGAAACCTTATCTGGAAAAGGGTGAAGTCCCTTTCTTCTATTGAATTTCATTTTAAAAATGAAGTCTGAAAATTTCGTTAGCCTTAGTGCTCTGGTTGGAAAAACAAATTCTCCAGAGTCTGTGTTGGCTATGGCCTCATTTAGGAAATAGAATTTTAGGGAAATGGCCTCAGGAAAACACATGGGTGTATAATCAGAATGCATGTGATGTGGTGGTTGATGTGACTGGTGGGCCTATCATCCTCGGGTGACATGAGTGGTCTTCTGAGTCTCTCCTGCCAGATTTGAAAGAATATAAGAGACGTGCTGGCAGTGACTTCATCCATCCCTCCAGCCCTTCCCCTCCATGTCTTAGGCTTGAATGGGTGAGATGAACAAGGGCCCTCTGAATGTATTAGGGCATTTCTTCCCCCGTGGACGCCAGGGCCCCTCCCTCCATTGCTGATTGAGTGCCCTCTGGACATTTCCCTTCTTGGCTGGGTGTCTTCATCAGCAGGACATGGTCTGTGCCCAGCACTACATTTGAGGCGGGCTTTGTCATTTCTCCTTGGGTTATTAGCCCCCTTTCTCTGATACAGTGTATTGCCACCTAGTGGCCGTAGGTAAGACTGCATCACAGAAACTAGATGAATGCTATGGGGGTATTTCATTCGACTGTCAGATTTGAACACTGTCTCTTCCTGCTCCTGAAGTGCAGAGTTTCAGGCTGCAGAATGAACAAAGGAACAACACTTACTTTTCTTACAGTTAAGCAGTGGCACTAGGTTTAAAATGCCACACGCAGACTGGGAAATGCCTGTCCCCAAGCATGGTTTCTGATAGGATGTATTTTCAGCTTGCCCGGGTATGGGGAAAAAGAGAAGTGTCTCTGGAACTCTACCTTCATATGTTATAGCTCCTGGCTTGGGGACAGCCTGGGACTGAAAGGGCACACATGTTTATGGCCAACACCAGACATGTTTATAGCCCATTTCTCCTAGTCTCTTGGTTATAGAGGAGGTTTTACTTCATATGCCTCCTGGTGGCTCTCGCTACAGCTCTGTGGGAATCTTCCTCAACAGACAACATTAGGGGAGGTGGTTTTATGTTAACAGAAAGTATATTCCTATATCCAAGCTTCAGCCAGACTTACCTAAGTTTGAAGTTTCTCCTAATATATAGCTAATCAGCTTTTTTTCAAAATGGATTATATAATTAGGAATTTCACCTTTGATGAGTGCAGTGAACTAGTAGGGTGCCCAGCTTCCCCTCCCCCTCTGTTCTTTCTGTGACTCCCGCTCTCAGCCAGGTGATGTGCTAGCTTGTGAGGACATAGTGGTAAGGATGAAGAGACATAATCCTCACTCTTAAGGAATTTACTAGTTGGGGAGGTACTAATAGAATTATTACCTGAACAATATAAAATTGCTATGAAGAAGGAGGTACAAAAAAAAAAAAAAAGAGGTGCATAGGACTTAGAGTGAGGGTAGGGTAGGGGTTGGCCTGGTTACAGAAGTCAGGGCAGGCTTTTTGGAGAACTAAACTTCTAAGGGCTGCAGGTATGAGCAGGATGTTCAAGGAGCTGGCAGAACCCAAAAAGGGAGTTGGGGGCCCAGGCCCTGCAGGGCCTCTCAGACTTTGGGAGGGACTTTTGCCTTGGTTTTTAGAACTCTGGGAGCACATCGCAGGATTCACTATTAGAGCTGACATGACTGCGGGGAGAACTGATTGAAAGAACAAAAGTGAGTATGGGGGACTAGAGCAGAGGCATTTGCAGTTACACAGGCAGATAGGGGCATTTGATTTAGGGGTTGCTGATGGTGATGGGGACGAGTGAATAGAACTGAGATGCTTAGGAGGAAAGACAGACACACTTGGGAAGGACACCGTGCTACCAGGGGCGATACGTGGGTATTTGACTTTGACTTGTGTGGCAGGACAGATGGTGGCACCATTTGCCAAACTGGGGATGGAGGAAGAGGTCCTTGGATGGCTCTTTTTTGAGAGGATAGGAGAGGAGAGAGTTTGGTTTAGAGAGTGGTGTAAGTTTACCTGAGAATGGGAGTTGTGGCCAAGCTGCAGTCTTGGGGACTCTTGTCCACCTCTCAGCCCTCACTGTGGGTCCTCTTATTGGGCCAGCTCAGACATTCCACCTGTAAGCCAACATCTGTTGCTCTGCCCAGTCAGATCAGTACAACATGTGTTGAGGGCCACCTTGTCTGGGCCTGTCTCAGGCACTCACTGTGTGTTATGCCAGGGAATCACTCATGCATGGTTCTGGAATCATTCCAAATACAAGGTGATCAGGCACAGAGAGTAAGTGTAATTGACTTTCAGAGAAGGGAGAGATTAGCTAGGCCTGAGGACTTCGGTGTTTGTACTTTAAGCAGCCAACAGGCCATTCTTGTCACAAATACTTACCTTGGCAGTTGGACTTCATTAACTGTAATCAGTTTCTAAATCCAGGGAGATGTGGCCAAGGAGTAAAAAAAAATTTTATGGATAGTTATATACCGTTCCGGTACTTTGGAGGTCAAAGAAAGGTAAGAGATGAGCTGAAATAAATGTAATAGTGAGGTTACCTTGAGTCCTTCATCATGGTGTGTTTGTGTGTGCACATGGATGTTAAATTTTCCTCCAAAAGAAAATGGGAATGGCTTGACTTATGGTACTGAGGTAAAACTTGTGTAACTTAAGGTAGAGCCTAACTTAAAAAAAAAAGTATCAACCTTCTTTTACTGAAAGAAGAATTGGTACTTAGGTTAAATTCTCTTAACACTCTGTGCGATGAGTATCCAGGGGTAGAGCATGGGCATCCGCAGGAGGAGAAGGGCACTTCCCTCTGTTCCCCTAGTCAGCAGACACCTTCGAGAGCAGTCCATCAACGCCCAGACTTCTAGCTGTTTCTGTGTCGCTTAGCTGCCTGGTCTCCTCACGCAGAGGCAGAGGTGACTTAATTCTGTAAGGCATATACTTGGCCGCCCCAGAAGCTGCCAGTTACGACTCCTGTCTGCTCTGGCCGGCATTCTGCCTTTCTAGCAACAGATGTTTCTGCACAGTAAATACCACTGACTTTTGGCGCCTTGCTGTATCTTGCACTGAACGTGAAACAGTGGGGTTAGATGAGCAGGGTGTCGTGAAGCGTGGCATGCACTCAGTACCACTACCAGCCTCCCTCCTTTCTCCACTCCTCTCACTGGTGTGTGCGTGTTAGATTCCTGTTGTGTCACAGTGAAAGCTCCAGAAAGAAATCTCCCTGTAGCTACTTGGCAGAGTTGATCGTCTATGAAAGATTCTCCTGGTCGTTAGGGGTTGAAGTAGACAAGAATCCGTGTGTTTTAGGTGTTCTTTTTGGTGTCTTCTCCATTTGTCCCAAGTAACAGAGAGGGTTTTATCTTAACAGGGTGAGGCACCATGGTGCATCCATGTGCTACAAGGATCTTGGCTCCCAGGGGCTGATAGAGTCCAGATCCCCACGTTTGAGCTGTGTTCTCTTATGTCAGTCCTCTCACTTAGCTGAGTTCTCAGCACAGGTAGTCCTGCTTACCTTCTCTGGCTTCGTCATTGCAGGATTCACATGTTAGGGAAGAATAGCCCAGCCTTGCCTAGACCTGAAGCTGACAGTGTACAGAGTGCTTGTGTAGGGTGTCTCCCTGGGTCTCCTGACAATCTGATGGCTTAGGTGGGGCTGACAGCTTATGTCAGGTGAGGCGACTAAGAAGTTAGGCCCAACTTAGGGTTAGTTACACTTCTAGGAAATGGTGGAGCTAAAATTTGAACCCAGGAGCCAGGTGAGGTTGGGGTGAGGGCAAGGGGCTGGGGAAGGGTCTGATCAGCCTACAACCAGGACCCCATGCAATGCGAATATAAAGGGGGAGGTTCTTCAAAGCAAGCTTGAGGGACACCTGGGTGGCTCAGTTAAGCATTTGCCTTCGGCTTAGCTCATGATCCCTGCGTCCTGGGATCAAGTCCCACATCAGGCTCCTTGCTCAGCGGGGAGCCTGTTTCTCCCTCTGCCTGCCTCTTCCCCTGCTTGTGTTCACTCTCTAATAAGTAAATAAATAAAATCTTTTTAAAAAAAATAAAACAAGCTTGAGCTGCTGTTCCAAAAACTGGGGAGTGGATGCTGAGCGAGCAAAATACCTGGTGTCCCCCAACACCTTTACCAAGATTTCTCTCTCAGCCATGAGCCATTCAAGCCCATGGTGAATTTCTTTTCAGATTCCAATAATTGGGATTTTTAGTCTATCTAGCTGTGTTCACTGACCTATAACTGAGCATGGACTCCAGATTAGTACTTGCTACCTAATTCTTTTGTTGGGGGGAGGCCTCCTTATCAGCTTTGTGGGGCCCACATGGCTTCTCAGGTTTGTGTTGTGGTGGGGTGTGCTGTGTGTCACTCGACAACGAAATAAGTTTACTTTCTGGTCATAAGCTAACAGGCCCTGCTCCAAGTTAAATGGGTCCTCCTGTGAAAAGGCCCCACAGAGGCCCTGTTGTGCATAATTAGCCACTCCTTGATCCTCATTGGTAGCTGCTCCCTGGCAGTGTAGCTTCTCGGTGCGTGCAGGTTTCCCAAGTCTGCCTTAAGTTTCACTTTTCTTCCACTGTGTGGAGATGCTTGTCCAGCTTGAGTCCTTCTTGCCTACGGGGGAGGCATAGAAGATTGTTAGGTGGATAGAGAAGCAACTGTAGTCTTACTCTTGGCTCAAGCCTTTCTTTGTGAGTTCTGATCAGGAGAACATTCTGACTCCACCGAGACTGAGCACAGCCGTGCCCACAGTCTATGCCTGATACTCTTTGGCCTTCTTAGGGGCTTTGTCTTCCACTCTGAAAGGTGATTCTTCCTTTATTTTATCTTGCCTGTCCGTGGCCTCCTGTCTTTCCTCTTCACCATGTTCTGACTTTGAGATGAATCTGTTTCTTTCTTGACTTGCCAGGGAGTGATTTGTGTTCTTAGGGATATCCTCAGCTTGGGTTGGCCAGTTTTAGATGCCTGACTCCTCTGCCAGCATCTTTGGACTTTTTGCATAGGACCATTGCATTAAAGTAACTGAACCAGGGAGAGACCGGAGACTATTGGCTGGTGGCTCCTGGATTCCCCTTCTCCACTTCAGGTGTCTTCCTCTTTTGGTGCAGAGCAGAGGGCCTTGAATAAGCCATGCTATCTTGGGATTCGCGTCATCCAGGCCCACAGGAGGGTGGTCTTCGAGCAGGAGCCCCTGCTGTCTGTGTGGTAAGCCTGAGCCCCAGACCTGAGAACAGCAGGACTGCTTAACTGGGCTCTTCCACTGGCCACTACTGTTTGGAGTAAGCTCTGGGATTGGCAAGCTGCACAGCGGCGGTCGAATTTGTATACCCCCCTCCAAACACACATAATTCAGCATGCACTGAGCAGGACGTGCTGCCAGGTACAGAGAGAGGAAACAAACAAAACCAAAAGACGGAAAAAAAATGACCCCTCACTTTAAGGAACACATCTGGGAACTAAAAAAGAGAAGAGCTGAAGACCATGGATACTTTTGTTGCATTAGATTATGTTGATCTGTGAAGCCAGAATCCTCCCACCCTCCTCCCCCTATCTCATTAAAGCCAGTGCATGTTGCCGGTTATGCCTCCTATTTCCCTCCTCTGGGAATTTGGACATAATACCATTTCCCCTTCAATAAGGGAAACATCTATGAGGGTAATTTGAATGATTAGCCTAATCTGCAGGAAGGCTGCACATGGAATTAAGTTAAGCACATTTGTACCGAGCAGCTGTGTCTGTCAGGCCACTTAAAGGTACCTGGGTGGTTTTATACCCTTAACAGAAGCTGAGGGTTCAGGAGGGATCATTGGCTTTTTATACTACCTTAAATGAAAGCTTATTTTTTAGATTTGACAAAGGTTTCCAAGAGCTTTCTTTATAGATAACATATGTGGGGTGTGTTTTTACCCCAACTCAGAACATTGCCAGGGCTTTGTTCTTGTGGCAGCGGGGAACGCGATGACCCAGGGAAATGGTTCAGACAGAAATTTGTCATGCTGGATGGCCACTGTCCTCATGAGGGGGACCTGAGAGGGTTGTGAGAACTCGGCCTCACATGTGCTTGAGGCAGAATAAGGAATCCAGGAGCTCCTGTGCTGTGGGAATGGGGCACTTCGATGCCCTTTCTTCCTGCTCCCTACCCACTGCCGGACCACAGGGGAGGTCGGTGGCAGGCTGCTCTGACCCACACTTCTTCCTGGATTCCCACCTGTGACCAACGTATGTGACAGGACTCAGTGTGTGGCTTGAGGAATTAGAACTGGGACTGGAATGGTTAAAGCAAAGTAACAGAAATAGTAATTTTTCAAGTCAGTCAGAATTTCATGTTAGAAACAGCTGTTCAGTATTTTGAATTTACATTGTGTTTGAAATAGCCTCAAGAACAAATCTAGCTGCTATATTAGTAGAAGGACTAAAACATTCAGCAAATGTGAAAATCAATTTACGTCAGTAATTCATATTTTTTACTCTTTCTTGCTAGATTTGTCTTTGGCGAAGAGGAAATTTGCTGATTCCTTAAATGAATTTAAATTTCAGTGCATAGGAGATGCAGAAACAGATGATGAAATGTGTATAGGTAAGTCATAACCGTGTGTCTGATGAGTCACTGTTCTTCATAACTATCAATGTCCTTACTGAGCCTTTTTCCTGTGATAGGAAGTATCTAAGTGTCCTAAATTAAGAAGTCCACACGACAGTGGAGGGGGCAGAGTGAAGGGGGAGGGTCAGGAGCCAAGGGGCTATTCTGGGCTTCTCCTCAGAGTTCTGAGACTGCTTCTCTCACCCTGGGGCCTGTAGGAGGCAGCTTGAAGGTTTGCAGTGGGGTTCTTCTCTCCAGCCTCCTGTAATGTTTTGTTTCTGGCTGTTTTTGTGACTTTTCTTTGCCCCACTACTATAGAACTTAGAGCAAGAACAGAAGATGGGTAGATGAGGGAAGAATTTAGGTTGCAAATGATAGTTTGTGGGCTGAAATCAGAATACAACCATGTTTTCTTTGGCACTCATTTCTTAAAATTGAATTAACATATAAAGTGAACTTGTGTAAAGTTCTGGTTTTCCATCTCTTTGAAAATTGGAGAATCTGATCAGCTGGCCTCACATTCAGGCCTGGCAGTTGTCGTATGGAGCTACGTAGCTGCCGCTGCCTTCAGATGGACCGAGGAGCTTAGTGTCCAGTTCTCCCCTCCCCCTTTCTTTATCTGGAGGCTGAGGGTGGGATTACTGTTGATTGCTGTGCTGCTTCTCTTTTCTGCTTTTCTTTTACCTCCTGTGTCTTGTAGGCAAGTGCTTAGCACAGAGGATTTACAGTGTCAAGACACCTGTCTCTGGCAGGGTCTATTCATTGCCCTTGATTCTTCTTACATTGGGCATCTTGGTTAGCTCCAGGGGTGAACAGGGATTGAAAAAGTTGTCAAATACTTATTGAATTCCTGCTGTCACACAGAGTGCCAGGATCTGGGGTTGAGGGAAGGCAGCTGGGAGATAGCCGAGAGCAATGAAAATGCATCACTGAGTCACTTCTGGGGCTCCCCAACATTACATGTATGTCCTGAATATCCTCAGGGCTATTGCACTTACTGCTCTTTGCTTTTGGGAATAATTCTAGCGAGGACTCTCCATGCCTGACCACCATGCCGCATTTTAATAGTGTATTATATTCATGAGTGGCTTGAGGACTCAGGAAGAGGAATCCAAGGAGAAGCCAGAGATGTGGCTTATATCGCGAGCTACGTTGGTTTAGTTGTGGTACCAGAGGAAAGGTTGATTTCTGACGTAGTCCCACAACCAAAGTTGAAGAGGTCAAATCCTGGGCAGGAAATCCTTCAACTCTTATGCGGAACTCTGCCCTTTTCAGCCTATGGTCTGGAAGCTGGCCAACACCTCATCAGTCCTGGGTAGTCTCAGGAACAGGCAGGTATTTGAAGGAAATCCTTTCCCAGCTAGAGTGCCAGGTGAAATTAACCTGCATTTGGGGGTCATCATGGATGGTTAATGATTAAAAGATAAGGGGAGCCTTGGGAAGCAATTGACTTTAGGATTCTGCATGTGCCAAGGGATTTCAATTCACAACATAATAGCTATACCTGGAAAGGCTCCCAAAGACCATTTCTCTATGTTCCTTTCATGGTACTTTCTCTTTTCCAGCAAGGTCTCTGCAGGAGTTTGCTACTGTTCTCAGGAATCTTGAAGATGAACGGATACGGATGGTGAGTATAGCTGGGCTGCTTTTGCTCCCATACAGTTCGGTCATGTCAAGAGATTCGTTGTCAGAAGAACTGGGTTTGAGTCCAGCCTCCACCACTTGAGTGTTTGGAGCTCTTGAGCAAGCCTCATCTTCTCATCTTTGCAGGGTTAGAAACATTTCTCAAATGTTAAGGGTTTAGTGTGGATAACGTTAGAACCATGCTGTTGGCCTCCCAAAGATTCACTGTAAGGTACACCCATAAGGTAGGACTTACAAATGGATCTTTTGAATTAATTAACCTTTGGGGGCCTCTGATTCCCTACAGGCAGAGTGGGAATGAAGGTGTCACACTCTGCTCCCTGCTTTCCTCATTTTAGTAAACTTATCCAAGAGCTTTTGAAGGGCACTCCTTTACTTTTTATTCCGAAACGCCTAACCCAGTGCCTGCCCTCTAGTATGCACCCAGTATGTAGTGTGTGGGTACGTAGTAAATGATGACATAAGAGGTTCTCCCAAGGGAAGCAGTGTGCAAAATCAAGAATCAAATGCTGATCTCCAGGTTCTTAAGAGATACCTTCTGAATTCTAATTCTGATGTGACTCAGCATCAACAGATGAGGGATTCCGCATCCGTAAGTTCTTTTGCATCCTCTCCTTATCCTTGAGATACCAAGAATGAAGCCTGATTTGAAATCCCCCTGCTGGCTGCATGCTGACTTGTCCCTGGAAGGCTTGTCCCTAAGCTAGCAGGGCTACTGAGGCCTAGGAAGAGTCTATCAGTGAAGATTTTTCTACTCTTTCCATGCTAAAACTGATCATTTGAGACTAAGTCTACTGTCTTAATCTGCTTAGACTGCCATAACAAGATACCATGGGCTGGATGGCTTACACAGCAAATACTGATTTCTCACAGTTGGGGGACTGGGTAGTCCAAGATTAAGGAACCAGCTGATTTGGTTCCTGGTGAGGACCCTTTTCCTGGCTTGCACATGGCTACCTTCTTGCTATGTCCTTAAATGGGAGAGAAAGGGGACAGAATGGCTCTTCAGTCTTTGCTTAGAAGGGCATTAATCCCATTGTGAGGATTCTAACCTGATGACCTAGTTACCTTCCAAAGGCTCCATCTCCAGATAGTGTCACGCTGGGG
>CM052895.1:24025220-24327626 GCA_028534135.1 Potos flavus
AATAATAATAATTAATAAATAATATTTTATTTAAATAATAAAAAAATAAATCACCCTGACATATCTCAGCCACCTCCATCAAAATTCTGGGGCTGGGACCCAGGAATCTGGGCTCGCAGGCGATTCTATGCATTCTGAAGTGAGAGAACCGCTATCATCTAAGCTCTCGGAACATCTAATACCACGTACCAATAATGGAACTTCTCCTGATTACAAAGGTAGAGAGGCAAGGAACAAGCCAGAACTTCTAGTTCCTGACAATAGGTTTACAAATGTTCCCAAAGCAGGCAATTAATGCTTGTGAAAGAAGAAATCTAAGTGACAGTAGAGGTAGGAGGAGGGAACACCGTAATTCAATTTAAAAATCACAAATTCTGAATCCTTAGCCTTTTTCCAAATATGTTCTTAATTATGTGTCTTATTCCAAAGCCCACACGAGCACCTAGGAAGGCAGCGCTGTTTAGGGCCTGATTTGTACAGACCCTGCTTATGGCATGAAGAGCTGATGAATGGCCCTGGTGCTGCCTGCCTAGAAACCCATCCGGAAACCGTGCTTCCCAAAGACGTGATAGCTGCCTGCAGTGCCTGAGAAGCCAAGCACTCTTGGACCGCAGGCCTGGGCCAGGGCTCCCAATAAGGATCTAGCCAGTTAATCTTCTCTGACTGAGCATGCAAAAAGTAAACCTGACACAGACTCAAGTGAATCAGGATACGGGCTCCCAGGCAGCTGAGAGAGAGGACTATCACTCTGTCGACATGTGACCCATGCCGTCACACTGGAACGCACACTGAGAAGGGCCACTCGGCTTAATGCTATCCTGCCACCACCCTGACATTTAAAATTGTATCTCTGAACTTGTGTTTTCTAAGTGAAGTCTGGTGGGATAAGCAGAGCAGAGATCTCCAACATGCATGTCCACCAGATCCCCTTGCAGCCCCAAGTACATATGGTGTTTGCAATGCCCAATGAGCCCAGAACTCTGGTGGACCCATGATGTGTGAAAGTTGAGCTAGACCAAAACCAAGTACAAGGTAAGCGTGTCATGTCTGCAACTGAGTAGGCAGGAATGCTGACAGGCCTGAGAGGTCACGTTTTCCTTCCAAATCAAAACTTGGCAAATGCAAAAAGAAGGCATTCTAAGAAACATTAATGACCAAGGGACCCTGCCATAGCCTTTCTTACTCATGTTATTTCCCTGGTTAAGTCAACCACACATCACAGGGAAAGATTAAGCAACCCACACACCTGTGCCCCTTTGGGTCCTTCCTTACTCAACAGTAGGGTAGAGAATGTTTGTAAAATGTTTGAATTTGAAGATGCGAAACAAAAACAGCTGAATTAGGGCATTTTTCACAGAAATAGAACGAGCTTATCTTAAAATCTGTATGGAACTACAAAGACCCCAAACAGCCAAAGTAATCTTGAGAAAGAAAAAACCTGGCAGCATCCTGCTCCAATCACGAGCTACCATACAAAGCTATAGTAATGAAAACAGTATGTATTGGCATTAAAATAGATGCACAGATCAATGGAACAGAAGAGAAAGCCCAGAAATAGACCCACACATAGATGGTAGACCAATTTCTGACAAAGGAACCAAAAATATACAATGTAGGAAAAAAACAGTCTTCAAAAAATGGTGCTGGGAAAACTGAACAGCCATATGAATGAAAAAATGAAAGAATGAAACTGGACCACTATCTCACACTACACACAAAAATCAACTCCAAATGGATTAAAGACTTGAAAAGAAGACCTGAAACCATGAAACTCCTACAAAGGAATCTCCTCGACATCAGTCTTGGTGATGATTTTTTGGATTTGACATGAAAAGCAAAGGTGAAATAAGTAAAAAATAAAAAAGGGGGACTACATCAAACGAAAAAGTTTCTGTACAGCAAAGGAATCCATTAAAAAAATGAGAAGGCAACCCAATGAGTGGAACAAAATATTTGCAAATCCTATATAAGGGGCTAATATCGAAGAATCATGCAACAGCACAAAAAAAAAAAAAACAAAACCAAAAACTGAGAGATCTGAATGGACATTTTTCCAATGACATACAGAAGGCCAATGGGTACATGAAAAGGTGCTCAACATCACTCATCACCAGGAAAATGCAAATTAAAACAAGTGTTGGCAATGATGTGGAAAGAGAGAACCCTCTGCACTGTCAGTGGGAATGTAAACAGATATAACCGCTACGGAAAACACTGTGGAAGTGCCTCAAAAAGGTAAGAATAGAACTACCAGAGGATCCAGCAAGTCCACTTCTGAGTATCTCTCTGAAGAAAAAAAAAACAAAAAACCACTACTTTGAAAAGATACATATATCCCTGTGTACACTGCAGCTTTCTTTACAATAGACAAGACAGGAAAACAATCTAAGTGCCTATCCATGGATGAATGAAGAAAAGAGAAAATGTGGTGTGTGTGTGTGTGTGTGTGTGTGTGTGTGTGAACGGTGGAATATTATTCAGTCATAAAAGTAATGAAATCCTGCCATTTGTGACAACGATGGATCAACCCTGAGAGCATTATGCTAAGTGAACTAATCAGACAGAGAAAAACAACATAAGTCCTACTTATGCATGGAATCCAAAACAAAACAAAACAAAAGCAAAAACAACAAACAAGAACACAAGGCCATAGTACAGAAGAGATTGGTGATGGCCAGAGGCAGGGGGAGGAGTGGGCAAAATGGGTGAAGGTAGTCAAAAGGTACAAATTTCACATTATAAAATAAATCACAGGATGTGAATTATAGCACAGTGACTACATTTAATAATACTGTACTGCATACTTGAAAGCTGCTAATAGATCTCGTAAGTTGTCACCACAAGGAAAAAAATTTATGTACAGTGACACACGTTAACGACACTTACTGTGGTGATCATTTCACAATACATACAAATATCAAATCATCATGGTGTACATCTGAAATGGGTGTTGTTATGTCAATTATACCTCAAAAAAAAAATCTGTGTGTGTTTGCAGCTGAGTTAGCTTGTGCAGTGCTTCCAACTTTCTAGTACAAACAAAATGAATAGGTATCTGAGCTATATAATATGAATTATGTAATTTCAGTGATTTCACATGCAAGTCAGCTGATCTTACGTTTACATGTAAAATGGGCACTGCACAATAAAGACAAAGAGCAAAATTCATACTAATAGTGTAAACTTTTAAGTTTTTTCATTTTTATTTTTAAGTAATCTCTATATACAATACAGGGCTCGAACCCATAAGTCTGAGATCAAAAGTCACACACTGCACTGACAGAGCCAGCCAGGCACCCCCAATTTTTTTAACAGCAAATAAAAACACCATAATGCAACAGAGATACCATCAAAGAAAGGTTTTATATTGTAATACCTTTAACAGTCCATGTTTGTGCTTTATGAATGAGGGCCCAGAGGATCAGTAGCTAATCCTGGACACAGAAACACCTGAGATTCCTTTTCTACCTCCATTAACTTTCTCATTTCCTCCAACTGCTACCATGAGGAAGACCTCCTTTCCTGCAGCATTGCCAAGCCTAGGCTAGCACCACCTCTGGTCTGGACTGCTAACTGGCCCCCCCACTTCCTCCTGAACCTCCTCCTTGTCACTCAGCTGCCCAGGATAGCCCTTCCAAAAAGCAGATGTGATCTTGTCACTGCCCCTTCTATACCCTTCCCAAGTGTAACTCTTCCTTTTCATTTCCAAAACTGCCCAAGGCCTACAAAACGTATGTCATCAGCACACTTCGCTGGCCTCGCCTGCCCTCAGTGATCCGGCCCCACTGGCCCATGCAGATCCTCTAATGTGCAGGAACTATGCTCGCCCCGAAGCCTGGCACAATGTGTTCCCTCTGCCCAGGAAGGAGTCCTGTACTCACGAGCCCTCATCAGACTGGAGCGCTCCCCCAAACCTCTCCACTCTTCAGATTTCACTTGAAGGGTCACTTCCTCTGGGAAGTGGCCTTCTCTCATCCCCCACCCACTCCCATCGGTAAACTCTCACCCTTCCCTAGAATTTCCCTTCCCATCCCTTTACACGATAGCTAATTTCCTTTAATTCTGGTAACTGTTTAATGTGTACTACATGATGAGATTATAAACTCATTATAACCTCAAGACAGGCAGGACCAGTATGTTTTGTTCAGAAAAGGACAGTATTCGCAGTTCTAGCATGTAGTATGCCCTAAACAAGTAAATGAATACAAACAGGCAGGAGTTCAGTCAGGAGAATGACAAACTCTGCAATCCCCTTTTTACTCAAAGAGAAAGCTGAAAGCTGGGTCACAGAAATGAAGACCCAACAGCCATCCCATTATTTACACCATTACAGACACAAAATGAAACAACTGGAACCACATTTCCTAGGCTTAGCCTTGAAGCCACAAAACACACATTCCCCACCGTGTTCCTCACCCAACAGTATGCTTATGTTCTCGAGGTACTGCTAGTTCTATTTTAAAATCACTTTGCCTATCGGCAAATGATAGGCAAAGAATTTGCATTTGTACCTCTAGATAGCCTATCTAGAATTGTAAATAATCTGATGACAAATTGTGCCAATTAGCATCATGTAAATGCAGAAGCCATTCTTTCTAATACACCAAGTATTACTAAAAGGAAAACACACACACACACACACACACACACACACACACACACACCACTGTCTTTTGGAGGAAATGTTTCTCAGGTTGGCTTTTGAAGTTCACCTGAATCACATCACTCCAGATTTAGTCTATCAGAAGTTCTGAGAATCAAATGTGGAAATTAGATTTGGAAATCAAACCTGGAAATCACAGTAAGTTTAAAAACCACTGTTATAGGAAGACAGTGTTAGGTAATTTGTTTAAGTATGAGGGAACTGGAAGAAGTGACTGACACTGAACCTGAGAAAGCAGACAAACAAGAAAGAAAAGGAAAGCAGGGTCCTGTAGACCCGGAAAGTCCCTGGCAACATGCCTGCAAGAAAGCAGCAGGAAACCATTCCCAGAGGAGAAAAGAACCATGGAAAAACCCTAGACCATTGTTGGCTCAGGCCATTAATTATTCTGGCCATTTTATGCTGGTGGCCACTTCCTCTTCTCTCAAGGTGCTTGAGGGACTATCAGGAAGAAACCCTGACATCTGTCCCCTCGCTGCAGGAAGGACAGGGTGATGCGACCGAGGACGGCACGAGTAGGGCCACCTCCCACAGTCTCACAGCTCTGTTTAGGCACTGAAAGGATGAATCCCGTACCTGTGAATCCTTGCCAGATACGGGAATTCTAGCCACAGCTAGACCAAGTCTGCGGCCTGCTGTCAACCCAGAAGCCTTGAGGGATGAGAAGACCCTTAGGAAGCCTCCCAGCACTGTTCTAGCAACTTCAGCACCCCCACCCCGTGATGGGCCGAATAATGTCCCCCAAATCCTTGTCTACCTGGAACCTCAGCATCTGAGCTTATTTGGAAACAGGGTCCTTGCAGATGTAATTACTTAAGATATGGTCATACTGGATTAAAATGGAGCCTAAATCCAATGACTGGTGTCCTTCTAAGAGGAGAAGAGGACAGAGACACAAGGAAGGAGGAGGCAGACACTGGAGAGATGCAGATACAAGCCGAGAAACACCAAGGTCTGCCAGGAACCACCAAAGCTTGCAAGAGGTTAAGCAAGCTCCTTCCCTCGCACCTGCAGAAGCGTTGGTTTAAGCCACTGAGTTTGTGGTCATTTGTAATGGCAGCCACAGGAAGCCCTCTTAGGGAGCTAAAGTCGTAAAGTCATACCGTTACCAGTATGTAAGGGGTATCTAAGAGGTTCTGCTACCACAGAAAAAGGAATACTTGCTGTTCAGATACTGGAGATGGCCTGGCCCTAGCCTCTTTGAGAGCTGCTCTCCACATTCAGGCCACCCGAGCTTCCTTCCCAGATCAGCTCCCTCAGAGACCTTCTTCCACCCTGCCCAACCCTGCCAGCACCTCGCTCCCTCGAGAGAACCCTCCCCGGTGCAGCTTCCCGCACACTGCCCCCCACCCCACCCCAGGCTGGCCCCCACCACGGGCTGACACACCTGGATATCTCCCTCTAAGCACTCTCTACACGTGCTCAATGTGGGCAGAGACCATGTCAGGTCTGTATTCCAACACAGCCCAATGACCGGCACACCTCAGTATGAGGAGAAGCTGAAAGAATGTCACTGAGCACATGCATGTACAGGTAACGGCATTCACAGACATCCCTCGTTCTTCCTTACCGGGACTAGACAGTGTTAGTAACTATCTTCTGTGTAACTTCTCACAGCTCTGACTAAACTCATGTTAAAGCATGTCCCATACTACACAGATCACTCATCTACTCCGTTATTCATGAAAAAAAAATTATGTATGGACTACACCTACTTGCGTGATATACTGGTCACTGGAGAGACAAAGGTAAGCAAAAATCAGATAAAGCCTCTGTCTTCACAGCATTACAGATGGTGTCAGTCATTAATAACCTTACATTAGAGGGGAAAACAATAGAACAATCTTGTTCCTAAGCCTGTCTCCTCTCTTAAGTTATTTCCTACTCTGGGTTCCTATGACCTAGAACAGTGGCTGCCACATAACAGGAAATCAATAATGCCGAGTGGCTGGAGAATGAATAGCTTGAAGATGGGTGGGTGAATGGATGGAAGAAGGGAGGGAGGGCGGGTGGCTAGGTAGGCAGGTAGGGAGGGAAGGTGTGTGGTACATAACAATCTGTTGATAATAGGATAGGTGGATACAAGGATGGATGAATGGACAAAAATATGTATGGATACAGTGCCTGGTACGTAACAGGTAGTCGATACTGAAGGACAGGTGGAAGAATGGATGACTAGGGAGCAAAGCACCTGGAATGAGACATGCGCAAAATACAATTTAAAAATACAAAAGCTGCCACAGCGCTTTGAAGTAGTAGCTCTGGAACAACCGCATTTCATCACAAACCAACCAGCTGCCACCTAGCACCTGAAAGAAACGTTAACTGTGAATGAATCTTGCGTCCACCTCTCCTGATAACATTTAGGAGAAAGTCAGCCTACTAACACAAACATGCTCTCTCGTTTCCCACCTTCCCCTTACTTCCTGTAGTGGGGCTTTTAAAAGCCTGTCTTGCTGGTTCTTCTCTACCACAGAGAGTATTTACTGCTCTAAAATGTTGATTCTTGCCAAATGCACACCAAAGACCACTACCTGGTTGTGTCATTTTTAATTATTATTTTTGTGCTGCTTCTTTGAGCACCTAAGAGATACTTTTCTCTGAGGTCACTGGAGCTGACTCTGAAAATTTCATTGTGATTTATGACGCAGGGGGGAGGTAGGGGAGGGAAGAGGCAGGGAGGGTGGGTTATATCACAAGCTGGAGAGAGAAAAAAAGATATCTGGGGGTCCTTGTAACAGCATACAGTTAAAGCGCCCTTCTATGGCAGCCTGTAGTATCGAAACAGTTTACAGTAGAAAGCAAACTACCAGAGCTCCAACATAAATGTTTAACCTTGCACGGAACTGTTGGGCCTCGGAATGACAGCAAATGTCCCCACGTGCCTCATTTTTGGGTCTGGCTTGTGTCATGGTGGATTCCCTGCATTTCCAGGGTTTCCTTAGAGTCACATCAGTAATGAAGTAATTCAGACCCCAAGAGGCCTTTTTGCCCTTTGATTTCCTCTGATGAAGGTAAGAACAACTTTGAGTCTCTGGGAACTCAGTCCTCTGTGTTCCCAGTTCAGGCCCAACAGTGCCATGTATCTATTCTGGCAATGGGGTGAATGAATGAACCTCTTCACCTCCCCACTGAGGGCCTCCTAGGTGGCGGGGACTATGGGAGACAATGAGAATACAACATTGAACTAAACTGACCTAGTTCTTGTTCCCCAACATGCAACCTGCTGCGGACACTCGAAGACACACAAACACATACACACACTATAATCATCTAAAATTCCATGGCAAGAATGTAAAAATGCACATGATGGCTAGGAAGGAATGCTGTGATAGGAGGAAAGCAGAACGCCACCACCCTGCCCCCTCAATCCCCGCCACAGTACTCGTGAAGCAGCCTGCCGGCCACATGACAGGCCAGGCCAAAGGGTAGAGTGGCTTATCAGCCACGGAGGAAGAAAACACAAAGGCATTAAAAAATCCCTCAATGCCGTGGAGATGGCTTCAGAGGTATATACAGATGTCAGAGTTTATCAAACTGTACAATTTAACACATGTAGTTCCTGGGTGCTAATTAAGCAGTTAAAAAAAGGGGAGGAGGAGGGGCAAGATGGCGGAGAAGTAGGAGACCCTGTTCCAACCGGTCCCCCAAAGTCAGCTGGATATCTACCAGAACACACTGAACACCCATGAAATCAGCCTGAGAAGTAAGATTATTCACTTCTGGATCTCTACAGGAGCAGAAGGCAGCAGTGGAGAGGTAAAGCGGAGTGGGAATACTCGGACCTATATCGGAGGATAAACAGAAGGGGGAGGGAGCCACCAGAAGTGACCCAAGGAAAGTAATACCCCAAACGAAAGTGCCCTGTGGTTGGGGACCAGCATTAACTTAGAGTCTGGTTTAAAAAAAGGGGGGGATTTCCCCTAAAGGTGCTACCTACTCTCATGATCTCCAAGATGATGAAGGATCCTATGGCTACAAACTAACAAAAATGACCTAGCTACACCCAACATGCCACCGCCCAACCATACTGCTGTGCTTGATCCACTCACAGCTGCACTCACTCATCCCAAAAAGATTTATTAAACACATACTATGAGCCACTTACTATCCACTTGCATTCTTCATTATATTACAAACATATAATGGAGAACATTATATACAAACATATAATGCATAACCAAGATCTCCTGGAACTCGTAGTTTCCTACAAATGCACACCCAAGTGGAAAAGATAGGTGCTGTCTACATACTCAGAATGACTGCAACATTCCCAAACAGGGAGTGAAGGCTAAGTCTGAAGGATTTTCAACACCGTGAAAAACAATAATTTATTGAAAGCTCACTATCTGCCCAGCCCCTAAGCGCTTTAAAGATATCATTTCATTCTCCCAAAATCCCTTTGACGCAGGCACTATTGTTTTAAATCCCTTTACAAATGGGAGAATTGTCAGTAAGTGACGGAACCAAGCTACAAACCCAGGAACCTTGACTCTAGACTCCCACAATTTTAAAATCTAAGCTACACCACCATAAGGATAATTTGCCCATTAACTGCCCCAGAAAGCTACTTTATAGTCAGAATGATTCTTCCAGTCCAAACTCTGCCGAGCAGAACCTCTGACCCTCCCCATCAGTACTTCCACCGCCTATGCAGCTTGACTCAGGCAAGTCTGAGAAGTGAAGGAGGTCAAATGTTTCAGAGTAGCAAGCCTCTGCAAAAGGGAGACTGCCTCTGACATCTCTCTGTGGGAAGCAACAGGCTCGGTGTCATGAAATTTCAATGAGATGAGGAAAGACAACAACAGCTCGATTCCATGCCTGCAAGCCGGGTGTACCCAGGGCTTCTGGCTGGTAAACTTTTCTGTTCTGTTGGTCTTTTAAGACACAAGTAAGACACACATACTTCCGGGGCAAGATCACTACTGTGATGATGACAGAGTCCAGGGGAACACTGAGTCCTCCTTTGAATTAAAGAAACTTTGTACCATCCCCCATTCAGGACACTCAACTAGATCATGTAAAAAATCAATCCATCTGCTGGCAACTGACAGGCAACAAGGAGCCAAAATGTATCACCATTCAAGAATGCATGTGAGAAGTGACGGAAAAGGCCTGTGGTTCCAAGGCACAGGAGTATTTATTAATAGCATGACCCCCATTATTAGTATCACGTAGGGAAAAATAATATATATATCTGCTCCTAGACAGCCTCCATATAGAAACCCAACTCCGAATTTCATGAGATACGAGGATGGTTTTAAGAATCTAGATCTTGGGGCGCCTGGGTGGCTCAGTGGGTTAAAGCCTCTGCCTTCGGCTCAGGTCATGATCTCAGGGTCCTGGGATCGAGCCCCACATCGGGCTCTCTGCTCAGCAGGGAGCCTGCTTCCCCCTCTCTCTCTGCCTGCCTCTCTGCCTGCTTGTGATCTCTCTCTGTCAAATAAATAAAATCTTTAAAAAAAAAAAAAAAAAAAGAATCTAGATCTTGCCACACTGGCTTTAGTTCCCAAGAAAGCCTTTCATCTTGGCCAGCAGACACATTTTTTAAAGAGGAGTCTGGCAATGCCTCTGCAGAGGGCTGGTCCCATGTCCCCAGAGGACAACGTTGGCGCTCTGCTCAACAACACCCACTACCACCTGTGCACATCCCACAACTCCTCAAAGGCGAAATAATTCCCATTTGACAACTGCCTCTTCCAAACTACCTCTGGCTGCTCAGAGCCCCTACCTGGTAAACCATCTCCTAATGCTTCACCCTACTGCTTACCTCCCATATAAGGCCCTTTCCTCATTATTATTTCTCTGCATAGCACTATCTGCCTCTTCAGAGAAAACAAATAGAATCCTCTGGAGCATTTTCCATTGCTTTATCAAGCTCTGGAGAGAGGACAGCCGGTAAATACAAACTACTGCTAGAATACAGTTAACTTCTATTTTCTTGGCCAAAGTGAACCATCTTTCCAAGGTTGAGGAGGGAGTGTGTGCCTATGTACAACAAGCCCTAGAAATACACAGACCCTATGAACAATCTGCCATGACTCAGGCAAATCGTCTCCCCTCTCTGGACCTCAGTCTGATGAAGAACAGGAAACGGACTGGGGCTGCCACAGAGAAGTCTGGGAATCAGGTACACACAGTGGTGGCAGGGGGAAGGACTGGAGAGATCAGTAACAGAGACAGACACATCATTTGGTCTGGAAGGCTAAGGGGGTCAGAATCCTTGGCAAGACCCACAGGACACAGAAGATGAGCTAGGAAGGGATTCTCAGAAGGAGCAAAGGAAGCCTGGAGAACATTCAGTCAACGAAGGCAAAAAAAGAGTCCTAGGAAAGGAAAGGAATGCTAAGAACAATCTGGTTTAATTAACTAGCTTGTTTCATGGATATGACATAGTAGGCTCAAGAGAGAACTAGAGGCAAGAGCCAGATTTCCGGGCTTTTGGGGGTAAAGCAATAAAGACAGTAAATACAGAATATTCTTTTAAGCAATCTAGCTATGAAAGAGGCAGCAGCACAGGATGGCACATAAATGTGAAAAGTACAAAGGGAAGTTTTATTGGGATTGCCTCCCCCGACCCCACCCACCTCCTTGTTTTAAAGATAATAAAGACTTCAGCATGTTTGTAGACAAAGAGGAAAATATACCATTGACAGAATGGTCTAATGATGCCCTGACCAGGGAATGACGCTCTGGGGCACTGAATTAGCGGAACGAGGGTTCAGAGGCAGCAGGGCTACAACTAAGAGGACAAGCATTAGAGGGCCAGTGGGTTAGCCTTGGGGAGGAGGGGAACTGCTCGTTCTACTGAGTAACTGTGTCAGAGACAGTTCCTTTTACTCTCCACCCATACACCACAAGCTGTTCAAAAACCACAGGGTGGGCAATATGTGACAATAGACATACACCTTCCCAAGCACCCTTCTTCTTTGTGGAAGACCAGTCAATACACATGTGAGTGCTTTGGGAAGTGAGGGACAAAAGGCGTGGCTGCTGCTGCCTCATCTGTTCTAAAGTCTTTTGGGTTTCGGTTATTGTTTTTGGCTGTTTATGTTGTTTTTTTGATATGGGAACTGTCTCACCCGAGAATGAGAAATACTAGAGAGAGGACAAAGTTCAACCCACTTCATGAAAACCTACTTTAATTGTCTTAGCTAAGGTGAAAAGTATCCTGTCTTCTCAATGGTTTCAATCTATCAAGACCTTTTTTCCAAAAACTGTAGGCTTTCATTCCCATCCCTTTGCCCCCTTTCAAAGTGCTATTTGTGGCTCAGAAAAGATGGTAATAACCTTCCCCTTTTTTTTTAGATCAAATTGGAGCTGGGGATGGAACTGATAAAGAGCACAGCAGAGACAGTTAAGGATCAACTGAATCACTGCCTCCACTTTAAAAAGAATTTGGGGCAAAGATAACTAGTTGCTCCTGGGATCTTTAACACCAACATTCATTCTCTGACAGCCGCTACTTAGTAAGCCTAGAAACCAAACAGGAGGGAAGGACAGACTGCATGAATCAGAAGCCCATTAGATAATTCCTACAAGCCATGTCTGGACTATAGTGAGGGAACAGATTCCTCTTCTGAAGAGCTTCCAATCCTGTAGCCTGCTCTAGAAAAACCGAGTGCAAGAAAATCAGAAAAAGAATCTTATGTTAGGGCTCAGATGTTCAAAACTATAGTAATTCTTTGTCCTAAAGAATCCGCTGCAGTCAGGGTTCTTTCATGTGGCGCTCACCTTGGCAGCATCTACATCATCTACACAGGAGAGATGTGCACACAACTTTTCTCTAACAATACATCAAGTGAGGAGTATTTGTCCTTTACTGATAAGCCAAGGCCTGAGAGCCACCTAGAGTGAGAGTATGATCATAGACAATCTAGAAAAATAGGAACAGAGTAAAGAGGGGAAACATAATTGGGAAAACCACAAAACCACACATGATATTTACTTCCAACAAACTTTTACTTTGTCCAAGGTTCTACGGTCTCAAATGTAAAAAACCCCAAGGACAGAGATGGCCGAGTCCTATAATCTCCTGTTACCAAAGGAATGCTGACCAACAGTTCAGAGAGGAGCTGATTCACAGTCCAGGGAAAACCAAGACTAGTGTCCAGAGTAACTTACAGTTTAAGTAAGATGGCTGAGAAGGTCAGTGTTTTACAGCAGAAATAAACAATCCCAGGTCGCACTGTTAGCAGAAATCCCTTCTCCAAATGAACTTCAAAACTCCTTCCTCCCAGATCGCTCTCTGTCACCAAATGAAAGCTTTCCCATCTCCACAGACACTGCCATTCAGTTGGAATTGAACAACTTTATATGGAGCCCCTCCCAGGCACAGGCCCTATCCCTGCTTAGAACAAACCCAGTTCAGGCCCCACCCTCACGGGGCTTACACAGCCCTGGTTCTTCTGCTGTGAATCACAGGTTCTTGAGCTCACACACCACCGAATTCCCATTGCTGAGCATTTGCCCTTGCTGTTCCCTCCACTGACAATGTTCAGGTTCCCCATCTCCACTGTTCCAAATGGGCCAAACTTTCAAATGCCATCTCCTCCATGAAGTCCTCCTCTATCTCATGCCAGCCTGCCTGCAGCACCTCCCTCCACCCACACAAAGTCAGTGCCACTTCCCTCCCTTGGACCTCCTCATGACACTCTGTGCCATTTAATGTCAGCTAAAATGTTACTGTTCTTTGCTGAAACCACTGTGACCTGGGCAAGGACAGCCTCTCCAAGGCTGGGTTTCATTATCTTTAAAACAAGGAAAGAAGAATAGCTAAGAATAAGAGGAAAAATAGCCACCTTTTACTGAGGTCTTACTATCCACCAGAGGAATGCTTATGAACACTACCTCATTTGCTTCTCAAAATCCTAGGAAGTAAATAGGCACTGGGAACCCCACTTCACAGATGAGGAAAAAAAGTCAGAGAGGCTGAATAATTTGCCGCAGGTCCCCAGACAGCAAACCAAAAGGCAGAGATTCTCACTCCGTAAGTCCTACATCTGGGCCCCCCTCAACTATTTCCTACTGCCCCGCTTCCTTCAGCTTCCTACCTACATCACACAGTCATTCTGAGATAACATATGAGAAATCCTTAGTACGCTGGCTGGTTCTGGGTCTTTCTGTCCCCATGGTAACCTCCTTTAAGGGAGAGCTACTGACACATGTGTATGCTTTCACCATACTAATCAACAGATAATGAAGGAAGGAATGAAATGAAAAGAATGAAGGACATCTGCTAAACTATGAAAATAAGAAAACAAAGTGTCTTACAAGTGGTTACTTCACATCCTACATACAGGATCTCACAGGGCAGCATAAAATGTAGCCTCTTCTCCCTATGCCTTTCGGACCACGCAGTCTTCACTCCGGGTACAAAGGGGAAGACGTGGGGGAGGTCAGAGTCACAGCCGCAAGTGAGCAGGGAAGACACAGCACATCCCAAAGCAGCAGACCCAGTTCTGCAGCCCTCGCTAGGACATCCCCCCAGAGGGCAATCCCATCCAAATCCTCTTTGCCGGAGTGAAGAAGGTCAAAGAGATTAATCCTCCAAAGGACCTGAAATTCTGGCTCGCACCAAAGGACAGCCTCCTGGAAGCAAGAAGACGGGCACGAACATGGCATGACACACCCTATTCTGTGCTGACTTGTCCTGGCTTCATACACGCACCACAGCTCCTACCTCAGCGCAGCCACCACCTCAGCCATGTGACTTCGGGCAGGTCACTGGCCCGTCCAAGCCTTAGCATTCCCCTCCGGAAAATCTGTTAAGAGCAGAGCCACCTTCACAGTGGTAGCCAGAAGAGCCAACAGATAATCCACGGAGCCAGTATCTAGCATATAAGGAGCATACGATTTGTGTCAGCTATAAATGTGGGCAGGTAACGGGGGCCCAGAGGGACCTAAACGCTGCAGTACGCGGTCTTTGCTTTCCTGCGGTTATGTGGCCCCATGAACCCCAAGCAGCCGGGGCACGGCTCTGTACATGGATACCTTAGGTGGCCACTTTCACTTGGAACACAGACTATTGCTTTGACAGTAAGAACTCAAAACGCAGTTGGTCTCAGAGGTGAGGAAAAGGCATTATGGGTAGGCTGGGGGTAGGGAGATAAAAATGGGGAAAATGCAAACAGGGAAACAGAAGAAAAGGATGTCGCCTAACCAGCTGCCAACAGGCCAAGAGCTGTCCTGGTGGCAAGCCCCAACTGGGGAGTTGGGGCGGGGGAGCCACAGATCCCTCTGCAGACTCAGTGCTTAGTCCTGCCTTTCAAGAAAAGAGACCTGAGGGTCAGTCCTGTCCCTGAAGTCGATGGCAAATATCAGCCAGCCAGAAGACCAGGCTGCCCAGCAAGTGGGACATCTGCCAGGGCTGACACTCAGTTGCCTTCGCTAGTTTTAGTATTCAGAAACTGAAATGTCTCTGGACATAAACAGTGCACACAGAAGTCTCTTCCTTTTCTAAAAATACACATCTGCAGTTGGGCACTGAAAAGGCCATCTAGAACACAAAACAAAGCCGCAGCCACAGATGGAGGAAAAGCATTTCCTTGATCAACAGCAAAGGGTGAGAAGTTAGCCTTCAGCCCAGAAGCCGACTCCTGTCTCTGAACAACTTGGCACAGAGCGGCTCTGTGATTGACAGAGACTGAACCTGACTCCCACCGTGTCTGCTTTCTATTCTCACTTAACTACTCACGGCCTCCGTTTCCTCATCTGCAAAGTGGGACGGGGAATAGTATCTACCTGGTTGGGTTCTTTGAGGACTAGAAATGATGACTGCCAAGCACCTGACATAGCTGCTGGCACAGAGCAGGCCACCAGTACACAGTAGCTCTATTATTCCTCCCCTCTCAGAGTCTGCTACTCCCTCCCCTTTCCTCCCTCTCTCATCTCTGAAATAACCCAGCCAAGGAAGACAGCCGGATTTTCCCTGCTCCCCTGGCAGCTTCCTCAAGAGCTGCAGCTCCTGAAGGACACTGCTGGTGCTTGTTCTGGGCAGCAACGCCAGGGCCAAAACATCAGGAGGCTGCTGGTTAGTGAATGGAGCAGAGGAGCAGGAAGCAACGTCTGTGTAGGCCTCACAGAAGGGCTTTTCTACACACCCTAGCCTCGGCCAAGGGTCAGCAGAGGTCAGAGGTCCCTGAGGAAAGGAGGCTACAATCGTCTAAAGGGTCGCCTTCTGGAGTTCACAGACAAGGAGCTTCGCAAGGTCCTGAACCCTGAGAAAGTGAGTGTGATTTGGATGAACATGCATTTTCTTGGGAGAGAGTCCAGAACAATCATCAGAATTCTCAACAAAATCTGTGACACTCCCCTCAAAAAAAAAAAAAAGAAAAAAGAAACCTAAAACCACACGCTCATTAAGGAAAAACAAGAATCTCTGAAAATGAATAACATAAAACAACCTCTCATTTTTTGCTCACATGTACTGACCCCAGGTGCTTTCCCATGTGTTAGCTCACTTGATTCCTACAATAGTGGAAGGAGACAGTTAGCATCCCCAGATGAGGAAATAGGCTCAGAGGAGGCTGCCACTTACCAAGGCCCCTTAATTAGCAAATAGCAGAGCCACGACTCAACCCCTAGAACATCTGAGGCCAGAGCTCAGGATCCTAATCACCACATCAGTGTCACCTTCTCCAGGCCAAGCTTCAGGTCTTATGAACTAGAAGGAAGGGCAACAGGGAAGTGAAGTGGGAGGAGAAACTGCTTGTCATCTTCGAGTTCAAAAATCTTTCCACTGTACCCATCCTGGCCCATGTCTTCACACACTGAGATTAAGAATTTTTCTAGATATTAGAAAAAATCAAGAAGTCATAATGGTATATAAAAAGCTGGAGTGTGTGCTTTCAGTACCAAAGGCCTCACTTTCCTGGCTAGAAAAATGGAGATTACACATTACTACTCTATGCATGTCTGGCATGTTGTAAGCATTCAATGAAGAGTAGGCATAACTGTCAATATTACAATTTGGTGAGATAGCATATCTAGCAATCTAAGGTGCACTCTTTATGCTGATGAACCCCACACTGTTTCCTTCCATGAGCCCATCTCCCTGCATCCTGAACTCCACTCAGATGCTGGTGAGACACAGGCCTCAATCTGGCTCCCAGAAGTGATCACTCTTCCCCCCCAGCTGCAAGCTCAGGAAGCCAGCAGCAGCAGCCAGCAAGACTTGGGAGCAAGCCCGGGTCCCAGAGCCAACTATCTGACGTCATCCAAGGTGCTGAGAGGTCTTGGAAACCTCCAGGGTGATTACAGGAGGTAGGGAATATTCATGCAAGCTTCTCCAGATGCAGAAAAACAAAACAAAGTTTAAGAAGCTATCAAAGGTGGGCAGGTCCACCTCCGAGCCTCATAAGACCACACATGCCAACTCCAGGGTTTTGGCAGACCAGGGTTTGGAGGACAAAGGTTTGGGCAATCTTGGACTCAAAGCCTCTTTATCTCCACAAGAAATTCATCTAACTGATGGGATTCTTCAAGGAAGGTCATTTTCATGACTTTATCCCACTCTTCACAGCCAGAATATACACACGATCTGTCCAAGTATCCACACACAAATGGCACCTGTTATTGTTAATAGTTGTTTTATGCATTATACAATTTTACTATGTGCTTAGCCCTTTCCATATATTATTTCATCTGACCCTCAAACTTTCATTTTGAGGAAACTTCCATCCCATTCTACAGATGGGAAATTGGCCTCAGAAAGGCTTAGTAGCCCATCCAAGGTAACAGGGTTGGCAGGTGACAAAAACTTCTAAATGCCATTCTTTTAACTACTATGTATGTATAGATAAAACACTGGGTTCCACCCATAAGGCTTCTGGACACCTTTTTCTCCTAGACCTTCCGGAAACATATTAACTTATTCTACTCTATCCTAATCCAAAAGACTTCTTATGCAGAGTACTGAGCCCAAGATAAACTCCGCTAACTGGAGGGTCACCTATAATCAGAAATACACAAGACAAAGACATAAATGACACAAGTTAATACCCTACAATCCAGGTGAAAATATTAACAGTAAAGGGAAGAGGGATATGACCACAAACCTTCTGTCTGACACACTCACATGCCCATAACATTCCTCACTCCTGTGTTCAAAAACATTTTCAAGAAAAGATGCCTTCTCACAAGACAATGAAGTTCTGGAGATGTTAGCAGATTATCTGTAGAACAAGGAAAGGTGACCACAGAAGTATGCAGGAAAAATATCACTTGAAAAAAAAGCAAACCCTTAACACCCTACAAGTGTTCTCCATTAGATTTCCCAAAGCAAGTCATGACTTTGGAACCAACCCGTTAACACAAATCAAAATAATCTGAACCAAATGTTCCCATTTAAAGGCCCTTTCCCCCCCTGAAGAGTTGTACAATGTTCTACAAGGGGAAATGCACTCTCACACACCAGGCCACCTCACTCCGGTAATTACCACCAGACTTGAGGCTTCAAGGGCTCTGAGCAAGCCAGCAAAAGTCTACGAACCCCCAAACCAAGAGCAGAGATCACAGGGAGGTGAGGAGAGTCTGACAAAATGAATGTGGGAAATTTTGCAACAGGACCTCCGTCTGGAAATGAAACACCCTCTCTCTCTCTCTCTCTCTCTGGATTTTTGTTCCTAGAAGTCTTCCTTTAGCAGGATTCACACGCCACACTACTCCACTTGCCTGCACCCTTTCCCTTTGACCACCTCCTTTGCTCCAGCCAGAGTATCTGTCATTTAGCAACTACTCTCCAACAAAAATATGAAGCCAATATGAAGTCAGACTTTTGACATCTCTTGCTCCCTACACTCACAGGATAAGCTTCAGGTAGAGCCAACAAATCTACAGGTTCCGTCAGACCTGGCTTCAGATCAAGAGGAGCACTTCAGAAGGACCTTCACTCAGTGTCACTAATTACCCTAGAACACTCCAGCCAGGGTAAAGGGTTCTTATTCAACTTCGAGGATGCAAGGACTCAATACACTACAGGAAGCACAGCCTCCCACCAGTTCTCATTTAAGCATTCCTCAATTATACTTTAAGCATGCTGGTACTGATGCTCTGCATTTGGGCCAATACATCTTCCAGTGTAGGCCACTGGCTGAGCACCACAATAACTGATCCCTGCGATCACCTCCTCAGAGACCTTCGGTGACACCTCACCTAAAGTCAGTCCCTCCCTATCACCTAGGATTTGTTTCTTTCCTGGTCATTTTTATGACTTATTTTGTCTCGTTGATTTCTCTTTTCGTCTGCCTCCATGAACATAGGGACCTGATTACAGTTTATCCTCAGCCCAGAAGCTGACCAGAGAAGGCTGACAATTACTGTTTATTGTATGATTAGGATAAGATGGTGAAAGACAAATCACGTAGAGGCCCTTATAGATAGATTCTTAAGTGGGAAGAGACATAGCCTAACATTACTAACTTCCCTAAATAACCTGTTATTGATTCAGTTTTCATACACTTACAAAATCTCTTCTTACATATTTTCACACTTTCAGTCTTAGGGAAAATAAATGAATGACATGTGTTTACTGTGTGGAAGTAATACCTCTTTTTATGTTCCTCAATTACCTCTATTGAACCTTTCTTCGGAGGGGGAGAGGGGGAAATAAAACTGGCAGATAGTGAAGGTGTAGCTAATCCAACTATTATTCTAGGATTTTGTCAGCAAGTCCATGCTTACCACAGCCATTCCTTGACAATTTCATCTCCACTTACAGATGCGGCACATACATGGGGACCCCAACAAGAAGACTAAGTGAAACTCCTCAGAAGTCGTTTCTGATGACTGTTGACCAACTAACTCGGATCACATAACACCAATGCTAACTACCACTTATCCCAGGGTTTCCCCATCTGTTTACACAGGAATCTTGTAACTATTTGAAATTCTTATCCATTGACTTGTGTACAGTCTCCCTTTTCTGCAAGAATCTAAGTTTCGTTTAAGAGGAAAACCTTGTCTATCTTGTTCATAAGCTCCTCCAACATTTTAAGGCCCCATTAAACAACTGTCAAAAGAACTTACAGTAACTAAGCGCTTTGAGAAGTTGCCTAGACTTCTGGACAAAGAAATCTGTTCCCTCCCTTATAGAAGAAAAAATAATCTATGGATTATTCCTTCATGATGAGGTAAGGCTTTGCCAGCCACACCCCATCATATATACATGCACATGGCTCTGAGTAAACTCAGTTCAGGTTCTACCCAAAAACCGCTTACGGTTAGCGTTTTGAGCATCTGCAAATTCATAAATCACACTACCTATGAGAACAAAGGGACTCAATATACTACTCAGGCCCTGAAAGAGCCTATTTAAAGCAAGAGTAGAGTCAATACTTTAGAGGCAGATTATACTGGCCCAAGATGGTCACACTAGAACAACCCATTCCACCTGTTATTCTTACAATGAATGAGACCTAGACACTCCATCAAGCAGTGGGGCCTCTGTCCCCCTCTCCTGAAACCCAGTGGGACACTGCAAGAGGCTCAACCAAAAGACATTGGCAGAAGCGACATTGCATGACTTCAGAAGCTAGGTCCTAAGAGGTACTATGGAATCTCTCTGGCATGTACCACCCCACACCCCAAACCCTCCTATCCTCCCACCCCCCGCCCATACAAAGGACTTTGGAGCCCAGAGCCACCTTGTGGAGGTGAAGCCACCACACTGGAGAGACCATATAAAGGGAAGACCAGCTCTTCCCACTTAAAATAGCTCCTTTAGTCATCTGAGCCCAGATACCAGACAGGTGAATGAGCAATGATTTAGATGATTCCAGCCCCCAGCCCTCAAGTTCCCCCAATGCCACGTGGAGTAGAAACAAGCTACTCTGAGGAGTCCTGCCCACACTGCAGATCAGTCAGTAAAATCAGTATGGTTTGAAAACCATCAGGTTTGGCGTTGTTTGTTTTGGAGGCAGAGTAGCTGGCACAGCTTAAAGCATCAGTAAGAACAGTCCCTCACCTGCACTTCCATGGCCACGTCCTACAGGAGGGGGTCTCATTCCATGTGCAAACTGGAGGGTGAAGTGTAAAAAACCCAAAATCTCCAGGCCAAGTAATGTCATAAAACAACCAGAAAAGATATAAAACCACAAAGCACGTAAGTTTTTCCAAGTTCTCCAGGCTGAGCTCTTTGGACTTTGAAGAAGTCTGGCTCTTGGACCAGCTGCCACCTTCTCCCTTCACTGTCCATATCTTTGGCACCAACAGAGACTACAAAATGAGAACATTTCCCTGATGAACAAATTCTTTTTACCAGCTTGTTTACTCTCAGGAAACCTTTCTTGCAGAACTTTTTTGTTCTGAATAAGCCAGAATAAGGATTATTTACCTGTGTGAGGTCTCTCTTAGGTCTGTTTCAGAAGTCTTTATCAACTAAACCTGGAGGGATATTCTCATAATAAAAAAAAAAATCCTTTAAATTTTAATATTTAGTGCAAGAATAATTCGTATGCATGTATCTACTATCCCACATGGGTTTCAGTATCAGGCACACATGAGATTCAAAAACCAGTTGTGTCACGTGCTAGCTGTGTGACCTTGGGCGAGCTGACATGGGTTCATTATGTCTGTGAAACTGCCCATAACAACCCTCGAAGAGGTGTTGTAAACATTAAATGAGGTTATTGCAGCTATCACTTATAAAGGGCTTACCATATACCAAGCACTGTTCTAAGTGGCTGAAGGTGCTCAGATTATACACAGCAGACAATGGGTACTCCTTAAGTGGTAGGTGCTATGAGCATCATTAATACTAGTATTATTAGATGACGATTAGTTCCCATGACAGTGGCCATAATGCCTGTGGCATGACTCTATGAATATCAACTCATTATAGCACAAGAGCAGTAAGGCTCAAATCCACAGTCAGTTCCAACAACTCATCTCAAACTCCTATAAATGTAAACTCCTAAAATGCTTAAGAATCATCTGAGGTGTCTGTTAAAATGAAGATCTATGGCTACACCTCCAGAGACTTTGATTTAATAGTCTGGGACAGAGTCCAAAGACGTTGCTTTCTTAACACTTCCATCCCCTCATAGCTGATTCCAGCAAATCTTGCCCTACAGATGCTGAGGTAAATATCTGGACTGTATCAATCAGGACGCCATAGAAAGACCATTAGCCAAGAGTCAGAGGTTCTGGATACTAGTCTCGGCTTTGCCCCTAACTAGTTCTACAGCTCTGACACAGTGACTGGGTTTCAGTTTCCTCATCTATAAAACGAAAGTTCCAGACTAGATGACCCCAAAAGTGCCTCCTTTTCCAAGACTGATCCTACAACATGAATACTAGACCAAGTCCCTCAGGTAATCTTGTTTTGTGCATTTGCAGCAAATGAACTAAGAGCTATCATTTATTAAGCTCCCACTATGTGCAAGACACTGTCGGAGATGCTTAATTCATTTCTTTTTTACTTTTTTTTTTTTTTTTTTTGCTTAATTCATTTCTAAAAGTCTCAAGCATCTGAAGTCTATGTAAGATGAGAAAAACACGTGGGAAAGGTTCAATAACCTGACTGAGGCGACACAGCCAACATTGTTAAGAGCCTTTATTCCACCTCAGATTTACCTGACCCAATATTGGTTCTGACACCATTACGCCTTAGGCTATCTCACTACAAATAGTTCGTTTTCTTAGCATTTCTTTGCTTTTGTTCGATGGAGAGAGGTAATGGAAGCTCAAGCCTAAGCTCTTCAGTTCTGCAAAGCACCAAGGGGCAAGAACAGGGCAAAGGGGAAAGAAGTGGGTACAGCCAAGCACTGCAAACCTGAAAAGCAGGTCTCCTTATCCCTCAAGTGAAGCTCAAGTGAGAGAGGAGGGGAACAAGATACTGTATCAGAATCATGCCCTTAAGTGTGAGGATCCACAAGGTAGGTGGTAGAAGAGGAAAGCAGAGAAGTGAACACAAAGCACTGAGGTTGGTCAGCGGGAGAGGGTGAAAAAACAGAATTTCGCCAAGATCTTTCTTCCCTTTCTTAATTCCTCTCAGGGGAAGAACAGAACTTTCCGACAGAGTATCCTCCACTGAGCTTAGAGATACAATGGGAAAGTTTCTCATGACGTCTACTCTTTTGTTTTCTCTTGCCAAGTAACTTAATAGGAACCTAATCCCAGGCCTGTTTGCCTCCAAACTTTATTACTTCATCTCAGGGACTCGAGGCAAAGTGGAAAGATGACGAGGAGGACAAGTTCCAGATACTGGATGTTATACAGAAACTCTTTTGGTTTCCAATTTGTTCTGTGAGAGATTTAAAGGGTGTCTGAAGGACATGTGGCACGAGGGAAGCTGCACAAGGAAAAGCACAGGATTTGAAATCAGAAAACCCGGAGCTGGGATCCCAGCACTACGTGAGATGCTTCCCATCTGACATGGGGCAAGTTGTACAAACGCCTTCAGGCTTCACGTCTTTCAAATGGGGACAATAATACCGACATCACAGGCTTGTTTTTAAAAATAAATGAAGCAGGGTATGTGAGATCCTAACGTGCTATCTGACCCAAAGGTTTTCTAAACCAACAAAGAGTTTAAGCCAAAAGTGAGCCAACAAGTCTCGTTTCTAGCAGTACAGTGTCAAACCTCTCGGAACCACGATGGGGAGAGAGAACACTGGGCCACCCTGCAGTTCTCTTCCAGTCCCCACTCTGAGCAACCCAGGGACTGCTTCTCCTGGGAAAACTAATGATTTCAGGATGCGTCAAAAACTGCCATTGACGCCAAGGAAAACCATACGATTATTTCAGACTGATTACGTGAGACTCAGAAAAGAGAAAAGGTAGCCTGATGATCATACCCAAGTAAGAGCATTTAGCTCCTGCCTTATAGATGATATCGAATTAAAATCTGCAGAGCAAGGAAAATATCTTTAAAGTTGTAAATGATTTATAGGACCGGTTCGACACACAGGAAAAATGCTGTCAAGCTTTACGGAAGCCAGACACTCTCTTCGGAGAGGAAGAATGAACCCTAGATTCAGTGAGAAGTGGACACAGCAGAGAGCTCACGAAGCGAGTGAGATGGCAGCATGGCACTGCCAGGGCAGAGCCCCTGTGACGTCACTGCCGCCCAGGGTGCCTGGCTCGGGCACTAAACAATAGGGGAGGGCAGAGTCTGCGGGACAGGGTCACATATCCTGCCTTCTCTAACAATCCAGACATCATGTCAAAGGACTCAAAGATTCCACTCCTGAGAGAAGCAGGAAAGGGTACTGCAGTTCTGAACTTGGATGGCATGGTTTAAATCCTGGCTCTGCCATTAACTAGCTCTGTGAATTATTTAACTCTCTGTGCCTGGATTTCATGATCTGCAAAATGGGTATAAAAACAGAACCAATCTTAAAGGTTTTATGAGGATTATACACATTAATACAACTGAAAAGGGACACCTGGGTGGCTCAGTTGGTTGGGTGTCTGCCTTTGGCCCAGGTCATGATCTAGGGTCCTGGGATTGAGGTCCGCATCGGGCTCCCTGCTCAGTGGGGAGCCTGCTTCTCCTTCTGCCTGCTGCTCCCCATGCTTGAGCTTGCTCGCTCTCTCTCTCTGACAAATAAATAAATAAAATCTTTAAAAAAAAATACAACTGAAGAACCTTGATCACAGCAAGTGCTCAATTAAATGAAAGCTATTATTACCTACCTCATAGCATTGGCCATCCATTATTGAGCTTTTCTGATGTACCATATGCCAACCATACATTGCCTAAATTTTAGTTCCCCAAAGCCCTGTGAGTCACTGAATGTAAATCACTAAGCTCTATGCCTTCCCTAAACACAGTAAAGCGCTCAATAAAGGTAACCCACTCCAATTATCATTACCAAAATAAATTCAAAACACTGCTTCACTAAGTTCTGAAAAGACAAGTCGAAGAAAATCACCGATTAGGCATCTTTTTGGTTATACGTAAATCAAGTATTTTTCATGAGTCAGAGACTCGTCCTGTATCAAACAGCCTAGCTGTTACCCTGTATATTTCACCTTAACACAGATTCTAGGACCAACCCAGCAGTCAAATGACTAAGGCCTCCTAAATACTCTCTTACAATGTACTCTTAACAACACCCATTTAAACTGCAGAATAGTTTTCATGTTGGTAAACCAACAGCTTTAAATCATTTCATGAGATAAGCTGAGACCACGTCAAACAGTGAAGGAATATTGAGAAAAAGAAAAGGATATGGTAAAGATCAAACGTGATTCCAAAAAAAAAAAAAAGGTCAAGCCCTAAAAGCACTTCTATTTCTGATCCAATCCTCTTACAGCAAATGAAGATAAAAATGAATCCCCCACCTGGCCGCCAGCTACTCTGCTCTGTCAAATGGCAGTGTTCACATGAGAACCAGATGGAACGGAGCCTCAACAGCGTAAATACAGCTGTATTAATAATAACCTTGGCCTACAGAGTACCAAGAGTATACTCTTCCAGTGATATGGTATACATTGTTTAAGGGCCACATATATTAAATGCAAGCTCCTCTGCAACGTGACTTTGCCATTTCTTTGCATGCAGAGGTGGAGTCTGTTTCTCCACTCCCCTGCATCTGGGCTGGCCCTGTGACTTGCTTGGGCCAGCAGAATGTGGCAGAACTGATGCTGTGCAAATTGCACAGCCCACGCTTCCAGAGGACCTGAGACTTCCATCTTTGCCCTTTTGGAACACTTTTTTAAGACAGCCTTACCACACAGAAGTCCAGGAAGAAAGACTACAGAGGGAGAGGCCCTGGTTCCAGCCCGAATCCAGCTGCATGAGTGAGCCCAGGATAGGCCAAGGTAAGTCCCCAGTCAACCCAGTTGGTCCCAAGAAACACAACTGTTCACTTCAGTCTCAAATGTTTGGGGTGCTTTGTTGTACAGCAAGAGACGAAGGATACCGGTGTGTTAGCTGGAGTTTACTTAATTTTAAAAACAAGTTTCCAGAGGCCGCTGGGTGGCTCAGTCGGTTGAGCGTCCAACTCTTGGTTTCAGCTCAGGTCATGATCTCAGGGTTGTGGGATTGAGCCCCATGCCAGGCTCTGCACTAGGCATGGAGCCTGCTTGAGATTCTCTCCCTCCCTCCGCCCTTCCGCTTTCTCTCTCCCTCTCTAAAAACAGACAAACAAACAAAATAAAGTTTCCAAATAGTTTGAAACTTATAAAACTCAACAAGAGGCAAAATCTAGATTGTTGGAACTCAGAAGTAATAGTTATCTTCAGAGAGCAGGGATGGGGTGGATTTAAGAAGGGAGCTTTATGGTATGCTGATGGTTTTTACTTCTTGGCCTGAGCAATGATTACATGGGTGCATTCACTTTGTGTTAATTTATCAAGTGTGCACTTCTAAACTGCATACTTTTTCTGGATATATAGTGAACATACATTTAAGATAATTTAAAATAAGCCTCTCTTGGCAAAATCCCTTTGAAAAAAAGTGTTATGTGCCTTCAGAAAATAAATCATGCTCGCAATTTTCTGTCTATTGGTCAAATTCTCCTCAGAGAAGCCTATAACATACACAAGACCAACTTTAAAAACTAAACATCACTTGTCACATATGAGCAGGTTTCTTCCTTGCCAAAAATATGACCCATTTATGAGTCAGTCTAAAAATGGCCCCAGAATCCCAGCAAACTTTTAATGCCTAGGGCAAGATATTTTCAAGTGCTGGTTTAAAATCTCCTTATCATTTTGGAAAGACTGTGTAAGCCATATAAAAAGAAACGGTCCTCAGAGCATCCGTGCTCACAGATGGGTCTCCCTTCGTAGATCACACCAACTCCAAGGCCACATCTCATTCTCCTCCCACTGTCCCCGACCCCAGCACCCAAATGCCAAAGCCAAGTAGAGTCACTTGTTCACACAGAAAAGACTCAACATACGTTTGTGGTTGGCCGGATGTCCCCAAAGCCCTTAACAATGTTTCTGCCCTTTCATTAAGGAACACCCCTTTTTAAGTAGTCTATTCAAAGGAAATGACTTTAAACAGAGACAAAGATTTATGTATGAACTTGCCAATCAAGTTCTTTAAACTAGTAAAAAATTAATGGAAACACTCTAAATGTTTCAAGATAGGAGATTAGATACGGAAATTAATGCAGAGACATTTAGAAGGACATAAAACATTATAAAAGAGAAACGAAGTTCTCTCTGGTGGAATTATGACTGTTCCTACTTCTTTACAATTTACTGTACTTCTCAAATTTTCTGTAAGCAGGTGTTATTCACTTTTTACTTTTATAATCAGAGAGGGAAAAAACAAAGTAAAAAACTGGAGGAAAATGTGTTACACTGAAGATGATTAACGGTATAATCTATTTCTCTTTCAGGATCCATTTATGACTTTATCTATTATTCACGTCCCTTGCCTAAAATCATCACTTTAGCTATATACATATATTGAACACTTTGCCAGACTCAACTTCCACTAAATCACAAAAATCTATCTTTCTTTCCCTGTAGGCTCTGAGCTCTTCATTATCTTTGTAAACCCAGTGTTCAACACAGTCCCTTGCTCGTAATGAGTGTTCAATACATTTTGGCTGAAAGCTGCAGAATGTCAGGGTAAGGACAAAAGGATTTACCTGACCTGCATGGCAGCAAAGGCCTCATTTCCCTGTGTGTCCCATATCTGCCACATGAAAGATGCACAGTAAGTTACTTGTTATTTGTGTTAGTCGGCTCAGGCTGCCGTAACAAAATACCACAGACTAGGTGGCTGCAACAACAGGTATTCATTTCTCACGGTTCTGGAGACTCCAAGTCTGACATGAGGGGGCCAGCATGCTTGCGTTCCGGCTTTCAGGCAGCTGCCTTCTTGCTGTACATTCACACGGCCTTTCCTTTGTGTACATGCAGAGGGGGAGCGAGAGAGAGAGCTCTGGTGTCTCCTCTTATAAGGAAACTAATCCTATATAACCCCATCCTTATTATCTCACTTAACTTAATTACCTCCTTAAAGGCTTTATCAAATATAGTCACACTGGGGATTAAGGCCTAAACATGTGAATTTGGGGAGAGGGGACACATTTCAGTCTGTAAAATTATTAAATGAAAACTGACAATATTTCACCTCACCAGTGGACCAAGTGAGAGGATACCAAGAATAGACTACTACTATGACTCTCAGAACAGCCTGAAAACCTTCATCCCCTGTGTCAAGTGATGGGGTACACCGAAGGACAGGTATAAGGCTTTGGTAGGTCTTCATAATTTGATGTACAATAAAGAGACAAGGAAGGATTTGGGCATGGATGAGATATACCCAAACCTGTGCTTTGGGAGAATTTGTCAGGGATCAGTAGAAGTCTGCATTCAGATGCACAAACGCAGAAGGTGAGTACTACTGTTAGAAGTCATTCCAAGGGGTCAGGTGAGTGCTGTGGGGACTGGTAGGAGGAACAGCTATCATGCCAGTGTCAAAGAGCAGACGTGAGGGGCTTCACCAGTCAGACCCACAGGAAACTGTTACCACCAACTGGATAATCAGAAACAAAAGGAAAAGGCAGCAAAGATGCTGGTAAGGTAAAGGGAAGATGTGAAGAGAGGAGAGAGACACATTCCGAGACCTGGAGATGGGAAGAGGAGGACAGGCTTGCAGAAGGAAGGGGAGGGCAGTTCACATTTGACAAGGGTTTAATCTGAGCTGCCAGGACATACCCTGGCAGAGACGCTAACCAGACAATTGGAAAATGGCTACATGGAAGCCCAAAGAGAAGTCACAGCAGAGGTAGATACCTCAATATCATGCAAAGAAGTAAACAAGATAGCTAAGGAATTTTCAGTGAACTGAGCATAGAAACTCAAAGACCATCTGCTCTGGACAACAGAGAGAGAGGCCAAAGAACAAAGGAAAAGAAAGGCCAGAGAGGTAGGAGGACAATATGAGTAAAGCAGGGCCACGCATCAGAAATGTTTCCAGGTACAATGAAGGGCTGGGTAGTAGCAAGAGGACAGAGACATCAAATACACAGAGACAGTGCATTTGGGAATGGCTCATACATGATGATCAATGGGATCCTTGCCTGAGTTATTTCCACGGGTTGAGAAGAGCAAAGCAGTGAGCTGCAGAAAACAGTAAAGAGACAAGACAACAGGCTAAGCATCTAGGTGTGTGCCAGGCATCATGAGAGGAATTTTGTATGGATTATCATCTTTGATCCTCACGAACATCCCTACAAAGTATGCGCTATTATAATTTGTATTCAGAGCATTCTGTGTATTTTTAAAAAAAAAGAAAGAAATGTATCTACAAGATCACATTTGCCTATCTGAAAAAACAAACCTCTCATACATATTTTGAGGTAGCTATGGAGATTTGAGAGCAGGCATGTAGGTGGAAACAGATATCAAGGAAAATGATACAAACGACAAGGGGTGGAGTATGGAGTGGCCTGGCTGGGTGACTCATCACAATGATCAAAATGTTTGTGATGGCAGCAAATGTATTTAACCCCCAGTGGCTCAGGGGCTTCTGTGAGTGTGTATGTCTGTCTGTCTCTGAATCCCACAGGAGCTGTTTAGGAGAAAAACACAAAATCATGCTGGTCTGGACAATTAGCCCCTCACAAATTTGTACTATTAGTAACATTCTTTGAAGGCTGATTTTTTTAAATACTACCTGCACGGCTCTATTAATTAAAAAGTCTGAGTTCATCAGATCATTAACTGAAAACATCAAGTCTTGACTCACTCACAGGTCATCACAACAATGAAAAAAAGACTGATTGCCAGAGTACACTCTCACCAACATCTCAAACCTGTGGAGATTTAACACAAACGGAAAAATTGGAGATTTTGAACATCATTCATTTCCCCTTCCTACCCTCTACCACAACTTACTCTTACCACAAAATCTTTCATCCTCACCACAGCCGTTCTCAATAGAACTAATTAAAAAACACATATATCACCTTGCCTTTTTCAGGCAGATACTCAAACCATACTTGATAGTAATGAGCTATTTTATTAGAACTGTTAAAAAAAAAAATAACACTAGCAATTCGGGGATTGGAAGGAACCGTAATAATAGCAGCTTCTCTGGATTTACAAAGCCATAAATCTGTGGAAGCTGTCTGACATTTACTGAACATGAATAACCTCCCCACATGCTGTGATCCTGAGGCTTGGCCAGAATTCTACGGAAAAGATTTAACTCACACAGGTTCACCCTGGACCAATATATCCTAATACCAACCAATTGCCCCATCCTAATATTCTCATCAGGTCAAAAACATCCATCATTTAGCCCTCCCCAAGGTAAGGGTATAAAGCCCTGAGCTTGACTGTTGCTTCTGTCACTTCCTGTGCAACAGTGGCTCATGTTCTGAATCAATTTCATCTTATGCATGATGGGAATAAAACCATATCAGAGCCTGGAGTTGAAAATGCGAGGCCAATATGGCAAACAGCAAGGAGCAGTGGAGAAAGCCAGGCACACCTGGGCATAAGCTCTGGATTCACCATTACCTACTTGGCTGGTAACATTGGGAAAGTTGATCATTCATTTCCTTTAGTCTTCATCTTCCTAATTATCACATCTTATTTTAGCCCATTAGCCTCAAAGTCTTACTCTTTTAACCAAAGATAAAGATAAACAATCATATCACAATGCATTTCACTCTCTCCCACTATGGGGATCTAAAGGGCCCTCCTCTGCTCCGCAGATCTGTAGTTTTTTGAAGTTAATAAAAGGTAGAACTTGTCACGAACTTCTACAGAATCACTCTTTCTTGCCCATTTGGACGGAAGAAGTGGTGGCCTCACCTCTATGATCTACTAGGAAAAAAATACTACTGAAAGCTGATGTTCATTCCTACTGATAAGGATTTCAAAGAAACTTGATGTGATCCATACATAGGGTGACCATATCCAAACTGGGGCAGTCTTGAGAAAAGGAGAGCTATTGATAATCATGAGGAGATAGCAGGTATGACCCAGGCAGGACATATGGTCCATCCTAGTCAGATCCTTTGCAGGGAAGAAGATGGCATACAGCCTGTTCTCTCCCTTCTAACAACTTTCAACCAGGGAAACCTCAAGGACAGAAAGGTTACAGTTAACCTCAAAGCCTCCTCCCCTCCTTATCATGACCAGTCTTTCCCTGATTCAACAACAACACATGCCTAACCAGCACTTACTAACCTATGTATCAAACCGTGCCTTTTTCTTGATCACAGTGGCCAAATTCCAATAACACCAATAGTGGGCATCATTAGCACAGAAGCACTTAGATAAGTAAAGCAGAAATGCAGTCATATTAGCTGGTTTGAGCTGAGGACAAGGGTCAGGCTGGTGCAGGAATGAAAGGCACCTGCTATTTGTCACAATCACTTAGCACAGCAGTCCAAGTACTAGTACAGGAGGCAAAGTCCAGATCTGGGCAACTCCACAGAAAAGCCACGTGGAAGTTCTCCCTGAGAGTGCTTCCAACCCCCAGAAATACAGAGACAATCCCACAAGTCCTTGTGAAATCAGACCATCCCTGGTCTCACAGCAACGATCTATCAATAGTCCTGTGCACATGAGGACAAAGTCTTTCTTCTTTAATCAACCCAAAGATACAGTGTTTTAGTTACAAGTAATTATCGGGAAAAACAAAGTAAACTCATGACAAGACAAACCTTTGGGAAAAAGAATAACATATTTGTTAATTTTCTTCTCAATGCTTTTCCTTTTTCCTTTTTGTTTTCTCAACCATTTTAGAACTGATCAGGAAGGTCCCTGGTTTACCATCTATGTATTGGGCTTAACAAAAAGAGTCTACTAATCTTAATTTATAATAGGTTATAAGCCCAAGAAACTCTGTGACAAAAAAACAAACAAACAAGAAAAAATTTAAATGAGTAAAAATATAGTAGTACAGAGTATAGGAATAATCCTTCCACTAAAGTATACGCAGTTTTCTGCATAAGAAAGGGTATAGATGCCAAAGAGGACACTTCCCATTTTTAACAGATACTTGTCTCCTGAGTGTCTCTGGCATTTCGTTCCACCTCGCAGAGGCTCCCAAGGAGTTCTAGGCTGAGGACCCAATAACGTGACAATTCCTACCCATAAAGGAACCTCACAAAGCAAAGCATCTATTCCCCTAAAAGAGATGTGTAACTGATCCTTAATAATCTACTAGTCCTACTTCAGAATAAACCATCTACTAGTCCTACTTCAATCCTCGGTAGATGGGAAAAAAGGAACAAAAACCAGGAAAAGTGATCTTGAAATTACTTGTGGTGCTGGGAAAGAGGGCACAAACTACAACATTTAAGGAATAAAAGGAGCATCGACACTTCCTGGATGGCAGGGGAAGTCACTAGCTGGTAAGAACTGACATTTATTTTTTTTTTTTAAATATTTTCTTTATTCATTTGAGAAAGAGAGAGGGACCTCGCACAAGCAGGGAGACAGGCAGAGGGAGAGGGAGAAGCAGTTTCCCTGCTGAGCCGGGAGCTGGACATGGAGCTAGATCCCAGGACCTGGAGATCATGACCTGAGCCAAAGGCAGATGCTTAACCGTCTGAGCCACCCAGACGCCCCAAGAACTGATATTTATTGAGCACTTCCATGTACCAGGCACTATTTGACGCACTATATATATGCATTAAGCTAGTCCTCCCAGCAATCCTGAGAGGTAGATCTTATTACCATCTTCACTTTGGAAATGAGAAACCTGAAGCAGTTTCCACATTCGGGTCCCCAAAAACTTAAGTGGCAGAGGCAGAAATGGATCCTCACATTAACACAAGAGCCCACACTGTTGACCTCTACAGTATATGTTATTGGTCACCCAGCTGGTGAATGGGGCGATTAGGACTGAAACCCAGGTATTCCTAACTCTTAAACCCATGCTCTCCACAGTTACCTGACCATGATCACCAGCCGTACTGCCCCATCTCCACCAATAGCACACCCTGCTGTCGCCATTAATAATAAAGGGCATCATTTATGGAGGGCTTGCTGAGCCAGGATAAGAAAACCTTGGCTTAGAGATGTTCATTTGACTCGCATCCCAAACAAGTATGTGGTGGAGCCAGGATTTAAGCCAAGTCCACTGGACTCCAGAGCTGAGCTCTCAGTCCTTCCAGCAGAAGTCAGGGCTGTAGCAAGATTATGATCACAGGACCATACTGCAAACAAACACGGAGGCCAGTTCCAGAGGTGGCTGTCACAAAGTCACCAACTCATTCTTCCGGTCTCACCCAGCAACTTCCTGCTTTTTATTTCACAAAAAAATAGAATAAAAACCCCAGAAGCTCAGTTCCCTTATTCACAGCAGGTGAGAAACAACCCAAAGGGAGTGAGAGGCAGTCAGTGACAATCTCAGTGACCGCAGGTAAGTGACAACTGACACAGAGGGGAAGGAAATGAAAACCTGGAAAGGCAGACGCAAAATTATATGGTACATCAATGAAGCACATAATGACAGGCCGGAGTCATCAAGAAAAAATTGCTCTCTGCTTAAGCATCTTCTGTTTTTAAAAGCAGCAAAATGCCTAACATTTAAGCCGGATTTTCATCAAATACTTAAAATTTTTCAAGTCTTGGCATTTGAAATAGTAAGAGGCAGAAGGGCTTGGAGGAAACAGGAATGAAGGACAGTGGACTGCCCTGGGCTTCAGAGCTGAGAGGTACAGAACACTCAGCTATGAGCCAGGGACCCACGGAAATCACTGCACCACAGGAGACTCGGCGAGGGGGACAGGCCTTCAGGTCCCTTCCACCACCAGAATTCTGTGAGAAAGAATACATGGTGGTGGTAAGTCATGTGCCTTGGTGCCAGACAATCCTGGGGTAGATCCCAACCACCTCAGTGATAACCCGTATCTGGTTTGCTCACGAGAATCATCCTGGTAAATGACACACAAAGGACAATGGATAAATAGTTCTTCAGTGCATGATCAAAACCATGTAACTCTGGTTACTATCCATGAACTTCGACTTGTCATGCTGCAAAGTGGGAATGACAATTCCTACAGTATGGAACAGTGATGAGGATTAATGAGTTGATGACGTAAAGCTCCTCCTCCAGGACCTGGATATGAGACTCACTGTGCTGTGATAGCTGGACAGCTAATCTTTAGTTATCTGGAAATAGGACCTAGGAAGCAGCCCCCATTCCCAAAGGATAATGTAAAGAATAAGCCCAAATTCCTCGGCCTGTCAAATTATAAGTTGCAAATTGCGCAAGTATCTATCCCCTTCCTCTAAAAATAATCCCTAAATTCAACACTGTCTCACTGGTCATTAATATCCTCATGAGCTAGAAAGATATTCTAAAATTTACAACTGCAACATGGAGCATAGCACTAAGTTTCCCTGGGTTAACCAGAAAATGAACCACAAAAACCAAATCTTCAAACTCTGCTTCGTCCTCTTCATCATCCTCATCTCTCAGCAGCAACTAGAAACTGAATACCCACAAGCATCCCCTGTAGAATTCCACAAATCCCAGGCCAGCAGACTGCAGAAGAAACAGCAACATTGTCACAGGCAAATTTCAAAACTGTGTTCTGAGCAGTGATTCCACCAAGGACACCTATAAATGATACTTTCTAGCCCAGGAAAAGTTTCCTCCTCTCTGTTCTAGAATCTCTGGAGAGAAAGACCTTTTTAAAATACTGGCTTCTACTACTTGCTTTATCCTTCAGTTGGTGCTGCCAACTTCGCTTCTCAAAAAAAGAAAAAAATGTCCTGAATGTCCCCAAAGGAATTTATTGTCCCTCTAAGGAATTACAACAGGAAAATAAGACCCTTTGAACTTTTGGTGGCCTGTGGGCAGGAAAGAGATTAAATTAAAGAAGCCAATGCTGCTCTGAGCTGTGATGCCCAGGCAGCTTCCAGGAAGGGACTGTTGACCTCAGCCCCCTCCCAGCCTGGGTGCTGGCAGGGACAGCCTTCAGGCTCCTCCCTCTCAGTCTCCACATCCACATCCCCATGTCCAGCTGCAGAAGGGGGAGCAGTGCTTGAGACCCCAGGCCCCTCCAGCAGTCAATGGACAAAGACAACCAACCACACTCTTCCTCCGGAATCACCCCTCCTCACTCCATGACTATGGAAGTATCAGTAATAACACAGATGTTATTAGTAATACAGAGCATGTACTGTGCACTAGATATGATTATAATAGGCATTTTAAATGTATTAGTTGATTTAAGTCCTCACAACTGTTCTACGAAGGACACTATGTTATTACCCGCTATGTTATATACAAGTGAATGGTCTTCTTCACCGCTACCTCTACTGCTTAGCTGAGCCCAAGTTTGAAGGAGAAAGGAACATGCCTCTTGTTCTTGTTGGAAGGAAGGAGAACCACATCTTTAATACGGAAGACAGTGAATCGATATAAATGAATGGGAAAAGGAACTGGCCCGAGTTCACTAATTATCCCAGTAAAAGGTACCAGCCTACCTTCTCCCTTCTCCCCGGGCAGTAACAGAGAGCCAAAGACTCCCAATATAAATTTGTTTAACATATGCCAGATTCTCCCCTAATTCCTAAAAAATAGTTCTTATGCATTCTGCTTACGGCCCAGCCCCTACGGCAGCACTCATAATGCCCTAACCCACAGTAAGGCCTCCTAGGAAATCCTTTCCTAGCCAAATGCATTGTGCTTTGATCTCTCATTTCTTACATGCTCTAAAGCCCCACAGAGACACAGCTGTGGGACCACTCTCTGTGGGCGTCTCAACAGTTAAGCATGGTGGCAGCGGCCCTCTTGCCTCCCACCATTGCTGGCTGTATAATCAGTCTCCTTCTAATCCTGCCAAGCTCCAAGCTGCCTGGCACCAGAGGCCAGAAGCTGCGCAGGGGTAATAATTTAACAAATCACCTGTCTGGCTCTCCTGCCAGGACACCCACTCTGAAGCTTATACAGCTGCTGATGCTAGGGCTGCAGCCCCGTGGGATGTCAGCGAAACAGCAGGTACCAGAGCCTCAGGGCCCACACACTCTCCAGATCTATCCTGCCGAAGAAAATCAAGGTGAGTTGTTTGATAAGGGGGGACCCTCCGACTAAGCCTCCTACTCCACACCTAGCTCCTTGGGGATTTTAAAATATTGCTATTTTGCCAAATGCAGGACTAATGGCTGTGCTCAGGAAGCAACAACACATACCCTCAGGAACCTGGAGGCAGGAATATCGCAGGACACACTGGTAAGACATGGAGAGAGAGCAAAGTGAAACCCAGCTAACATATACCAAAAACAGTGAAACTTCTGCAGAGTTTATGGAAACATCCCAAAAATGTGATGTGAAAGTGATTGTGGAATCTGTCCCAAAATGTATGAGTCATACTCGGCCCAGAACTACAGGAAAGTAAGGTAAATGGCCCGCAAACTATTTACAAGACCTATTCATTGTTTTGCTATTTATCTGTCAACCACTGAAAGAAAAGATCTTTTTAGGGTTACAAATAGTTGTGCCCACTTTTAAAAAGTGAAAATTCTGCCAGGACAGGCCTTACAAAAGAACAAATCCTTTTGTCCAAAGCAGTGGTAAAGGGAAGTCACCTAAAGAGAAAGTGCCTTTAAGTAACCATCAGCAAGTTATGAGCTGTTCCCGTTACTACCGTCAAATACCTGCTAACAGACACACTATGATATTCACATCAAAGACAACAGAGCATGAATTTTTAGGATAATCTAAAAAAATGTTCCAAACCAGGCTCTCAGTCCTATGTCTTGAGAAGGGAAACACAGTTTGTTTTTAATCACAATACTTGCTTATGACCAACACTTTGAGACTGGCTTGTCACTAACGCCGGATAATGTCACGGTGGCACAGCTTATTCCAAAAACTACAAGAGCGGAATCTAAGGTCACAGAGTCCCTACAAGGGACTAAGACGGACAATGGAGGGCTGGGAACACACCCACCAGTCTGGAGCTTTATTTCTACAGCGAGAAAGAGCAAAAACACCTCTCCTCAGCTAACATTTTATATCTGCATCTGTTTATCACTTGAAAGGAGCCAAGCAGAAGCAATAGCCCATCATTCTCTGCAGGTCAGTGCCCTCACCTGAACAGAACTGGATACTCGTGTATTCAGCACCAGCTTCAAAGTCCGCTGGCCTGGGGTCCAATCTCTGCTCCAACCTCACCAGTTGAATGACGCCAGCTAAGTAAGTTTCCTCACCTGTAAATGGGAAGAGTGATTCCACCTGCCTCATAAGGTTGAGAGAAACACAGAATGTACTTAAAGTGCTTAGCACAGTGCCTGTCTCATAGAAAGTACTCGATAAATGACAGCATTTCAACAAATCGGGGCTGACACGTGAACCAGAATACAGACTAGTAAACATGGTTAACCCACTCAGTCATTCAGCAAGTATCTGTTGACTGCTCCCCTCTGCCAGGCACCATCCTAAAGGTTAGAGATAAAGCACTGAATGATATAGGGCTCAAACTTCAACAACTCCAGTACACTGGAGAGAGTCATGTAACCAATACAGTGTCCAAGGTTTCCTCAATTTATTGAGGACAATAAAACAGTACAAGTAGTTTATTTTGTTTTAGAATGAAACTTAATTGTGACATGGGTCAAAATACACATATACTTATATACATTTATATGCATTTTTTTTCAGATACCCTATTATGTTCATTCCCTACACAGGAATGTAAAGTAAAATATACTAAGATTCACCCTACCCTGATTTTGCTGACACACCCACAGACAGTTAATGTTCAATAATGGGCTTAAGTCCAATAATGATCTGGAAGGACTGTCAGATCAATATGCAAAATGAAGAGAGGCTTCCCTTCAGAGATGAACAGAACCCAGTGTGTATGTCACTAGAAAACATACAATCACAAAACTAAAGATGTGAGGATATCCAGCTGACTGCATTTATTAATTGTATGAGTCATCAGGCAACTCTCCGGGCAAAAATAAGACTAAACTGGCCTATTGTTGACAATTCATCAAAAAGTCAGCGCAACAGAAGACGAAGAGTGAGCCAGCTCTGGGCAAAAGGTGAGAAGGGGAAGAAAATGGACTAGCAAAGACCTCTCCAAGATAACCACAACAAGCTGAGAAGTCAACGTCATTATTCCCTTAAAAACCACAATGACACTCTCAGAAGAAAATCCTTAGGGGGAATGGAGTTTGTTTAGTAGATCAATAGTTTGTCACCTACAACTATTTTTTGTAAAGATTTTTATTTGTGAATGAGCGAGAGAGCGTGAGTGCACAGCACAAGAGCATGGCAGGGCAGGCGGGGGCGAGGAGGAGGAGAAGCAGACTCCCCGCTGAGCAGGGAGCCCAACAAAGGGCTCTGGGTCTGGCATCACGACCTGAGCTGAAGGCAGAAGCTTAACCAAATGAGCCACCCAGGCATCCCTCACCTACAACTTTTTATTCCTCTCAAAGGGTTGAGACAGATGCCATTTTATGGCCAACCTAAACATTCATGTGACTTAACCAATGTAAGTCAAAAATACCTTTATACAAGTCTAACTCAATTTATAATCACCTAAGTATCCAACAAGCAAAGAAAAGAGATGAGAATTATTACATGCAGAGGCACCCTGTTTCCTAAACAATTTGATAAAGAAATATGGCTTTTCTTAATAAAAATTCCTCCTAACACAGAGCTGGCATTGGAAATTGACTCCCTCATGGAGTGGGTTACCTAGACCATGGCTTCTCATAGTTTAATGTTCATATAAATCTCCTGGGTATCTTATTAAACTGCCAATTCTAATTCTGTAGGTACAGAGGTGGGGGGAGCCCAAGATTTTTGTAACAAACTGCCAGATGATATGATATTACTGGCCCATAAACCATACTTTGAAAAGCAAGGACCTAGGGGTGCCTGGATGGCATAGTCATTTGAGCATTATCCTACTCTTGATTTCAGTTCAGGTTGTGATCTCTGGGTCATGAGATGGAGCCCAACATCAGGCTCCACACTCAGGGTGCAGTCTGCCTAAGACTCTCTCTCTCTCCCTCTGCCCCCCCCCAAAATAAGTAAATAAATCTTAAAGGAAAAAAGAAAGAAAGAAGAGCTAGGACCTATACCAGCCAGCCAAACTCCAGGGATGAACATTCTCCTCAAAGTGAAGCCATCTGTTCAGGGTTACAGACAGCTCAGAAAGTACAGTAGAAGCCAAGGGCTCCACTACTCAGAAAAATACACATGTGCACGTTAGACATAAGCACATAAACACAAAATTTCAAAATTCTACAAGCCATCGAAGAAGCCTCCCCACTTCTGTGAGGTGGTCCATGGATCCCAAGATAAGAACCTCTGCCTTAGCTGTCCACCAGTTACTGTTGCCAACACCAGACTAGCACAGGTGGGGCAGAGGGATGCAGCCCTTGACCACTCTGACCCATGTGTGAATAATTCATCCTCTCTCGCCTCGATCCTAGGTAACATAGTTAAGATGCCTTCAAGACAGGGGATAACAAATGGAAAATTAAAAATATGTATATATCAGGAAGCGCTCGTCCTCTAGGATTCCAAAATAGTTTTCCCACCATTGACTTGAGATCCACCTGAAGTAGCCCTCTTTCTGGCACCCTTCTTGCCCTAAGCAAAGCAGAAGCTGCTGGAATCCCACCACTATGTGGCACTGCCTTCCCAGATAACGTGATTCCTAGGCTAGACCAAGGGAGAAAAGGCTAGCCCTCTCTCTCAGCTCTCCTACCTACTTGCTCTTTCAGTCTGTTTCCTTACCTATAAAATGCAATTAGGAACTGACGCCACTTCATAGTGTTTTGGGAAAGAATAAGAAAGTGCATACAAGATGTGTCTGGCACATTTCAACTGCTTTAAAAATGTTTCATTGTTATTATGCTTTTATTATGATCTTTATAAACATGCAGAGATCAGGACCTATTTAAAAGAAAATGTTCCAGGGTGCCTGGGTGGCTCAGTTAGTTAAGGGTCCAACTCCTTGTTCAGCTCAGGTCATGCTCTCAGGGTCATGGAATCAAGCCCCGCATGGGGCTCCAGGGTGAGCGTGGAGTCGGCTTGACATTCTCTTTCTCCCTCTCCCTCTGCTCACTCACTTTCTTGTGCTCTCAAATAAATAAATGTTAAAAAAAAAATGTTCCTTTCTTTTCTAAATAGAAATGCGTAACTGCCATGCTGCATCTCTGGGGCAAAGACCGCTCCCGCTGTTCCATCACTGCACGGATACACGCCAGTCATCTGAGGACCATGTAGGTGGCGGCTGCTGCCATGCACAAACATTTGTGATTGTCTTTTTTCTTTTCTTTTTTTTTAATTTGTGATTATCTTTAACAACCACTGTGGTCAAACACCTCTCTCTCTACCACTGGATTTAAGGTTACCCAAAGCTTTCAGCTCCAGGCTGGTATTGTTCAACACAAGCTTTGGTCTTTATTAGCATCTCGAACTAACATGGCCAAACACAAACACAAAACAGCTGTTCCAAGAAAAGAGAACCATATTGCTAAGAAACCCTTAATAATTTGTGATATAAATATATCGAGCAAATTCCTGTCCACAGGCCTCAAAACCTCTTGACAAAAAGTTTTACCAGTTTGCACAACAATCCTAACACTGCTGGAATGGGTCACAATTGGATTTTCAACTCTGCATTGTCCTGGACCTGTTTAAGCAGTGTTTCTCAAAGTATGGTCTGAGAATGACTATTGATAATCACCTAAATGTCTGTGAAAAATACACATTCCTGAGTTCCATTCAACTGCTACATCAAAATTTGAGGGTAAGGAAACTGCAATTTTTAATAAATAACCCCAAGAGACTTCGATGCACACTAAATTTTTAGACCAAGCTAAGACCTACTCCCTAGGAAATAAAGGCAGACAAGTAAACCACACAAAATTTTGCCTACGATTTCAAAGCTCACAAACCTCCTAAAGTCTTTTCCTAGGGATCTCAGGTAAAAAACCCCTGGTCTATACATCACCAGTTTCCCAACTCAGTGTTCATATACCATCTTCACTTGTTTTTTTCCCAGATTCACACTATTTAAAATTTTTTAAACACTTGTTTTTACTTACACATGTAATAGCTGTGAAACTGTGGGTCTGATCTTTAGTTATAAGTTTTTTAAATAAAACACATAATTATTAATACAAAGACAATTTGTTCTTGTAACACCTAAAATCATCTCCCAAGTCGCCTATATATAAGTACAACCTCTCCCCAGGAAACACTGGTTTGTGTGATCCAAAGATCTGGAACCACCGGTGATTTTTATGAGGCACTCATGGCCTGTGATGTGTGGAGCTATCTATGTGGCAAATCCCAGATGACCTCACAGCCTCGGTCTACACACACCTGGCAGAGTTGACTATGGCAAAAGGAGAGAGGGCTTTCTCTCCTGCCAGAGGGCCAGGAGACAGGACACATTTGGAAGTGACAGATCTCTCTGTGACCTGCCTGTCCTTACCAATGCCCTCCCCACCCCCCTGCCCTGGCTCCTCACTGCACAGACCAAAGATGGCATCTGGCCTATTTGGACTAACATGCTTCCATTCAGGGAATTTGTAATTAGGGCACAGAGGAGCTTGTTAATTGATGCTGGACATTCAAATGGAGAAGTGTTAAGAACTGGGCTGGGGGCGCCTGTTTCTCCCTTGTGTGCATGCTATGGCAGAAAGCTGGTCTGCGGAGGCAAGTGACAGGAGACACGAGCAGCCCCAGAGAGAAAGTACGCTCAACCCAGCTTCTGATTTCCCAATTCCTGGTTCCAGGCCAGCTGCACTTCCTGGCCGCAGGGTCCATGGGACATCCCAGAAATAAATTTCTCCTCTTGGCTTCAGCTGGTTTGAGCAGGCAGCTACTCCTCGCTACTAAATTGCTGCCAAACTGAGACTCCTTATGTTGCACAGCCCTGGCTCAGGTGAACGGGTGGAGCTGAAGGCGGGCCAGGGCCAGAATGGGCCCCTATCCAGACATATCCAGAGAAAGGGTGGGGCTCGAGGCTTACCACAGGGATAGGAAAGGGGGGCTCTAATGAGAGTCCCCTCCACATCACTTGGTGAGAGACACCACAAGAAGGAGCTGGCATAAGGGTGCATGGAGCTCTACCCCTTAATGAGGGTAGGAGCCAAATAAGGATGACACACAGCTAACATTTACTGAGTATATTAGCATATGAACTAGGCTCTTCACAATTATGATCTCATTTATTCTTCCTGAGAGTCCAATGAAGGTGGTAATGTCGTTTTTCCAACTTTATACATGAGGAAAATGAGACTCAGAAAAATTAAGGGATTGCCAAAGCCACACAGCTAATAAATATAGGATCCAAACTCCAGAGTCTAAGTTCCTAGGCATCATGCTACCTTCCTTTATGAAATAATATTAAAAGATAGCACAGAGACACCAAATAGAGCTAATGTCCGAGTGACAACAAAAGGCACAGCCACCAAAGGATCCTCCCTCCAGCAGCCCTGCCTCCTGTGCCAGTCCCGTACCCCCAGACAGCAATACCACACCTATGGGTGCAGCACTAAGAAAATAAGGGTGCACAAAGGTAAGAAGCTGAGAGAAGGTGTGTCACCTGGCTAGGACGCGGCTTGGCTGGACTGAACAAGACCCAGGGGAGCCTGGCTTTGGTCCAGGTCCCAGAAGGTAAAACAGAGTGAATTTTTTTTTTTTTAAAGCAGTAATTGATATATGGCATTCCTATTTGTGGTCCCATATAGGATGGAGAGGACTACATGCTCCCAGGCCAGGCAAATCTAAGGAAACCTGCCAAAAGCTTGCTAACAGAACTCCTAACAAATACTGGAACAGAAACCACATTCCCAGGCTTGGGACTAGATGACACACTAAGGGTGAGAAAGCAGAACCTTAATTATAATCCCAGAGGCCATTTTATTCATATCTTATTTCTCTTTTTTTTTTTGAAAGATTTTATTTATTCATGAGAGAGAGGGAATACAAGCAAGAGAAGGGGCAGAGGGAGAGGGAGAAGCAGACTCCCTACGTGCATAGGAAGCCCAACTTGGGGCTTGATCCCAGGACCCCAAGATCATGACCTGAGCTGAAGGCAGATGCTTAAGCAACTGAGACATCCAGGTGCCCCTATTCATATCTTATTTCTAAAACCTGAACCTCAGAACAGACAACAAACCTTTCAAAGTTTCACAAATCAATTACAACCAAAACTCTGATTCCACAAACTCCAAGTAGATCCAAAGTCTAGTGAGGAATTTTAAACAAGGCACTTGAACTTTTCAAAGTTTTTCTACAGAAACAATGCCGATGTACGCACCTGTCACCACCTTTGCAAGAGGGGCAAACAGTGCAATGCGGTAAGGATGGATGAAGACACCATTCTGGGCAAGGCGCGGAGTCAGGCACTGAAGCTGCACCAATCTGTCCATACCACCTCACGACAGTGGTGGGCACTTACTATCTGCCCAGGGGTGGAGATGCAGTCTGTGGTCAGGGAACAGGAGTAACAAAGGTGGCAGGCTAAAAAGGCAACATGCCCAAGGTCCTCTTAGCCTTTACCATGTTAGTGCAGGAAAACCCACCTTAACCAAGGCTTTGAAGGAACCATCCTCTCGGGATCTCTCCCCTGTATCTCTGACTATTCTTCACTAGGCTCCCTGCTTCTTCCTCTTACCCTCAGAGGGAGATGGTCGTCCAAATCCCTTGCTAACTCCAAATCCCCTGCTACAGACTAAATGTGTCTTCTTCGTAATTCACATGCTGAAACCCTATTCCCAAATCTGATGGTATAAGGAGATGGGGCCTTCTGGAAGTAATCAGGATTAGATAAATTCATGGGGGTAGAGCCCCCATGATAGGATTAGCATCCTTGTAAGAGTCAGTAGAGAGCTTTGTTCTTCTCTCCATAGTCTGCCACGGAAAGATACAGGTTAGAAGAAGGTTAACAGTCTGCAACCTGAAAGAGAACCCTCGCCAGAACTTGACCATTCCAGGGATGCCTGGGTGGCTGAGTGAGTCGAGTGTCTGCCTTTGGCTCAGGTCGTGATCTCAGTGTCCTAGAATCAAGCCATGCAACAGGCTCTCCACTCAGGGGCAAGTCTGCTTCTCCCTCTCTCTCTGTGATCTCTCTCACTCTCACTCTCAAATAAATAAAAAAAAAATCTTAAAAAGAAAAAAAAAAAACTTGACCATCCTGGCACCCAGATCTTGAACAAAGCCTCTAGAACTGTTAGAAATAAATGTCTGGTTTGTTGTTGTTTTTAAAAATTCTATTTATTCATTTGAGGGGAGGGAGGAGCAGAGAGAAGAGGGAAAAGTGGACTCCGTGCTGAGCACAGAGCCCAATGCAGGACTTGATCCCACAACCCTGAGATCATGACCTGAGCTGAAATCAAGAGTCAGATGATTAACCAACAAAGCTGCCCAGATGCCCTAAATGTCTGTTCTTTTTAAGCCAGCCAGTCTATGGTACTTTGTTACAGCAGCCTAGACAGACTTAAGACATCCTTCCTCTCTCCCTTTGCTTCAACAATAACTCTACAAAGGTGAAACTCATTTTTCTCCCTTGCCATCTCCACTTCTGCTTTTCCAGCCACCTGCTGAACTTCATACCTCAATGCTGTGCTGACACCCTTGTCTTGCTCCCTCCCCTCCCACCTGTTTCTCCATCTGAATTCCTTGTTGCTGGCACAGGGAAGAGAATATTACCTGAATTCAAACACTTGCCGGGCACCCTACTGGGTGCTTTCCAAATTTCCATGGACCGTTAGCTACAGCTTCTATGCTGCAGAATGAAAAAAATCAGTGTCCTATAGAGGGACCAGGAAGGCCAGCCAGAGGAGCGAAGCTGGGATGAGTCTGAAGTATGAGCAGTAAAAAGGGGAAGCTGCAAAAAAAGGTTTCAGGTCCAGGGATAGCCTGTCATGGGCAAGAGAGAAAGGCGAGAATGACTGGAGAATGCAAAGGAAGGACAGGAAAGGATGCAAGAAGGTGACAGGGACATCTAAATAAATGTGTGGAATAAATACGAATGCATGACCCTCACTTAATTACCATACTTTTTTTTTTAGCCAATAAAACTAACCAACCTTCAATGTTTAGCAGAATACCAAATATAATTTTAAAAAATACTTCTTTACCATTTGAAAGAAATATCCTCCCTAAGCGTGAGTCTCGTTTTCAGAAAAAGGTTAAAATAAGCTCATCTGGCTAGAATGGAAAAGCAAATAAGGTTGGACCCCAACAAAACTCATGTAACTCCATGTAACTCCAAAAGTAATACAATGCTTTTTATTCTTAATTAGAAGTTAGCCACCAGCCTGGGAAAACAGCTTGGGATCATCCTGCACAGGTAATACAAACAGAGGGCTAGCAAATGGTTAACGGCTGTTGAGCGCTGACTCAGGGTGTTACACGCATTCTCGCTTAATCTTCGCAACATTTCATGCGGCGGGTACCAAAATCATTCCCATTTTATATACAAGGAAACTGAAGCTCAGAGAGGTTAATAATTGGTCCAAGGTCACACAGCTGTTGCACGGTAGAGCCAGGATCTGAACCAGGTCAGTGGGACTCCAGAGCCTGTACCCTTAACCCACACTACTCTGCCTCATAAACTAGCTATAATGTCAGCACTTCCGGAATCCTACTTATTTTTTTACTGCCCCTAATGTACGTATATTTAAGCTACTAAACACTGACAATGCAAAAAAGATAAAATAATCTCTGAAGGAATGCAGTCGAACTTCTGGTGTCAGCTCCCTTCCTGTTCCCACGTCTCCCTCAAAACACCCCAACTCTTCCTCCAATTTTAATAAAGAGAAGTTTTCCAGTTCATTGCAATACTTAATATCCTGCGAGAACAGGAATTAGAAACTGATGAATCTGCTCAGGCTACATCTTGTCCAAAGTCAACAGACTCCAAACCCCTCTTGTAGGCAGTCACTGTTTACAGTACCTCTAACCGGAAGGAAAGGGGGGGGGGGGCGTTCGGATTACTGGAAAGCTCTATCCATGGTTTTCCCAACTCTTGACAAAGTTCTGAGTCTTGTCCGATGGACAATATTATCCTTTTCCTATCAACAAACCCTTCCCCAAACTGCTGTGGATGTAGCCAGAACGCAAGGTAAATGATCAAAGCTTAGCTACTTGTGGTGAATAAAAGTATGCACCTACTTGAGGCCTGGTCAGCTCTCCTGAGGATCAGCAGAGGCGACCTAGCCTGAAGCTGGCTCACCTCAAGTTCTTCCTAAAACTCTCAAAGACCCATCTGAGCCACTCAAGGCTTACGTAAAGAGTATACTTTAGAACTGCCTTCCTGAATCACACTGTTATGGGGTGAACTGTATCCCCCTAAAATTCATAAGTTGGAGCCCCCATCCTGAATATGACTGTATTTGGAGATGGGGCCCTTAAAGAGGTAATTAAGGTAAAATGAGGTCATATGGGTGGGCCCTAATTCAATATAACTAGTGTCCTTATAAAAAGACTAGGATTCAATGAGGAGGGAAAACCATGTGATATCCTAGGGAGAAGACAATCATCTACAAGCCAAGAAAAGAAGCCTCAGAGGAAAGCAACCCTGCAGATACCTTAATCTCAGACATCTAACCTCAAAAACTAGGGGAAAATAAATTTCTGTCGTTTAAGCCACCTAGTCTGTGGTACATCGTAAGGGCTGCCCTAGCAAACCAAGGCACACTAACATGCATGCCATTCAAATAACTGCCCCATCACTGCAGGGTACAGGCCAGCTGGGTTTCCCTTCTGAAGCAGTGGCCCATACAGCATGGCCACAGGGCACAAAAGTCACTATCAGTCAGGCTACTGAGTCTATGGAGACTTCTGCCACTAGGACAGGGCAAAACCTTATGTTTGTGTGGTTAATTACAGAGGGATGCACTGAATTTTTCCTTTCAGAAATGGACAGAATTAAAATACGGCCAAACCCCTTCATAGACAAGTGCCAAAGCCCAGCACCAAAGCCTCTGTTTTACACCAACCATGGTATCGTGGGCTTCTCCCACATGCAGTGATAAAGATTTGTGTTAGAGAGTGCGGTACGGGCCCAGGATTTCTGCCCAAACCTTCTTCACACTGCAGGAATAAGGAGGTGGCAATGGGGGAAAGAGGGAGAGAGGGGAGCGGGAGAGAGAGAGAGGACAAAATGTCATCCAGGGCCTGAGAATGTCAATTCATCATGGCAGCTAGGTGATGAGTAAGCTTGTTTCGGGGGATGCCCAGGGGTTTTTAGAGTCCTATGACCAGTGAGGAGGTTCCAAGCCATCCAAGTTTCCTAGAGGCTGTGGGGTTTTAAGAATTACTTAAAGGCTAATGAATCGCCCAACACTACATCAAAAACTAATGACGTGCTATAGGTTGGCTAATTGAACATAATTAAAAAAAAGAATTACTTAAAGGCTAAGCAATAAGGAGGCAAAATTTTGGTTGAGTGATGCCGAAGATAAAGCAGAAGTGGGCTCAAAGCCTGGTACAACACTGGGCACCTGAACAACATAATTAAGCAGCCAGCATTTATTAAGCAATTGCCAACCCAAGCACTAGGCTAATACTAATAAGCAGACTTCATATACACCAGCTCACTGAAACCTCACGATAACCAGAGGAGGGCGAGCCATTATTACTCCCATTAAGCACATGAAAAGAAGGCCAGAAGCTCTGCAAAACATGCTTCCCCCCACCTCCACCCCTGTTTTGTTAACTAGTATATCCCTAGAACCTACAACAGTGGCTGGCACATAGAAGGCACACAATGTTTATTCGTTGAATAAATGAAGAAACAGGTTACTTGTCAACGTCACAGAAGGAGCAGGCTCGGAATGTGAACCCTGGCTGTTGGCGCCAGCTTCTGCCTTGCCACACAGGATGGAGCAAACCTGCTCAGGAGTTCAGGAAACATCCCCTGGCATGTGGACAGCTTGGTCCACTGCACATTTCAGTGTCTGCACCTTCTGCTCCTTAGCACTGGCGATGTTACTCTGCACCTAGAGTTCAGAGCAAAGTTCATCAAGGGGCCAGTGCCACAGATGTGTGGACAAAGGGGCAGGTAAACATGTTCCCTTCCCTCATAGCTGTGACACTTCCCGTGGCCTCACAAACGCCAATTTATGTTATCATCTAGTGACTCACTTTAGTGCAGGAAGGGGAGATGGAGGGCAAGTTACTGGGAGGGGGCAGATTTATTCCTTGGGCTCTCCAGGAACATGCTGGGCAATCTGGTATAATGTACAAAAGAATTTCCCAAAGTGTGGCAAGCATACGACCTTGTGGTGTACAAAATCATTTTAGGTGGCACATAAAGAAACATCAGAGTTGATATATTGATTTTTATGGTTACCTTCTATTTCGAGCGAATTATATGGGTGCTTTATTTATGACCGAGTTATGAAATACCCTTTTAAAACAAAGAGAGTCCTTTCAAAAAGAATAAGAACTCCCATTTAAAGAAACGTGTTAGGTAAGCAATAGAATAGGTGTTACATCTATGTGACAGAAAATCATGATGGAAATACGTGAGTGACTAAAGGTTGGGAAACATGGTTTCCTGGAACTTTCTTAGGTTCTCTATGTCAAAGGCGCCCATCCCTGCAACTCACTCATCCACCCAAATAACTACACCATAGTTCAAAACAAAGAGAATTTACAGACACTAAATTCTAAATTTTCCATCAAAATTCCTTAATAAATGAAATGACTACACAATGAGGGAGAGACCTAAAGAGACAGCATAAGAGATTAAGAGGGACTAAGAAAGAGTATGAACAGATACAAGATACAAAAGGCATGTTCATTAATACGTGACAAAGTCAACAACAGGGCTTGACCCAGGGCTGAAGTCCTGCCCTCTGCCTGGAGAGAGCTGTAACACAGAGCTCCCTTTGATACTACCCTAAATTCCACTGTGATCCTTTCGGCTATCATTGTATGGCATGGTAGCTTAGCTCAGCCCTGCCCAAAGAACTCTACTGGTCTCTGGGACCTGTTCCAACAACAACACACAATGAGGCTTTCTCTCTCTGATAAAGCCAGGAACCCCTCCCTCTGTGATCTGCTCCCCTGTTCCTCCTAAACAAAAGTGAAGTCCCATTTTGTGAAGAATTCAGCCAGCCAAATGCTGCCTTCTCTTCACCTTCCCTGTTGGGGACAATCAAGTTTCAGGTTGGCTGTGAGTCTGAGGGTGAAATGAGCTCAAAGACATAACCAAGGGGTCTGAACAACTCCAGGGGACAGAAGAAAGCGTTCATGCCATAGAAGGAAAAGCTGAAAGGGCAGTAATGATACCACAACTCATACCGATCCAATGTAAGCTCATGACAGTAGAGATGTGTCTTACTCACGCTGTGTTCCAGAACCGAATCAATGTCTGGTGCTCAGTAGGTGCACAGTAACAGATACTCAATGGATAGACGAATAAATTAAAGAATGAATGAGTGGATGAATGGACAACTCCAACAGGGCTGGAAGGAGTAAGCCAAGAAGTATGACTCTTCATGTTTCCCCTTTCTGCTTGAGAACTAGTAACTGTATAAACAGGAGACCCCAAAGGACTAATTTTCCCTTTTCACAGCCACCCGTGGTAGGTGGTAGATTAATAGCGGGACTTCTGGATCCCGAATCGTCTGGGCTCATAAGAGAATGCAGCAAAATGAATGCTACCTTGACTTCCTCCAGCACATGTTCAGACAGCCCAACCTGTCTTGATCTCTACCATTTGGAACAAGGAAGAGAAGAGCGATTCTAGGAATGATAATGACTTGCACCAAATGCCTCAACCTCTCTCAGGAAGTTCAAAGCCCTCTACATCCTGGCTTCTCTCGAGGGGCTTTTATTTACAGTATACAATTTTTTTCCTTTCTTTTCCCCTTTCTCTTCGCTTATCTGAATCTTCTAACCATTCTACAATGAATACAGATAACTTGAGTAATAAAAATGTCTAACATAGACTGATAAAACATGCAAATAAGACCATTCAAAAAGGACACTGAGCGCACACTTTATTGAGTTCCATTTTAACATGTCTACACTACAAAATTTAACACTGTCATTTCATACAATTATATTCAACTAAGTCCTTTGAAAAGTTGTAAATTTCTGATAAAAGTCAAGGCTCATGATTTAAAAACAGAAGACCCAGTCATACAGGCACTTATCTAAAAAAGGGCCAAGTAACTGATGGGCAAGGCGCCAGAGAGTTAGACAAGTACAAGGACACAAGCTTAGTAAGTCATGTGCCAAATATGGATAAGACATATGTTCTGAGTTCATCCATGGTAAGAAAAGCAACTCTGCAACTCTCGTCCAGCGCTAGAAACTTCCAGCAGTGCACAGGAGCCAGGGTACCCTGCGCATTGATGAAAGAACTTTTCTTTCTTCATGGAGCTGGTTGGTCCATCTTGCAGGTCAACTCTGGTCCCACACAAATGGACCATGCTAGATGTAGCTCAACCACCAGCTAAGAGGGGCCTCTGTTTCTGCCCAGTGCTCAGATCTCATTGTCAATGGCCAGTCTGTTCCACAAAGTGGTAAGAAGGAAATGAGCTGGGCTAGCAATCGAAAGACCTGATTTCTAGGTCTGATTCTAGCCAAATACTGCACAACTCAACCACTGCATGCCTCGGCGACTCTGTTTTACCAAAACTTAGTAACGCTAGTGATATTTCACTGTTTGCTGAGGATAAAACTAAGGTAAATGTTAAATTGGAGAGGTGGGGGAGGGTGGAAAGGAAGAATAGGGAAGGGAGAAAGTATTTCAGTACCAGTAAGCATAATGTGATACTAGTTAGATGAATGGGATTTCACCTCAAACCATAGCCAAAGTTAAGCAAATACAAGAGATGCAACTGTTGTTCAAGTCCAATGTTGTTCTAAAATACATTCTTAAACTTAAGAACAAAAGGGAAATGAAAAGAACCTTCGAATTTCTCATTTCTGATCTACCTTCTTCACTAGAAAACGGCAAAGCATTCAAAATATGGCCTGTGAGAACTGAGTGAAGATAACATAAAAATAGCCCCCATTTTCCAAGGGCAGGAAAAGAGGGGGAGACACCTGCATAAGACCCAGCAGAACCCTCTGGCCCGCAGACGCCAATGAGCAGCAGGACTGGTGCTTACATCCCATCCTCAGCCCCAGGAGCCAGGGGTTGCAACTCGGGTGTAAACTTGGAAGATTCTGGGGATGTATCAACAAAAGGGGTGAAGAGGTCAGCCAGGGCAAAGACTTCTCAAGGCTGAATAACAGAATCGTCTGTACACAGAGGGGCAGCAATTAAAGCATGTTAGACACATCAGAACTGTGTGGACCGCCTCAGGGAGGCCTTTCTAAGCACAGCCCACAGAATCCATCCTTGACTTCCTTTTCATACACAAGACCTCTACAGGGAAGGTGAATCCAAAGTGCTGGGCCTCTGGAAATGAAATCTGGGGTAGAAAGTGCTGAACCGAGAGGCTTGGGTTTTTAGAAAAACAACAACAACAACAAAAAAACAGGCTGAGTTTGAATCCCAGCTTGCCTTACTGGCAGTGAGCTCCCCATCTCTCATCCAGTGGCTACTTAAGTGAACAAGTAACTAAACATTTCTGACCCTAAATTGCTCCACACGAAAATGGAATAACCGTATCTCTCTAACACAATTGTTGCTAGGGTCAGGTTACACCATGCCTGAAAGCACTTGGCCCAGTATTTGGCTCAATGCACTTCACTCCTATTAATCTCATGCATGGCATCATCACTATTGTTACTACTAATTGGGGAAATGGTTATGTGTACTTCAAGATCATATTACAGAAAAATTCCACTCCCTAAACCCCAAGCTAGAGAATAGGCACTCTGGAGCGGGACTGAGGGCTCCCTCCCTCCACGCCCAGGACCAGGTGCTGTCCTGCCCCACACCTCTCACCACTGTACAAAATCCAAAGGAAACAACCACTTACATTGAACAGAATCAACTGTTGGTTAGCCCAAACATGCATAAAAAATCCAACTTGAGCTTGGTTCTGGCTTCCTCACACTAGCAAAGCGACTGAAAATGGCCTGTGCCCAAAGATTGCATATATTTAGAGAGTCAGATGTCTAAGTAACAGGGTTGCGTGCTTGTGAAGGTCTTTTCTTGATTTTTACTAACCTTTGAAGTTGGTCTCATCCAGGCCTCACTGCAGTTGCCTGTCCTCCACAATTATAGAAGAAAACCAGGAAGGAGGCAAAACACGAGGGCCACCATGGATTCCAACAGTCTCCTTCCAAAACTTTCTCTGGAGCAGTGGTTCCCAGACTTGGGGATCTAAACAACCAACTTAAACTAAACACAGACACAGACACCCAGATACACAGACACACACAAGCATTTGTTTGCCACTATTTTATTCTGGGAAACATAATCATTCAAAAAATGTCTTTCGTGGGGCACCTGGGTGGCTCAGTCAGTTGATTAGCCAACTCCTGATTTCGGCTCAGGTCATGATCTTGGGGTCGTGGGATTAAAGCCCCACATGAGGCTCCGTGCCTGGCAGGGGAGTCTGCTTGAGAATTCTCTCTCTCTCTCCCACTCCCCCTCCCCGCCACTCCCTTTCCCCCTCCCTGCCACTCTCTTCTCTCAAATAAATGAATAAATCTTTTTTAAAAATGTATTACCCTATCACTTAATATAAAAAACAATAGTCTTACCTATTCCGAAATAGGAGGAAAGATACACTCTCAGAATAAGACACAGACCTCTGCTTTAGATAAATTTAGCTTTATGAAACACTCATTACTGTCTTATATTTTTCTCAGCAGAAACTGGGACTCAGCATTTGAGAACTGATGCTCTAGGAGGAGGCATCACTACTTTCCTGTTAAGGACTATCAGTGTTGGAAGATTATGAAATGGTATTCCAACATCTGGGTCCACGAATGACAATGGAAAGAAAAGTCTTTTGCCTATGCTGCCAAATGTGAAAAGAGAAGCAGCATTAGCCTTCATGGCCACTGGGACCTCTGTGGCTAACTCCAGCTGCCCTTTTTCACTCTCATGGTTGAAAATCTGCCTCGCTGTCCTTGCTGGGTCCTGGTACTTTAACTTCAGGTCACCACTGCCTAGCTGACTAACCCAAACCTCATTTCTACTTTTAAGCCTTTGTATAAAGCCATTTTGCACTCTCCTTTCTCAAATATCTGCTCAAATTAAACGTAAATTTGCCACATGACCCCACAATTTCACTCCGAATTACCTACCTAAGGGAAATGAAAATACACATCCACACAAAAACTTGTATAGAATATTCATAGTATCAATGTACGTTAACAGCCAAAGAGTAGAAATGACCCAAATATCTTTTAACTGGTGAACAGAAACACAAAATGTAGTGTATCTATACAATGGAATACCACTCAGCAACAGAAAGGAACAAACTAATGACACATGCTACAACATGGACGAACCTGAAAAATATTAGGCTAAGTCAAAGAAGCCAGACACAGAAGCCCAAATGTTGCATGATTCCATTTCTACGAAATGCCCAGAAACGGCCAGCATACAGAAAACAGATCAGTAGCTGCCTAGGGGTGTGAGGAGGATTCACTACCAACAGGCAGGAGCAAAATTTTTCATAATAAAAAGGGGGGGGAGCCTGCTAAAAATTATGCTTAATATAATGCTTGGCAGAATTTCATGAGCTTCTGTTCAATGAGTGGGCTATTGAGTGAGTGGGTGAGTAAACAAGTGAAGAAATGAAACTAATTTCCCAAAAGCCTCTCTGATAAGCCTTAACTAGGTCCACATATCTCATTCACCCCAGTCAGCCTCAGTAAGTTATGTGTAATACACAAGTCACATGTAATAATGGTGAATTGAGTTGTGTGCGTGTGTGTGTGTGTGTGTGTTCGTACATATGTATACCACATAATTCTTTGGACTAGGTTGAACTCCCTATGCAATTGTCATTTTTGTAGGTCAAAAAGAATTGGTAAAATATTGGCAATTTCATGTGATTCAACCTATACATGCAATTTTTGATGCAAGAGACAAGACCGAACAGAGGCTTTTAAGTCAGAACAACCTGTGTGTGGCTCCAGGCTTCAATCCATTATTTTAAGCTTCAATTTCCTAATGTGGAAAATGGGGATAATCATAGGATCTTGCTCATGGAGCTGCTGTGAGGATTACGGTAACAATACATGGAAAGCATCTATCAGTGTTGAGTGCTTCCTCTGTGACTTCGCTTCACTAAACTATTGCAATTATTGATACATGCTGATCCTCTTTCTCTATGAAACTACACATTCCTCAGTTATCAAGGAGCAGGATTTTCATTCCTTTGGTATTCATGTGTTCCCTAGACTTGCACACAAGGGGTGCTCATTGCTGGAGTCCTGCACAAGGCTTCCGAAAGGCCTGAGAACACAGTTCCCACCCGTGGAGCCCCAAGGTGAAAAGTGAACATGACAGCCAGACATTTACGATTCCATTCCCAACATCCTCCTCAGCACAACCTCAGCAATACTATGAAGTAGAGGAAGTGCCATCAGAGAGATTTTCTTCTGCTTATTTCTCAACAAAGATTTTTGGCTGCTATGCAACCAGTGTTTTGGTGCATGATGGGGCTGCTCACAAAAGGCCAGGTTTCTCCTAGCAACAACAAAGGATGAAGCTATGGGAGAAATGCAAAAAAAAAAAAAAAAAAAAAAAAAAATCATATCCCTACATCCTATTAGAAATTCCTTGCTTCATTTGTAGTAATCATAAAGGTAGCCAAAAGATTTCCAACAGGAAACAATGGGATTATACTAGGGTTGCCAGAATTCACAAATAAAAATATCAGACAACCAGCTGAAGTTAAGGTAACCAACAAATATCTGGGGACTGACTGACACTACCAAATTTTTGTTCTTTATCTGAAATTCAAATTTAACTGGGCATCCTGTATTTTATCTGGTAACTCTAGGTTAAACTGGTCCCACAGATACCTATTTTATTTCCCTAACATAAGGCAATGCACTTTCAATTCAATTAACTGTTCTTTAACCACACATACACACACACACACACACACACCCCTATATAGGCCAGAAAGATAAGGTTCTCAAATTCAATGACTCCGTGTCTGAAGCTGGTTTAAGGGTCTACACTGGCAACTGTTTACTGAGGGTGTGCCAGCTCAGCACTTTACATGCTCTATAAGCTCAATGAATCCTCAAACCAGCCTTACGGAGTAGGCCCATGTACTATTATCTCTATCTCACAGGTGAGGGACTGAGGCTTAGAGAAGGAAGGGTCAAACTCAAGTTTAGGTCTCCCAATTTGAACCAAAAATTAAAGTCTAGGAGCGTTTTCACCTGTCTCAAGACTCAGTCTCCTGTCTCCTCAGGTGTCCCTGAGATAATTCCAAATTTCCAGTGCATTGGCATGTGAATTACAGCTCAACAAAGCTATCAAAATATGTTTTTCCAATACCTACTTCTCATTAATAAAACTGAGAAACTTCAATCCACAAAGCACACTAAAGGCCCCTCAGTTAATGATGAAAAGTGCTTTTTCTCTCTTCCATCCAGCTCCAGATCTCAGCAATTTCACCTCTCAGGAGACTTTCTACTAAAACTGAGGACAGAAAAAACAAAAGATGACCAAACTTTAAATGTGTTAAATTCTGCTATTTGGCTACAGTTCTATTAAAGAATGCTCTGAAAATGAAACTAGAAGAATCAAATGAAATCTGAAAAATGGCAACTTCAACACGTTCATGTATATCCTTCATAAGCAGTGATAATGGGACTGGACTACAAGTGACAAAACTGTAGTCATTTCTGTAAAGAAAGAAAAATCCCTGGACGTTTGTTGTGAACAAATTCCTCATTCCTATAGAAGATAACACAAAACAGTTTTTCTTAATGTTCATCACCTCTGGAGCTGCCAGGGATTTAAGAAGGAACAGACCCTCTTGATGTCCATTTTTTTCAGTCCAGTTTTATCCACTTCCCACAAGGTGACTGAATCTAACCCGTATCCACTCTTGTCTCAGCAGACAGAAGGCAAATGCTTATATGGACACTCTTACCAATGGCTGGCATTACAGATGAATAGGAATGGCATGGATTGAATTCATTTTTAAAGAATGCAATGTTTCCCTGAGAGGTTGGAACAATCTAGCCATAAGAGTTCATGACAAGGCATTTTTATCCCTCTTCCCTGTAAGGAAAGCAGTTGGATATGGTGACATTCTTCAAACAAAAGCCAAAAGCAGAGGGAAATCTTCATCGTAGTTGCCTTTGGAAGGCAATATATCTCCTTGGTAACGGTTCTAAAAAAGAAAAGGGCGGGGGGTGGGGGGGGGGGGACCCTGTACTGAATCTTACACCTTGCATCTTAGCCAGCAGCCTCAAAAATATGCCTATGATTCAGCCAAGGTACACACTCCTTTTTCTCAAAGGGATGCTTACGTTTTTTGTTTTCTTTTTGTTGGTTTTGACAAAAAGAGGCATCTAGTATCTTTCCAAATGGATCTCATGGGTTTCTTCACCTATAAAATGGAGATGGTGCCAACAGTGATACTATCATTCAATGAGAATATATACAGAATTTACGGAAGGTCTGGCACGTAGGGTATCATCAGCAGATATTAATTATGACTGTCACTATTCCCCAAGGCAGCACTGGAATCACTGATAAAACTTCAAGATGACAGGAGGTAGAACTGGATGATGCGTAAAACACAATTCGAAAGGTTTCTACGGAAACTCCACAGCTCAAGACCAAAGAATCAAAGCAATGTCCTGAAAACTATCTTTAAAAGAAAGAAGAAGCAATCAGCCCTGCGCTCCAACCAGCTAAACCACACAGTCACATCTTGCAATCAAAGATGCCTCACACAGGAAGCGGCCCCTATAATGCGCTGATGATTGAATCCTACACACAAACACACACTCTCTGCCCAGAGCCCCACTGGAGGCCCAATGTTCCTCCTCAGAGAGGATCGGAGCCATATGAGATGGAGGTCTGGACACTTGCTTAGACTGAAACAAGAAATGAACCAGCATCATTTTCATCTCTCTCTGCCATGGCCCCCACTTTCCTCCCACCCTGATGCTAAGACCTCTCAGCTCGTAAAGAGACACCATACAACTAGGAAGGTCAAAGCACATGAGAACACAATGCCCGGCTCCTGAGGAGAGTCACGGAAAGTCGGGAAATTACTAAGCTAACACCACAAGCAGGTCTAGTAATGAAGCACAAATAATAGAATTAGAAAAGAAAAAGAGCTTGGCCTTCTGATGGCAGTTTAAAGGAAGAGAAGCCAAAAATAAAGAGAAAGGGAGAGAGGGAGAGAGAAACGGAAAGAAGGGACTCCAATGAGAGAAACGGAAAGAAGGGACTCCAATGAGTCACAGAGAACAGACGTGAATAAGCCTTGCAGCCTCCCAGCTCTGCACCCCAACCTTTAAGTTAGGATGAATGTATTCATCCTTCTTCCATTTAGTCTGGATTTTCTAGAATTATTTATTCTGTACCCACTGTTCTCTGAATCACTGTAGCAAACAATGGGGAGATAAGCACAGCCCCTCTCAGAGCTCACATTCAGGGATAATAGGAAGATAACGAGGTACCACCTACCTTTAGATTTGCCCCAGTGGACCAAGCCATTTCGTTTAACACTGTACATCCCACAGCTCAAGCCAGTGAATTCAAGCAAGGGAATAAGCAGCTGTGAAGCCGATTACGAATGTGCTCCTGTGGCTCATGTCATTCCCCACAGCGCACGGAACAGATCCTGCTAAGGATTTCACAGGTACAAACACCCTCAGCCTCAAAGAATCACTACCAGGACTGCTGAAACATGGGGGAAGGTGTGCCTGCCCAACATACTACAAATTAAGACATTTCTCCTTATGACCATGTGTGGAGTGGCTATTATGTGCCCGTCACTACATAGACAACTTAGGATATAGTCACATGCCTACTGAGATCAGAATCTAAGTGGACCTTATAGTCTAAGTTGTAATAAGTTATAAGAAGGCTCCAAAATGCAGAGGACAAATCTCCAAAGTGGAAGCGGGGGGTGGGGAGGGGCCATTAACTGATGCCTCTAAAAAAACCTACAGATGTTACTTCTGACAGTAGTCACTGCTGAAAGAGTGACACAGCAGGAAAGGTGACCAAACTAGTGAAGTGTGTTGGATTTTCTGCCAAACATATTCAGGGCATCTCTTCAACGTGTAAAGTTTGGGAAGAAAAAGCATGACCTGAACAGGGCAGTTCACATACCCAGGAAGCTGTCAAAGGCTGCTGGGCTTCAAGAAGCAAATGCACACCAGCAATGGCCCGGTGGGTAAAGAAGCCTGGATTTTAATCAGACCTGGGTTTCTTTTCTCTTACTGCCCTCAACTAGGCAATTCCTTCCTTTGGGGTTTAGTTTCTGCTTTTATAAAACTGCAAGAACAAGAGAAAAAGGAGAAGCATGGGGGTAGGGAGAGGGACATATGACCATTCACCGAGGGTGTACACATGAACAGCAGCCTCCAAACCCAGCTTTAGATGACAAGAGTCGTTCCTGGCGGAAACTCTTTGCTCATCTCCTTCCTCCTACACACCAACAAGTACACTTTCACCATCACCACCCTTCCAAGCAGAGTAGTTTCTGAAAGGCACCTCTTGTGCAATCTACAACTTCCTAAAATGATGCATAACGTTCCACTTGAGGGAACAATTAGAAAACAATATCCAGCAATGCACCAACCAAACCCCCTATTTCCTTGATGCTGGCCCCAGCTACGTGCCAGAATGGCCTGGCGATGGCCCAAGAGGCAACAGCAAAAGGTCACTACACTGGGAAGCCAGGGGCAGCTTCCAGAGGAAATAACACTTGAGCTGAGACTGGAAGGAGGAACAGCAAGTGGAAGGAAGGTGGAGGAGTGCTGCATCAGAGGGAACTATGTGTGCCAAAGCTCAGGGTGGGAGGCACGTGAGCATCAAAAGGGGTAAAAAAGAGGCCTGATGGCTGGAAAATGCAAAGGCGGTATAAGATGAGGCTGGAAAGGCAAATGGGCAGGACCATTATACACAGGTACAATGAGGGGCCAGGAGGGGTTCTAAACAATAAATGATAGGAAGAAACGTATCCACCCCCCAAAGTGGCCCATTATCTACTAAACAGAATCCAAGTCTCTGCTAAAGCTTCCAGAAGCACCCATGAGTCATCTTTGAGGGACTGTCTCTCAACACTCAACACAACTATTCACCTTGCTACCTGCTTGAAAAATGAATGAAGCCACTGGCAGCATTCATGAGTCTTGCAGACCACCATTCTATCTAATTATAAAAACACTTACTGGCTCAATACTGCTTTTCTGTGACGCCTAAAATAAGTCCTTTAATCACTAGGTATCCCAGCTTTTCCCATGTACAAAACAGGAACCCTAGCATTTATCCCTACCCACTCCCCACCAAGTATGCTTTAGGGATTAGGGAAATGATATTTTCCATGCTGTTTGAGGTGTATCTGTATTGTTTAGTTCATAAAATTTTTATTACGTCACCATGCTGCTCAAAAAGCTTACAGTGGCTTCCCAGTACCCAGTGAAGGAAGACAGACTCTTCACTGTGGCCCCAAGCCTTCCACAATCTAATCCCAAAAACCCTAGCATTCTTATTGCAGAGCTGCTCCAGCCAACCCAGACTAGCTACAGTTGCTGAGCAAATTCGGCCCTTTCCTATCTCCACATTTTAGCTTGTGAGATTCCCAGTGAAACTGGAACCCTGTTGCCAATTCCTCCCTAAGTCCAGACCCACTATGTGCTGAGACCTAAAGTATAGGTAGGCAGTGGCCAAAGCGGGTAGAGAAGGCGTCAAGGACACCAGGTGGAAGGAACAGAAATAGTGGACTGAAGCTGGGAAACCCATCATTCATTCAAGAAACGGAAACAAGTCAGAAAGACTGAAACACAGTGCCTAGACAAAGAGGCAGTGTGAAGCTGCAGGAATCAGGCAGGGCCAGAGTACGCAGGGCTCAGAAACCCCTATCCGGACACAAGGACTTCATCTTAAAAGGGCTGATGGAAAGGGGCTGGAAAGTAACCATACTAGAATACTTGAGAACTGTTTTAGGGAAGGCAGAGGGTGCCTCTGAAACCTTTTTCTGAAACTCTCTTTCAATCCACTTTGCCCACCAATGAAATTCAAACTTTTTAGGAAATATCTGTGGCAATTTTAATAGCAATACATCGTTTCTTTTAACCAGAGATTATAATCACAGAACTACAGACCTAGTAGGAACTTTAGCAATCATTTACTCTAACCCCTTATTTTAAAGATAAGAAAACTACAGAGCTCAGAGATTAAATGATTTGCTCAAAGACAGAGGCAATTTGTGGCAGAGTCAATATTCAAACCCAAGTCCCATGACTTCTAGGCCAGAAAGAATAGGATGTAGTAAATATTCCAATATAGGAATCAAAGCATTCATTCATTCATTCAATGAATATTTATTTATGTACCAGATGCCATTCTAAACACTGGGAACACATAAGTGAGCAAAGACAAATACCTTGCCCTTGTGCAGTTTTCATTCTAGCAGGGAGAGATAGACAAAAAGAAGCCACGGTAAACAAATTATATAGTATGTTAGAATGAGAAAAGTACTACAGATAAAACTAGAATGAAAAACTGGGATGGGAGAAGGGCTGTCAGGGGAGGCCTCACGGAGAAAGTGACAACAGAGCAAAGACCTGAACAAGGTACCTGCTTGCAGGACAAAACACATCTGAGAGGTAATGCCATTTCTATCCGTTCCATCATAATTTACCTGTACAAACTACAGGCAGCAGGGCAGAGATTCAGGGGAAAAATTTAGTCCTTTTCCAAATCTTTCAATCTATCCACCAAGTTCAGCAAACAGAAATCCACAATTCTGACATTTTTTTCTGACAAAGCAAGAAAAAACAATTCTCCTTCTGCCTTTAATAAAGAGGCCCTGATAGGCTGATAAACTGGAATGTAGTAAAAAAGTGGATATGAAGGGAATTTCAGGCTGGAAGCAGAACAAATACATATTCTGCATTTTGATAATGAACCAAGCCAATTTATTTCAGTTACTGCCAAATATGGATTAAAATGTAGGTCACTTCCTGAACACACCAGAAATGAAACTGAGATTGGCATCAAGTTCCCAAAACCTGATGAAGAGTTGCCCAAAACAGAGAAAAAGAAGGCATCAAAAGAGGAAGAACAATGGAAATTACAAAGCGGGGGTGGTGCCATCTCACCCTGACACCCACCTGACGCCCCATTCCCTGCTCACTAGGCACCTGACTCCCGAACACTATTCTCAGGCTGCCCACAGTCTGTCCAATCCTGGTGGGCCCTGAAGCTTCAAAACTTTCTTATATTTGTCCCTCTCCAAATGTGAATTTCCAAGGTAACTTTATTAAAACATACTTTGAAAGAAAAGAAAGGAAAAACCCCGATAGCCCACATTAACTTATCCAAATGTGGAGAAGAACCATGACTTTTGGGAGGCAGAACCCTTTCTCTTCCCTGGATGACCCTGTTCAATTTGCTCAGGCCAGTGTGGAGGAATTTTGTTGCCTTGGCCGCCTGGCAGCTATCCCCCCTTCTTCTGTATTTATAGCACCCTAATATTCCTCTGGGAAAGCATCCCTCCCAGACTTTCAGAACATTTATTTCATATGCTGTTGACTCCACTCTGGGTTCAGGCCAGGCGAGCTCCAAGGATTATCTCAAGGACGAGCACATGACTCAACAAGAAGCCAATGAGAACCATGCTCGGGGCTTCAGTTCAAACTCCTGGCCGCAAGTCATCTTGCCAACTCGAGGGAAGAGGCCGTCTGAGAATGGCACCAGCCTAAAGGAAAGCAGAATCGAAAGATGTAGGGAGACCAGGGTCCTGCGGACATGGTGTGAACCACGGGACTCAGGCCAGTCTGAAGTCAGAACATCCTTAGGCTTTCCAGCTACATATCAAAATAAATTCCCTTTCTGCTTAAGCAGCTAGGATTGGGTCTTCCCTCCTTCATGCCAGAAAGCAGCCTGTCTGGCACAGAGTGGAGGCACCGTGTCTACAAAATACCTTACTGAAACCAACTGAAAGGATGGCATTAAGATAAGCTGCATTCATGGTTGGCGCAGTGCCTCACCAAGACTCAGTGTCCATGCTGACACCAAATGGAGTTTACCTCTCTTCCCCCCAAGTGATCAGGGAACATGCGGCTCTCTGACAGATGCCAGGGCCTTCTACTGTAACATCATTATCTGATTCGAGCTGCACTGGTAAGAATGAAACAGGTAAAACTCTCACAACCAATATTTCCAATTAGTACACTTTTTCTCTTCCCACCCAAAACTAACAAGCCTCAAGCCCACTAAGTGAAGAGACGACAGAGGAAAAAAAGGCAAAGGGGATTTAGAGCCAGTGGAGGAGTTCTCTTGCTTCTATTATGTGTAGGGTTGCTTGGCAACTGGCCTCAGCCTGGTCATTCCAGTGGAGAAGCAGAGGAACGAAAGTCAGACCTCCAGGTCATGCAGCCTGTCCTGTTTATGGCCCCGTGACTCAAGGGCAGGGGTGGCCTCACGCTGTTCTACAAAGCTGGCAGCAAATAGCCAACAGAGCACCTGCTGTCTTCAGGGGCTCTCCCACGGGCTTCTGCCCTCTCCCACGCTGGTCAAAGTTCCTTTAACTTCTGCCCTCAGTGAACATAAGCTGCGGATGTTCCCCCAAAACAGATTAAAAATACTTCAAAAACAGCTTGATAGGAAAACAGAGTAAAGGTTCTGACACAGAAAGAACTTTAATTTTATTATTTAAAGATTTTTAAAGCTTTCATTTATTTATTTGACAGAGAGAGAGCAGGAGAGCACAAGCAGGGGGAGAGGCAGAGGGAGAAGCAGGCCCCCCACTGCCTGCCGTAGGGCTCAATCCCAGGACCCTGGGATCATGACCCGAGCAAAAGGCAGATGCTTAACTGACTGAATCACCCAGGCACCCCAATTTTATTTATTTAAAAAGTAGAAACTACCAAGGAGTGAAAGGGATGGTGTCCAGTCAGGAAAACACAGGCCAGCTGGTGTTTGAGGTGGAGAATTTTCTTGAATCCTCCATGACCCTTCTCACTCCATTGCCACCTCCAAGGATTCCGGCACTGAAAGCACAGCCACAGGGCTCTCTGCCTCTAGGTCATGAGCTAATTTCCTACAACTGAGAAGTCTGCAGGGATGGAGATTTCTGCATTCGGCAACACATTTTAGTAGTAACTGTGGTACCAGATCCCTAAACGGCCTGTACACAGCAGGAGGAGGAAAAGATGTGGGTCAATGAATCTCTAGTGCTTGCGTGTCGCCAAACGGGTCATCTGCGTGTACAAAGATAGCCGTGATGCTGTTCCTTCTCTCTCTCTGCCCACTCCTAAATTAAACATCTAAGAATGACTGGCTTTCTGGAGAAAACAGAAAGCCTGAGACACAGACAAGAGACTGACTCTCAGGCTTAAATTCTATTTAGCAAGACTCCAGTCCTAAAAGTTAAGACACTGTATGGGAAGCATTGTCTTTTGTTGGCTGAATTCCTGTTAAGATCCATTTATCCACATGGAACTACCCAAATAAACTGATATTAAATCTTGTAAAGTCACTATAGTGTTGCAGAAAAACCTTCTACAGAAATTATGCCTCAGGGGTATCCACTGGAAAAACAAGAGATATGGTTCCAGCATGAACACACTGTCAGCAAACAGTCTATAGAGGCCTATAATGTGAACAAAAGTGGAAGAATTGTTTTTAATCTTTTTAGAGGAAAATGAAAAATAAGTCTTTCGTAATTAATTCTGAGGCTTATAATGGGTACCTTCCCACTCATACCACTGTCACTAAAATAGTTATTGAAACTTAATACCTTCAAATGAGAGAGTAGGGGCATACATACTCTAATAGTCAAAAATCTCTCTTTTTAAAGAAAAAACAAAGCAAATAGCCTTGTTGATTTAAGAGCTATAAATCCATTTCTTCTAGGTGTGAAGATTAGGAAAGGAATCAATTCACAGAGGTTGACAAGCCAAACCAAGGAGATGGGGACCTCCTGCTCAGTGCTACTTATGACAGAGATTTAGAAACATTAGGTTTTTCTTCCCTTTCTTCCATTCGAGAAAGTAAAAAGAGAAAGAGATCCAACAAAAAGAGCACAAGCAGAGGGAATCAAGAAGGAGGCTGGTAACAGCATCAATCAACTCTTAGTTCTGATGCTTGATTTTTTTTAACCCCATTTCTTGAGCTACCCAAAAGGAAGACTGGGTCACCATCCAATTAGAGCAGTCACACGTGATCTGTCCAAGGTGAAATCTTTAAAACAAAATCTAAAGAGAGCCAAGGGATGCTTAAGGCTGTGAACACTCAGAGGCACTCTGAGAACACAAGTCAAGTGGTCAAGTTGGACACTTTGAAGGCACATTTGATATTATTTACTCAACTTGCACTGGGGAATTCAGAGGGTACAAAGTACCCTGACAACTAAAACAGGAAATGGTATAAAGTGGGGAAGGAAGGGATAGCTACTTAAGACGTTAGATCAGTCCTTTAGGTGGTCAAAGGACTTCTCTGAGGGGACCTGAAGGATGAGAAGAAGCAGATGACCACATAGATACATAAAGATCTGAAGCAAAGACACTCCAAAGGAACAGTAACGGAAAATCCTATGGCTGGAAAGTGCTCAGTGTGTAAGAGGAATTTGAGACCAGTGAAGCTTAAGCACAGAGAGGAGACTGATAAGGTAGGCAGAAGCCTGACCATACATAAGCCATGGTTAATGAGTTAAAATTATATTCTGAATGATGGGGCACCTGGGTGGCTCAGTCAGTTAAGCATCTGCATTTGGATCAGGTCATGATCTCAGGGTCCCCGGATCGAGCTCTGTGTCAGGATTCCAGCTCAGTGGGGAGTTTGCTTCTCCCTCTCCCTCTGCCCCTTTCCCCTGCTCGTGTGTGCGTGCTCTCTCTCTCTCTCTCAAATAAATAAATCTTTTTTAAAAATGATATTCTGAATGATATGGGAAGCCACTGGGAAATTTGGGATAAGAGTGACTTGATAATGTTTACGTTTTTTAAAACCTCAGTCTGCCTGCCATATTGGGATAGATTCTATCTCACCAAGCTCACTAAGGTTCTGGGTGGTCATGACTACAGAGAGTAAAAAAGGTTTTGCCTATGAAAACAGAAAGGAAAAAATATGATCCAGCAAAGAGTCTCTCCATCAGGTGATAGCTTACAATTTTCAAAAACCATGGTCACCGAGTATTGGCCCAGAATATAAGGTCATTCAGCACCTCAGAGAAGCGTTCTCTGATGATATAATCTACACGTACTTCCACCCTCCACTATCCATCACTGTCAATCTCATTTTATGTCCATCCTGGTGCTTTTATCTAAAAGTATCCTGTTAGTTTGTTTACTTGTGCAGTTTATATTTTAGATGGCAGACAAATTAAGAGTTAGAACTATGTCTTGTTCAGAGCTATGCTCCCAGTATCCACAACAATGCCCTAGTACACAGATGTCTTCCACTAAATATTTGTTGACTAAGCTAACGAAGACAGGATTGTATCTGTACCGCTACTCAAAAGAAACAAAATATCCTACCAGTCCCCAACCCTGGATTCTTTTCTAGGGCAACTGGCTTCTCCTGGGTTGTTAGGACTAAAAGGACTTCAGAAATTCAGCAGACATAAGAAGAGAGAAGAGTTCCCTTGACCTGGATCCCATGATAACCCAGCCTAGCTATGGCCTCGGGATGCTCATGCTATTGGTTTCCTCAGAACTGGCCAAGCGTCCAAGTCTGCTGAGAGGCACCAATGATGGAGTGAAGAGGGGGCAACAAACCATTAGAGAAGGGAACAGGCCTAAATCATGACCAGAGGAGGGAGCTCACCATCCTCCACACCAACGTTTACATAATAGACAACTCTTATATAAACAGTACCACAAGAGATATTTATGTTAAGAGTCAAGGAAGAACTCACTGTTAGAAGTCAGTTAGGGGCCTGCTCAAGAAACTGATGGCGCACACCTCTGGGTGGTGAGGCTGGGGTTGGGATGGGAGGGGCCCCTACAGGATGTGTCACTTTCATAATGGCCTTTGACAAGACAGTCCTTTGACAAGAAAGTACGGAGCAAGGTTCTGCTCCACCAGCAGGAGAAAGAGGTGAGCAAGCAGAGATCAGAGCTGCATCTTAAAGAGACGAAAAGAAACAGAAGAGCTGCCGATGTAAATTCATCTTATGGAGATAATTATGCTATGTCTCTAAGGACAACCATTACAGACTAGTCAATAATCATGAAAACAAAAAAAAGAGAGAAACATCTTACTGTCCAAAAGTCACCAGTTAAGTAAGTCTTGACACAGTATCCCTGGAATATTGTGTAGCCAATGAAAAAAAAAAATCTTAGAAAGCAGTTAATGATATGGAAAGATGATCATGACCTATTGAGTAGAACAGGTTATAAAACCAAAATGAGCATCTCTAATCAGCACTATTGGTGTAATTTGCATTTTCTTCTTTTACTCATCTGTAATTTCTAAATTTTCACTGGAGAGCATGTATTACCCCTGCAAAATAAGAAAAAAAAAAGTTTGACTTTGGATTGCTTTTTTTTTAAATGACTAGCCTATGTCACCAGAAAGACTAGGGAATATATACTTTAGAAAACAGGAGAGGAGCACCTTGATATTTTGCTGTTAATGGCTTTGTGAACTAAGAAGTGGCAGCTCAATGGAGGGAAATGCAATAAGCCATGTTATCCAGGTCTCACTGAAATTTGTTCAAAATATATTATCCTGGAGATTCTAGATGGAATACCTGGCAAAGACTCAGATATCACACCCAGGTCTCTGACCTATCCCAAATAGGTTTCTAGGTCCCTAATTGACATTATAAATACATAATTATATCTGAAGCTGTTCAACTAACCCAAATAACATGTTCTCATTCAGTGTCCTCAAATTTGTCTTCTTGAAATATAAATCACTGACCTACTTTGATAAAGACAACTTTAATAGCACCCTCTCCCCTAATGATAAAAAAGGGAACTTGAGGCTTGTATCAGGTGCCATTAGAGAAGCAGAAAATAAGCACCTAAATGCTCCCTGTCAATGCGGCTGTCCACCAGTGAGCAGGACGTTCTGTACCCACCACGGCTCTGGATTGTCCTTTTACCTCTGAAAGCTAACACAGGATGTGCAACAGGAAAGAAGACCCCAGACAGTGTTTTTTGTTTTTTTACAAAATGGGACCACTCCCAGCCCACACTTCTTCCTGGTTCTAGAGCTTCTCAATCACCTTAAATCTGGTGATCTCTTCAACCCTAATCCCAAAACTCCACAAATCATTTTCAGGTCATTCCCATTTACAAAAGGCTTTGTTTTTCCCATTATAAAGAGATGGGAGATCAGTCCCATCTTTGGCCCTTTGGCAAGGCCACCCAAGGTAGCAGGGGGGTAGGGGGCGGGCAGGGAGAGCAGGCAGTCAAAGAATGAGAGGGAGAAAGCGAAGGGAAATGAAAAGGAAGGAAGTAAATGAGAGAAAGAGAAAACATAGATAGTGAAGAACAAGTTACCTACATTTGGGCTGAAATTTCTTAGAATAATACAAGGTCTTTGGTAACTAAGAAGGACTTTCATGTTAAAAGCTTCAACACCCCAAACCATCATCATTTCAGCATGGAAGAAAATTACTTATCAATAACTCCAAAAATTGATAAAGCTGATAAAGGAATAAACCCTCCAAATGCAACTATCCAAATCAGAATATTATTGGAATTTTTTCCTCTGTAGGTACAAAAGTTCTTCTCTTCTGCTCAAAACAATGCACCTACCTATGACTGGATGTTGGGTTCTTCCTTCTGACTCTCACCAGGAAACTGCTCTCTCCAAAGCAAGATCAGAACCGAGAGAGGTATGATGAAAGAAGTCTTAAACCAGAGACCTGCATGCACTCATTAGCCCTGCTGCACTAGCAAGTCTGTCTGAGGGAGAATAGAGAGAAACTAAGTGCCAGATCCAAACATCCTGGCATTGAAATCGCAGCATTCCTGGGATCTGCAAACTGTCTGGATACGCCAAAGGAAAAGGATATGTGGCTTAACAAGATCAAGAAACAAAGCTGACAAGACAGCACCACACTTTAAAATCCTAAGGAAGCGGCTGCTTAGGGCTAGGGGGATGGGAAGAATGGGGGATAATGGCTGAGGAGTGCACTGTTTCTTTGGGTGGATGATGAAATGTTCTAAAACTAATTGTGGAAATGGATGAAAAATTCTGTGAATACACTAAAGCCATGAACTGTACACTGTAAATAAGTGAATTGTGTGGCACGTGAATTACATCTCAACAAAGCTGTTTAAAGAAACCCTAAGAAAGGACCTCCAAGGTCTCCACCCACCATTGCCTCACCCCATGCTGGCACATTTGGGGAGTTCAGTAATATGACTGCTTGAGGTGTCACATTAAGAGACATGACTCATCCTTCTCCCGCTTAACATTTCACAAGTTTCTCATTTCAGATAACCATCAAAAAACATTTCATTCTTCTTTCTTAAAGAGACTCAGTTCTCCAGATTCAAGGGGATGGGGAAGATTAAATCCCAACATTCTGAACCCAGACTTATGAAAACGAGCCAATTTTAAGTTATCTTCAGCTGGTGATCATCTTCATGCTTGAACTCTGTGCTGCTCCAAGCACAAAACCCCAAGCCCTGTTGTTGTCTTTTCATTGCAGTATAGTGTGAAGTTATGCTGGCCAGAAGAGCTGGGGCAGATAAAAAGGAAGCCAAAGTCATATCCCAAAAGACAGTAAGGCCAAAAGCTCTCAGTTCCACTCCAATTTTCTATGCAATGGAGCAGAGCTTCCCTGCTGAGCAACTGATTACAAGCATGCTGGCTATGTAAAGAGGAAACAGGATTTCTTTCCAGAGAGAGAATCATCTTGTTGCTCTAAACGGAGCTGGCAACATGGTAGCTCACTGACCTTGCATGCTGAGCTCAAGGCGGCTTCAGTCAGAGGGCCCGGAGACCTCGGGAGGGAAGGAAGGCTGTCTGTAGCCCCAAGGCCTGGCCCGTAGGCCTGAGGCAGCGTGGCGCAGCAGGACAGCGCCAGGCTGCAGGTGTGGAGGCATCCATCCCCAGTGCCTGCCCGGCCTCAATACTGCCCACAGCAGGAGTTGTGAGGCTGATGAGCTGCTAGATAAGCAGCCCAAGTGGGCTGTCTGTCAAACATCTCAATGCACTAGGCAGATATAAATGCAAGAAAGCCCTGCCTGTGGAAAAGCAGCCCAGAGGATTTAAGAAGCAAACATAGGGGGAAAGCAGCACTGAGCCCCTCCCAGCGACACCCAGAGGTCTCACAGCAGCAGCGGTGGGGTGCTCTCTCAGCCCCCTCAAACTGCGGGGAACCTCAGAACCAAGATCGGAACACAGATAAGGAGGAAGCTGTTGCCAGAAATGAGTTGCCCCAGGGCACCTTCGAGAGAGGAGGAGGAGAGATCAGCTCTCTGGGTTTGCACCTGCCCCTCCCCCTCCCAGAGCCCTCAAGCCAGTCTCCCTCCTAATCTCCCCCAGACACTGAGTCCCCTGGAGCTGTGCAACAGCTCAGCCAGCTCATTATGCTTCCTGAATGTTTTTGAAGGAAAAAATGTGCAACATAATTACAGGCTCTGACCCCAAATGACTTTAACCCTGACAAGAGCACCCAAGACTCACTGTGGGAAAAACGTTTGCCCTGTGATTGCTCGTGGAACATAACGTTTCCTTTCAGGAGCTTCCTCACCCGCCCCAATGCTACAGAAGGGTCCAGACTCACAGGCCAAGCTCATGGAACAACTAGATCCCAGGCACGGAGCCACATGCTGAGATGTTCTGAAGGCGCTAGAACTTGTACCCTTTCAAACCATTCCTTGACCTATCATAGTGGCTCCTTCCAGAAACCTGAGAGGTCCCAGCATGAGGGTAGCTGGCACAGCTTTGTGCGTTAAAGGGGGACAGAGGATTTGAGACAAATTTATGTAAAATCTCTTCCAGCCAATTCCAAGGACTCCCTCCGTGCAAATCACTTGGGGGCCTTGCAAAGAATGCAGATTTTGAGACCTCACCCTAGAGCATACATAAAACAATCTCCTTGGGGGAGACCAGGAATCCTCAGTTAAGGGAATTCTTACCACATTCATGTTTAAGAACCACCATCTTAGAACAAGGACAATCTATAGAAATGTCCATAATGGCACATTCCAATTACAGGGCACTTACCACGTGCCAGCTTACTCTGCTAAACACAATACCTACAATTATCCCATTTATTCCTCACAATATTATAAGGTGGATATTTATCACCCTCGTACTTAGGCTTTCTGCAGTTTCACTTCCAATGTCAAATCCAAAGGACTCTGGGCAAGCCCTCACCCAAAGTAGCCAAAATGAAACACCTTGCCATCAGAGCAAAAGTTTCTTCCACCCTCTTCTACCCACCGGCTCTGCTAAATGTCGCTATTCTCCTTGATTTTGGCCTCCACTCTCTTCTCCCACTTCAAGTCAGTAGTTCTCTACCTTTGCTGCACATTAGAATCACCAGGAAAGCTTTGAAAATTCCCCAGGCTTGGGGCACCTGGGTGGTTCAGTCAGTTAAGCACCTGACTCTTGGTTTCAACTCAGGTCTCCATCTCAGCGTCATGAGATTGAGCCCTGAATCAGGCTCAGCGGGGAGTCTGCTTGAAGATTCTCTCCCTCTGCTCCTCCCCCCACTCGTGCACTCTCTCCTTCCCTCTCTCTCTCTCTAATAAATAAATCTTAAAAAAAAAAAATTCCCCATGCTCACATTGCAACGCGGACAAATTATATCAGAATCTCCCGGGATGAGTCCCAGCTCCTCAGACAATTTCGACGGGCAGCTAAGGCTGAGAACCATTGCCTGGGTTTCTAATAGCACCTGGTGAGACGCAAACCTACACCATAACCTGCCATCTCTTTCCAGAACATCAGACCTGTGCTTCCCACTGCCCTGTAGGTGCCTCCATCTATATATTTCATGGGAACAACTCAGCAGGGACAAACCTTACTTAGCCCAGTATCCCCTATCACACATCACATTTCTCCTGTGGTACAGAGTTCAACCATACCCCCAAGACCTAAGATAGAAACTGGAGACACCCTGGCCTCCTCCCTCCTGGGTCTGCTGTTGACTACATGTTCTTTTCGCCCACACCAGCGTGTCTCCTCAGAAAAATGCCATGGAATCTTGCATTCTCCCCTATAATCTATCAGTGTTTGTGTGAATATTCAAATAATGATTCCACTGAGTAAACCAGATTTTCAGCAAAGTGTACTCCCTGTCACTTGCTTTGTATACTCCCTGGCACACTGCCACCTCCCCTAACACCTTAGTCTTAGTCTGAGAAACACACCCTTACCTCCCCTCCCCTTCCTTCCAGGCACCATGACCAGATGGTATCCATTTTCTCACACATTTCTGCCTTGGGACAGTGTTAAACAGATTAAAGTTCAAATCACTGGTACCATACAGGAGTATTTTAGGTGATACAATGACAAATACTTTTCAATTTAATGATTATGATTTAATGGCTATGTGAACATATTTTAGAAAAAAAGACTGCCAATTACATCAAACCTGTAATTTCGGAATGCTATAAAGTTCCCTTTTGAAATGAGTGTACTTTTTAATAAGGAGACTTTTTCGAAGTAAATAAACAGTAGTAAAGGTGGGGCAAAACTAACAGAGGTCGTTTTAAATGACTTATCATTAGGAACACTGCCTCTGTGGACTGGAAAAGCCTTCACCTGCCTTTCCCAAGTTTTGTTCCTTCCGCCACGACCCTTTTAAACTTCTAATTGTACTGTGGACTGTCTGTGCTTCCCCTGCCCAGGATGCTGAGCACCTGAAGACAGTGACCGTGCCCACCCTGTCCCAGAAACTCTACCACTAGGAACCTTCCATCCTAACATGAGCTGTCACAGGCAGTGAAGTAAAGACCACACGGGACAGGTGGCACTATCCTACCCTCTACTGAGGAAAGTGCCAAGCATGGTAGGAGAGGCAACCGCAAGAGAGACATCAGATAAAACACTCTGCTTCCTCACCACTCCCCAGAAATTCGTTGCCCAGAAAAGCTTTGCTGACAGACAAGGTGTGCCTTCTGGCCCAAAGTCTTTGTGATTGCCAGTCACCAAAGGTAGGAGACTGCCCTCCTTTAACACCTGCCAAACTTCCTGAATAATGCACGTGCTGTGCAAAGATAAAAATTCAACAGCAACCTCACTAGTAATGCCAACAAGTTCTCTGGGGCCCTACATTCAAGAGACTCCTAGTACAGCTATGTCTCATTTTAGGGAAAGATTTTGTTGTGGCTTTTAATCCCAGAATCAACACTATGTACAGATTGGTGAGTAAGAAATGGAGAAAACTCTAAGCATTGTTTAATTACAGAGGCTACTTAGTAAGTAATAAACTAGTGACTTTCCTTCCTACACTAAAATCATGATTTATAAAATCCACTTCACTCAGAACTTTCCAGAAACACTCCTGTGGGATATTCATCAAAATAAAACCTGTACATACCCTTTGGCCCTGCAGCTCCATTTCTAGGATTCATCCTACAGATCTACTCACTCAAGTGCCCATGACAAGTACCAAGATGTTCTGGTAATAGTAAAAGGCTGGAAATCATCTAAACATCTATTATTAGGGGACTGGTTAAATGAACTATGTCATATCCATTCAATGGAGTAAAATTTAATACTAAAAATGAGTAGCTCTATATGTACCAATGTACAATAAAATCTAAAATACATTAAAACTGTGCAATATGCAAATTATGCAAAACAGTGCATAAGGCATGCTACCAAAAAATATATAAATATGTATTTGCTGGCACATGCATAAATTTTATCTGAAAAATTCACAAGAAATGGTAAAATGCTGCCTCCAGTACAAGAACTTGGGATCAGGAAGCAGGAGGAATTGGAAGGACACTCACATTCCTTTTTGCCCCTTTTGAACTATGTACCATGTAAAGGTATTACCTACTTAGATAAACCTTTTTAAAAGAAATATAGGTATTGGGGTGCCTGGGTAGCTCAGTGGTTTAAGCCTCTGCCTTCGGCTCAGGTCATGATCTCCGGGTCCTGGGATTGAGCCCCGCATCGGGCTCTCTGCTCAGCGGGGAGCCTGCTTCCCCCTCTCCCTCTGCCTGCCTCTTTGCCTACTTGTGATCTCTTTCTTTCTGTCAAATAAATAAAATCTTTTAAAAAAATAAAAAAAATAAAAGAAATATAGGTATAAATTAAAGTAAAAATGCCTTTCTGACTTTAGTTGATTTGCTCAACTAATAATCATTTTCTACACCTGACCCAAAGAGCAATAACGACATACTCAGTGAAGACTTTTTTTTTTAAGTTTTTATTTATTTGACAGAGAGAGAGAGAGAGAGAGATCACAAGTGGGCAGAGAGAGAAGGGGAAGCAGGCTCCCCGCTGGGCAGAGAGCCAAATGCGGGGCTCGATCCTTGGATCCTGAGATCATGACCTGAGCTGAAGGCAGAGGCTTTAACCCACTGAGCCACCCAGGCGCCCCTCAGTGAAGACTCTTAAGGTTTTAGTTCCATGTGCTTGACAGTCTCCATGGCACAGAAACTGCCTCAAGTGAACTCAATCTGCCCGGAAATCTGAAGTCTCACAGGAGGAGCCAGTTCATAGATTCAAAGTGTTCAAATTAGCCTAAATGTAAGAGCACATCTGATAGCAACATCATATAAGCTTTGAAATCTACCTGTAATGTCTTTACAAACCATGTAAAATGGGGGTTTATTTTGGCTTTTCTTTTGTGGCAGCAGCAGGAGTCAAAGTGCAGCTACTGGCTTGGCCCAGAGAAGCCAGCTAGTTAACAAGGATTGGTCCAGAATTCCCAAGCCCCTAAAACCTTTGTCCATCTGGCAAAGAAAACACACACACACAGAGACCACTCTAACCTCAGGAATCTCCTTTTTCTAAATATAGTAGGCAACTGCCTAGCCTCCAAGCTCACCCTCTGAAGCATTCTGTGCCTTCCAACCAAGGTGAAATGAGCCAGATGTAAACACGCCGTGACGGCTTCTGGCCCACACTGCCAAGCTGCTTTCCTCAATATTTCCTCTATTTCTCCACTCTGGGTGTCTACAGAAATGTGTAAATCCCAGTGACTCAAATTTGTAAACATTCCTCTGGCCACTAATGCTGTTTTTCTCACCCTAGCAAATGTGATTTCCTTCTTGGTCCCTGATATTTGAGCTTGGACTAGCCTATTAAATACAGGCAAAGCCCCATCCCATCTCTCATTTTATCCCTAAGAACCTAGAGCTCAGAAAACATACTGGGCAGGTCCAAAGCTAATTAGGACTCAGCCAATTAATTGTACTCTCTGTCTCTCTCTTCCAATTCCTCTCTTTCTTTTTCTCTCTCTCTCACACACACATATAGACACAAACTTTTTTTTTTTCCCATGCCCTGGTTCTTTTAGAATCCATGTCAGTGCCTCACAGAAAGGCCTGTTCTGTTTTTGGGTTTTGTTTTGTTTTTTAAGATTTAATTTATTTATTTGACAGAGAGAGAGAGAGCACAAGCAGGGGGAGCAGCAGGCAGAGGGAAAGGGAGAAGCAGTCTCCCCGATGAGCCCAACATGGGGCTCGATCCCAGGAATCAGGACCTGAGCCAAAGGCAGACGCTCGACTGACTGAGCCACCCAGGCGCCCCATGGGCCTGTTCTGTTAAGGATGCTTTCAATTTAAGCAAAAGGTGAAGCTTCAGAAACATAATCTAACACACTCGAAAGAGCACAAGACAAATATAAACTGGCCACACGAACGGATGCAAAGGACCTAAACAACAGATGACAAAGAGATTGTAAAACTTGGAGGTTGGCAACAATTCTATATCAAGGAAACTTCCAGGAATATTCAAGAATCCTGGGAACCTTTTCTCCCATGGAAATACTGGAACCTACACACAAAGGTAGGTGTGCAAATGATCCCTACAGCACTTTCTCTAATGGTGAAACACTGAGACAATCCAAATATCTTTCAAGAGGAGAGCAGGTAAATAAGCTATGGTATATCCACACAGCAGAACTCTCTGCACTCATTAAAAAAATGTACTATGGGGCGCCTGGCTGGCTCAGTGGGTAGAGCATGTGACTCCTGATCTCAGGGTCATGAGTTCAAGCCTCATGTTGTGTATGGGGCCTACTTTAATTAAAAAAATAAATAAATAAAAAATAAAGAAAGAAAGAATGTACTATGTACAGGTACTGACATGGAAGAGCCCTAAATCATAGTATTAACCAGAAAAGCAAAAGAATAATTCAATTAGTATAATCCCATTTATGAAGAAAAAACCAAATATGCACAGAAAAAAGACAAGAAAAAAATTTGGCAGTTGGTTAAGTCAGGAAAGTGGGTTCTTTACTCTGTATATTTCCATACTCTTTGATGCTCTTAGGAGAATGTATTCATGAACAAACTGTGTACTTTTTTTCATCTTTACACTATAAGCTTAGGTCATTCATTCATTCATTCATATTGTTAATCCCCCCAAACTTCATCATCCCCAAGTTGTCTTCATTTCAAAAAATAGCACCATCATTCACATAACTGCTCTAGCCAAAACATTTGAATCATTCTTGACTTCAATCTTTTCTCTCATAGCCTAAATCCTATTAAACAGCAAATCCTGTGGGCTCTGCTTCAAAATACCAGCATCTCCAGTGCTGCCACCCTAGCCCAAGCTGTCACGACCTCTTACCTCCCCTGTTCCAACAGCTCCTAACTGGTCTCCTTGCCTCCATTCTTGCCCGCACTGTATCTATTCTCCACAGCAGCCCAACGAGCTCTCCAAAACACAAGCAGGATCACATCACAACCTTCCATGGCTTCCCATCGCACTTAGAATGAAACACCAAGTCCTTTCTGGGACTCACACCATGGCCTGCCTCCTGGACTTACTCCCGGTTCATTTGCCATCACTGTTCTCCAACCATACTGGCCTCCCTGCTGATCTTCAACACCCCATGCACTCTCCCACCTTATGACTCCTGCACCTGTTACTGCCGCCCTAAAAACCATTACTCTGGAGCTTGGAGGACATAGTAAGAGCAGAGTCAGGCTCCATATTTGTTAAATGAAAGTCTTCCTTTCACAGCAAAAAATATATCATTTGAGACACACTGGGTTATAATTTTAAAAATCAAAACTAAGGCCAGTCAGAAATTTAACTTTGTTAACCACTTTGTTATTAGCTTCATATTGGAATCCCTCCCTTAGCTAGCTTTTGAAAATGCAATGGCTTTGACAGGATAACAAAGTCACCTTCATAAGTTCCTTTCCCCAACAGCTCAGTGAAGACTCTGTTAAGGTTTTAGTTCCATGTGCTTGACAGTCTCCATGGCACAGAAACTGCCTCAAGTGAACTCAATCTGTCTGGAAATCTACCTAAAGTCTCACAGGAGGAGCCAGTTCATAGATTCAAAGTGTTCAAATTAGCCTAGAGTAAACATAAGAGCACATCTGAGAGAGCGAGCAAGCGAGTGCAAGCGCGCATGAGCGGACAGGAGGGGCAGAGGGAGAGGGAGAAGCTGACTCCCCGCTGAGCAGGGAGCCCTATGCAGGACTCAATCCCATGACCCAAGCTGAAGGCAGATGCTTAACTGCCACCCAGGTGCCCTAGTTTAGCAGTTTCTTACAAAACTGGACATACTCTTACCATATGATCCAGCAGTTGTGCTCCTAGGTATTTCAAATCAAATGAGTTCAAAACCTATGTCCACACATAAACCTACAGACGAATGTGTGTATCGTCTTTATCTGTAACAGCCCAAATTTGGAAGCAACCAAAATGCCCTTCAATAAACAAATGGATACATTCATATGGTACATCCAGACAAAGGATATTTGTCAGTGATAAAAAGAAATGAGCAATCAAGCCACAAAAAGACATGAAGGAATCCTAAATGCATATTGCTAAATGAAAGAAGCCAATCTGAAAAGGCTAAACGCCCTATGATTCCAAGTAAAGGCTAAACGCCCTATGATTCCAAGTACGATACATAACATTTTGGAAAAGGCAAAACTAGGGAAATAGTAAAAAGAGCAGTGGTTGCCAAGAATAGGGACACAGGAATGAGTAAGTGAACAAAAAGGATTTTTAGGGCAGTGGAACTATTCTGTATGATGTTACAATGGCCAACACACGTTATTAAACATTTATCAAAACATACAGAATGCATAACACAAAGAGTGAGCCCTAATGTGAGCCACGGACTTCGGTTAATATCACTATATTAGTGCTGTAACAAATGCACCACACTAATGCAAGAGGTCAATAATAGGAGAAATAGAGGGGCACCTGGGTGGCTCAGTCAGTTAAGCAGCTGCCTTCAGCTCTAGTCATTACCAGGGATGCAGCCCTGCTTTGGGCTCCCTGCTCAGCAACAAGCCTGTTTCTCCCTCTCCCCTGCCCCTGCTCAAGCTCTCTCTTGCTCTCTCTCTCAAATAAATAAACTCTTTAAAAAATGGTGAAATAGAGAAGAACAGGCATGTAGGGCTATATGCGAACGCACCATACTTTCCACTCAATTGTTCTATAAACCCACAACTGCCATAAAAATATAGTCTCTTAATTATAAGAGGGACCTTAAACTTTTGTAGGTAGGTTGTGAACTACAGATTAGAAGCAATTTATTCAACCCAGTAGAGAAAAGAATGGATTAAAGTGGAAGAACTCTTTCTTACAGTCAATGTTATATAAAAACTACAAAATTGTATTTGGATATAATTTACTGTTGTTTATATTTGTATGAGTAATATTCCAAATGTCAGTATTACAAATTGCCACCATTTACAAATAATTAGGAAATGCCTTCTTTTTTCCTTTTATTTGCAAGGTGCTAAAGCAAAGCAAAGGAACTGGGAAAACCTTTTTGCTACCTAACTCCATACCCATTTGTCCTATTAGGATTTTGTAAGTAATATAATTACTCCTAAACAAAGCAAGTTGGCAATGAACATTCTCTGGGAGGCCATTCGAATGAAGAGCTCATCTCACTAATGCAAAAAGCCTAAGCCAAATTCTCAAGAACTACAAAAGTGTGACATGATTTCAAGCATGTAACTCTAACAAAAAAATAATAAATTCAAAAAAGAAAAAATAATAATAAAGCATGCAACTCTTGATGTTGATTTTTTTTTTTTTTACTCATTTTAATGAGCAAAGAGGATAAACCATTTATCTTACCAAATCAGACCAGGGAATAGGTTTCTAGCCTTCCTGTTTGATGCTTTATTACCCAGCTAAAAGAGAATCACTTCCAGTTATAAAATAAATAAGTCATGGGATGTAATGTACAGCATATTGACTATAGTTAATAATAATGTAGCATATGTTTGAAAGTTGCTGAGAGTGGATCTTTAAAGTTCTCATCTTAAGAAAAAAATTTTAACTGTGTGGGACAGATGTTAACTAGACGTATTGTGGTGATCATTCACAACATATACAAATACAGAATCATGTTGTATCCCTGAAACTAATACAAAGTTATATATCAATGATACCTCAATTTAAAAATTTTTAATTAAAAAAAGAAATTAGTGCTATAAAACTACATTTTAAAAATTATTTTAAAAAAGGATTACTGATAACAGTGCATAGCCAAGGGGAAACTATTGTTATATAAAACTAAGAGATAGCCCAACATTCTAGTAGTCTATCTTTAATCCTATGATGGAAAGAAACACAAAACTCCAAAGCACAATACAAAATACTAGCTATTATTTGCCTACCCAGGTCTCAGAGTCTGAAAAACTACTGGGACAATGTTTTCACTTCACCTAGCACCTACTGCATGCTTCTTCTTTCTTGGGTGTAGATCTATGAAGAATTCGCATCTTCAGTACCAGCATAGTTACTGAAGGCAAAGAAGAGTCATGTTCAAGAGAAGGCCCTAGTCTATTGCCAGTTTCAAAACCTGGTTACATTACTTCCTAGCTATGTGACCTTAGGTAAGTTACCCAACTCTAAGATGCAGGAAAGTAAGAGTATTCATCTCACAGGATGGTGGTAAGGATGAATGAATAAAGGTAGATACTTGCAAAGGGACAGGTACTTGGTAAGTGCCCAATAAACAAATGCACATCATCTCCAAAAAGTCTCATAAATACTACAAGCTCAACTACAGAAATATAAACACATTTACTTCATTTTGTATGTCACCCAGCAGGACAAACCCCAAAGTAAGGCTTTGTGGAGCAACACATACCCTGCCCAAGTTGACTGAAAGTTCACAAGAGGGAAGGAGCTAGATTCTTAGTTTTATCTTGATCTCCTCTGTAGCCATCACAGTAGCATGAGCCAGAACTAATCCACTCCCTGCCCATGGATTTGAAACACAAAGGCATACCTAAGTTTCTCCCAGCCCTGGGATATGGTTCCATCTTTGGCATCTCACCCCTAATTAAAACCCCTGAAAAAGAGCAGTTTATGGATTCAAAGTTCTCCTACCTGAAATTCCAATTAAAAATTCTATTCCTAAAGTTGGTCACCACCACCTAGGATGAAACTATTAAAATTGTACCTGTAATGTTCAGAATAGGCAAATCTATAAAGACTGAAAATACATTAGTGGTTGACAAGGGCTGGGGACAGGGGTGGGGGGAACTGGGAGAAAATGGGGAATGACTGCCAGTGGCAATCAAATTTCTTTTGGGGTGATAGAAATGTTCTGAGACTGTGGGGATTAATGCACAATTCTATGAAGGTACAAAAAACCTCTGAATTAGATTCTACAAGTGGGTGAACTATATGGTAGAGCGAATTATACCTTCAAAGAGTTGATATTTTTAAATTTTGAATTTTTGCCCCAACCCTCCCACCTTAGACTACCAGAATAGGGGTATTCATTCTATCTCAGAAGGCAGATGCCAAATATACAGCAACAAGTCCATAAGCCAACTCTCAAGATGGAAAGAAAGAGTTCCTGAAATCCCATACCACTCCTCAAAACCAACAGCCTAATTCGCTTTCACTTCTGTGAAACCACATTTGGTTTGCCACAGGGTCCATGAGACCAGCCATGAAGTCCAAAGCATTCTGCAAGCTTTTTCTGCAAGGCAAAAGAGTGAGAGGCAGCCACCCCAGCCACTGAAGGGGTACGTTCATCTATCAAGAAGGTTGAAAATTTAAGCTACCAAAATGTTATTAGGAACAGGAAGTATGTTGGGAGACTTACTTTTTTTTTTTTTCTTTTTACTTGTGGAACTTTTTTTGGCATAACCACATTATACAAACAGGATTACCAGGATTCTTCCCACCAGTAGTTAATACATACACAACTGTGTAAGTTATGAAGAAGGTATAAGCCTAACTCCTTGCACCCAAACCAAAAAAAGATACCTCTGTTCTTACTAATTTTGCTCTGAGTCTTGACAACCTTGAATGTGCTAGAAAACAATTATAGCTACCAAGTGAGCAGTGCTATGCACCAGGGTCCAAGCCAAGTGCTTTCTTTACAAGCACTGATTCATTTAGTCCTCACACTAGTCCTCACTAGAACATCAGGGTGGCTACTACCATTTTACACAGGAGGAGCTCAGGTTCAGTATTTGTCAAGAGTCAACCAGTAAGTGAAGGCGTTAAGCTTCGAACCCAGGAAATGTTAAAACTTAATTCTACAAATCTGAACTTCATTTGAAGCTTCTATCATCTCTACAGAAATACAGAAAGTCTTGAACATACAAAATCCTCCCGACTGAAACAATCCTGGGCATATGAGCGCCCACAGAAAAGACCTGGACAAATCAGGACAGAAAAAACTGACAAAAAGTTACCAAGGTAGACCGCAAATATTTTATTGTTTATCTTCTATGTATCCGGATCAGAGGCTTGGACTCCAGGGGAAAAACTTGAAGGGGGTTATTTGTTTATCAGATTCTCAAGGGAATTCAAAAGACAACTGATTTAAACAACATTTTTGCTTCAGGGTGAAGTGCACAGGCTTTGGAATCAGACAACTTGGGTTCAAATACACCTAACTGCTTTGTCACTTTGAGCAGGTTACTGATCTCTCTGATCTTCAGTTTCTTCATACATAAAATAAAAGTAGTAATAACAATGATCCAGCTCAACTTTGGCAATCCCAAGAGGCTAGTTTTATTGCCTCAGATTACCACACGAAGGAAACCTAAATCCAAAGGTCTGTGAATACTAATTATAAAATAAAACCATAAAATTTTATAGATGGATATAACTGTAAGTCATCTAAACCAGGGTTATTTATATAATTATGTATTTATTTTGTGTAATTAGTTTTAAAAACACTGACTCTACATTTTCAGTAGTTAGAAAGATGAACAGAAGAAAAATACAACACAAATCCTAAGATAGTAATACACCCTGTAGCAAGCACCTAATGATAATGGAATGCCTGAAATCTGGGAAAGAGTGATCAACTCCACCCTTTCCACTGCAGAGGTCACACATGACCTATTTAAGTAACAGTAGCAAAGAACATAGTTAATACATATAACTGGATATACAGAGATCAGAACAATTAGTTCCTTACTAGTCTTTCCCCCAAGTTACAGGGCTGCTCCATTACATTAGACAACTTAAATAACTCTTAAACCCTATCACTGCATGATTTCCTCCTACCCAAGGAATTCTTACCCCTGGCAAAAAAAAAAGAAAAGAGTAGCAGGCAAATAAATTTCCAGTCACACAAATGCACCCCACTCATACTCGACAGACATACAAATGCAGTTTCCAGATTCTAGCAGGCTTGGTCCAGGGGGTCCTTTCTGGGTAAGCAGGATGGGAAAGGATTAAGAGCTCTGTATTAGCAGGAACTCAACTCTGGGTCAGACCATGTAGGGGTTCAAAACTAGACTCCACTGCTGGAGCTGTGTGGCTCTGGACTAGTGACTCCACCAAGCCTGTGTTCTCCTTTGTAAAATGAATAACATGAGAGAATTCACTGGCAAGGAGTAAGTCTCTGTAGCCACAGGGGCAACAGAATATTCACTGCTACATGGCCAGGACCCAGGGCAGTACCTAGCACACAGCAGGCACTCCATATGTTTGCTAAATAAAGCGGAAGCCCAATTAAACCCAGCCTGAGATTCAGTCAAAATTCGTGGGTCCAATCTATGTGGGAGCTCCTAACTTACTCCAAACCCGGGGTGGAGTGTTCCCTGAACCAAGGATGGTCACAGAGAAAGTCACAGAGAAAGGAAGAGGCTTTCAGGTCATCAGAGACCCTGCCTCTGAGGAACCTCATCACACCACAATTTTATGTGTATTTCACCCCAAAACACTACCAATTGCTGTCTTGGGGTTCCATTATCTCCTTTTTCATTTTTAGAAGCAACAGGATCACAAAATGACATCTCACTGCACTTGACTTCTGAAAGTCTCCTTTCAAGAGGCCCCACTCAACCCAGTGGGGCCCACTGCAGTGAGGCCCAGTGCAACCTGTCTTAGCTGAAAGGTACCACCTATTAAGAAATCCATCACACAGGAAAAGTAATGTCAAAGACAGTTCCACTATCTTCCTTCAAGTCATTCCTGATTCTCAAACTAAAAGATGGACCGAACTATTTTTAAATGGGCAGACTGAAAGGCACCAAAAACGACCTCACAATCCAAGGAGCTCATGCCTAGAACACTCTTGTTTGGCCAGGAGAAACTCTCTGGCTCTGCAAAAGTCAAGAGAAAATCATACACAGAATGCAAATCTCATTTCTCCGCCCCGCCCCCCACCCCACCAAAAGGAAATAAGTAAAAATGGTTTTACAAAAGGCTCCAGAATCTTGAAGGATGAGCTTAAACTTCTGCTTTCTGAGTGAGGCTGGAGGACATTCCCTCAAAACCTTTGAGTTTTCAAGGATAATGGGAGAGGTAAAAAGGAGAGCGAGGAAGCGGGAGAGGGAGAGAGTCAGGATATGTTCGTTCTATTTTTAAACCCTCACCCACGGTTTAGAGTAAAGGAACACTCTGCTGCTGTACTCCCACCCCTGTCACCTTCTGCTAAACACAAGAATCAGAACCTGCACACGTACACGGCTGGGTTACCGGCTGCCACCACCGCCCAGAACCGCGAGCTAAACAGTCATTCCACCCAGCCCTTCCCTGGCACCGCCGGTGCCTTTCGGAGAACCCGGCGGCCCCGGGCGGGCTGGCGGACAGAGAGCGAAGCAATCACGAGCCGCCTTTTCCTGAGGGGAGGCAGCGCCCCCTTGGCAGGGCACGTTCCGTTTCCCCGGCTGGGTACCCAGGGGTGAGCGAGTGTTCCCCCAAACGACCGCGTTTTCCAACCGGGTGCAGCCCGCCAGGCACGGGCTTCCCGCTCCCGGGACACCTGTGTGCCGCGCACACCCAGCCGCCCTGCCCCAGAGCCCCGCTCGCCCTCGGTCACCTCCCGGCCAGCCCAGAACGCCAACGGCCGGGGGGCCCGTCCCCTTCTTCGTCGACTGCTGCTGGCTCGCCCATTTTACGGATCCTTCCCGCCCCACTGTAAGCATCTACAGCTGTTCCTCAGTGCCCCCGGGGCGGAACGGCAGCCGCCGGCGCGCGTACGCCCAGGGCCGAGAGCCACCCGACGGCCCTGCCGCCTCAGGGCCCCGTCCCCGCCGGGCTCGGGGTACTCACTCTTGAGCGCGCTGATGAGTGACTTCCCGTCCTTGATGAGCTCCTTGATGAATTTGTTGGTCTTGTCCAGCTCCGCTTCGTGAGACTTCAGCGTCTCTCGGAAGTGCGGGCTGTCGAGGCAGCAGTCGCTGAATTCGAGCGCGGGGAGCCCCATAGTGCCCGCGTCGCCCAGCTGGGGGGCGCGCCTCCCCCAGCACCCGGGAGACCCGCAGCCCCGAGCACGCACGCGGCGGGACCCCGGCCGGGACCCCCGACGCTCGCCGGCTCCACAGGTGTGGCGCCGGCTCGCCTTCCGCGCGGTGTCTGCCGGCGCGCAACACTCCCGACCCGAGTAGGGACCCGGCTGAGGGGCGGCTGCTCCGGCGGCACGCCACGGAGCGGCTGGCGGGCAGGAAGCGCAGCAACGGACCCGCAGCGGTGCCGGGAAGCGAGCGAGCAGGCAAGCGAGTGCGGCCGCCGCCTCCCCGCCTCCTTCGCTTGTTCGCTCTCCAGCAGCCTCGAGCGCCCTCTCACAGCAGCCTCGGCCGCCCCGCCGGCGTCCGGGCCGCTCGAACCTGCTAGCGATGACCTAATCCCAGCCGGACCAATCAGCACGCCCGCCTCTGCCCGACCCCCCCTGCCTCCCGGGGACACTCGGCCCTTCCGTGGCCTTGATCCAATCAGCAGGGCGTAGAGGCGGGGCCTGAGGCAGGGGGCGGGCCCACGCCACCGCCTAGGTCCGCAACACAAGCTCCGCCCTCTCCCGCCCGCGCGGTGTTGCAGACCCAGTGCTGAAGGGGAGATCGCTGCGGTGCATGGGCCCTTCCCACTCCCTATCTTGCTGACTTGCTGTGGCCGGAGTCCGAACCCGAGGTGTTGTTTCTGCAGGTCTGGGGAACGGAGGACCCTAAATATACCTAGCATGAAAAAACTGGGAATTGGGGCTGCAGTTCCCCTCAGCCCGCCCTGCAACGGCTGGGCAATCAAGCTTTCACTCAAAATGCAGCCCCCTACCCCGGGAGAACCTCGAGCGCACCGAACCATTATGTCAACCCTAAACACACGCTCCTTATTCCAGTCAAGCAGAAAATATTTGCATCTTTGAGTTACCAGCTCCTCTTGCCTTCAGTATTCTCGCACCCTACAAGTCCGTCCCCCTCATGGCCACTCCTGCTCAAAATCCGCCCACGGCTGCCCCCGGCCAAAGGATCTAACATCCTTACGAGAATTTCAGCCGCCTGTTGTTTTCCTGCTGGGCATCTAGCACAATATTACATACTTACGTCCTGCCTGTCGTCCTTCGATACACTGTGAGCTTCACGAGGGCACGGACCACTGCAGTTTTCTTGTGCGCTGCTGCATTCCCAACACCTAGACCGGCGGCTTGCATTCAGTAACAAAAATTGAGAGCTTACCATGTGCTACGAGTGATACTCGTGCTCCGGTGATTGACAAATATTTGTAGAATAAATGAATAAATCTTTCTCCACCTCCTACACCCAGGGCGCTGCCCCGTTGTCCCTCTGTTACACACTGGAATCAAACCAGGCAGCTCACTTACTGCACTTCTCAGGCTGGATCCCACAGGGTCTAGTGCTGAACTGTGAACTCCTGGAGGATAAGGACTGTCCCTGAAAGAACTTTTTTTTTCCTGAAAGAATTTTTGTATGTCCAGGAACTAGCAGCTCTCCTTCAGCTAAGGTTTTTGTTTGTTCTGTTTTTTTTTTTTTTTTTTTAAATAGGTCTGCTGTGTGCAGGCGCTAAACTAGATAATAGGGATACCAAGATGAGTAACAATGATCTTAACTGCTGCTGGTCAGTGGGAGAGACGGGAGAAAAGCAATAGCGCTGCGTGGTGAGGCAGGTGAAGGTCTCAGTGCTGGGGAACACGGGGAAAAGTTGCCAGCTCAGGAGCCAGAGAAGGCATCTATGTTGAGAAATAAATTGATTGGTTTATCGAATGCAAAAATGAATGAATGAGTGTGATCTGTTTGGTGTTGTAGCTACAAATTTAGACTTGAGAGTAGGCCCAAACAGCTATGGGATAGGTAATTAAAACCCTGAAAATAGTTGCTCCTCACTTGCCAAGGATGAGAAAGATCTACCTAATGCTGTATTTTGAGCACTTAAAAGGTAGGTGTTCTGGTTCTCTATGGATAAATAACAAATCACACTGAAACTTAATAGTCTAAAACAACAATCTTTTTATTTTCTCTCATGACCTCTGTGGGTCAGGAATCTGGGGGAGAGCTTAGCTGGGTAGTTCCAGCTTAGAGTGTCTCCTCTGTTCACAGTCAGACGGTGACAGGCGCTGGAGCAGGGGTGGTTAGCTGAGTGGCTCCCTCTCCTTGGGTGGGCCCAGGGCTTCTCCATGCGCTCTTTGTGTGCCTGACTTTGGGCTTCCTCACTGCATGGCAGTCTCAGGACTCTAGTGTGAATGTCCCATCGCACAAGGGGAAAGCTGTACCACCTTTTATGGCCTAGCCTTAGAAGTCACAATTTTCTACCACTGTCATTAACTACAAGCAAGTCACAATCCCTCACAGATTCAAAGGGAAGGGAATGAGACTATGCCTCTAGGTGGGAAAGTGATAGGAACGGGAGATATTGTTACAGCCACGTCTGAAAAAAACAATCTGCTGCAGTGGGCCTGGCACATGATATTCAATAAATGTTAAATGAATGAAACGAAATGGGGGGCACGATGATTGATCTTCTCCTATTGCAGAATATTGGGCAACTGTGTAGAAAGTAAAATAAATTTATTAATAACAATATTAACTATCATTTGTCAAGTGCTTAGTTTGTGCTAGACACTATGCTAAATTATTTACATGCATTTAATCCCTACTTGGTAATATTGGTACTATAATAATCCCCATTTTTCAAATGAGAAATTGAGACCCAGAATTGTAACCTAAACCGGGTTACCTAGCTAAGAGGAGTGTGTGACACATGCATATACACATACACTTTAATATGCCCATGTGCAGACAAATATGTGTGGGATAACATTTCATTTCTTATTAATTTAATTCAGAATTTCCATAAACACTTCCTACACTTCAGGCAACATTATCAGAAAAAGAGAATTAGAATGCAGTAGTATTGAGTACAAAACTGGCACATGGAAGATGCAGTTCTTTCTCTCTTCCTAGTAAATAAGCTCCATAAAGTCAAGATTTTGTGTTGTCTGCTGCTATAGCCCCAGCTCTTAGAACAGCAATGGGTACTTCGGAGCTGCACAATGCCAAGAGAAGGGACACAGGTTTAATAAGGAAGAAACAGCAACACGTGTGACAACATAGGCTGTATGAATGCAAATAAAACAAAAATCACTTTCATAGGAAGTATAGAAATAATTTAGGCAAAACAACTTGGCCTAAATTCTTTGGAAAATGTCTGAATTCCTTCCAATTAGTCAAACAATTATTCTAAATAGTTCTACTTTCGCTATCAGTATAGTTTGAATCCGTAATCTCTGACTTCAGTGGTCCAATTTATTTTACACCTGCCATACAATGACCTTCCACTTGTAGGAAATTGGAGAGCATTCTCATAGATGTTCTCTCTGAGCCCACACACGCAGAGGTGAGCAGAGGCTACTCATTCATGGCTCCTCAACACAAACTAGAGAACAGAGCTGGTCCATGATTAAGGTTCTTAGGTCCTCATGTAACTAAAGCCCAGAAATAGATGTAGCCTCTAGGGACTTGGATGATGATGTCAGCATAAGATTTCTCTCTCCATCCCATGAGCTGACCTTCCTCTGTGGTGCCTTCATTCTCAGTTGCTCTCTGCTCCTCCAAACTTATATTCAGCAATATTAGTAGTAACAGAGGTTTTTATTCCCCAACAAGACTGAAGCCAGGGGTTAAACAGTCCCACTCAAAACGTAAAGCACTGGGGAAGAGTTGTTTCCCCCAAACGACAAACAAAGAGCTGTGAACAGGAAAAGAGGGAATTCATGCTGAATAGGCAGAAGCAATAATAAACAGTACATCTGACCAGTCCCCCAACCCCCTCAAAAGGAATGCTCCTTCTGCTACATTTCATGGTTTTGAAATTCTAGTTAGCACGTATTCGTTCTTTTTTATAGTTGATACCATATGTTGCTTTACACAGTGACTTTGTCTTTGTATCATTACCAGGTAAGACATCAGTTTTCTGGTTTTAAAATAATGACTTGGTGATTATGTTGTAAATATTCTATGTCTCAATTGTGGCGATGGTTACACAGGTGTCGACATTTGTTAAAATTTATGGGTGCATTTTATTGTGTCTAAATTACACCTCAAACAAGTTGATTTTAAGAAATGATGATGGTAGTGATATTAATGATGATATTTATTGAGCTTTTTTTCTGTAGTAGGAGTACTTTATTGCATTTCTAACCTTTACTAAAATCTGGGAAGTAGGTATTGTTACCATCCCTATTTTTAGATAAAACAACTAAAGATTAGAGAAGTAAGGTGCCTAGGGTCACATACTTAGTTGTAGAACTAGGCTAAGAATTCAAATCTATGTGTCTTTTTTTTAAGATTTTATTTATTTATTTGACAGAGAGCGAGAGAGAGAGGGAACACACGCAGGGGGAGAATGAGAGGGAAAAGCAGGCTTCCTGCTGAGCAGGGAGCCCAATGCGGGGCTTGATCCCAGGACCACGGGATCATGACCTGAGCCGAAGGCAGATGCTTAACGCCTGAGCCACCCAGGCACCCCCAAATCTATCTGTCTTAAATAACTATCTACATATAAGATATCTGTAAGAAAGGTATTTTATATATCTAAAAAATTAATAATACTAGCCAAACCTAAAACTGGAATAAGATCACACATGAATGAAAGAGGACGTATCTCATTCTGAAGTGTACGTGTTTTTCCAGGACCATTTGCTGGTATGCCCTCAAGATATCAATAATTATGAAAGCCTCTAATTTGTTTGGGCTTTAAATCCAAGGCCCCTACCATTAGTGTAGAAGCAATTGACTGAAACAGACATGAAATCCTTATTTTCCTTGGAAGAAGAAAGAGTAATCCATCCTTACAAATTCATTGGTTTGTAGTTCTTCAGGGAAGGTGGCAGTACTTAATTAACATTCTTTGGCTCAAGAAATCAATGAAATTCATATTACTTGTAGTATATAGGTCTGTTTTAAATGTTATCAACATTTTTCACGCCTGCTACTTTTTTATTCAATACCTTTTCCTTATTCATTTATTGAGAAAGTACTTCTATATAACATTTACAATGTACCACTCTCCTAAGCTAAGCACTTCACAAAAATTAATTCAATTAATCCCTTAACAACCCTATTATTATCTTATCTCCATTTTATAGTGAGGAAACTGAAAATGACTAAGCTAAAGTCATAATCACTGAGCATCAGAGCTGAGATTCTAACTCCAGACTGGTCTAGCTCCAGACTTAAGCTATGTTACTAGTAGAACCCCAAGTTCCCAGCTAAAGAATTGAATTCCTCAGACTTCTACACAGCTGCTGGTGGTCAGGTGCCATTTTCTGGCCATCAAGATCTAACTGGAAATCTACTGAGTGGGGCTTTGGAAAAGGTTTTGGTTTTTTGATAAAGGGACAGCTAACACACACTTTTTGCCCACCTTCCCTCCCTGCTATTTTTGCCTAGAATATGGATGTAATGTATTAAGGAGCAGCAGTCATCTTGCAACCATGAGGATCAATGCCACATGCCAGGTGCCTTGGTGATATCCATAAGCCACAACACCCAGCCCTAGAATGCCCAACTACCAACTACTCAGCACAGGAAGGGGGAAAAAAATTCAACCTATTTAGGTCCCATTAATAGAGTTTTCTATTATTCAAAGGCAGATACAACCCTAACTGATTTGATGCACTAATCACAAAACCTATTTATTGTATCACCTCCTCTTAAATTTTGGGCATTTGCATTAATACGTGGTTCTTAGGGAGTTTCCAAAATGGAAAATCATTAGGCTTTTTTTCTGAAAGACAGATAGATAGATTGATTGATTGATTGATTTGTCAGAGAGAGAGAGAGCACAAGCAGGGGGAGCAACAGGCAGAGAGAGAAGCAGACTCCATGCTGAGCAAGGAGCCCGATTCAGGACTTGATCCCAACACCTGGGGATCATGACCTGAGCTGAAGACAGGTGCTTAACTGACTGAGCCACCCAGGTGTCCCAGAAAATCATTGGTTTTAAGGATGATTTCCGAAACATTTAAAGGTAATATCTACATTTACAGGAATGTGTATTAAATGAGGAAAGATATTTAAGAAAAATGATACTCCATGAATAAAAATAAGCTTGTTCAAAGACTGAGATGAAACCAGAAAACTGTCAAAGATAATTTCGATTACAGACCCAGGATTATCTGGGTCTGTAAAAATAACTGGTCTATTTCTCATAGTTGTTGCTGCTGATAGGACCAAGTAAAATAGCTTACTTCAGTGAAGTCACCTACACAAAAGCAGTCCTGTGCACCTTGCTCTTTCTTGCCTCCAGAACTCATTTACATGCATATACAATGCACGTTAGCATATTAGAGGTCCTGAGATGTCCTGCAATAAATAATCCTGTAAGACTTCTCATTTTTCTCTGAGCACAGAATCCTGTTTCCCCCACACATCCCCCATAGTTCATGCTCTATGAAACGCATCTGGGAAACGAACAATATCATAGACACCAAGAATGGGGACGCAAAGGAGCAAGGGGTCATTTCTAGTCTTTGCCATTTCAGTTGTTGTAAAATAGAAAGTTTGTCACTGGGAATTTAAAAACTTTCTAAAGCAACTAGAAAACACTCACTATCCAACCTCAAATCCTTATTAGTCAGTAGGCTTTCTTCTCTGGGGATCCCTGCTCCTCTAGATGGCTTGGGTTTTGAGGTGATGCTGCTGTTATTAGTTGGTGCTATTTCTACTGAAGTGGCATTGGTGGTGTAGTGGAGGGCAGTACTTCCGTAGGGAAATTGTTCGCGCCATCACTTCCTTCTATGGAGAAGTCAGTATGAAACATGAGTACAAAAATAGGTTATCTTGCATCTACATACAGGGCAAAGGGGATAGAATATCTGCTGGATCTACAAGAGTAGATGTTGGCAGATTTATTTATTTCCCCACTTCCCTTTCTAGTTCATTTCTTGAATTTCCCATCACTACATTTGTATTACCCGGCACCATCTGCAGAAAAATTTGACTTACAAAATTAGTGGCTGTAATACTCTCAAACTGAAGAGTTGCCCCACAAACACACTCACATTTTCCAATTTAAAAACTAGCTCTTTTTTCTAAAGGTTGTTTTGCCTGAAAAGTGACAATGTGAACCAGCCCTGTGCTTCCCAAAGCTGATCTAATGACCTCTGCCAGCCCAGGAAGAAGTTTTCTCTGATCCATCATGAAATGAGAAAAACAGTGAGAATGCAATGAGTTTTCCATAACATGCATTCCACTTGAGGCAGCGCTTTCTATTTCGAGATTATATCCTTCCTGCAAATTTGGTATGAAGATACTCATTTTTTTGTATTAACATTCTCTTTTTCTTAAAGTAGGATGATGATAAATGAAGGTAGGAGCCGTATTTAAAAAAATCCCTTGGCAAAATTTAAATTTGGAAGTCCTGTGTCCCTCCAACTTTGTTTGCTATTGTTTTTTTCCTTTAAGTAATGTCTACACCCAATATGAGGCTCAAACTCACGACCCTGAGATCAAGAGTCGCATGTTCCACCGACTCAGCTGGCCGTTTGTTTTGTTTATGATTTGAGTTTAGAAATGGCTCCTTGATCCCGGGGAACTTGTGTGTCTTGTTCATGGCTGTGTTCCCTGTGACCTGTAGAATGCCTAGCAGTAGGAGGCAATCAGTACAGTAATGACAGGTGTTAAAAGGTAAACTGAGGCACATTAAACTCTTTGAGGGTTTATTTGAGCAAACATCAATCCCATCAGGCAGCACCAAATGGAATGATTGGGAGCACTCCACTGAAAGGAGTTAAGGGCAAAGTTTTTATGGAGAAGACTTGGAAGCAAAGCAAAGCAATTATTTGGTTATAGCTTAAGTGGTTGCTTTACATGGGAAAGCCTGGGTGGCTGTTTGTGATTGGTTGTTCTTCAGTTTCATTTTCTCGGATTCAAGTGCATTGAATCCTGCTTAGGTTTTGTTTTGGTTACTTGGCTATCAAAGCCTTAGAACAACCTCAGTGGGTCTCCTTGTTTAATCACTTTAACACAAACTAACCCAGAGATTGGCAGACTTTTTCTAGAAAGGTTTTCCAGGCTTTTCGGGCCATTCAGGCTCTGTTGTACCTCCTCAAGTCTGACGTTGTGGTAGGACACCAACCATAGACAATACACGAATGAATATGGTGGCTGGGTTTCAAAAAACTTTATGGACACTGAAATCTGAATTTCATGTAATTTTCAGGCATCACAAACTCTTCTTTTAATTTTGTTTTCCAGCCATTAAAAAATATAATACCCAATCTTAGTAAGCCATATAAAAACAAGTAGCAGGCTAGATTTGGCCCACAAGCCATAGTTTCCTAACCCCCAGACTAACCAAATGATAGAAAAGAAAAGCAATTCAAATCTATTTCTTTGGCCTATTGTTAGTGATGAGTATTATAAATGACAGGGAGGAAACATTTTGCAACTAAAAAGGACCAGATAATGTATCTGTCAGTATAAAAAATAGTAGATAGACCTACTAAATTTATTTAAAAGATTCAATTTCCTACTATTTCCCAAAAAGCAGAAATGAGAAAACCAGGAGTCCCACTGAACACCAACCAATTCTCTTTGAACTGAGCTATTCGTGGACTCACAGAACCAAGTAGCTTTAGAACTAAAAGAGATTATGGAAAATATCCAATTCAGTCACATCGTCTTAAAGGCAAAGAAACCAAATACCAGGGAAGAAAGATACTTCCCCAAGGTCACTTACTTAAAGAATGAAAGTAATCTAATAAGGAAAGAACGCTTCTGAAGGCTGAATAAAAAAATAAAGTTGTATAATGAAAAAAAAAAGCATCGGTTTCCACCCATTGGTTCAAATTCTAGCTTTGACACAATGATTTTGAATCTCAGGTAAGTTACTTAACTCTCTAAGTCTCAATGTCTTCATCTTTAGAAGACGGACAATAAGTAATTATCAGAGAGCTATAGTTAAGAACAAGTGGAATAATTTACCTAGTACATTGTCAGACATAATAAATGCCCAACAAATTATAACTTGTATTATTATACGAACTTTTAAAAACCTCAAAATGTACCATGCTTGCTAAAAACATCTTGAAATTATAGTTTTTAAAGTGAGCTAAGAAGTGAAAGCCAAGTATTTGATGTTTTAACAAACATATTTTTATCTTTATTAGTTGAAATACTTCCTTGAATTTCTATTTATAGCATTCCTGAAAGACAATGAGTGCTTGTTTTAAAAACTGAAATCACAAACTAACCACGTTTTTACTTGAGGGTTTTCTTTTTCTTTTTTTAGGATGGAATCTGATTAACAGTACTAAGACAGGTCACTGAAATACCCCCAAAATCATTCAACTATGGAGAAACCCTACCACTTGTGAATTTGTATTTAAGTTTCCTAGCTAACAATAATTGGGGGAAGATGAAGGATGTAGTAGTTAAAAGACATAGTCAAGAATATTCTCATATCATCTTTTTTTTTTTTTTAAGTTTATTTATTTAAGTAGTCTCTACACCCAACGTGGGGCTTGAACTCACCAACCAGAGGTCAAGAGTCACACACTCCCCCAACTGAGTCAGCCAGACACCCTTCATACTATCTTTTATAAAGTAATGCCAAAAACAAAATCTCAAGCATCACACAGACATGGGTTTTAACCACAGCTCGGCTGCTTGCTGGCTGTGTGACTACGGCCAGTTAATCTCTCAAAGTCTCAGGCATTGTAAGTATAAAATGGGGGTGACAATGGTACCTACCTCACAGGGCTGTTGTAAAAATTAAATGGTAGCATGCACAGAAAATGGTTACTTAGACCAGTGTCTGCACTGTATCATGTGTTCAAAAACAAACAAAGCAGTAGCTAAATAAATAAAGCTAAATAAAGCAGTAACTGGCCACGTTGTTGGAAGATGAACCTAAATAAGTTCCATTTTTATAATCTTTTGTCTCCTCTGCTGGATGTGAGATATAAGTGTGAAAGAACTGATTTTTCAGAGTTATAATGTAAACTGGAACAGTAATGGTGCACTTAAAGCTAGAACTGGATATAGGTTTCCTCCATTGTTCCAGTAAACCAGAAGGAAACCAAGAGCCTCGGGGGTTTCTAGGAACTAATAACACAGGTTCAATTCCAGACTCTAAAAAAAGAAAGGGATTTTGCTGGTTACTTTGGAGATATTCAGCTCTAACTCTTCAAGAAGCTTTCCTGCCCTCCCAGTTGAAAATAGCCCTCCCTCTGGTCTTCATAGCTATTCCGTATCTCAGACCCTTGCTTGTTTTCTTCAGTACATGCATAACAATTTCAACTTATTTGTTTATTGACCACCCCTCACGCACATTATCTCCCCCTTCTTCCTACCTCCTCCCCACTTCACTAGAATGTAAGCTCCCTGTTGGCAAGGACGGAGCTGGGACCATGTGGTTCATGGCTCCATCCTCCCATGCCTAGAACAGCACCTGCGCATTGTAAATTCCCAGTATCTATCTGGTGAGTGAACCAACGAATGAATGAATGAATGAATGACCTTATGAATGGGCATGCCTGGCAGAAGCTTCAGGCTTTCCTTCGAAGTGTAGAAAGGAAGAGGAATTGATCTTGTGGCTGCCATAAAAGGAAATGAAAACTAGTAAAACTGTGACCACACAGACCCACCACTGAAGTCCTAGACCATAGGGGCTCAAAATTTCTAGGAGAGGGAACACAGGGAGTGTGTGATACATGGGTGACTCCAGGCCAAAAAAGTTACACACACACACACACACACACACACACACACACACACACACACACACAGAAACACAGTATCCAAAGACAGGGTACAAATGAAGGTACATGGTGGGTCATATATTAGAGTGTAGAGCATAAGCAGAGAATCCGCATGTTGTGTATGGAAACCACACACATTCGAGACTAGTTACTCTTAAGTTGAGGCTGGAAAGGAAGGCAGAGAGCAGGACACAGAGAACTTGATTCAACATAATCAAGGAGCATGATCTTTGTTCAGCAGGCAACAGAGAGCCCCCGAAGAAGGAGAATGTGGCTGCTATAAGGACATGCTTGGAGGCAGGCAGACCGCAGGGAGCATCCAAGAAGATGATACAGGTCTGAATTAGGCAGGAGCAGAGATGGGGGGGAAAGGCGGGCTTCAGAAACAGTGAGTTAAAATTAATGAAACTTGGTGTGAAGGAGGAGGCAAGGGTGACCTTATGGTTTCTCTTCTTGAGGCTATTACCAAGGCCAAGTAGTAATATCAGGCAGGAAAAGGATTTCAATTTAGAGGCATTGAACTTGAAACTTTAAGGGAAAAGCATTCATTCATTTATCCATTAATTTAAGAGCTATTTATAAAGTATTTACCATGTGAATGTAGGAGTGTGAATGTGAAGGGAGAGGTCTGGACTTCAGAGAGTGGGCGTCATTAGCATATGGATGATCGGGATTTAACCCACAAGGATGGCTGGCACAGTACTTGGCCCAAAGGAGGCTGTCTGTGGGTACCTGCTAGAAAGACTGAATGAAGAGTTAGTGTTTGTAAGAAAAACGGAGCTGGGAACGAACATGACACTCGAAAACACCAATGGTTCAGGCTTGAGTAAAGGATACAGAAAACGGAGTAGTCAGAAGTGTGGAGGAGTGGCAAGGTGTAATGTCATGAACATGAAATGAGATAGGAACCAAGTACACACACATTCTCAGGTATTAGAAAGGCTTTTTTATTCTGAGACTTCTCCCCTGTTAAATTTTCTTCAGGAAATATTTCTGAGTGGAAAGTGAAATGGGTCTCTAGACAAATCTAGAGCCACCTGCCAAAAAAAAAAAAAAAAAAAAGTCTTTTTTTTTTCCCCTAGATTTTTGTCACCTTGTAATCCAAGAGTTATTTAGCCAAGAGTTGCATTTCTAGTTAGCAAATTTAATTACCAAGTTTGTGCTATCCTGTGATCTTGCTTAAATCAGTTTGAATCCTTTTTTTTCTCACACATGATGATTATTTTTTATTCTCGGTGTTAACTCCTTGATGCTGATTTAAACCAGAGGATGTAACTTTGTCAGTGTGAAAACAACTGAATGTCCAGGACCTGATGGCATCATTCACTTAGTATTATATTCATCTACTAGTGAGAGAGATGGTGGCTTCTGGTCAATGATGTGTGAGTGTGAAGATACTAGCTGTAGACATCCAATTTTTGTTTGTTTTTTGTTTTGTTTTGGTCTTTCCCTACCCAACACCCATTTGCATACCCCAATCTTATGATAATGGTATCTGAGTTTTCTTGGGAAACCACACCTTCCCCATTTCTAGTCCAGGTGATTTGGGTAGGGCTGACTGCACTGGGCTTCAAGGGGAAGGCAATATGACCCAGGGTTGGTCAATAAAACACTATGACGCCCTGGGCTCAGTGACTGGCTCATGACTGGCACATGACCCAATCAGAGGCAATGAGATGGAATTCTTGGGCTTGCTAGATCAGGCCAAAGGTACTCTGTTGAACTTGAAGTTGGGTGGATATATATAGATAGAACCCAGGAGCTAATATGAGTCACCATATAATGGGGAGAGCCTATCCGAGAATGAAGCTAATGTAGATGAAAGAAGAGGTGAAACATGAAGAGAGAGACAGACTGGCCAGGTACCAAAGACACTGTGATCCTAGATCTGGCCAAACCTGAAGCTGGCTAGCATACTGCTATACTTCTTAGTTATATGAGCTAATCAATTCCCTTTAAAGCTTTGGCCACATTTTGTTAGCTTTCCCACCACTTGAACTCAAAAAGACCGGAGGAGACATATAACGGCATCATTTTTTTCTGCTTTATCTGCCAGCAGAGAATCAACTGTCTAAAGTCATAGAAACTCCCGGGGCGCCTGGGTGGCTCAGTCGATTAAGCAACTGCTTTCAGCTCAGGACATGATCCCAGGGTCCTGGGATAGAGCCCCACATCAGGCTCCCTGCTCAGGGCGAGCCTGCTTCTCCCTTTCCCTCTGCTGCTCCCCCTGCTTGTATTCTTTCTCTCTCTCTGTCAAATAAATAAATAAATAAAATCTTTAAAAATAAATAAGTAAATAAATAAAGTCACAGAAACTCCCTTAGCCCAACTAGCCTATGCAGTACAACCCACATTGTACACAGCATCGTAGGTCAGCCTCTCACCACCTTCTGTGTCAGCCTCATTTTCTGTTTCTACTTGATGCTCTCTCTGTCTCAGCTCTCTGTTCCTCACCTGAACTCGCAGAACCCACAGTGTTCTACATTGTAAGGTCCACTAGGCTGTGGTCCTTACTACTTCCCATGGACACTTCTTGTGTATTATATGTTCACCTCCAGCAGGCTCTGTCTCTACCATAGCAATCTATCTGTTTTAATAACCAAAGGCTGGACTGGAGGACTGAACGGCAGCCGCTTCTGTCCCCAAGCTTGGAAAGCCCAGTGCCCAACTGTTGGGGTCTGGCCACCACCCAATGGCACCAGTACACTCAAGCCTTCTTGTCCTGAACACCACACCTGCTGCTGTTTTTTCCTCCCTCCCCTCTGAAGACAAGTTTAGCCTAATGTTATCCCCAACTCCATCATTTCTGTTACTGCTTTCCCCTTTTCCTGCCTCCAAACAGGCAAGGTAAGTCATTCACATCTGCCAAGAGAGGAAAATAGCTATCTTCGGAATTATACAAGGGAAGCATTTTGGGGTGCCTGGGTGGCTCAGTGGGTTAAAGCCTCTGCCTTCGGCTCAGGTCATGATCTCAGAGTCCTGTGCATCATCGGGCTTTCTGCTCAGCGGGGAGCCTGCTTCCCCCTCTCCCTACCTGCCTCTCTGCCTACTTGTGATCTCTCTCTCTGTCAAATAAATAAATAAAATCTTAAAAAAAAAAAAAAAATAAGAGAGAGAGGAGCATTTTTCCTTCAGCTTTTGCTGGAAATCCTGAGAAACAACAGAGGGATCAACACTTCCAAGGGCAGATGATCTTCTTCCTCTGCTTTTACTACCTTTCCATCATCAATGAGTATAAACTGAGTAGCCTTTTACATTCTTGTCAAGCCCCAGAAAACTGAGTTGTAATCATTTCACTCAAATACAACAAATGTTTAATGAACATCTACTACCTGCCAGGCACTGGGCTAAGTAAAGGGCATACAGAGGAGAATCCTACAGGCCAGATCCCTGCTTCATTTAGATTCCATTCTAGTGAGGGTAGAAAAGAGGCAGCAAATCAAGGTATGAACAAATAAGTGAACAAAATTTCAGACAGTGGGAAGTGCTATCAAGGAAATGTAAGGGAACAATTTTAGAGAGAGTTATCAGAGAAGGCTGTCCTGCAGAGGTAATACTTGAGTTAAAACCCAACTAAAAAAAAGGTACAAACCACGTGAAAGTCTATGGAATGGAGTATTCCGGACAGCAGGTCAGCACATGCCAAGACCCAGGGCTTGGAGCAAGCTTGATGTGTTAAGAGAGGGGTCAGTAAAATACGGCTCAGGGACCAAATCTGGCCTGCCTTCTTTCTATGTACAGCCAAAAAAAGTAAGAATGGCTTTTATATTTTTAAATGGTTGGGGGAAAAAACCAAAATAAAATAACAATATTTCACGACACATGAAAATTATGTGAAATTCAAATTTCAGTGACCATAAATAAATTTTTTACTGGAAAGCAGCCATGCTCACTCATTTATATATTTTCCATGGCTGGTTTCATGCCTCATTGGCAGAGTTGAGAGACTGTGTGGCCTATAAAACCTAAACTATTTACTATCTGGCTTTTTGTGGAAAAAGTTGACAGAACGCTGTGTTAGAGGAATAGGAAGATATATCTTCCCAGGGTAGAAATAAACTTGAATTTCTTTAATTATTTTGGATTCTTTTGCCTGTAAATAACAGAAATTGACTTAACTAATGTGGAAAATTAAAGGTAGCCATAAACTCTTTGATACTTTCCGATCAAGAGGTGGAATCTATGCCATCTCCTCTTGAATCTGGGTAGCATTTACACCTGCTTTGACCTCTAGAATATGGCAGAATTGATTCTGTGCCAGTCCAGGCTTGGGCCGGAAGAGACTGGCAGCTTCCACTTCCTGCCTCTTAGAACTCTCTCTCTGGAAGCCCTGAGCCCCATATTAGAAGTCTGACTACCTTGAGATGGCCATGCTGGAGAGGCCACAAAGACATGCTCTGATTGAAGGTTCCAGTTACGCCCAGGCTTCCAGCCATCACCGCCAAGATGCCTACTGTATGAGGGAAGCCATTTTGGATTCGTCAGACCAGCCCATTAGCCAACTGAATACCACTGAGTGAGCTCAGTTGATGCTACATGGAATAGAAGAATCATTTATCTGAGCCCTCTCTGGCTTTTGGCCCACAAAATTGTGAAATATAATAAAATGGGTGCTGTTTTGTCTCTCCATTTTGAGATAATTATTTCATAGCAATAGATAACCAGAATAAACAAGAGAAAATTTCATTATCTCACGTAATAAGAAGTTCAGAGACAGATTAGGGTCCGTGCATAAGATATCCTCATACGGCTTTTCTGCGATTCCTTTGGCTCTGCTCTCTGTTTCGGGTTGGTTTCATCATCCAGCTGGTAGCAAGATGGCTGCCGTAGTTCCGGGAGTCTCATTCAAACCTGACAGTGTCCAGGGTCAGAAGAAAGAATGTTCTTAGGAGAGAGAATATATGTGGGCTGATCAGTATCTACCCTGGAATTACGGATGGAGTCTCCTCTTCTGAGTCACTAGGGAGGAATGAACACCTGATCAAAACTGGCCGAAGGAGGGTAAGAAGAAAGTAGGGAGGAAATAGGCAAGTGGATATTGGGCCAGCAACCCACTGTGTTCAAGGAACCTTTCTTCCTACTATCATTTGTTCATTCATTCAGAATACTTAATGTTGAACCATATGAATATGTTTTTTAAAAAAAAAGTCAAACATAGTCAAATTTCAAATGGCTATCATTAATATTTACTAGGTCTTGGCAGGCCTGGTGCTAGACACTAGGGTCACCACAATTAAATGGTACTAAGATAAAGGAAGGGAAAGAGCAGGATCTTAGATATAAGACCTATATAATGTATGAAATCCAGTCAAAATAAAAATAGAGATCTCCTTGTTAAAGAAATTATTTCAAGATGGCAGCGGGGCACCTGGGTGGCCCAGTCTGTTGGGCGTCTGCCTTCCGCTCAGGTCATGACCCCAAGTCTGGCTCCCTACTCAGCGGGGAGTCTGCTTCTCCCTCTCCCTCTGCCCCTCACCCCTGCTCATGCTCTCTATCTCTGCTCTCTTTTCCTCTCTCTCAAATAAATAAAATCTTTTTTTTTTTTTCAAATAAATAAAATCTTTAAAAAAATAAAGAATTTCAAGATGGCAATAACAGAATATTAAACCAAACACACAGTCCTTCAGCGTAGAGGGCCCTGTGTGATTGCACATGGTGCATGCCCATGAAGCTGGCCCTGGGAAAGAACAGGGGTCTGCAGGAGAGGACAGCAGGGGGCCAGGAAGCCCTCCTTGAGGAGGTGGTATTTATGCAAGGACCAAAGGATGATTAGGAGTGGCCAAGTGAAGAGCCAGGAGGAATGCAGCTCCCCATCAGAAGAGTAGTGTTCTTCCTCCCTCCAGGTTGGCTGAGAGATGTAGGGTGGCCTGTCTTCTCCAGTTGTGCTGAGACAAAAAGACAAAAGTAACAGATCCCTCTCCTGTCGGTGCCAACTCAAGCCTGTTTCCCACCACTTTTCTGCGTTCCAGATCTTAGCACTTGGGTAATCTACCCATATAATCTGATCCTTCCCCTCCAGCACTAGAGATGTCAGGAGAGCCCTAGAGGGACCCCAGCCCTGTTCCTTGCAGAGCTCAATTTTAAGTGCTTCCTAGGACAGCAGCCTAAACTTCTGGATCCACTTGGCCCAGGCCTGTAATAAACAGAGAGGATTTCTTCCTATCCTCACATTTGCTAACTGCAAACCATGAAGACAGCTAGCACTAACTGGGCCTCAAAAAACATTTTTATCACCAAATCTGAATCTTTTCCCTAAAATTACCTTAACCCATTTTCACTTCTACAATATTCTTTTTCTATGTCAGATCCTATGGAAACTCGATGCAGTGGGCCTCCAGGTTGGTTGTAAATAGAATCAGATGAGAAGCTTATTAAAAATACAGATGCCCCAGCCTCATGCCAAACCCAACTCCTCTATTTTCAACAAGTTCCACAGGTAATTCTGATGCTCTGTCAGGGCTCTGAACCATTGCTCCAGCAAGCTGGAAAAAATAAGGAAATAATTCCCACTTGGATGGTAGGAGTCAACAAGTTCATTCCTGTCATTAAATGTAACCCATTAGGCAAGCTACAGTAGTTCTATTTTCTATACATACACACCTATGGTAAAGTTTAACTTATAAATTAAGCACAGTAAGACACAAACGACAATAAAAATAAAACAGAACAATTACAACAATAGACTATAATAAAAGTTATGTGAGTGCGGGCTCTAGCTGTCTCTCAAAATATGTTGTTGCACTAGACTTACCCTTCTCGCGATGACGTGAGATGCTAAAATGCCTGTGTGGTGAGATGACGTGAGGTGAATGACACAGGCATTGGAACGTAACGTTAGGCTACTACTGACCTTTTGACATTAAATCAGAAGGAGATTCATCTGCTTATGGACCATGATTAACTGCTGGTAACTGAAACTGTGGATAACGGGGACTACTATACTTTAACTCAGTACCTCATTTCCCCAGGAAGTAATCTCTCCAATACATCTCTACCCTGGATGCTCTCCAAAGTGTAAAATTCTCCTTGCCTTCCCATTAATATAGTCCCCCTTCTAGGGGCAGCACTTCAGTTTCCCCAGGCAACTAACTACCCCTCTCCTATAGTAGGTAGACTTGGTAGGAATGTCAGTCAAGGTGCTCTGAGGCACCCTAGCTGACCAGTGGACCGAAGACCCACGTTTGGCCAACCAGATTTTCTCTCCCAGGAAATTAAATCTTGAGACAAGTGAAATGGAGACCAAAGTAAGTGAAGTTGATTCATCTAGCATGAGTGACCCCAAAAGTCTGTCTGTTGGTTCCTGCTCCCTGAGCAATCCTGCCTCCCATGCTTTCTGAAACCCGGTTTGCCAAGCTTTCTCTTGGGATCCGCAAGTGACCCCATTGCCCATTTCTTTTGCCTAAGTAAGCCAGAATTGGTTCTGTTGCTTGCCACCGAAGAATCCTAACAGATTCTCAGAACTGAGCTCTCTGATAGCGCTCTACAGGATGATGTCAGAGCTTCCGCTCTTATCAAGCCATTATGAATGACGCTCTTTTAACTAAAGTGGCCATTCTGCACAAAGAGTTTATTTTAATAATGACATCTTTGTTTCAGTAATAATAGACAGTGAAAATTCCTCAATAAGAAAAGCGATTATTCACTGTCCTGGCAAAATGTCTTCAATGGAAACAGGCTCTGGGTAAATACTCTTGATCTAAATGAGGTTCATTGTCCCAGACCTTAGGGAAGGAAAGGACAAGAGAAAAAAGAAAAAGGAAAAGACTGGTTTTCAGTTTAAACCAGCTCCCCTTCAGTTGCATCTCATCCTTTTTACACACATTTAAGACGAGGCCTACTCTTGGAAGTATCTAAAAGAGGGCTGGAAATTGCAGCCAAACATGCACTTGGTGGGGTGACTGGTGCAGAGGAAATAGCTTCAGTGACTGAACGTTTTCCTCTCAGCAGCCTCGACCTTATTTCTACCCACGTCTCGCTATGACAGTTAGGATGGGCTTTGGTCTTGATAGGCATCTTTGTGATTACGATTCTAGCTAACAGTTATCGAGTCCGTCCCGTGAACCAGGCATGCCGCTGGGCATTTTACAGGCATTGCTCATTTAATCTTTCCAGTGGCCGTTCCAGGTTAGTATTATCATCATCCCCATTTTACAGAGGGAGAAAGTAAGCTCAGTGAGGTTAAGGCATAGGGCTAATGATGGATGGACTCCATCATTTACTACTACTGTGTCCCCACCCATCTCGAAGCCTTCCTTCCACTGTGCCCTGTTGCCTTAAGTGGAAAGTGCCTGTGTAGTCCATGCATCACTAGAAAGAGTACTGAACGTGGCACTGCATCTCAAATCAAATGGCAACTGGGCTCGCTGTTCACGTGATGTTCTGCTTTCCTGAAAAAATTGTAAGTTCCTTGAAGACACGAACTACGTTTTGTCTACCACAGTCTCAGCAGCTCATGTCTGGCACAGAGGAGGGGCTCAAAAAACGTTTGGAGAATCAATGACTATCTTGTAGGGTCCTCAGACCTTAGGGAAAAGAAGGGTTCCTTTCAAGGGGCCCCTTCTCAGGAAATAGAAATTCCAAGTCACCCCTAGAGAATCCAGCCAACTTAAAGTTTGGCCAAGCCTTTAAACAGCACGGATGATTCTGAATTTGGGGTCCTGGGCAGTGCTTTCCTTTCCAGAAAAGCTGTTCCCTCTTTGAGGCACAGTCATGCTTTGGCTCAGGTTTGAGGAGGGTAAGTTTCTAAAATCTGAGAGGGAAAGTAGAAGCTAAAAGGCTGACATACTAGTCATACTTTTTCCAGGGCCAGCTACCTCACGAAATGCCCAAATCTAGCTCTCATGCACTCCACTGAGGACTGGGAGCTCTCAGAACGAGAGCTAATCTTTGACTGATACAAGATCCACGATATATCCCTGGGTAAATTCCTTTTGTGCCCCAAATGTGGAAAACATCCAAATGACAACATACACAACCCATCAAAATTTCCTGCCAAGTCTATGGGGTTCCCTTAGTGGAGCCTCATTTCTTCACTATCACTAGTTCAGAGTTCGGCCTTTGGATTCAAGCAAACCTGAAATCAGGCTTCGGCTGTGTCACGTGCTAGCCAGGCGACCTTGCGCAAAACACTGTACACTCTCAAAGTGTCTGCGCTCTTGCCTGTTGTCGGGAGAATGCGACAATGTCATTATGTGTACGGAATGCTTAACCCGGTGCCGGGCACGTGAGAAGCAAGCAGTAAATGGTGACTTCATGATACCTCTGCTGGCTTCACTTAGACATTTCGTTCAAAACAGTCAAACGGTCCAGTGCGTTCTTGGTGATTTAAGAGGTAGGTGTGGTCTGAAGTCCTCCTTCAACCATGTAGCTTACTTTCTCCACTTCCAAATTAGAAGCAGAATGAATTAGGAATAAGGCAAGGAAGCTATATAGACTTATTTATCATGACTTTTCTGTCCTGAGCTCTCCCTTGGAAAAGGTTTACTAAATCTATTTTTCTTACTAGCTCTGTTATAATCTATTATTCTTCCTGAGCCAATTATAACCTATGATATTTACTAAATCTATTATTCTAACAAAGATCATTTTGACCATTTGTCAAGGAAAAGCGACATCGCTATTAGATATACCTTGACTGTTTTATTGCCCAAACTTTCTGTTTCTATTTTAAGGCCTTATTGTAAGGTATAGAGCAGGTTTGGCTTTGAACACAGTGAGCAGATGAAACATTACTGCTTTCTCAAAAGAGACTCTTAGCAGGCATTCGAAAATCCCCATCCTGCTCCCTTTTCATTAGATCACTGGTCAGTCCTCTAAAGTTTCAAGCCAAATGATTTCAAAGGTTCAAGATACCTCTTAGATCACAATGCCTCCAGGCAGAACCATCTGAGAGGGAGAAATACTAACACGGTGACAAGTGACTTTGCTGAAGTTAGGTATGGCTGTAGGAATGGGAGCTCCTGGAAGGTGGGCAATAGTCTGTAAGAATCAGAATATGATTTATGTGTCCCCCTTCTCCCCGCCAGGGACAGAGGACACTGATCTGGACATGCAATGTGAGCAAAAAACAACCTTATGTTGTTTTCAGCCACAGAGATTTTAGGGCTCTTGGTTTCTACAGCATAATCTAGCCCATCCCACCTGATACAGAAAAGGTCCAAACGTAGTTGACTGTGTAACAAACACACTCACGGAGCCATGCCTACTAAACCTCTCATCTTGGTCAACAGTTTCCAGAAGCAGTTTAGTGGTTTACAGAAATGACGCTCTGGATTGTGGTCAACAACACAACAGTTTTAACAGACTGGTAGAAAGATTCAAAGCGATATTCCTCCATGCCACTGCGAGGGTGAGAATCATGATTCCCAAATCTGTATTTCTAGCTGGAATTCTCCTCACCTGTGGATAGACAAATCCACTGACCCCTTGCGGAGAATCCAGGGCAGGCTGTCTTTCCCTCATCCTCAGGCACTTCCCAGGCCTGGTGGAGAGCTGGTGCTGACCTCAGATTGAGAAACCTTGGGATATACCATCTACCCAAGTAGCCTTCAGGATCAAAGGCCTTTATTATCTGTCCCTCAAGTCTCCATGGAGGGAGGGCTCAGGGTTGATGCCGGTCTTTACATGTCATGAAGAACATTACTATTTTAATAAAAGAACTACACACGCTCTAAATCTTACTAGTAATAAATAATAATGATGATCATTTGTTGAGTGCTTTCTAGGTGGCACCACGATGAACACTTTATAGCTCTCATTTTATTTAGTCCACACAACCTGACTAGGTAGAAACTAAAAGCTCCTGTTCTACAAATGAAAAACAAACAAACAAACAAACACAAATCCCCAAAGCTCAGAGCAGTCCAATAACTTGCCTAAGGTCAGACAGCCGAGAAACAGAAGAAATTATGCCAAGCTAGAAGCAGTGCTCTTAGACGGGGCACACTTGACCCCCTCTCCTGGCCATAGTGCTATGTCTCTCAACACCCCCACCCAAGATCTAAAACCCTGGAGCTTTCCTAGTCTTCGTTGTGTTGCCAGTGACCTGATGACATCATTTTTGGTCTCAAACCAACATTGCTCTAGTATATTCCCCGGGAGAACGAGGCCCTCAACACCTGCTTAGTTTCTTCCTGCCTCCACAGAGGAGGGTCTGAGAAACTAAAGGAAAAACAAAACAAAGTGATCCACAGGGAAAGGAAAAAGAAAATGGATCGGGAGAAGTCATTTTCCTCTTTGATAACTGTGTGGAACTAACTAGTAACCGAGGAAAAGAAAACTGATCTGCGGGCTTGTAAGAGAGCCCGAGGCGGAAATAGACCCTGTGAGCCCAAGAAGGGGGCGGAACCAGAGGCCGCAGCCAGGAAACAAAGGACAGGAAACAGGATTTCTTTTTTCCAAAGTCCAGAACAAAGCTGACGGAGAGTTTGGCAGGAAGAGGGACCACCATTTCATACTTAAAGTGGAAAAAATACCAAGGGCTCAAAACTGAAGATACCTGGGAAGGGATGAGTCATGGAGGAATGGTGATATATAATCTTTGCTTTCTGAGAACACACACTTAATATTCCTGCTCAGCATTCTTTTATTATTTGGCTGCGGTCCTCGTGCTTTCTATGCAAAGCCAGGAGAGGGCTGGAAGACTCTCACCTTGCTCATGATGGGATATTCGACCTGGAAATGTAAGCCCTGTTTCCTAGCCCTGTTTCCTCTTCACCGTTCCCTCTTTCCTGCACTGCTGTCCCTCTTCCTGGAATGCCTGTCCCACTGCCATTAGCCTATGTAATTCTTCATTTGTACGTCGCAGAGGACACGTCACATCCTCAAAGGTGCTTTGTCTGACCTTCATTCTGTGGCAGAGTGTGCTAGTTGCCTATCCAGGATCCATCTTCCCTTCTTTCTCATTGACGGTATCCTAATTTTGTTGGTAGGGAAGTTTCAGTTAAAAGGTACATTTCCCAGCCTCCCTTGCAAGTGGGTGACCATGTGACAAAGTCTGCACCAATGAGATGTGAATAGAAGCCGTTAGCTTGTACTTCTGGTTCCCTAAAAGACCAATTCAACAGGCGAGCTGGCTAGCTCTGTCTGCACTTGGCCCCTCTTCCTTGCTTGAGCCTGGACCTCTGTGATGGTGAACAGCACTCTAGCATCCTTCCGCTACTTATGAAGTGTCAAGGACCATACGCTAATGATGGCACATCAGAAAGCTGGAAGGAATCTAAGGCCCTGATGACATTAGTCTCTGAAGAGACAAAGTAGAAAATAAGTAACGTCTAGATCAACAAAGTAAAATATATATTTGCCTTTTTAACCCAAGCTGGTTTTGTTGCTATGTCATTCCCTGGAGTGAGTTTTTGCAGGAGACAATGACATAGCTTTTATGTAGGGGTTCAGTGAAAAGACAGCATAGTGATAAAATTGTGAGGATTTGAGAATTATTAACCATGGACACTATTGTCATGAGACTAATGCTTGGGGAATATCTCCTTTATCTCTAGCCTCTCAAAGTAATGAAGTAATTTCATGTACAACAATTTCACTGCCTAGTAACGCCCAGGCTTCAAGCATATTGACTTTTCTCCATGGGAGAACATTATCCAAATACAACTTTTGTCTCATGTTTACTTATGTGTGTTGGAAAGAGCCAACTGGACACTGTTTAGACTTAGTTCAATTTCTTCTTCTGGAAAATATTTTCAAGTTGTTACTTTGGTAGGAAAATGTTACCTGGATAAAGTATGTGTCAAAATAGGGTCGCGCTTGTTCCCACTTACCATTTAATAAATTTGCACAGACAGTACACAGTTGTATAAAGCACACATCATGAAACTTCAGTTGGTGAGTATAAAAGTGACCATCATCCACTGATTTGCAAGCAGCCTCTAACTTGGTTTGGGCTCCCCAAAGAGCAGATCAAGAAACAAAGACTTGAGAGCAAAGAGTTCATTTAGGAGGTGCAGGGACACTGGGACAGAGTCGGGGAGGTGACAGAAGAAAGGCAGGCAGCCAACAAGGGGCATGTTTGTATGTCTGCAGCTACACCAAAAGACTGGGACTCAACTCTCCAGAGAAACTCTGGGAAACAGTATAAAAGGCATGCCTCCGAAGTATCCCACCAGAGTGGGAAGGGGGGCTACTTTTACACCAATTCCCATCAGTCATTGGTCAAGGCTACTCTCAGGATGTGAAATCCCCGGCAGCCACAGAGCAGGGCAGAGGGGTCCCTGTGTCTGAAAAAAGCCCTTGGGCACAGAGGTGCACATCCTGGCAATGAGAAGGGGTGACAGCACAAGAAAGCAGCAAGGTCTAAAGGACACTGACAGTCAATGCTACAGCCCCTTCAAGTACAGCTCAGACATCAATCTCTGATTTCATCCGTGACAGAGAAGAAGTTTTTAGATGGTGCAAGGACAAGCCTTTTTGTATTTAATAGTTATAAATTAAACTTAAAGTTTCCTTCTACTTAATGCAGAACATGCTGGGTTTCCCATTTGTGGAATTGATGTAATAAATAGACTGTAAAAGAAATCAAGTAAAACAAAGGCAATCAATGGATTTAAAGAACACCAAAAACAGTAATTATACGGATGGTATGCTAATATGCAAAAGTAATGGGAAAGAACAGAAGTTTGGGGATCCCTGAGGGGTACTGTACAGCTAGTAAAATGGAAGCATAAAACCAGGCTGCTAAGTGTTCAGTAAATATCTACTGTGTGCCCAGCACTATTCTAGAATATAAGAGATTTAGAGGGCATGAACCCTGCATCAAGGACTTTAACAGTAGTGGCAGCACCACTAGTAGCAGTGATAATGGTGGTGGCAATGGTGGTGGTGGTAGTAGGGGTAGTAGCGGTGGTGGTAATAGCGGTAGTGATAGTGGTAGGGGTAGTAAGGGTAGTAGTGGTGGCAGTAGGGGTAGCAGTGGAGGTAGTAGGGGCAGTAGGGGGTGGTAGTAGGGGTAGTAGAGGCCGTAGTAGTGGTGGTAGTAGCGGTAGTAGTCGTAGTAGTGATAGTATCGATAGTAGTGGTGGTACTGGTGGTAGTAGTGGTAGTAGTGGTGGTACTGGTGGTGGTAGTAGTGGCAGTAGTAGTGACAGTAGCAGTAGTAGCGGCAGTAGTGGCAGTAGTGGTGGGTGTTAGTGGTGGTAGTTGTGGTAGTAGTGGTAGTAGTGGCAGTAGTATCGGTAGTAGTGGTGGTAGTAGTAGTGGTGGTACTGGTGGTAGTAGTGGCAGTAGTAGTGACAGTAGCAGTAGTAGCGGCAGTAGTGGCAGTAGTGGTGGGTGTTAGCGGTGGTAGTTGTGGTAGTAGTGGTAGTAGTGGCAGTAGTATCGGTAGTAGTGGTGGTAGTAGTAGTAGTGGTACTGGTGGCAGTGGTGGTAGCAGTACTAGGAGCAGCAGCAACAGTAGTAATGCCAGTAACACCTGAGGGGCTGAGGCCCAGCACTATGAGGGTTCTTGCTTGGCACGAGAAAGAATTCAAGAACGAGCCATCTAGAGACAGGGGACCAAGATGTATTAAGTATAGCAGTAAGAAAGGAGCTACTTCAAGACAAAGTAGCAGTCTCTCCTCCCAGATGAGAACCCTACCCCCTTTGCCTCTAAGGGTTTTATAAGGGTTTTTTTTTTTTTTTTTTAAGATTTATTTATTTATTTATTTGAGAGACAGAGACAGAGAGAGCGAGCAGAGGGAGAGGGAGACAAACAGACTCCCTGCAGAGCAGGGAGCCCGATGCGGGGCTCGATCCCAGAACCCTGAGATCATGACCAGAGCAAAAATCAAGAGTCAGGCGCTTCACAGACAGAGCCTCCCAGGAGCCCCCAGGGTTTTATAAGTTTTAAAAAATCAAGTAACCACACAAGGAGAGGCTGACTCTTTAACTTGGGGTTGATCATTTACATTGAGCAGGTAGCTTTTCCACTCTCTTAGGGTTGTGGAGTTCCTCACAGGGAACAATTTTTACGAATGTCCAACTTTTGGGGCTTTTACTGTCAGAAGGAGTGAGGTCTCGCGGCCTCCCGTGAGTCGGATCTTGTGACTCTTTTTATGATCTACTATCTTCTAGGTTAAGGGTCAGCCTACAACCAGAATGGCTTTACTTGGGTCAGCTTGTCTCCTGAGTCGCCCTTCCCTTCTGCACCAGTAGCGGGAGCACCAGTGCCGTGATGGTCTAACAGTCAGAGGGTGTATGCTTACCACCTCCTGACTTGCCATCCTCGGGGAAGCTCTACCAGCCTTCCTAACACTCACGAAACAATTAAAGGGCTGTCTTTGCAGAGAATGAGATGCAAGGAGGATACCGGGAGATGGGTTCATCAGGGTTTCCAAAAAGGGAAAAGCAACCTTTGCTGCAGTACCAGCAAAGACAGCAAGAGGCGCCCTGGTCTGCCAGTGCTCCCAGTGTGAGAACAGGGAAGGCACAGCCATAGCTTCTTCAAGTACTGAGCCCTCTGCTACTCCACCCAAGCTACAGAGCCAGCCTCAGCAGCTGGGGACAGGAAGGACAGAGAGGAAGAGAGCTGCAGATGACGTTGCCACACTGCCCCCCGAACGTGCTGTCATGATAGGCTGTCTTAATGTGTAAGACGACATAAGATCCAGATGGCAAGCTTTGGATTTGTAACTTCCTGTGCAGAAGTCACATTTTCCAGTACATCCTAATTCTATTTAGGGTGCGTGGGATGGCCAAATGTCATTAACAATGGCCAGGCATGAAAATGAAGACGGTCATTAGGCTAGACAGGCCTGGCAGCTGCACCGGCTCTGTGCTCTTGGAGGGGAGGCGCAGGGCACAGGAGCTAGTGAGGGGCTGCATCTAAGTGTCCCGTGGCTTCCAGGGACTGGCACGCTTCTGTAAGCACAAATCTGGACTGACAGCAACATCACATTCAATCAAGGCCTGCTCTTATCCTCGGAGCCACAGACTTGCTACCAAAAATGCCTGAATGGCTACTCTCAGGAAACAAGTAGGTGCTTATTTGCATTAGAACTTGAACTTGCATGCTGTTGGCTTCACTTAGGTATGGAGAAAGGAACTGGATGTAGTCTCTGCTCCCATAGTTCTACATCCTTCTGATGTCAGGCTGGGTCAGCTAAGACTAGAACAATGAACCAGGGGGCAGGCAGGGGCGAGGTGGTTTACCAGTCAGATGCCCTGGGTCTGAATGTGGGGTCTGCCTCTCACTCCAGCATGAGACCTGGGGGAAGCTGCTTAGTTTCCCAGAGCTTTACTTTTTCAGTAAAATGGGCACAATGGAAGTATCCACTTCATAGGATTGTCATGAGAATTAAATGAGGGAAAAATTTAGCTGGGTGCCTGACGTACACTAAGTGCGTAAGAAACGCATGCTTATAGGGGTGCCGGGGTGGCTTGCGTCAGTTAAGCCGTCAGGTCGGTTCAGGTCATGATCTCAGGGTGCTGAGATAGAGCCCTGCTACGAGGGGCTCGCAGGGAGTCTTCTTGAGATTCTCTCCCTCTTCCTCTCCCCTGCTCCTGCTCAAGCTTCTCTAACATAAATAAATAAGTCTTAAAAAAAAAAAAAGAAAAAGAAATGCATGCTTCTGACTAAGTATGATTGATTTTTATCGTAGCCGTATTTACTTAGACTTTGATGTTCTTCCTTGCTGCGGAACAGGAAAGGGTCCCCTTAAATGAACTGAATAAGGAGACATTATACTGAGGTGGCTTGAATGCCCTGGTGGCCTAAGTAAGCAAGCAAACCAGAATCTAAGCCGGCAACTGCTGCAAGGTTACAGAAACGGAGGACAACCAATCACAAATAGCCACGTAGGCTTCGTGCCAGAGCCCATCAAACGCCTTCCTCTCTTTGCTTCCGCAGCTTCTCTAAGTCTTTCCCTGGCTCCCGGCCCTGGAGTGCTCATAACCACTTCCGGTCTGGAGCTGCCTGATTCCAGTGGATTTTAGCCCAAATAAACTCTTCAAGATTTTAATATGCCTCAGTTTACCTTTTAACAGTACAAAGAGGAATGGACAGAAAAATGGGGACAGGATTCGCCCCGAGGCAAGCCCGACAAGACAAAAAAAGGAGAGAGAGATGGGAGAAGAATGGGTGAGGCTCTACGACACCCAACAGGAATGGAAGCTGGGAAAAGGAAAGAGCGCGTCAGGACAGTACTCTTGTACTCATAAACACAAATTAATCTGACCACGACAAACAACTTGGTGGGAAGCTGCATATGTTTATTCCTAAATAAAAAGGGAAATGAGGCAGAGTTTAATTCAAACGTTTACTGGAAGCGGGAAAAGGAGCCCATACTGCCTTTGCAGGCAATATCAAAACACTAACAGTGATGGCAGTCTTCTTGGAGGGACGGCCTTCCCCCGATGTGGCCAGAGTCTCCCCTGGACCATGGTAACAGCTTCTCAGTGGCCTCCTGCTTCCACCCTTGCCTGCGCACAAACCATTCTCTGCCCAGAAGTCAAAGTTATCTTTTAGAAATATCAATCAGATTATGTGGCCGCTCTGTTTCCAATCCTAAGGGTGCCCCAATGGACTTAAAATACTATCTATAGTCCCTGCCATGGCCTGAAAGGTCATGATCAGGCCTTTGTGTACTTCCCTGGCCCCATCTTATACCGCCATCTTGCTGACAATTCTGTAACAGGCCAACCTCCTTCCTCCTGCAAGGTGTCCCCTCTCCTCTTCGGCTGGCTGGCTTTATAGTATGTGACGCTCAATTCAGCCATCGCCTCCTGGAAGAAGCCTTCCTCAAACACCTAAGCAAATGTGAACTCCCCTGCTCTATTCTCTGTCCTATTACTTTGTTTTATTCTTTTTCCAGCATTTTAACACTAGGCAAAGTCGCCTTCTACACGTGTTTACGCACTTATGATCTGAATCCCCCCCACCCTGCCCAATACACACAAGGATGGGAGCCTCTGGAGAGAGAGAACTTGTTCACCAGTGAATCTCAGGGACTAGAGTGGCATCTGACACCAAGAAGACATTTCTTGAACAAGTAAGTAAATAAATACGAATATAAATTTCACTCTTTTACAACTCCCCCCATCTCCCAGCTGTGGGAGGGTTTGTGACACTGAGCTAAAAGCTGTCCAGGGGTGCCTGGGTGCCTCAGTCAGTTAGGCATCTGACTCTTGATTTCGGCTCAGGTCATAATCTTGGGCATTGGGCCTCTGTGCTCAGTGGGGAATCTGCTGGAGATTTTCTCTTTCCCTGTCCCTCTGCCTATGCTCCCCTTCTCCCTCTCAAATATAAATATAAATACACACACACACACACACACACACACATACATACATACATACATACATATGTGTGTATATAAGGTAAGGTAAAAGCAGAAGCTGTCCAAAGACAGCCTGTCCTTCTTTTATGAAGATCTTACCAAGTTGAAGACCCGATGGAGGGGGTGCTTAGCAGGCCTACTGAGTAAGGGGTCTGATTTTAGAGATACAAGCAGGATTTTCTTCAGCAGAGGGAGATCTGCAGACTGGTGGGTGATGGGACCCTAGAGAAATTCTCTTGCAGATCCCTGGGATCACAGAGACCTGAGGCATGGAAGGATGGAGGGGAGAGAGCTCCATGGTGGGCTCAGGGAGGCAGGCCCCAGGTGTGGAGGCCCAGCCTGGGACTCCAGTACCCTGCGAGGCATAGAGGTGCAGGGCCAGCAGATCACAGGTGCTCACCTGAGCCTGGACCAGGCCCAAGCCTCTGTCTGCTGTGTCAGGTATAGTGGTGTCCCCAGTGTGTGGGCACTGTGTGAAACCTGGGCACGGACGAACTGGAGAAATAACTGAAACACATTTTCCCAAAAGCCTGATGGAATGGGAGATTAGAGTTGGGTTTCTTTTGATTTTTAAAAAAATAACCAAGTAATGGGACATTTCAGACACATCTGAGTTTTGGAAGTAGATCACACGTGCTGCTGCAATATCTACTATAGAAACACCCACACTTCTGGCAGCTTTCATTTAGTAAATCATTCCAGTGCCAGGCCTGGCCTGGGCACTCTGCATAACTTACTCCCCTTAAACCTCAAACCAAGGATATGAAGGAGGTTTTATCTGTCTAGCTGGCTAGCTAGCTAGCTATCATCTGTCTACTAACTGATTTCAGAAGCCGAGGCCCCGTGATGCTTGGCAGCCAGCCTCAGGTCCGTCTGGGGCACGTGGCGGAGTGTGGTGCTCGCATCCCCTTCCCCACCCAGAGATGACTCTACTTTGAGCTCAGCCCCCTTGGGACCCATACCCCTACCCTTACCCCCTTTCAAGGTTCATGAAGAAACCCTGCTCACTGCTCAAAAGCCAACCCCCAGCCTAGGTCATTCTGCTTTGGCTCTTTGTCCTGCTGCTAGAAACAAGGGTGGGCCACGAGCCTGACCGTGGAAGAGAACGGTCACAGCAGCCTGCTCTCCGGGAGGAACAAGGCATTCTGTCCTCCAAGGCTGCAGGGCAAGCGAAGGGGGTATCGCTTCCCTCCAGAGGTTTGGGCTAGGATAGTTTTCACCATGAAAACTATCGGGAAAGTGCCTAGGGAGAGTGAGCTGGCTCTGATGTCCTCTGTCCCCAACACCTGCTGGAGGCACCCTGGGGGACATAAACACTGCCTGATTTTTTTCCTTTTCCTAGCCCACCCACTGCATGACACTAAGGGTTGTTTTCTTGCCTCAAAGACACAAAGATCTCTTCCTCAAATACGTGGAGACAGGTCAAGCAGCCATATACCACGTTAAAAAAACAAAACAAAACAAAACTGCTCGCACCCTCCTGGCAAAGAACAGTAGTCTCTTACACAATATATCATTTTCTTCACGATCGGGGTTTCCCATGTGCCCCCTTAACCACTCCTCCTCACTGTGCCCGCCCCCTGTCATGCATGGCCCATGCAGTCCTCCTGCCCAGGGCTTTTCCTGGGGTTGAGGAAAAGCCCAGGAAAATGAGTTCATATGGAAGTGCTTGAGAGTTAATCATTTCATTCTCAGAAAGTGAGGGCGGGATGGGGAGGGGGGTGAGGAGCATAGTCTAAAAGGAGAAGCCCGGGAAAGACTGTGTTTGGGACTGAGGAATGGCTCCCGTGGTTAGAAGTTCAGTCCACGAAGGCAGGGTGGGAGCACGGCTGAGATGCCGTCACCTGTCAGTACAAGTCACACTCCTGTTTGCGCTCCTGAGACCAGGCCTGCACCCAGGGCCAGTAAGGAGAGTGGGCGTGGGGAGGGCTAGCGGGGTCGGCAGCCCAGGACGGGTATTTGGCTGGGCTTCTAGGGTGGAAGGGGACCTCCAATTCAGATACTTGGAGGTTCAGGGCATTTACATATTCTCGAAGGGCTCAGTCAACCAGAGTTCTTAGCAGTCAAGGCCCCTCGGACTGAGAGACCAGGAAAAGGCTGCTCGGCTCTCATGCTGCTGTAAGAAGTAGGGGAAGGTGCAGTGTGTGGTTGACCGACAGTCCCCCAGCCCCTCCATATGTCTGTGCCCAGACAAACGCTTTCCAGAACTGCTGCCAGCCAGCACTGTGCACAGTGGGGTCCTGGGCATGAGGCCTCCGATTCTGGCTCAAGAACTCTCCACTGGCCAGCTCAAACTTTCTTAGAACCACTCTGCAGTCAGAGACTCTTCGTGACCATCTTCCTTCCCTAGGTCTCTTTGAACAGATCTCCGACTGACAGAACAGTCTGAAGGCTCACCCTACCCAATCCTGCTCCCTCACTTGTCCCAAATAAATTTTCTGAATTTCATCACATCTTGGCATCTGCTTCCCAGAGAATCCAAACGAACACAGGAATGGTTGGAGAAAGCAGGCAGAAAGATGGGGGATTGCCTCACTCCCCACCAGGAAGGCGAACAGGACGCCATCCTGAGTAAATCATGGGGTCCAGAGTCCCTGGTGCAGGTGCTAACCTCACTGCAGTGTCACTGGTGGGAACCTGGGCAAGCATCTCGGTGGTGGGAAACGGTCTGATGACGGGGAGAAGCAGGCATCTGAACGATTTTGGGGAGCAGTTGGGATGACGTCTACAAGGGCAGCAGAGTTTGCCGGTTCTTGCTTAACTGTCTTGAAGCTGGCCAGGAGGCAAAAACTGAGGGTCATTAACAAACACTTAAACAAACAGTTAAAGACTAAGTATGACAGCCAGAGGGCTTAGCTGGGAGCTGACAAAGAAGCTCTTATTTCCTGCAGGAGAAAAGCTAACAGAGCTGAGGAACCCAAGCAGAACTCCACTGTGGGAGTTTCCGAGCTGCAGACACTTGCACGAGCTCAGCCCAGACTGGTTGTGAGGCTGAGGGCAAAGCCCTGGCTGGAAAACCTTGGCCCTGAAATGTGGGACGGAGACATCAGCTGGGTGCTCTGGGCTTGTTCACATCCAGGGGATGCCTCCCTCCCCCATGCGGTGCCCCTGCAGAGGTAGCCCACCTCTTCCTAGTTAGAATTAGCACTTCCCAGTGCCGGAGGGTGCTACAGAGGCCTCTCCCTGGCAGGCCCTCAAGGAGCTGCTCTGACTTTCTGGTAACTAAGAAGAAACTCCAGGACATGCGGGGCTTCATCAGGGAGGAAAGTAACTCTGCGACGAGAGCTGTATGAATCAGCTAGCATGTACCACCCGCTGCTAGAGAAGGACCTCACAGATTAGATTTGAGGGTTCTTGATCAAGGGGCAAGAATGTAGGACTCATAATACTTTGACTCAGAGGTGCTTTCTTGGGACATGGGATTTCATGCCTGAAGTAGTCTGGTGGTTGAGACAAACCTAATTTAGGGTAGCTATGGCAGACAGCCTGCAACATGGCCCCACGCCTCCTGGTACTCCTCTTCCCATGGGTCCCTTCCCACTGAGTATAGGTTGGACGTATGGGCCCACTTCTACCATGAAGAATACAGCAGAAGTGATGGGATGTCACTTTCCTGAGTAGATTGGCTAAAGACTCGGGCTTTCTGAGGCTAGTCTTTCCCTCCCAGAGTCCAGCCGCCATGTAAAGAAGTTCAGACTGTCTTTCAGGAGAAGCCACATGGGGAAGAAAGATCCTGGAGGATGAGAGGCCACGTGGAGGAGAGTGGAGGCATCCCAGCCAGCACCATGGACCAGCCGTGTGAGGCTTCTTGGAAGCATGCCCTCCAGACCCTCATCAAGGCTTCAGCTGATACAACCCCTGGCTGACACCTTGACGGCAAGCTCACGAGAGTCCCTAAGCAGGAAGCATTCGGCCAAGCCACTTCCAACCGGACCCACAGACAGTGTGACATAAGGTGTATTTGTTGTTTTAAGCCACTAGGTTTTGGGAAATTTGTCCACCGCAACTGACAACAAAGTCAACGGCGCTCAGAGGCCTGGAGAAAGTGATGGCCCACAAGGAACACAGTGCTTTGCTCTGAGAGCCGGTACAGGGAGACCAGCTGGCTCAGGAGCAGGACTGTAGTCAGCCTAGTAGCAGCCCCGGCCCAGCGGCTGGCTGGAGGGGCCGTGTGCATTTTACCTGAGATCAGTAAGGCCTAAGGTACACAGCAGGTGGCTCCTGCTGGGGTGAATGTGTGTTTTATTCTCATTAGAAAAGAGGATCAGTTGCCATTATCATGAAACTGACCAAATGATAGTTCTGCTTCCAGGCTCTTTTACTCTCACCTTCTGTCACATACATTTCAGTCAGCTGGGTCCCCGGGACACCCCACAGAACATCACACGGACCCATCACGCCGAGGGCAGCAGGCTGATCAGACAGACGAGGAAGAGGCGGCCAAACGCTGGAAGCCTCGGTAAGACGAGTACAGCCCGCAGGGTGGGGTAAGAATGTTCTGAAGGTTCAGGGACTAGCCACGCCACTGGGAGGTTTTTAGGGGTCCAGTGGTCCGAGGTGTCCCAGAATATCCCCTTTAAAGCAAAAGACAAATTGCGGAAAGACCCCGTGGGAGAATCGTGATGCAGCCCAGGTATTCTAGAGCAAGGGCATGTAATCTACAGCAACAAACATAGAGCTTTGGAGAAACAATGTGATGCGTTGCTGACCCTGGCAGAGACAGAACGCTTGGCCCCTGGGAACAAAGTGATCAGGTGTCTGAAGTGCCTCTGATGAGCTTGCTTCCAACAGATCCATCAAGTCAGCAAGCTGGGTGGGACCAGCAGCAGTCCTGCTGTTGGAAATGGTTTGGGATCAAGCTGCATGGACAGAGAGTCTAGACTTCCGGGTAACCTAGCACCGCGGCACAGACGTCCCTGAGCTGGCCTGCACCTGGGCCGTGTTGTGTGTCCTTAAGAGCAGCTGAAGGAGGGTGAAGAAGGCCTAGCTTGGTTTACACACAGGTTGGTCTGACATAAAAGAAAAACGAATGTTGGCTGCGTTACAGCCACATTCAAGAATGGTTGTGAATGGATGGGAAGGAATGGAAAAATCTCACGAGTGGCTGGAACTGCAAGTGATCATCCATTTCATGTGAAAGGAAAAGTGGTCTGAGAGGAGAATAGAGAAAGATTTATGGGCAGAGGCCATCAGGTCAGCGGATCAGGAGCCTGGAGGAAAAGGGACTCCTCAGTGGCATGAGGCAAGGCCTCTGGAGTCTGTGTGGCTTTGACATAGAGACTTGAGACAGAAGATCAGAATGGCATTGCCTGAGAAAAGAACAAGAATTCTGAATTTTCGGTCACCACCCTAGAAAAAGACGAGTTGGATGCTTCAGACTTAACATGCCCCGACCTGAACTCCTTGACCTCAGCCTCTCCCTGCGCTTGCTCCTCGTAGCTTTGCCAATCCCAGGCTTCAGTTGCCCAGCCCCATCCAGCTGGAGCCATCCTTGAATCTGCTCTCTCTTTACAGCCTCTATCGGCGAACCCTGTTGTACCTTGAAGCTATTTGCAGAATTGGAGCACTTCTCAGTCTCCCGCGCCCGTCAGTCTGCTCCCCACCACCGGCGGCTCTAGCCAGCTTCCGAACGGGCCTTCCGGCTTCTGCCCTTGCCCCACTATGGGCTGAACTGTGCTCTCCCCAAATTTACGCCTTGAAGCTCGAACCCCAGGACCTCAGAACAGGACTGTATTTGGAGACAGGGCCCTGAGAGAGGCACTTAAGTTAACACGAGGCTTTAAGGTGGGCCCTTCTCCAATCTAACTGATATCCTCAACAGGAGGAGGACATGTGGGCACACAGAGAGACACCTGAGACATGTGAGCACAGAGCCCACGCGAGGACACGTGCAGAGGGACTCAGAAAAAACCCACACCTCCCGACATCTTGATCTCAGACTTTCAGAACGGTGAGAAAACCCACGTCTGTTGTTTCAGCCACCCGGTCTATGGTATGTTGTCACGGCCTGCCCTAGTCGACTAGCCAACAACCTCCACAGCCCATTTTTCACACAACAGCCAGAGTGATCTTCTGAAAGCCTATCAGCTCTCTGCTCCACACTCCCCGACGCTGCTCATTTCACTCCAGGTGAGAGTCGAAGTCTTCATGTGGCCTGGAAAATGCCTTTGTCCCTCTGACCTCACCTCTTCCCAGGGGCTGCCAGGTCAAACGATTCCCAAAGGCATGGTACACCACCTACTGCTGTCCCCTTTGCCCCTCACTGTGCTCGAGCCCCACTGATGTCCTGGAAGTTTCTCAGACACATCAATTGCCCTCCTGCTTTGTGGTCTTTGCACATGCTGCACTCTGTGCCCCAAACACGCATCCCCACATCCACCCAACTTACTTCTTCACCCTTCGGGTGGCTCATGTTATGCCCTAGAGGACATCCCCCACCATTTGGTCTAAAATGGCTTTACCCTCCCCTGGGCTCTATACGTCCTTGCACATGGTCTCATTTTTTTTTTTTTTTTTAGCATTTATTATCGCCTGATATACTGTCGCATTTCAGCGTTTACTAGTATATTGTTTATTTCCCTCAAGTGGAGCGTAAGCTCCTTGAAGACAGGGACTTAATTTTGTTCATGTGGCTCTATACTCAGGGCCTAGGAGAGTGCCTGGCACATAGATGTTCCATAAATGGTCAACTTTTTTTTTTTTTTTTTTAAATAAAGCAGAAGGTGGAATGGAGGCTATTTGGGTTACAGTTTAGGACTGGTCACTTCTTTGCTTGCTAAAAAGCTCAGACCAAATCTATGTGCTGTCTTTAGTAAGTATACCAGGGAATTCATACAAAAACTTCTAACTGGTTTTGTCTCTTTCCTTCTTTTGCTTTCACTTTGCTTTTATTCCTCTTGCTGAGATATGCTGTATACAATTTGGTAAGCTGTCTCAATTTTTGAAAGGACAGCAAGTTTAATGAAATGAAATCAAAAACAAATTTTAAGAATTCCTCCAGTTTCTGGCCTTCTGGGTTGGCTGTTTGATCTCTGGCTCTGACGGGGGTGGGAGAGAGATATCGTGAGTGCCCCCAGTTCATACTGCTGGGTGGACATAGGTGGCTCTTGTCCGCAGAGCTCCTGGGGGAATTCTTCTGAAAAGCTATAAATTCTACAGGGATCAGCAGCTGCAGAGGAAGAAAAGAGACCCTCTTGAAGAGCTCATGGTCAAAAAGTATGGAAAAACGGGGCTTTGGGGGAGGAAAGTGCATCTTCTCAGCCTCTGAGAGGTGGGGCCAAAGTTGAAAGGAGAGCTTTTAAATTTGCCTGCCCCGAAGGGCACAAGGGCAGCTCTGGCTTAACTGCCTGGGTACTAGCGAACACGGGAACAGAGTGCCCATTGTCCGGCTGGCTAGGTTCCCAGAGAATGGCTCTGCACTGGCTCCTCAGGGACTCACAGTGCCCTCGCTGACCGCCGGGAGAAGGGCCACCAGGGTGAAGGCTCTGTGGGGCTGGCGGCACTGCCAGCCCCGAAACACCGTACAGACAGGTAGACTGCACCCCTCCACTCCCTGGAGGTCAGGCATTGCAGGCTCAGCCCAGGCCTGAGGCCGCTGACCTCTGGGATCCAAGCTCCCAATCTCCTGCTCACACCATCCTGCCCCAAGACTGCCACGAGGAGTCAAATGCCGCCTAAGTCTAAAGCAGCTTCTTGTTCTCCAGGAGGAAGCTCTAAACTACAACTGACCCATCTGCCCAAGAACTGTGTAGGGTTGACAGTTTTCAGAAGGTTCACACATTACATCCCACCCTCTGAAGCTTTGTCACAGTCAAGGTGAGGCACCCTAGTGTTTTTCCATCACAATCTCTTGGCCTCAGACTCAACGTGGCTTTGGATTATATCACTTTTCTACTTTCTTTGCTTCTTTGTATTCCGTTGGCCAACATTGCTCTTCGTTGCTGAGGGAAGTCTAGTTGAGTCACGGGGGGAAAAAATCTAGGGTCCGCAAGATGGAAATGTAAGCTTAACCATTGTAGAGCAGTGGCTTTGCACGTATCATGATGTGTCAGAATCATTGATGCAGTGGTTCTCAAATGTCTACATGTTCAAGATCTGAGGTTTAGGTCACTTCTTAAAAATGAAGCTATTGACAGGTGAAATAAATCAGACAGAGAGACAAATGCAGTAAGATCTCACTTATATGTGGAATCTAAACAAAGTAAAACAGATGAACAAACAAAACAAAACAAAAAACAAAACTCATGGACACAGAGAACAGACTGGTGGTTGCCAGAGGGGAGGGGGGTGGGGGTGGGTGAAATGGGTGAGCAGAGGCAAGAGGCAGACTTCCGGTTATAAAATAAGTAGCAAGATGTCATGTACCTCACGATGACTACAGTCAGTAATACTGTATTGCAAATCTGAAATATGCCAAGAAAGTAAATCTTAAAAGTTCCCATTACAAGAAAAGAAATTTTTTGTAACTACATATGGAGATGGATATTAACTAGGGTTGCTGTGGTGATCATTTCCTAATGTATACAAATATGGAATCATGAAACTAACACAATGCTGAATATCAATTACACTTCAATTTAAAAAACTTAGAGCCTCAAAATCCTAAAGCCATCTATTTCATGAGTCTGAGGTCAGGCTAAGGAACCTACATTTTTATTTTATTTTTTTAAGATTTATTTATTTTAAAGAAAGAGAGAGCTCAAGCATCGGGGAGAGGAGAAGGGCAGAGGAACAGACAGAATCTCAAGCAGACTCTCCGCTGAGCAGACAGTGGGTCATGGGGCTCGATCTCATGACCTTGAGATCACAACCTGAGCTGAAACCAAGAGTCAGGACGCTCAAATGACTGTGCCATCCAGGCGCTCCAGAACCTGCATTTTTAAACAAGCACTCCAGGTGCTAGGATTCAGGCAATCTGCAGACCACACTGTGAGAAGTCCTAAGGAGCTGAATAAAGATACAGGTGTCTGGGTCTGGCCACACATGTACCCTTCCAGAACTTGCAGCCCTGTGTGTCTCCCACTCCAGAGAGGAATCTGGCACACAGGTAAGAGTGGGACCCACTGTCACAGAAATGCTTCCATTTGGAAAAAAAACAAGCCGGACTTGCACTTTTCATGTCCCTTCCTCCTGGGGCCCTCATCACTACCTGAAAATCGGGGTACACAGCTGTCAGAACAGCAACCCTGGAGAAAAACTCCCACAGTCTCCAGCTGCTGAGATCCGGAAGCAGAAATGACTACAGATAGGGAAAGCACGACTGTAATCATTTTAGAGTTTTTCCCTCTTCTCCTATGAATCCCTAAGGTGAACGTGGCCACCTGGAGCTACCCAGCTGGCTGGGAGACTGTCCCCCTCTGTGTTCTCTGGGAGCAAGGGACACAGGGAAGCAGCTGTATCCATCCATCATGCAGGAGCCAATGAGGCAGTCATGCCTCCTGAACGGATGCGGATTTCCAGCAGATGGGCTCCTCAGTGCCAGGTGCCAGGCTACTGCAGCTGCCTGGTCGACAGTGTGCTGCCGGCTGGGCTGTGAGCCCCTGGAGGGAATGATGAAACCTGCAGGAATGCTAGATTCCCGGGAGGGCAGACAAGCCCTCTGGGGAAGATCAGCAGCCTCAGCACCCAGTGATGGCTGATTCAGCTGCAGCATCTGTGGTCAGATGGGCATGCCGAGGCAGGCTGCTGCTCAGGGGGACTAGATAGCTTCACTGGGACTTTACAATAAAGCCGAAATGTAGCTCTGTATCAAATGAATGTAGCCCTTATTTCCCAGTCCTCAAAAGACAAGTAGAATCACGGGCCAGTCTCAAGCTTAAGTTCTTGCACTGATCTCCCAACTCCCATTGGTATCGCTGGGGTGGCTTAAGCCATTGCTGTCTTTCATTCATTCAACAAACATATACTAAGTGCCTCCCATGATAATAACTCACACCGTCTAAGCGACTGCCCTGACCAGGCATGGGCCTAGGCCTGCCAGGGGCATCTTATGCAATACTCGCCAAACTGTGTGAGTGACAGACTCTACTTTGCATAAGGAAACGGAGGATCACAGAGGCAAAGCAGCCTGCTTACGCTATCATAACAGTAAGAGGCGGTCAGGCCTTCCATGTGTCAGGCTGGGCTCACGCGATGCCCTCTTCTGGCCTTTCAGTTGACTTATCGCATCCATTCACTCACAAACCAGTCTCTATTCTCTCTGTGGGGTCTGCGCCTTAGCCCACCAACCCTGCCTCCTCTAGCACCAGCCTTTCTATCGGCCCTCTCGGGTGCATCTAGCCCTGAGGTCCCCAACTCGTCCTGATGCCTGGCCACCACTCTCCTGGTCTTACCTACACCCTCTGGCTCTTCCAGTGCTGGCCCATTGAACCTCGCTGCTCCTCGGAGTTCTCGGACACTCGGCCCCATGACATTTCTCACAGAAGTCATCCCTGACCTACCCCTCTCCCCATATGCAGGACTCCAGTGCGTGACCTCACCACATCCTGGGGATGCCTTTACTCCAACATGACATCCCACAGTATGTTGAGATTTTGGGCTTCTGTCAGCATTTCCTATTACAACAGTCTCATGAGGGCGCCTGCCTGGCTCAGGCGGTAGGGCACGTGACTCTGGATCTCGGGGTGGGTCGTGAGTTCCAGCCCCACAGTGGGCGTAAAGTTTACTTATAAAACAAGTAAAATAAAAAATAAATAAAATTAAATGGTTTCAGGATTGTGAATGAGTGCTGCTAGCATGCTACATGGCATGTGATGAGTACTCTGTAAATATTTGTCGAATCAACCAGAACAGATCCACATTCCACACCGAGGCATGGGCAAGGAAAAAGCACACCGATATTTTAACACAAGAAGGTAAAACGCAACCTCACAAATATCACTCATGCTTGGAAGGGGGGAAGCCATGACTGATTTACAGTAACTGAACTATACAGGAAAGGATATTACACATACGCTGAAGGCACATGTCAGGAATGTGACCACCTGGGCTGGAGTCCTGGCTTCCCTACTTACTGTGCAACCTGGGCCAGGGGATTTTACCTCTCTGAGCCTTAGTTCTCTCATCTGTAAGATAGGAGTAGCTAATCTTACAGGGCTGTGTGAGGATTAAATGGGATAATCCAAGGGAAGCATTTAAAAGTACACTATTGATGTTTAGTGAATGTTATACTTATTTCTTTGTTGTTCATAATATGTGGGTTTAATACAAAAGAGTGAGGGAGGAAACTAAGAAGATATACTAGCTGTAGTATTTTCAGAGTAGGATAAAAATTCCCAGGCCAGAAAAAAAAAATCCAAGTCAGAGCAGTGCCTGGCTGGCTCGGTTGGAAGAGCATGAGACTCTTGATCTAGGGGTCATGAGTTTGATCCCCACAGTGGGTATAGAGGTTACATGAATAAATATATAAAAACTTTTTAAAAAAAAATTAAAAAATTTAAAAAATATATTAAAAAATATATAAAAACTTCTAAAACTTAAAAAAAAAACCCTCTAAGTTAAAAAAAAAAAAAAAAATCCAAGTCAGAATTGACAACCAGAGGCCCAGATTTTAAAATTTTTAATTAGCTATCATATTTTAAAATGAAGAAACAAATAGTCTGATTAAAAATAGGCGGGAGGGTGCCAATGGGTGGCTCAGTCGGTTGGGTGTCTGCCTTCGGTTCATGATCCCAGGGTCCTGGGGGTCCTGGGATAGGGCCGAGAGGGCTCCTTGCTCAGCAGGGAGCCTGCTTCTCCCTCTCCCTCTGCCGCTCCCCTGCTTGTGTGTTTGCTCTCTCTGTCTCTCTCTCTCTCTTGCTCTTTCTCTGTCAAGTGGGTAAGTGAAATCTTTAAAAAAAAAAAATTAGCAGAGGACATGAATAAAAATTTTGCCAAAGAAGCCCTCCAGATTGCCAACAGGTCCATGGAAAGGTGCTCAACATCACTCATCATCAGAAAAATGCAAATCAGAGCCACAATGAGTTATCACCTCCTACCAGTCTGAACGGCTAGCATCAAAAGGACAAGAAGTATGTACTGGTGAGGATGTGGAGAAAAATGAATGCTGTATACCCTTGGTGGTAACGTAAACTGGGGCAGCCACTGTGAAAAACAGTATCGAAGTCCTTAAAATGTTAAAAATAGAAATACTATATGATCCAGTAATTCCACTACTGGGTACTCACTCAGAGAAAATGAAAACACTAGTTTGAAAAGATATATGCACCCTTTTTTACTGTAGCATTATTCACAATAGTCAAGACATGGAACCAAACCAAAGGTTCATCAATGGATGCAATGGATAAAGAAGATATGACGGATAAACAGTGGAATATTACTCAGCCATAAAAAAGACCTTGCCATTTGCAACCACATGGATGGACCCAGAGGCAATTATGCTAAGTGAGATAAGTCCGATTGAGAAAAACAAATACCATGTGATTCCACATATATGTGGAATCTAAAAAACAAAACAAATGAACACCACCATCCATAATACAGAGAACAGACTGACGGTTGCCAGAGGTTAGGAGGCTGGGGCTGGTGGGGAAGACAGGTGACGGGGAGTGGGAGGTACAGGCTTCCAGTTTCGGAATACATAAGCCACGGGGATGGAAGATACAGCACAGGGAATACAGTCAGTGGAACGGTAACAGCACTGTTTGGGGACAGATGGGAGCTAATTGTGGGGAGCAGAGCATCACGGATACACTCCTCAAATCACCATGTTGTACACCTGAAACTAATGTGTGTCAATTATACCTCCATTTTAAAAAAACCTAGTCTCTTTTAAAAAATGGAGAAACTTCACATTAAGAGAAAGAAGTCCAGAGTTCTGCCTCTGACTGCCCAGTGATTCCCCACGTGAGAGTGGGCCCGGGCTCCAGCTCGCCACAGCCCCTCCCAGCCCGATTGACCTGCTTCACACCACACGCCTTTCCACCATGACTCCTGCAGGCCAGGATGCCTTCTCGGTACCGATATAATTCATTCTTCTGCACAGTTCTCTGCTCAGGAACCAACTCCAACTTCATCTGTTACCTCCTCCATCTGGGGACCCATCCAGCCTCACTTCCCACGACTCTGCATCATATCCTCCAGCCCCCACAGGCTACCACGGCCCCTCGCACTCCGGCTCCTTCCTGCTATGGGCTGGAAGGGCCCCTCCCTCCCCTCTGCTCACTTGGAGCCCCCTCACCTGCCAAGGCTTAGCTCAAGTCCAACATCCCTCAGGAGCTCCTGCCACACTCTGCAGCCCACAGCGCAGTCTCTCTTTCCCAGGCTTGCACTGCACGGGGACAGGAGCAATAATGGTCAAGTGCACTCAGGTATTCTCAGTCTTTATCTTGAACCAAAATCTGTCCTTGTTCCCTCTGTTCTCTCCTTTTCCCTGCCTTCTGGGGTCTCTGTCCTTGCTGAATCTATCCCCGGGACTTTGCAACCTAAAAACCAGAATGGGGTGGAGGGGAATAGGACAAGAGTTGGGTGAGGTTAGGGGCAATAAAAGAGAAAACTGGGCCAAACCCAGGGTGGGCGGTGAGCAGGAAGGAAAAGGAGGGGGCTGTAGCAGCAGCTGGGTGTGAGAGAACAGAAAAGCAAGGAGAATGGTGGGGGGCGGGGCGGGGAGAATTTTGTAATGTGCACGCTTCCATTCTGTTCCCATGAGCAGTTAGAACCACACCATTCAGAGCCCCCTTGGTGTTTGGTTTTCTTGGTCTTTGATTTGGCAATCCCACGTTCTACAGGTGATTGGAAGCTCGTAAGGGCTGACACTTCACTTAGCACTCCTTTCCATCTCTCAGAGCCCAGGGACTGCACACGTTCACGCAGAAAGACAGACCTCAGTGTCCTCAGGTGTTCTCAGGTAAGTGACCCGAAGAAGATGTCAGGCATCAAGAACCTGGGCTCTTCGATTTCACATCTTGGCAGAAGCATAACAAGATCAAATAACAACATGGTTTTGCATCCCAGCCAATATCCTGGAAGATGCTCTGGACTAGAAAGCAGTTCTCAAACTTGAGCCAGCATCGCAGTCACCTGGGGTGGAGACAGGGGATAAGCGGGAAGACGCTTGTTAAAACAGAAATCATTGGGTCCCGCCCCAAGAGCTTCTGATTCAGCTGGTCTGGGATGGGGTCCAATAACTTGCTTGCCTAAAAGCTCCCAGGTGATGCTGATGCTGCCAGACTGGGGACCACACCTTGAGGAATCTGGCTCTAGAGTCCAGGGCGGAGGTCCAACTCAAAAGTCACACCACTGAACCACTTTATCAAAAAAGTAACCGTTCCCTCCCACCCCTTCACTCTCTAACAGGTCAAGCAACCTTCCCCTTCAGGGTCTTTACTTGGCCCATGGACGCCCATGGCAGGGTGGAGGGTGCCCCCTTGTGGCTGACATGGAAAACTACCCGAACGGTAAAGCACTCGCTCTTAGCCTTTAAGAGGTTTGCCGAACTCATTTAACTGTATCGGCCTCACAAAAGATCCGGGGAAACCTGCGACGTTCATCATCCACCAGATCCGGTGCGTGCAGATGAGGGGCCAAAGAGTCATTTAGGTGTGCGATGTCAAGTGCTCGGCCCAAAGGTGCTCTGGGACAGCAGAAACCACGGATTCTCATGGTTTGGGATTTTGGAGGGTGCGCAGTGTTTGAGAATAGTCCAAACTGGATTATTCCCCGAATTCTCTGTTGGAGAATATACTTCAGTCACAGAAATTAGAACTGAAAATTTCAAAGCCCTGTTAGCACTATGCGACTAAGAAGGGTCCCTGAATGAGTTCGAACGATGTTTTTCTCCCGAACTTTCCGGAAATGAGAAAGCAGGCATTACTGAGCGCGAGGGCGCGAGCAGCTGCCGCTGATCGGAGCGCACGGTGTCTCGGCTTTTCGCCGGCCGTCGGATCCCGATGTCGAGTCTGCTGCCACCTGCCGTTCAGGCGCGGAACATGCAGGAGAAGGTAACCAGGGGACATGGTCAGCTCAGCAGGCTTTTCAGACCTGAGAGTCTATTATTACAGCCGCCTAGAGGGCTTGCTTGTTAAACATAGATTTCTCGGCTCCACCTTATCTGATTCAATGGGGAATGGGATGGGGCCTAAGAAGGTGAGTTTCTAATAACTTCCTGGGTGGTGGATGACATCTGTAGTTCTTATGCCACACATTTCTGAAGCTTGATTATTTATCAAAGTCTGTAAATGACCAAAGCCTCTAAAGCAGGGCTACTCTCCTGGGGCACTACTGATAGTCTGTCATGGGGGGGGGGGGGGATGCCTGCTGTAATCTGTAGGTTGTTTAGCGTTATCCTTGGCCTCTATCCTCTAGATACCAGTAGCAGCTTCATCCCTCCAGGTGTTTTGTTTTGTTTTGTTTTTATCTGTCCAGGTTTTGATGAGCAAACGTGTCTCAGACATCACCAGATGGCCCTGGGAAACAGAACTGCCCCAGCCCAAAATTAATGCTCTTAAAGGTGGGCAGATGTTCCTTTCCCATTTGGTGGACTGTGAAGACATCCTCAAATATTGCCTTAAATACATAATGATACTCGCATATAGTAAACTCTCAGCTGTTAGGAATTAAACAACAAAAAACATACCTTACATATACTATATGCAAAGCACTCTGCTAGTGCTTTTCAAATCACCCCCTTTAGAACAAAAAGGGAGAGAGAGAGGCAAACTAAGAAACAGACTCTTAGCTATAGAGAACAAACTAATAGTTACCAGAGGGGAGGTGGGTGGGGAATGGGTGAAACAGGTGATGGGGATTAAGGAGGGCACCTGTTGTGACGAGCATGGGGTTGTGTATAGAAGTGCTGGATCACTATATTGTACACCTGAAACTAATATTATTACACTGTATGTTGACTACACTAGAATTTAAATAAAAACTTAAAAAAATTAAACAAAATGAATTACCCTCCTTTAATTCTTATAATACTTCTTTTACTGATGACGAAACTAAAGCTTTGACTTGTTAAACAACTTGCCCATGGTCACGGTTATTGCCAGTGTGGGATGTGGGAGAGGCACGGGGAATATGGGGCTATCCAGACCACTGCAATCCAATAAAATCATAAAGCAAGTCGCAAGTACGAGCCACGTGTGTGATTTTACATTTTACAGAGGCCACATTTAAAGAAACACAGTAAAATTAATTTTAGTATAGTTTGCTTAACTCATCATCCGAACTGTTATCATTGTAACATGTGATCGATATTTTTTAGATCATTAATATATTTTGTTTTCTTTTTTGGTACTTAGTCTTTGAGATCTGTGTGTATATTTACACTCATCACACATCTCAATTTCCACCAGCTACATTTCAAGGGCTCGAGAGCCGCCCGTGCTGCTGGCCACCCCTCCGGACAGCTCAGGCCCAGACTCTTTGCTCAGCTGTCCTCCAGCCTTTATTTGTGGACCAATATGTGCCAATTTTACTTCCATGTCCTTCAATTTCTGCCTGCACTTCAGCCATCTTGTAAGACTCACGTACCTATTCATGTGCTCTGCAATCTGTTCTTGGAGTATCTCTACTTATTTTAAAATGAGGACTACAGTTTTAATTTATCACAGTAGATGCCTCCTCTGGTGACCAGACTGTTGACTACTATCTAATTTTAGTTCTGATGGCTCTTCCAGTGGCTGTTACCCCACACAGTCTGTGTTTGTACTTGCAGAACAGAGATCATTCATCTTATCTGATGCTAACCACAGAAGCACATTTTCGTCATACTCTTGTGCTTTCTGGTTTATCTTCCAACATCTAGGAATGTTCATTCTCATTTGAGGAGTCTGCCTTTCTTTGGCCCCTCTGCAATGCTTCTCCCTGTAGTTTCTCACACTGTCCTTTTAAAATGTTTCTTTTCTTTTTTTAAGTAGGCTCCACACCCAAGGTGGAGCCCAATGCAGGGGGCCTGAACTCATGACCCCGAGATCAAGACCTGAGCTGAGATCAAGAGTCGGACGCTTAACCAACTGAGCCACCCAGGCGCCCCTTAAATGTTCCTGATCACTCAGGAAACCAGTGATTTTTCTAGAAGATTTTGTAGCAAACCCTTAGTCTTACCACATTCGTGCAGTCACATTTTACAGGTATGAAAATCAAGATGAACTTAGATCACAAGGTCAACTTATACCAATAACAAGTAGTAATGAGAGCTATTGCTTATGAAATGCTTCCTGTGAGCCATGCACTGTGCTCAGCACCTGACACACACTGTCTTACTCACTTCTAATAGTCCCATGAAGTATGTGCTATTTCCATGGCCATCTTTGAGGTGAGGTGAGGAGGCACAGAGCATTGAAGTAACTTGCCCAAGGTCTCCCAGGTAGCAACTGGCCAAGCTGGGGGGTCTCTCGATGGGTCAGTTTGATGACAGAGTTGATCTCCTGACCTCTAGGCTCCACTGTCTGAAAGATATTGTGCAAATGTTATTCTTGTTTGAGTTTGTTAAGGATATGGTTCCCTAGATCATACCCCTTACCTGGGTTACTACACACCTTCATTGGGAAAAAATACGTATGTATTCTCGGTATTCTAGAGATGGCTTCTGAGGCTATAGGCCAGGACTTCTCAGGATGCAGCACTCTTGCTCAGACCAGGAGGCCCAGCAAGGTCACAACTGAACCCAGAAGAAGAGCATAGTGGCCAAAGCCAGGGTGCAGTGGGTCTAGGACTGGAATGTGAAAGTGGATGGTGAAGACAGGCTTCCAGGGTGACAAGGGGGTGGGGTAGGTGAAGGGAGACAGGGCTCAAAAGAGGGGTTGTGCTTTCACCTTGCAGTTTTGTTTCGTTAAAGACTTCAGCATGTTGCAGTGCTGACGTGGAGAAGATAAGAGTTGAAGACACAGGAGAGCTCAGGGAGGGGTAAATGGGAATCAACAAGGACCCTAAAGAGTCAGGACAGGAAGGCGTGTGGAGCCCATGTGGGGAAAATATGTTTGCCAGGTTTAATGCCAAAGCCTCTTTGCTCCTCCTCATTCTGTCACCTCCCAATGTCACTGTCTGATAAATTACCACTGTCAAAATGCCCACTGTCAGCTGGCTTGGGAAGTTAAGTGTTTATAGACTTTCTCTCCAAATGGGCACGACTTTTTATTCTTTTCAGTGAGGAAATGCAAAATACATGATGCCAGAATGTGCATCTGGGGGCAGTCCCATGTGCAGGTGACACGGTTTGGTGCAGGGGACACCGAAGTCTGTTTCCACCTAAAACAGCTCTCATTGGCTTTCTTGGGTTCTTAAAATATCCCACCATTTGAATTACCTTCCTAAAGAGTCTTGTTGAAATACAAATATGTCAAAACGATCTTGAAAAGAGCACCTAATATTCATTGTAGCATTATTCAAAAAGCCAGCAGGTGGAGGCCCAGTGTCCATCAGTGGCTCCATGCATAAACAAATATGGTTTATACATACAATGGAATAATAGTATTCAGCCTTAAAAAGGAAGGAAATGTTGACATGTCACAACATGGATGAAAGTTGAGGACATTATGCTAAGTGAAATCACACAGTCACAAAAGGACCAATACCGTATGTTTCCACTCATATGAGGTAATACAATAGTCAAAATCATAGAGACAGAAAGCAGAATGATGTTTGCCAGGGGCCAAGGGGAGAGAGCGATGGGAAGCTGTGGTCTAAGGGCATGGAGTTTCTGTTTTGCAAGACAAAAAGAGCTCTGCTTTTCTGCCTATTGCCTGCTCCCCTCTCCAGTGGAGCAGTGCTCAGGCTGGACCACTGTCTCCAGGCTCCAGGCTCCCATTAACCTAGAGCCATCCTCATCTGTCTCCACTCTCCACTTGCCATGTGGTCATGGACTGCGACTTCATCAACCATGATGGTAAATCATCAGACATCAAGATCCAGGAGACTGAGGGTGGGCTGCCTTCTGAGGTGGAGGGGAAGATGGTCAGTGGGATAGAGGGCAACACTGATGACTTACTCATTTATGGCAACGCCTCCACTAAAGACCCTGAGAGCGAAGGTACCCAAAGCAGTCACTGGTGTTGATACTGTCGTGGACTATCACTTGCAGGAAACCAGCTTCACGTTAAGAAAGCCTATAAGAAGTACATCACAGATGACATGAACTCAACCAAAGGCAAACTTGAAGAACAGAGACCCAGGCTACAGAACAAAGCAAGCCTATCCTCGCTAATTGCAAAAACCACCAGCTCTTAATTGATGGAAACACAAATCCAGATGGCATGGTTGCTCTGCTGGACTACTGTGAGGACGGTGTGATCCGCCCCCCCTCGAAATGACTTTCTTTAAGGATGGTTTAGAAATGGAAAAATGTGAATAAGTTTGGCTATTACTTTAGATCTATCACCTGCTGTCATAACTGCTGCTGCTTTTCATGCCCACACCAGCTGCACTTAGACAACGGGTGATGGCCTCTTGAGTTCTTCATTTAATTTAAACTTGATTTATTTGGAGGAGAGGCATTGTTTTTAAGGGGGAAAAAAAGGCACGTAGGTTGTCTGAAAATAAAATCATTTAAACCTTAAAAAAAAAAAAGATGAAAAGAGTTCTGGAGATAGAGGCTGGTGATAGTTGCATGAGAACATGAAGGTACTTAATGCCACTAAACTGTACACTTGAAAGTCATTAAAAATGGTAAATTCTATGTCCTATGTACTTTATCACAATTTTTAGATTTTAAGTTTTTACCTTTTTTGGTCTTCCCCCGCCCCTTTTATTTTCTTAGAGACAGAGAGCATGAGAGTGCAAGGGGGAGGGGGCAGAGGAAGAAGGAGAGAGAGAAAATCCCAACCAGGCTCCATGTTCATCACGGAGCCCCACGCGGGGTTCGATCTCACCACCCTGAGATCATGACCGGAGCCAAAATCAAGAGTCAGAAGCCCAACCGACTGAGCCACCCAGGTGCCCCCCCTTTTCTCTTTATTTAAAGTAGGCTACATGTCCAGAGTAGAGCCCAACACGGGGCCTGAACTCACGACCCAGAGATCAAGGCATAAGCTGAAATCAAGAGTAGGACACTTAACCATCTGAGCTACATAGGTGCCCCTATTTTTTAACTTTTTAAAAAAAAATTTTATTTTTAATCTCTACACCCAATGTGGGGCTTGAACTCACAATCCCAAGATCAAAAGTCACACATTCCACTAACTGAGCCAGCCAAGTGCCCCATCACAATTTTTTTTAAAAACATTAAAAACTCAGGTTATTTAACAGGGGCCTCTTGATCACTTGTTCTCTTCTATTGTTAGTTTGGCTCAGTTTTGCTTTTCAGTAAAAGAATATCAGTCTCAAGCAGGACATCAAGGGGCTGGGACCTGGAAGAGCGGGCAACACAGATGGCAGTCATGAGGAGGAGAGTTCACTGGGCTCTAGGACGTGCTTTGAGAAACACCCAATCTGAGATTCCTATCCTGAGCTGAGGGGACACTCCTGGGGGTCCTCAGTAGCAGGAGGAAAACGTGAAAACCTGACCCCTCGAGGAGTCACCACTTTGTGAAGGAGAGGCTATCTGCCTCTGGGTGGTGGTGGTGTTTGCTCTTTTACTGAGGGCCGCCTGGCCAGAGACCTCCCTCTAGGAGAGCAATAATTACTACACAGTTATGATGATCAATTAGGCTCCTGTGAGTCAGTGGCACTGGCTTGTCCAGAAAACCTTCTCCCAGATCCCCCATCTCACAAGCTGGTGTAAAGGGGGGGGCCCTGACACCATGTCTCAAAGTCAAGGGTGGGTGTGACGATGGTAGAGCCACACCCGACTAGCCAGAGGGAGCCTCTCAGTCTAGTGCTTTCCTTCATTCAGCCAGCACCTCCTCCACCTTCGGCCTTGGGAAAGAGAAGCGTTTTGGTTACAGAAAGTAGCATTTTAAACCTCTCTCATTAATGAGGGAGACAGAATTGTTACACTAGTTGGGGAACACTCAAGAAGGAATAAATTTCATTTCCATGCATCTCCAGCTTGAGTCCCAGGCTTAACAGATGCTATTTTTATCAAATACTTTCTATTCTGTGACACGCTTTGCCAACTTTCTATTATTAGACAAATCAGGAAAAGTCCACATTTGATTTCGCTTCCTTCTGGCTTCTCCCTCCTCATTTGCAAGACTGGTGGTTTGGGCGGGGGTACTGTCCTTTCAATAGAAGGTAAATGACAGGGAAATGGCAGCCATCTGAAAACCCAACTTGGTGCCAAAGCATCCTGGAAATTGGCCCTCCTTCCTTTACAAATGACATCGCGTCCTGGCTTCACCCCATCCCAGATGGCATAGCTGATGGGACGGGAAAAAAAAAAATACAGATTTTAGAGTATTTACAGCGTCATGTCTCCCCACCCCCACTTCCTGTGAGGGAGGGTTAGTCTTGGCAGCTAGGTTTTGGAGCCTTTCTTGTGTGGAATATAGGAAAATGCTGGAAGGGATTGAGTCACGCGGTGCTGTGGGTGGGGATGGCTTGATGAGTCCACTGAAGAAAAGGCAGGAATTACCTGCTAGGGAAAGCAGAATAGATCAGAAGGTAAGAGGGAGGATAAAAGAGCTAAGAGCCAGAGATGGCATGAACTCAGGGGGAATTTAAGAGATAAGTTAAGGGGCATTTTAGTTGTTGGTGGGATGTCATAAGGATTTGGGAGAGAGATGGGAGGAGATTTTCCAGAAACATTGGTGTTATGAATAGAACCCATCTTCCTGTTGGCATTTTTTTTTTTAAAGATTTTATTTATTTATTTGACGGAGAGACAGAACACAAATAGGGAGGAGCAGCAGGCAGAGGGAGAAGGAGAAGCAGCCTCCTCACTCAGCGGGGATCCTGGTGCGGGGCTCAATCCCAGGACTCTGGGATCATGATCCGAGCCAAAGGCAGACACATAACCAGCTGAGCCACCCAGGCGCCCCTCCTATTGGCATTTTAAAGAGATTTCAATAAAGATATAAATTGGTTTCAAAACTTTTATTTTTTCTTTTCTTCTTTTTTGTATGAGGGGCTGGGGTTTATTCAAGGCAACCTGGACGACTGGAAGCTAAGGTTAATATTGAAAGATGACCACCTTTAACCCCCCTTCTCCCATCAACACATACTATAGTTCAGGTATTTCAAAAGGGATTTGAACTGCAAATGTGTCTTATTCGGTTTCCTGAGAGTTAAATTTTTTTTTAGCCACCATTGAAAATTGTGATTTCACATTTAAAAAGCCTGCATTTCCTGCTTCTTTTGAAAAAAAAAAAAAAAGGAAAAATCTGGCAACATAAGACTCTCATTCCCATAAGGCAAAAGAGGCTCATGCTCTCTGGTTAACCCCAGCCCAGCACTCACGTAAGGTGTGCGCATGCACATAAACCTGACTCGCTTCCTGCGTTTCTACTCCCTACCATCTGGTAACAGCAGACTACACCACTGGAGCCTGCTCTTCTGCTCAGGACAATGGCAAAGGTTGGACAAAATAAAAAGAAAATCAACCTGAAGGGCATCAAAGAGTTAAAAAGATAATGAAGAGATGCTAAACCAAGATCTGGGGAAAGATGGGAATTTAGGGGGGCAAGCCCAACAACTGAGGCATCTTTTCCCCTTAGGATACTTGGTGCTTCTGGAAGAGACAACTAAGAAGCTGAGAAGCTAAGCAGCATGGAAGCAGTTTTGCATCCTAAGGGGACAAAAGTTGGAATTCAGGGCCTACCATAGGAGAGGGGGCCCTGAAACCCCCCATTTTAGGTGAGGGCCCTGACAGACTGTACCTTAAAACTGAAGAATAGGAAATAGGCCACATTTTGCAGGGTCTCAGCTCAGCCACCAATGAGCTTCATTCTTCAAATTGGATTAAGGTGATCCTAGATTGCTAGTATTCCCAAGTGCCTAGCAGAAACAAATGTAAATATTCATTGGAGGAATAGTACACATTAAGGTCTCATGTTACTTCTACAAACAATTTTCCACACACGATTGCTGCACGTGTGAAAATAACCAGGCACATAAGGAATAAGACAATATGAATGAGATCCAGTGGAAACAACTACAATAGAAACAATCTCAGAAAACTACAGTTGCTAGCATTATCAGGCAGAGACTATGCAAAGGAGATAAAAGATTAAAAATTCTGGCAGAGGGGTGCCTGGGTGGCTCAGTAGGTTAAAGCCTCTGCCTTCAGCTCAGGTCATGATCTCAGGGTCCTGGGATCGAGCCCCGCATCGGGCTCTCTGCTCAGCAGGGAGCCTGCTTCCCCCCTCTCTCTGCCTGCCTCTCTGCCTACCTGTGATCTCTCTCTCTCTGTCAAATAAATAAATAAAATCTTAAAAAAAAATTCTGGCAGAGAACTAGAAACTTAAAAAAAAAAAAAAAAAAAAGACGATGGTTTGAAAAACAACCAAACAGAAATGTAGAATTGAAAAATATAATAACAAAAGTAAAGAGCTCAGTAGATGAGTTTAACAGCTGACTAGACACGGTTAAAAGGAGAAGTGATGAACTGGGTAGTAGGGTAGAAGCAAACATCAGAATGAAACATGAAGAGACAAAAATGAAAAATGCTGTGAGAGAATAAAAGATACGGAAGACAAAGTGAAGACTGAAGTTCTAGAATAAGAGAGACAATAAGGCAGCAGTAACATTTGAAGAGAAAAATAGTTGAGAAATTGCCAAAATTGACTAAAAGTATCAAGCCACAGATTCCAGAAGCCCTGAGAACCCCAAGCATGATAAATAAAAAGAAAGCCACACCTAGGTACATCACATTAAATAGATGAAAATCAAAGACAAAGAGAAAAAAAGTTAAAAGCAGGTAACATTACTTGAAAAAAAAAATGAATAGACCATTAGCTTACTTATTGGCAGAAACAATAGTAGCTAGAAGTTAGTAGAATTTAAATACCTTTAAAGTGTTCAGAGAAAACCTAGAATTCCATACCCAATGAAAGCCAACCCGTGATAATAAAAGTGAAATTAAGACATTTTCAAGATTTTTCACCAGCAGTAGATACTAAGGCAGTGTTCTTTAAGCAGAAGGAAAATGATTTTTAAATGACAGTTATAGATATAAGAAGAAATGAAGAACAATGGCTAATTTGAAGAATCCAAATGAATTAGACTATATAAAATTACATAACAATGTCCACTGGGGATTTAAATTTTTAAAATATATGACAAGTATGTACAAGTCAGAAGGGAGGGGGTGAATGAAATTAAAATGGTCTACGATCCTTGTATTACTGTGGAAGAAGATAAAAATACCAATTAACATTAGACTTTGATAAGTCAAAGATACATATTGTTACCTAGAATAACCTCTAAAAGAGTAGTAAAAGAAGTGTATCGCTTCCAAGGTAATAGAAATATAGAATATTCAACCACATCAAAACAAGCAAGAGAGGAGGACAAAAAGAACATAGGACATGTGGGACAAATAAAAGCACTTAAAAGATGGTAGATTTAAATCTAAATATATCAGTAATTACATTAAATGTTAATGAACAAAATACTTCAATTAAAAGTGAAAGAGTATTGAACTTGATAAAAAAATCTACATACTAACTATAAGAAATATATCTTAAACATTAATTTTTAAAATGTTCAAAGGGTGGAAAATATGTAAATATTAACTAAAGTTATATTAATAGTATGTGTTAATATCTACTAATGTATATATATATATTTTTAAAGATTTTATTTATTTATTTGACAGAGAGAGAGTGATCACAAGTAGGCAGAGAGAGAGAGGGGGAAGCAGGCTCCCTGCCGAGCAGAGAGCCCGATGCGGGGCTCGATCCCAGGACCCTGAGATCATGGCCTGAGCTGAAGGCAGAGGCTTTAACCCACTGAGCCACCCAGGCGCCCCTCAACTTGTATTTTAAGGCAAAAATCATTACTACAGCTAAAAAAAGATACATCATAATAAAAAATTTAATTCACAAGGAAGACACAGTGATTATAAAACTTGTACACATCTTATAATGCAGCTTTAAAAATAGGAAGCCAAGGAGCCCCTGGGTGGCTCAGTCAGTTAAGCATCTGACTTGAGTTTGGTGCAGGTCATGATCTCAAGGTCATCAGATTGAGCCCCGCATTGGGCTCTGTGCTCAGCAGGGAGTCTGCTTGAGATTCCCTCTCTCCCTCTCAATCTACCTCTCCCCTCTGCTTGCTCTCTCTCTCTCTCTCAAATACATATTTTTTTTTTATAAACCTGAAGCTAAGATTGATAAAACCACAGGATGAAGTAAGCAGATAAATGAGTAAGGATACAGATTACTTGAACATGATTTGCAAATGGCTTAATGGACATATACAGAATATTGCACCCAACAATAACAGAATTCAGGTTCCTCAAAAATTTATGTGATTCTCTACCTTCCAAGAAAAAAAAAAGGATTGAAATTCTCCATCTCATTTTATGTTAGGTGTGGCCATAGGACTATTTTTGGCCAATGAAATATGAGCAGAGGTAGCTTCTAGATGCTAGTGTATTACTAAGCATATCTCCTTTTCCCTTCCTGAAAGTGGTGGTCTGGAGTTCCTTGACCTCCTTGAGCTCTGGATCCTTGATTAAGGATGATATGGAGCAAAGCTCCCCAGACAACCTGGAAAGGGACCCGATGATATTCATGAATGAGAAATAAACCTTTTTTATTTTAAGTCACTGACATTTGGGGTTAATTATAACCACAGTATAACCTAGTCTATCCTGACTAATATAGGTATAAAAAGAGGACCGTTTTTCAGGCACAGAGGCGAGTCTATTGTATTCCCAGGAATCCACTATGGCTGAAGCTCCAGGGAGGTGGGGGTGGGAACAAGGCTAGTAAGAGAGAGCAGCTCCCAAGAAGAGCCCTAAGTAGACTTGCTGGAGGCAAGTTTGGAAGGGCTTTGGATGTAACAGTAAGGAATGGATATTGTCCTGGAAGTTGAAGGATCTCCAGAAGTTGGTGACTGGTTGAATATTGCTAGTACTAAAGATGATAAACCAGAGAGAATCTAACTGATGTGAAAGGAGGAAATCAGGTAGAGGGCTATTCTCAGTGAACACGTTCCGGGGTTATTTTTCCACTTTTTAGAGGTAGCCATTATTACATTTGGTGACAATTTCTCCAGTCCTTACATGCACACGCAAACACATAACACAAACCAGCTATAAAAATCACATCAATCGTATTCTACCTGCTATTCCAAAGTTTTTTTTCCAGTTAATAATATCCTCATGGTTATTTTCTGTGTCATCTCTTGTTTCTTTCCTTTTGATTGGATGCTACTGTATGACTGTGTTAGAATTACATAACCATTCCCCCACTGACAGATATTTAGGTTGTTTCCACTGTTACAAACAATGCCTCAGTGACCACCTTCCTAATAATGTCCATACCTTGCTATGTCTCCTTTCTACAGACAGGAAAACCAATTTTCCCACTATTCGAATGGTGACAATTTTAGGCTGGGTCACAGGAACACAATCAGGCTGGCCATTTGAGGTGACAATTTTGGTTAAGGGGTACCTAATATGCCTCAAATATACCCAGAATAGGGTTTTGAGCATAGTGAGCACTCAAGTATTTGTTGAACGAATGAACAAACGAATCCACATCCACCGCAGATGTGTGTCAGGTCTGCCCCGTCCCCATCTATAACAGAGTTTCTCAACCTCGGCACTACCGACTCAGAGGGCTGCCTACTTTGTTGTGGGGGCTGTCCTTTATATTATAGCATGTTTAGCAGTACCTCTGGTCTCTACCCTCTAGATGCCGCTAGAACTACCCCAGCTGCAGCAACCAACTCTGTCTGCAGAAACTGCCAAATGTCTCCTGGGAAAGAAATCACTCCCAGTTGAGAACCACTGCTTTACAACATGGGTTGTACTTGTGTAAACACAAAGGCCCTTCCTCAAAACAACCTACTCTGTAAAGGTTGATCCTCCTTCTCCCGATCCTGCCATACTTACCAGGGCCCTTCCTCCTGGGTTCTCAGAGCCCTTTCACAGACAGTCTACATTGTTTTTTTTTTTTTTTTTTTTTTTTTTTTTTTTAAGATTTTATATATTTAACAGAGAGAGAGACAGCGAGAGAGGGAACACAAGGGGGGAGTGGGAGAGGGAGAAGCAGGGTTCCCACTAAGCAGGGAGTTGGATGCAGGGCTCGATCCCAGGACCCTGGGATCATGACCTGAGCTGAAGGAGATGCTTAATGACTGAGCCACCCGGACACCCCGAATCTATATTGTTCTTGGTTCAGATGTCATTTCCTTAGGGCCACCTTCCCTGACCCCTCCTTCATGAAACAGGTCGATCCTCCTTATTTTTTGTCAGTCTCCATTCTACATTCTCTAATCACCGAATGCCCCTCCTTAGTAGTTCTTACAAAGTTGAATTTTAGAGTTATTTGAGTAATTATTAAATTAAGCTGTTTACTTCACTCAGTTCCCTAAAGGTAGCCATGAGTAAGAATCTGGCACACAACATGTCAGTTTTTGCTCATAGTTTTTCCATCTAGTGCCAGAAACAATGCCTGACATACAGTAGGTGCTCAATTCTGTTGGATGGACAGACAACAATCTGTTATCAGTCAGCCACGGCCAGCTCAGGGTACAATGACCTTCAACTGGTCGTGTTCCTGTGCCTTTTGAAACAGTTCTGAGAAACGATGTTACCTATAACTACATTTTAAAGTTGATACGTTACATGTTCATCATTAGGTTCATTTGGCTTCAAGATAATAACTTCCAGCATAATGTAAATATTGGAAATGAAAAATTAAGTTGTGACATCATTCTTCAAATATACCTCTTAATCTGTTAGTATTTCTTATATTCGCTATGATTTGCCTTCACAGTACTTTCCTTCAAAATCAAAGAATAGAAGAAACAAGTCTTGTTAAATACAAAAAAAATGCCTTAATTGATCATGAAAGCAAGCTGAATTAAATTAGTAAAGGAAGTTTCCAGCTCGGGGAACCTGGACTTGGAGATTTTTATATTTGGAGCAACAGTCCCTTAGTAAGATTTGTGGAGTGAGGGATATGCTTTCCAGTAAGGGAAGGATTAGTACCAACACAGACACTTTCTCAGGCAAATCAGTTTCAGGAAAGAGTGCCTAGAGAAACTGAGGATTTGGGAGTCAATTCTCTAAAAATAATCCTTCGTACTCCCTTGTGAAGTTTTGACCACCATCCTGGGAGTAATGCAGTGTAGTGGCCTGAAGGGGGCAGTGTTGGACAAGCGGATGGACTCCATCTCTGGCACTCCCCCTCAGGGGAGCAGAGAGAAAAGGCCAGTTCCATCTGGATGCAGTGGAGAGCCCTGCGGGGGCGGCCCAGCCCAGTCCTCTCCAGTGTGCATGTGTTCACACCGTGAATTTTTCATAGGAGACAGCTCCCAGGAGAATAGAGGCTAGAGATTCTCCATCCTGTATCTAGAATCAGGGCCTGGGACTTGTAAACAGATGAAAACTTCTTTCTCTGCTTCAAGAACTGGGTTTCGGAAAGAAATTGAGGAGTGAAGTCATGTGTCTGAATCAACTGTGAGGATTTTTTTATTTTCCTCTTAGGAAATGAAAACAATACTGAAATCTCAGTAATTTATAGCTCAGCAGACAGTAAGCAAAGTGGCTATAAAGTCCTGCTCTGGAATCAGACAGGCAAGGGCTTGGATCTCTCCTCCACGGCAAGCCCACCTTTCCCAGGCTCTGCTTCTTGGGCTGTCCCATCAGAACCACAGTCCCTTCCACAGAGGGCTGTCTCGAGGAGAGATGAGCCAGCGCAGGGAGAGGGTTTGACACATGAATGGCATGTAGCAAGAGCTTAATAAGTAACAGTGATGATGGTGAAGAGGATGATACAGCATTTGTCAGGCATGAGTGTTTCAAAACTTTCCACTAATGTCTGAAGAGGAAAAATCAGAGGTGAAACACCAAGCCACTAAAGGGCTTTAAGTTTTAGAAGCCTAGCGGTTAGAAGCAGAAACAGCTGGATTGGGGGAGCAGGGAATCAGGGCTTCAACGTCACAGGCTCACTCTGTTCCTGCGCTTCCCTCCTTGACCGCCTCCCGGGCCTGAAGGCCCCACCCAGGTACTGATCAGAGGGTCTCTATGTCTAACGTAGTGTGTAAGTGCCGGCCATTTCTACGCGAACTGTATGACAGGTCCGCCAGCCTCAGACAGAAAAGTAATGGCATTGCTCATTATTTGCATCCTCTGTGAAACCTCAAAGGGTGGGGGTAAATAGTTGATCTAAAATTAGTAATTGGGACTAATTGCTGGGATGTATGAAAAGTGAGGTCCAGAGCAAGAACCCCAGAGTTCTGCCTTATACAGGGAAAGGTAACGGGGACTAGTTCAGAGAGAGGCAAGAGACAAGTTGGGTAAGATACCGGTCCTTTCACCTGGCAGCTGTCCAGCCCCCAAATAGCTTTTGTGTCCAGTCCAAAAATAAGATCACATGAGAGGGGAGAAATAAATACACAAGTGCTTGTCCTTGGGCTTTCTGTGGGTACACCAGCATCAGCCGTACTGGTAAGGGCCCGGAGACGGTGGCCTCCCAGCACCCCGGCTGCCTCCCTCTTCGGGCGCTCCCTGGCTGGGGAAAAAACCTGTATCAGGGCGGGTGTGGTGTGTGCTTTGCACTCAGCCCTTCTCTCAGGACTCCCTGGAGCTCCATTCACACCAGAAAAGGAGCAGGAAAGAAAGGCCGAGGGAGCCGAACCAACAGCCTCAACTCCAGGGGAATGAGGGCATGGCCTCCTTTTGGTGAAGGACACTCCCTTCTGATGGAGAATGGGAACTCCCTTCCTCCCACAGTGGCTTGCCTGCAGCGCTCCTTCTAGCTCCGTGTGGACACTGTAGGCTGCTGCAGCTGCGTCACCCCAGAAAGAAAGTGCCTCAGAGCCCAAGGAAAGAGGTGAGTGCATTCCTTTCTCCATGGGGGAGAGGGGGGGCTCGTTACTACAGATGCTGTTTGGCTTCATGCTCCCGTCAGGTGCGAATGCTCTCCCCTGCCCTGCTTCTGCCCCTTCTCCTCCCTGATCTGGCACCCCGGCAGGCTGGAGTCTCTATGATGGATGCTAGCTTCAAATACCTGTACTCTCTTCTCTCATTTAAGGCCAATTTGCCTCCAGAAAGAACTGGCTAGGTCTAGTTCTTAGCGGGGGAAGCAGGAAATGATTCCCACCAAGTGAATTATCTTTGCTGAGATCCAAGATGTTGTTTTCCAAGAAATCATTAGACAAATCCCATTATAGGAGAGTTAATGCATAGTTTTAAAAAGCCCTGCATGAAATAGGAAATAAAAGGACGTCAGCGCATTCCTTATTATTGGGCAAAAGGGAAAAAACACATACGGGGTGTGCAGAGCTTCCTCCCTCCTCATCCCTTCCACACTTCATCCTGACGTCTTAAACCCTGCAAAATAGACTTAACAGATCCAGGAACTCATTTCTTTGGTTGAGAACAAGAGGAATAAAATGGAGGGTTTGGGGAGAATTGTTCTGTAGGCAGAGTCACGGGACAAAGAAGACAAATTTCAGAGAGTCTTGGTTTCCCCTCCCAAGCACATGACAGGTACCTGTGCCCATTGGGGGTTGTGCACAGAGGTCACCATCACTTGCACACGCCTAACACTAACCCTGTTACAGAACACCCCCCCCCCCTTGACTATGGACCACAGATATCTATGCTAATGTAGGTAGGAGCAATGAATCAGGATGCTTTTAGTGGCAGTAGACTGGAAGTCAATTTGAAGAGACTTGGGCCAAAACAAGAAAACTCGCTTCCTCATGTAAGTGAAAAGGCTTCGGTGAGGGGGGATCCAGGTGCCCAGACGATGGCATCCTGCCTCTGTCTCTCTCCACTTCTTGGCCCTGCAGCCTTGGGTCATTCCGTCCCAGGAAGACTCACCGATGGCACTGGTGACATGGCCACCAGCAGCTCCAGGCTGACACCCTCCTGCCACAGCCACCCTGGAACAACAGGCACTGCCCATTCCCAAGAGTCTAGAGTCTGAACCGATGTGGGCACCGTGCCCATCCCTGCCACGGGGGCGTAGTCATCCCCACCCAAAACCACATGGACTGAAAGCAATGAAGGTCTGGGTCCCCAGAGATAACCAGGGTGCTAGTCCTAGGAAGGGGGAGCTGGATACAGGACAGCCACGGTCAATGCTGGCCACTCCAGGTTGGTCTTTTTGTGACGATCTGGATTAAGAGGTCAAGCTCCCCCAGCATAACGCCTCCTCCTCCTCCTCTCATAGTCCACAAAAATTAGTGACAGCAAGTCCCATAGTAAGGATACTTATTAGAAGTGACTAAAAGACTCCATGGCATCTCATTCCTAGAGACCCCAGACCACAGAAAAGCCACCAGAAGGCTCGTCTCTGGCTCAGTCCCTGGACAACTCACCACGCCGAGACCTAGCCAGGCCCCCAACCTGCCCTTGCGCACACGGATCTCCCCTTCCCCCTCACCCACCCCTGCCCACTTGGGTCTCCGTCTGCTCCACTGATGTGAACCCATCTTCTCTTTCAAGGGCCGGCCACAGGGCTGCCTCCCCTCTGGGCCTTCCCGGGCCCGTCCAGCCTTTCTGCCATCTCCCACCCTGAATCTGGACAGCAATGACGGTCACTAGTCCGGCTTATTGTATCTTACTTTCTCTCCTGGCTTGAATTTTATATTCCTGGGGGAAATTAGATTTCATCTCTTGCTCTCTGTGTGGTAATCTGACACCTAGCAGGTGCCCAATTAAGTGGCCAATAGAAATCCAGCCTCCCTGAATACCTGAGAGAGGATGGCTCGGTTACTTGAAACCCCACATTTTTATTTTAAAAGTAATATGGTAACTTTAGCAGACACAGACTGAGCTTGAACTGTGCGCTGCCCTTATGGCCATCATCTCAGGAAACTCTCATGACCCTACAAGTATTGCCATTATCCCCATTTGACATATGGGGAACCTGAGTCTCAGAGAACTGAGCTACTCGTCCCATATCATCCAGCTAGTAAGCAGTGACATGGGAGTTGGAACCCAGGCACGCCTGCCATCTCATTTCCGACTAAACTTGTCCCTGACATGCTTATCGGGGGAGCTTCCGGCTGCCTGATTTTAAAGACCAAGGAACACCGGTGACTGGCCAAAGGGCATGAGTCAGCTTAGATATTTTGGACCCATCCTCTGCCAGCAGAGCTCCCAGTGCCTCCATCGTGGGGGGGTCCTTATTAGACTGTACCCAGGACTGAAGAGACACTCACCTACCCCAAAGCCAAATAGAAAGTCAGGGGCAGATGGATTTCCCAAAATGAGATACCTCTGGGGCTTTGTAGAGAGTGAGGTACTTTTTCTATTAAATGAAGGTAGATGGTCTTCCAGGAAATGTCAGCTGGCAAGTGGGCTTTAGAATTTAAGCTTGCCCTTCTGGCCGCCCATCATTACGTAGACGGCCCTGACCTTTCTACCTTCAGAGGGTACCTTGCAGGATTTGGAAAGCAACCACATTCTGATCTCGAAGGAAACCAAAATCTTGAGAAAATGGTATTTTTTGTAATGTCTGTGCCTCGAGCATCCAGCTGCTGGCCTCTTATCTGATGCTGTCACCTGTGGGGCCCGTGAGGCCCTTGCTTGGAGGGTATGTGATTTCCTTGATGCACCCTGACCTATTCAAACAGGTTAGCATCTTCTCAAGGTCAGAGCCTCCTTGACTGATGTCATTAATCCTCACCAGTTCCCGCGGGAGGGTCGGAGAGCCAGCGCTCTCACACCTGAGGCACGGGGAGACTGAGTCAGGCCCCAGATAACACAGTGGCTGAGAAGGGCCCGGACTGGGGCTAGCAGAGCTCTGGGGTCTCAGCGACCAAGCCTGCTCACTTCTCGAGTTTATTGTAGAAAACAGTTAAAAACAAAAGAATCATATAGGCTAAGTAAAATTCTCTGGCAAGCCTTTAAGAGAAAAACCACGGTTAGACCCAACAGAAATGAAACTACAGATTCCCACAAAAACTACACAGATCTGTACATGAAAGTTCATGGCAGCATTATTTGTCAAAGCCCAAACAGGGAAACAAGCCACATGGCCACAAGCTGGGGAACCGATCCATTCAACACGGCCTCTCCCGACAATGAAATATTACTCAGCAAGAACTAGGCATGAACTTCCGAGGCACGCTGTAACACTGATGAACCTCAAAGACATTGTGCTTTTGATGGGAAAAAAGCCCATACCATATGAGTCAATTTCTATGAGACGGCCAGAACAGGCAATTCTGTGGAGACAGAAAGCAGACGAGTGGTTGCCTAGGCCTGGCAGGAAGGGGGAATGGGGAGTGATTGCTACCGGGCATGGGGTTGCTTTTAAGGGATGACAAAAATGTTCTAAAATTAGTGGTGATGGTTGCACAAGCATGTGAATACACTGAAACTGTTTGACTGTTTACTTTAAATGGGTGAACTGTATGGCATGTGAATTCTATCTCAAACTTGTTTCAAAAACCAAACCATGGCTAATGAAATAATGAACCCAGTGACAGCACTTCACGGCAGGATGTGGGCTCACCCATGGGCTCTGATAAGCTCAGGTCATCTCCTGCAGAGCCCCACCCCCCACCCCTGACAATCCCAAGGGATAGGAACGTAGATGGAAAAGACGGGAGCCTTTGATTTCTCCACAGAGACTCCACGAGGAGGAGTTCTGACCCCCTCTTTCCCGTGTAGATTATTTACGATTTTATGGAATCAATCTCACTATTCTCTTCTCATTTCTGGGTTTAAAGTCAGGCTTCAAAAAGCGTTCTCCGTTCTAAGATTATAAATCTTCCAGAACTTAACTAATGTTTTCCTCTAAGGTTTGTCTTCTTACATTTAAATACTCAACTGAGGATCCAGCTTGTTTTTGTTTGTTTTGCCAAATAGATAGGCAGTTATTAAATCAGGAGTTTTAAATTTGGGGTTCGATGGAATTGGCATACCTTGTAACTTCCAGGAATTAAATATTAAGAAATGTGAGTGTGTGTGTGTGTGTGTGTGTGTGTGTGTGTGTCTGTGTGTGTGTGTGTACGTGCGCACGCACGCATTGGGGGGGGCGGTTATAGATCTTGTCACATTCCCAGGGGTTTTATGACTCAAAGAAAAACAACCGAACTCTCTACATTTCATAGCCTGGGGTCCAGGTAGACCAGCCATGTACGTCCCAGTGCACGAGGCCAACTCCAAGCCAAGAGGACAATTATTAAACAATTACAAGGGAGGCCTGAGCGATTACTTCTGCGTAAAGTTCTTTGTTACATGTCTAGTGAGAGTTGCACCACCTTTTGGTTTGATGGCAAACTGAGGCAGAGAAGAAGAGGTGACTCTCATGCGCTCTCCCTGGGCCTGGAAAACTTTACGTTTTTATTCATCTGCTGACAAATCTGTGGAGCTAAATCATTTTAGCTGACAAAACGTGGGTCCTCTTGTCACAAAGAATTTGAGGAGGCTTACGGTCCTCAATATAAATAAATGATCAAGGGGAAATGAAACTGCCATGAAAAAGAAGGTGGCAGGCCTTTGTGTGTGTGTGTAGACTCATATATTCATGCACTAAATATGTATGTGACGCCCCCTGTGTGCCAGGCATGGGCTAGACTGGGGTTCTCAAAGTGTGGTCCCCGGACCAGCAGGTTCACCATCACCTGGGTACTTGTTAGACGTGCAGATTTCCAGGCCCACCCCAGACCTCCTGAATTAGAAGCTTTGGAGTTGGGCCCAGCAGTCTGTGCCTTAACAAACCCTCCTGGTGATTCTGATGTGCATCCACGTTTGAGAACCACTGGTCTAGAGACATCTAGGGATGTAACAGTGAAAAGACAGATGAAATCCTTGCTTTCCTCATGGAGTTGACATTCCAGTGTGTGTGGTAGGGGAGACAGGAAACAAACAAGTAAACAAATAACTGAATATATAACGTCCCAATGGCAGGAAGGTCTATGAAGGAAAAAGCAGGGAGATATGAAGGACAGTGATGGGGGCCAATTTAGAGCCAGTGGCCAGGGAAGAGGCAATATGAAATGAGATAAGAATGATAAGCAAGACCTGGCCGTGCAAAGAGGGGCAGAAAATAAATGTGTACACGTTAGGTAGAGGGAATAGCAGATTCAAAGGTCCTGAGGTAGGACTACATTTGGCCTAGATGAGTAGTACGGCTGGAACACAGTGAGCAAGGAGTTCATAGGGGGTGGACCTAGCGAAGCAGGTGGTGGTAGCAAGCTTAGCTTTTGTTCTTAGAACAAGTCAAAGGCAACGGACAGTTTTGAACAAACAGGGACATGATCTGATTTACCTTTCAGCAGGATCCCTCTGGAATGAACTCTAGAGGGTTAGGATAGAAGCAGGAAAATCAGCTAGGAGCATATTCTGATAACCCAGAAATACTGGTGCTTGGATGGATTAGACCAACATGCAAAGATCTATTATTAAGGGAAAAACAAGTAACAATGCACGACACTGTGCCTATCGTTTATGTGTAAATCATTTTTGTGCATATACACATTCAGATGGATGAAGCCAGTTTCCCCCAAAGGTTCCAGGAAAAAAAGTTAATGATGGCTATCTCTGGGGAGAGGAGATTAGCGAGGGTCATTTTATAGCCTTCTGTGTGTCATGCATTTTTGTCACATCTGTGAAGCATTACTTTTATTTAAAGATAAAATATTTTAAAAATTGAAAAACTGAGATCGAGGGAAACATAGAATAGGCGATGGGTGATCAATATCAGAGAGAGGAACCCCACCCCATGTGCGTTAGAGTCCTCTCCGAGCACGGGCTCCTGAAGCCGCTGGGGAAGCAGGCCGTCCATGGCTGAGGCGTTCTTGGGTTACCATGGGATCAGGCTACCGTCCGCCTGAGAACCACCAGGCCCTGTTTCTGTCCTGCGGCTCTGGTGATGTTTGTGGCTTTTGGGTCTCCTCAGGCAACTAATACAATTTCCTGTGAAATGTCTGCGGCATTTCTCTGCCTTGTTTGTCAAATCGCTTCCCCGACATCCTGGCATTTGGTTCTCCATGAGGCCAGCATGCCCTTCATTTAATTGCATGACTTGGCATAAACAGAAGGAAATACTTTGCTAGGGGAGAGAGTATAATGCAGCATCTGATTTCTCCTGTCAGCTGATTAGGATTTGTTGTGTCCCAGCAAGGTCAGATGAAATTAGAAAGAAAATGCAGCATGTCTGGTGTGTGTTTCAATAACTGCATCATTTCTGTAAGCAGGATGAACGAAGAGGGAAGTTTTAAAGCAAATATTGATGATCAGCCTCAAGATTCAAGGCACAAGAAACCACTGCTTGTAGGTTATGCCTGGAGAGGGGGAGTATTTACTGGGGGACATTTTGAATTCTGCTGATTCTGTCATGCTCTGGTTCTGCTGTCATGTTAGTGAAATTAACCGGTGACGTCTGATTTCAGAGCACCGATCACAGAATAAGTAAACGCACAGCAATGCCACATTCTACCTTTATCACCCTGCTACGGCTCTTAGAAGAGGTTTAGGCCACTTTCTCTGCCGGCAGCCGCTCCAGGGCTCCACTGTGAGTCAATCTCTTAGGATGCAGAAGGAAAAATCTCACCTCCACAACCAGCCAAAACATTTTAGGTGTGGAAGACTCTGGCCACAGCCACGCCTCTGTGGATAAACCTACCAGGCTTCTCCTAGGGTTTCTGTTGGTCCTGCAAATCTGCCGTGTTTTTCTTTTCCCAGACCCACCCTCTGCACTGCTGGGAGGTCTGCATACAGGTTGTAGCCACCACAGAAATAGCTTTAAAAGTGGTCTAGGAGCTTTGAGGGAAGAGACGGGCTCTGTTACATGGTCTGTAGAGGATCTGGTGTATTGTGGATGCTTAATGAGCAGCCCCACCAGCTATTCTTTGAGTGGACTATTTCCTGGCCCAGAGCTAGAGGGCTATTCTGAGGCCAGACTTCCAGGCGAGGCAACCCCCAAGTCCCTTCCCGTGCTAAATAACAGGCCAGAAAGCATTAACCTGATCATGTCTCCTGAGTCAAAACATCCGAATGTATATTATTTTAAAAGATAAATCAAGATGCTTGACATGAAAGTTGAAGTGAATGTGAAATTTAGGGGATGTTAAGGTGACATTTTTGAAAATTCGATATTGAGGAGCATTCTATTATAGTAAATACTTTAAGGAACCGAGGAGTCATTATTTCCCTGTAGTTGGACAGCATCATTGCCGAATACGAGATACGCAGTAAAGAAATTAGTTTATATCAGCAGCTAGGGATTATATCTGCCTAAAAGCTGTGTAGGTTTTTGTTTTGTTTTCTTTGTTTTGTTTTTTAACAGCATTTCACAACTGGATGGCATGGAAAAACAAAACTAAAATAGTGACTTACATGTGCGTTACCAGTTTTCAAAGCGCTTTCACACACTTCGGCACACTGGATCTCTTGATATAGCTGTGGGCTTGCCGGGAAGATGCGGGTGGCAGAGTCTCATTCATCTCCTGTGGAAAGGAGGAATCGGGGAGCCCCAAGGAGCTGAGCTGGCCCCAGGAAGGGCCAACCACACCGCATGGGCAGGACCCTGAGCTAGGGACACACCTGTTTTTAGTCACAGTGAGGGCTTTAGTGAGGGGTACAAACTTTGAGCTGCCTCTCTGTCCTCAAAATTTTTGGTCTGCTACTTAATGGGCTTAATTTCCTAACTGAGTGTTCTTTAACTTTAAAATCCATCATTCCACGTGCTGGAAAGTTAACATGCACCCTGGATGTAGCACAATACTTCTCCAGTATTGAGAAGGTGACTGCCTGCAATACTGTTATCTCTCTGGGCTTCCCTCTGACAATGTGCAGATCCTCAGGAAGATTATTTTGTAAAGCAAATTATGAGGCCCTTTGAATACGTGGACATGGCAGTTCATGGAGGTTCCAGTGAGTAAGATTTGGTGAAATCAACTTTTTCTGTACTTTTCAAGTCCCTTTTAGGAGAGCTGTGGCTCACCCATTACTGGAGTTAAGTGATGTTTGTGCTTCTAGGCCTCTGTCTCAGGGGATGAGCTTCTCTGGACTCATCCCCTCAGAAGGGATAAAAATGGCTCCCTGGACGCTACACACAGAACACATTAGATGCTACACAATGCGTCTGGAAAACAGGCTCCCGCCTCTACCCTCCAAGGGGAAGTGGAGAACAGAGAGCCTATTTCTAGTTCTCACAGGTCAATCTGTACCTGTCTGTCTGAATCATCAGGTGGGTAGGCTTAGACAAACACACACACACCCCTCTCCCAGACTCAAATGCCTACCTAACGAGGAGGGACTCTTCATCAATTATAGGAAATCATTAATCATGTTTCCATTTAGTCTCTTCAAAGATACCTCCCGATCTGCATCCTCTCAATCCAATTTCCAGCTTCACTCCCTACCTTCTGGCCAAAGAGTTCTTTGTACAGACAGCTTCCTCCCTTCCTCATCTGGTCCTGGCCAGTGGCATAAAGATGATGCCCGAGGTCCTTTAATGAAATCCCCGCCCCGGGAGCTGGGCTCACCTGAGGATTCGCTTGCCTAGCTCAGCAGTGACAGGCTTGACCACGGGTAAGGAATGACAGAAACACTCCCTCTGCAGCCCCTTCCAGCCCTAACCTGGATGGCCATTGCCTTGAATGGCTTTGCCACATGCCCTCTGCAAGGCTTGGCTCTAGGAATGGCACAGACACACACACACACTCTGCCACACACAGACACCTACACCCTGTGCAGGGATGCCAGATGACAGAACAGAAAAGGACTCTTTCATCCAGCAGCCTTCTGATTCCAGAGGAGCGTCTCTGAGCCACGACCTGCTGTTTCCCTGGCGACTGAGACTTCTAAATAAACAGGATTCTGCTCAGACAGGCCAGTAGTCCATTCGGCTCAGCCATTTGCCCCAAGACAAACCACGCTAGAATAACACCCAGGACAGTTGCTGCTGCCGTCTGCTGTCTCTCCCTCCCTTCCCTGCCGGCCAATAGCTCTGCGTTCCTGGGCCCGCTACTGGCTGTCCGTGTTGGGGGCACGTAGAGCTCTGTGTATGTCGCTGTGGGTGGGGTCCTCGTGGGCTGTTGTCTGAAGGCGGGTCCCCCCTGTGGATCAACGAGGCCAGAGAGAGACCCAGAGGCTGCCATTCACGGCCCCCTAACCTGCCCCCCTGCTTCCCACACAGCTCCGCAGGACTGGTAGCCGGCTCTGTGGCATGGTGTCTGGAGGCGGACCAGCACCCTGATGTGCATGCCACGGCCCGTCCCCTCTCCCCACACAGAGCTGCAGCAGCCGAGCAGTCCAGAGAGCTGGCGCGCGGGGCCGCTCGGGAAGCCGCGACGGCACAGCGACCCTGACACAGAGCAGGCTACACCCGGCGGATTACCTTTCCTCTTGGACGGAGAGGCGCAGTTCTCAGCCTGCAAGTTTTTCAGGTAAGAATCCGAGCATCTGTTCTAGGGAACAAAGAGCAGCTTATATGCAGACCTGAGGGTGTGTGTGTGTGTGTGTCCAAGTGCAAGGACAACAATGACACGGAGAGGGAAAAAAAAAAAACCGGGGAAAGTGAAGGCAGTAGGATGTTTGAAGCTGATCCCACTGGAAGCAGCTGTCCTGCACGGGAACACCCAGAAGCTCCCCTCTGGCTGGCCTGGAGCCGGGCTGCAGACTGCTCTGGGGGAAGGGCTTGCTGATGGCACAGCCAGGTAAAAATAGCACCTAGACTTCAGACACTGTAAAAATAATCATGCCCCATGCTGCCCAGCACCTTCCTTCCTCCGGGCTGCCGGGCTGGTGAGGACTGGAGGGGGCAGAATGTTCTTTTACCAAAGTGCTGGATGTAGCCCTTTGGTTCAGCAGAAGCCAAAATCTGTGGCTTTAGTGAGTCTGGCCAGCACACTCACCCAACCTTCAGCTGCCTCAGGAAGTCTGCTCACTGGATGGGCACCTCAGATTTTATCAACATTTTGGTAGGAAAGTCATGCTGCGATATAGGATTAGCTGAATGGGAGAGGACAGGCACCTGGATTACTCCCAGACAGACACCCGCAGAGGAGGTGCACGAATGGCTAGCCACACCCACATCACGATTCCATGCCCAAAGTATGCGAGGCTTCTAGAGAGGAGCACTTGACTAATTCAGACCTCCAGGTCTGGGGCAGAAGTCAGGCATTCAATCAAGTACCCATTTTTTCAGAGATCCCAGAGGAACCCACCTTATCTGGGCACTCGGGTCCAAGAGCTTCCTCTGTGACTCGGCAGAATGTAAACACTCTGTGCTTTTTCCTACTGTTTCAATCCACCACCCCCCCCCCCTTCTCTGCATTCTTTTCTGCTTGGGCACTTTCCCTTTCATTCCCCACAGGGATGTGATTGTTTATGATTTAGCTCTGTGCACACCAGTGGGAAGGCAAGCATCCGGCAGAGCCGGGCGCCACATGGGGGGCGCTGAGCCAGCCTGATGGGGGCAAAGGGTTGTAAAGAAATGAGCCTGGCTTTGCAAAGTGGTGTCCAGTGAAGCGTCGCCGGCTGGGTACTGGGGCCATCTGGGTGAATGAGTGTGGATTTTGGTGGAGCCTGTGATTCACAGTCACAAATTCCCTTTTCCTTTGTTTTCTTTGTGTTGGTCATTGAGGGCTTCTGAGGAAAGTCCCCTTTTGAGATTGTATATCTGAAGGCAAGATCATCCAATTGCTGCCGAGGGTGGCTGATGAACACTGGAGACTCACTGCTGTTGACCTTGCCTTTTTTAGTATGAGGAAATGGATTTGCAAATGAGGTGCTTAATCAAGAGCGAAATTAATTGCACGAAAAATTAAGGGAGGAAACACTGAGTTCCTTATAAACTGCCTCCCAAAACTGGTGTGTAGTCATACATAGATGGCTTGCCTGGTTGCAAAAAGGACTCAAGGAGGCATTATCTGCTTCGTTCGGTGGTGTGATGTCATAGGCCGGGAGTATCGACCACAGTGACTGTATTTGCGGTGGCGATGGTAGATGGACATCATATGCTCCTCTGCCCTTAGCACAGGGATGCCTGATCCCAGGACAGAGGTGTGCTCACTGACTCTGCTGACATGCATTCTGTGGACCCTGAGTCAACTATGGAGGATCAGAGTGCTACCAAGCCTGCTGTGCCAGCTTCTAGTAATCAGGGACGGTGGAGAGTGGAAGGCACGTCCCTTCCACTTCATCAAATAGGTGTGGCTTGGCTAATGCAATACTTCTTGATTTAAGCTACTAGAAAAATAATCTGCGGTCATTTGTACCACAGACATACTCTGTTTTAGGTAAATCTAACGCCTACACATCACAAATTACCGGAGAGTGAGTTTTTTTCCTTAAAAAAGGATCTGCTAATCAACCAGCATTCATTGGGTACTGCCAAGGCAACCCATCTCAAGGTACCACTGGATCAAGCCCACTCAACCACAGAGAAGGGAGGGCACCTACCTGGGTGGGCAGGTAATGGAGGATGGGCCTAGGCCGGCAGGATGTCCACTCAGCTGGGAGGCAGAGTCCAAGGTATGAGGACAAGGACAAGCATCTGGGTTAGCGGCCTAGAAGGAGAGAAGAGGGAGGAAGGGAACAGCAATGGTCTCATTCTTAAATATCACTACTTAAGAGAGGCAGCCTAACAGTGGCCAAGTGCATAGATTCTGCTGCTGAGCTCCCTGGGGTTCAAATTCAGACTGTGCCATTTATCAGTCCCGTGGCCTTGGGCCTCAGTTTCATCATCTGTAAAATGGGGTAGTAAGTTTCATCATCTGTAAAATGGGGTAATAAAGTACCATCCTTGTTGGTGAAAGGATCAAATGAGTCACGCTCTTAGCACAGTGCCTGGCTTATAGCGGGTACTATGTGAGTATCTGCTATTGTTATTACTGAAAGGTGGGTCTGAAAAGGCTCTCCACAAGTCCATTTGTTCCAAAACCCAAAGTGACGCTCTTTGAGTATCCACTAGGGCCACCTTTGGGGCACACCAGCACGGTGCTTTGGCTCCGGCATGGAGTTTTGCTTGCATCTCAGAGCATTCAGAAATCGAAGGGCTTCTCTGCTGGTTGCTAGTGTTTCCTGAGCCCCTACTGTGTGCCAGGTACTCTGCCTGGCTTTACACATAGTTGCTCAAGACCACCTCTCTGACTTTGTCCAGGAATGCCGGCCATGGTGCCACGTGTGAGGGGCATGCCCCCCTTGTGCCAGGGCTGTGTAGATGTGGGTGGTCCGTCAGACAAGACTCATCTCTGTCTCTTCAGGATCTGTGGTTTGCAAACTTTCACATGCATAAGAATCACAGAGGAGCTTGTTTAAAAGATCAAGTACCCAGGTCCTGCCCCCAGAAGTCCTGATTTAGCCAGGCCCCCAAGGGCCCCAGGATTCTGCATTTCCTGGGTGGGGCCCAGGTGATTCTGACTTTGGTCCACAGGCCACAGCTGAAGTCTGATCATGGCTCTGGTTCTTTTCTCTGCGTTACCGTGAACGAGAACACAGAGTCATTTGGCCTCAGTGACCATCAGCCTCTTCCTTGTCATCACCTTCTTCCCGAATGACCATTTTCCTGGGACTCGCCCCCCTGTGGCAGTAAGGTCGATGACACCACACCCGCTGCAGCCTGAGGTACTCTGTGCCTGGCACGGCGGCAAACCCTTCATGCTCGTCCCTCCCTCGGTCTTCAGAGCGTCCCATCGGTTAACTGCGCTCATTACCCACCTGTTACAAAGGAGCGGAAAGGCCCCACTGCTAGTGAGTGGCTGATCTGGGTATGAAGGCAGGATGAGCCCATTACCAGAGCAGCAGCAGGTAACCTCTGGGCCAGGTGACAACTGGGGTTTTAGCTGCATGTCAGTCCAGCCTTTCCCTTCTCACTCTTGGCGGTCTTTCTCAGGTTCAACTCCTCTCTTGCCCACTTCCGTTCCCAGTCTCCCATATAACTTCCTCAGAAGATGACGTGTCCCTGTGCATCCCTACCTTATTCTCCTTCAGTAAATCAAAAAGGACTGGGGCAGTGGACAGGCGGAGGCAGGTGTTATGAGTTGAACTGTGTCCTCTCCTTAAATGCATATGTTGAAGTCCTAACCCCCAGAATATCAGAATGTGACCTTATTTGGAGCCTCCTTTACAGAGGAAATCAAGTCCAAAGGACTTCATTAGGGTGGGCCCTAATCCATTACGACTGACGTCTATAAATTGGGGAAATTGGGACACAGAGACGCATCTAGAGGGACAATGACATGAAGACACAGGGAAAAGAGGGCCATCTCCAAGTCAGGGACAGAGGCCTGAAACAGATCCCTACCCCCCAGACTCAGAAGGAGCTAGCCACCGTCTACAAGATGGAGGGAGCCCTGGAACGTCTCTTTCCCTCACCGCTTTCCCAAGGAACTGGCCCTGCCGACACCTTGGTTTTGGACTTCAGGCCCCCGGAACTGCGAGGCGATATTCTTCTACTGTTTGAGCCGCGGCCTGTGGTACTTGCTACATGAGCCCTCGCAGACTAATACAGTGGGAACCTACATTCCCCCCGCAGGCCCTGAGTTTGGGGTGATCTAGTTTGAGGCCAACACGCTATACCAAGCTATGACAACGTTCTCTTTTCTTTAACTCATGACTGTTCTGTGGGTTTCAACGCTGTTCATGGGAGTCATAGGCAGGCCCAAGTCCCAGGAAGGAAGAAGGAACAAATAGCAAGGATGAGGAGGGAGGAGGGAAGGGAAAGTATAGAAACAAAGAGGCAAGAAGAAGAAAAGGAGAGAGAGTGGGGCCTGGGATGGGGGGCACTTGAGGTTCATTCATGCCCACGTCAGGTCCATTCCACTCCCCTGTGGGAGGCCAGCTGTGTGCCGGGGACCATGTTGAACACTGGGGTACGACGGAGCCTGGAATGGACGGTCCCTACCTTCAGGAAAGCCAGAGGCCAGATAGGGACACAGACCTGAAGCATGCAGTACTTCTCCTGAGTGTCTCAGGAAAGCAAATGCACTATTCGACCCAGTCAGGGGGTCTGGAAAAGCTTTGGTGCGCTCGTGACGCCTGGGTTGAGATGTGGGGGACTGGCAAGGTCCACTGGGTGAGGGATGAGTGTTTCAGATGGAGGGAAGAGTACTGCCAAGGTCACCTGGGGTGAGGAAGTGTGGAATTGCCAAGGAGTGGAGGAAAGGCCAGCGTGGCTGGAATGCAAGGAAGAAGAAAGAGGAACCAGCCAGAGTTCAAGGCCCCAGAGGGGGCTGGACCACGGCAGCCATGCTGACGATTTAGGTTCTTCAAATGAGAACCACGGAAGGCCCCAGAAGGAAGCGATCCTATACAGGGAAAACTCCTTTCAACAAAGGGAATGCTGGGATGGAGATGGCGACGGTGTTGGTTTGGCAGTGGATCCACCCTGAAGCCAGACATCAGGCTTTCTGAGCTTGCAAAATGGGGGTTGGCTGCACTGCCTCTAGGGACTGAAGTTCCAGGACACTTTCTCAAAATTGTTGGAGCCATGGTGGACCCTCAACAGAGCACGTTCTAGGTGTTCGTCACGGTCCCACTGGAAAGGGTTGAACAGGGACAGTTCTTTCCTGTCAGTGAGGTTAATTAGCAAGCCGGGCACCTCAGATGGGTTGACGAGGCAGCCCCCTGTTTGGCATCCTTTGGAGGACAAAGAGAAGCCTAGGAATACAAACTCTCTGCTTGCATACTTTGCCTGAAGCAACAGGAGCAGGCATGCATTCCAGAGGCAATGATTCCATGGGGCTGCAGAGAAGGGCAGAGATTCCGGTTGTGAAAGGGAAAGAAGTAAGGGCAGGAAGCCCAGAAAGACCCCTGAGGCTGTCAGAGGTGAGAGCGGTCAGAGAAGCACCTAAAAGGGGCAGGGCCAAGCCCAATGTTGCCTTATTCCTGAGTTCCTGGGAGCAGCAGAGAGCCCACTACCGCACACACACCATCCCTATCGCTGGGACACTTCTTGTCCATACCCGTCGTTGTGGGCACCATCCCCACAAGAGTCCCGGGGTAAAACTATGGCCATGCCTTCACCAAAGGCCCCAACTGCCACAAAAAGAACTCTCTTCATTGTTCTTTCTGAAGAGGGACTGGATGTGGCTAAGCAAGGATAAGTTCTTGGAGCACGCGGAGCACACTTTGGAGGAGGGAGGTGATTTTCAGGAAGGTGAGTAAGCAGCCTGAGGCCTCTCGGGGAGCAAGATCCCGACTCTGCTCCTCTCACATCTCCCCCTACCCTAGCCCCACCGGCCTCTTTCCTGTTCCTCTCTGGTGCCATGTCCTTGCCTGCCTCTCGGACTTTACGACCGCTGTTCCATCTGCCTGGAATGCTCCCCTGTTCTTCACATAGCAGATCTTTTCACCTTCAGGCCTCGCCTCTCTTGGGAGCTCCCCAAAGAGGCTTTCTTTCCTGTCTCTCCCTCTCATGGCACTTGTCCCAGTCTGTACTTTTCAATTTTTTCAAGACTTACTGTTGCCTATCTTCCCCACTGGAACACGAGCCTTATGAGGGCAGGAGCTCATCCATCTTGTTTCGTGCCGTATCCCTAGGACAGAGCCTAGCTACAGAGCTGGTGCTCAACAAATACAGCCCAATGAATGAATGAGTGAATCATTCAGTCTTAGAGTGGGAACGCCAAGGCCAAGGCCAGCTGTGGAATCTCCCAGCCTGTTGTTCCTCATAGCTCTAGAAAGGGGTGCATCACATCTGAAGGCAAAGCTGACAAGTTTGCACCAAGCGCCTCTGACCCCGATTTAGGGGAACACATCCCTCACGGGTCCCCATGCCATTCGCCACGTACTCTGGCTTAGCCAGCCTGGTCTCACCTCTTCAGAGAACTCACTTTCACTGCCTGGAAAATTCAGCTTAGTTGTATTATTCATGCTTAGAGATGAATAACGTCTTTTGGCTGATGGGCATCAAAGGCAAGTAAGTGATGTCAGGCACCTAGAAGGGAGACATTGATCCAGCGGGTTCCGGCCCTCGCACCCGTGGAGGCAGCTGGAACAGCACAGCTCTGCCTCTGCCATAAGTCGGGCGGGAACAGGAGTTTGCACTGATTAATCAATGTGTGCGAAGGGCTGCACCAGTACCTCTGGGCCCATAAAGAACCTCTAGAAAATGAGAGTCTTCTTGTCCTTCCTTAAGATCTCTGTCGGAGTTTAGAAATGGCAACAGGGGGAGAGCTGAGATGAAGGCTCCAGTCACTCCCTGGAGCCCACACAGAGCAAGGCTGCAGCCCAGAGAACATTCCCCCAGATCAGGGTCACGGGCTGCGTTGGCCCAGGCTTCTCAGCCTTTGGTGATAAGGAATTTAAGTTAGAGAAGCAAGCACAAAATCTTCGCCCCGGTGGCCACAGAAAAGTTGCTCCATTCTCCCTGGCTGTTCCTGGATGACTTCGCTGAGGGCTCCGGAAGCAGAGTTCTAAGTTCCTTGGAGAGAGAGTCAACAGAGAAGCCCAAGATTCATCTCACGGTTCCAATTCTGACCCACCGCTCTCATTACACTTTATTAGTTCAGAGTGATAGTCTGTGCTGCCTAATGGTAGGGGAACAAAATGGCCAAGGGCACGGACTCTAGGGAAAGGCTGGCTTTGAATTCTGGCTCCGACTCTCAACAGATGCCTGGCTCTGGCCAAGTTACATGACTTCTCCGTGTCTGTGAAACAGAACTGGGGCACCTGTTTCCTGAGGTTGTTGCCATGAGTATGGGCGTCAATAGAGGCTAAGTCCATTCTGTGTTACACCGTCAATGTTAGGTGCCGCTCTCTCGTAGGGCTGGGTTGAGACTGTAGTGCGACAGTCCGTGTAAAGCACCAAAAATGATTTAGGATGCAACACGTGGCACAGTATCTGCCCAGTAAAATAGTAATTATTGCTACTGACAAGTCTACAGTCTGGCTAAGGCTTTTTAGAAGCCTTTGAAAGGATTTAGTTGATCTAAAAAAAATGTTCCTAGGACATGAAGGTCATCTGCTATCCTGCTATTCCTCCATCAGTTTTTCATTGTTTCAAGCGACAGTTATCACCCTGTGCTTTCTCAGCGCTTTAAAATCCTTCTATCAGGGCCGCCTGGGTGGCTCAGTCATTAAGCGTCTGCCTTCAGCTCAGGTCATGATTCCAAGGTCCTGGGATTGAGCCCCTGCATCAGGCTCCCTGCTCAGTGGGAAGCCTACTTCTCCCTCTCTCACTCCCCCTGCTTGTGCTCCTTCTCTCTGTGTGTCTCTCTCTGTCAAATAAATAAATAAATAAATAAATCTTTTTAAAAATAAATAAATAAAATAAAGTCCTTGTGTCAGGAACCTAGAACTAGCCAAGGAAGCAATAGAGCCCTTGAAGAGTTGAAGCATGGAATAGGCTACTTGTTCAGTACTTTGAGGCTGTGGGTGTTCCAACAAACAATTGCAGGAGTCAACTTCAGCAGGCTCCTTCTGCTCAATTTATAAAACGGCTTTGGGATTCCCACCCATCCAGGGGCATGAGGTTCCTCACGGCACAGACTCCTCACAAATGCTGCTCTAGGGCCCTAGTCCGGGACTTTGAGCTTAAGTCATTTGAAAATCCGACTGCTGGGATGAAAGCGACAGGCTGGCCATAGGCTGGACTGGCCCAGCTTTTGCATCGAGGCTGTCCGCTGCTCCATCCCTCCCCACTGTGTGACCTCACATAAGGAACCGGTCCTTTTTATGCTCTGGGCTCCTTCTCTACAAGAGCTGCCTCTAGAGAGTGGGTTGGAGGTTAAGCGTGGCATGTAGAGTTCCAGCTGTCTCTCTCTATACTCCTTCCTTTGTGGCCTTCCTGACCATCACATAGCTGTGGATATGGAAAAATCCCAGCAACGATCAATGCGTTAAAGGCTTGCCAATATTCGCTCGCACCAGGTGACCATGAGCACATCATTTGGCTTCTGCAGCAGCAGAGAGAGATGGATTATGGGAAGGGGTCCAGGTCATGATCTGAAGGAGGGGATGCTGGCAGCCCCTGCACTCAGCTCAGCCCAATCTTGCACCACTGGGGCCAGGCCCAGATTATGGATTTTCAGCCCGCTGCTCCCTTGGTATGTCAGACTTCTCATGAAGGCCTGAAGATTCATGGTCTTCCTTAAAGGAGGGGGACCCCTTCCTGACCCACTCTGACCTTCCCCAGATGCCTCTCCACCTCCCACTGAGGCCGGAGGATTGAACACGCAGCTGGTTCAGGGTGGATCCAAATGGAGGCAGCACACATCGGGGGAGAGCGTTTCCAAGGCGATGTCCGAGCTGTCTCTAGTGACCCGCTGACCTGACCCTCCCTGCCTTACGCTGCCCCAGAACTGAGCCAAGCCTTCGGAGGGCGGATACACCTTAGGATGTCTGGCTGGAGCCCTACTGTGGTGGGAGGTTCGGATCCCACGCTGGGACGGGCCCTGGGGAAGGTCAGGGGGAGGGTGAGCCAAAGCAGGCTTCATCGCCTCTGTTACCTCCTGGCCTTTCCTTTTTCTGATGGAACAGCAGTCAGATGTGGGGTGTGGAGGCCCCTGTTTCAGCGAGGGTAAAGAACATCTCTTCAAAAGAGCTCTCAACATGTTTTACTGTAGGATGGAAGCAGAGGCTAAATTGGCTACTTTAAAGTCTTTTTATATTGCAGACCAAGAGAAAGACCTCTGGTGACTAATTAGGAGTCCTACGTTCGTCAGACTATTACACCCCCAAAGTCAGTGTTTCCCCGGAGTCAAGGTCCCTTTCTCTTCCTGGCCAGTCCCACATCCTGCTGGGCCTGCATTGGCCGCTCATGTTTCTCATTATCTCTCCCCCATCCTCTCTGAAGGCTTCTCACTCCACCCAGGGGTTTTATTTTTAAACTTGCACAGTAATGCCAGGGCTGAGCAGGACACACTGCCCACATTCCCGGGGAACTGGGCTGCCTGGAAAAGCATCCCCCTTTTTGGAGACTTCCTCCCTCCCCCCTTCTGTCCCTCCCTTCCTTTCATATTTATTGGGCACCTTCTCTCGGAGCGGCTGGGCCACAGGACACGGCAACAAAGGGAAAGATACAGTCCCTGCCCTCGGGGAGCTTACATTCTCACAGGGTAGGGAACACTGGGGATAGGCAAAATGAGCACGTATACTGCTCATACACCAAGTAAGTCAACAAATAAATACATGAAATCAGTGGAAATTTGTTCAGATCTAGTCTATAAAAGGGACAAACAAGGCATCGGAACAAGAGAAGCTGTGGCAAATTAGGTAGACAGGGAAAGCCTCTCTAAGGTGGTGGCACAGAAGAGAGGGCTGGAAGGATAGAAGCATCACACAAGCAAAGAGTAAGGCCAAGAATATTCTGTGTGGAAGAAAGAATGAGGGTAAGGTCCTGAGGTGAGCAAGTGCCTGGTGTGTTCTAGAATTCAAACAGAAGGCTGAGATACTTCAAGAACGTGGATGGGGGGAGACGTGCTCAAAATGGAGAAGTGTGCGAAGAACAGATCACAGAGAGATGTGGAGTCGTGTCGAAAGTTGGGGCTTTTGTCTGAGGGTGGTGGAAAGCCACTGGGGATTAGAATTAGGAGCTGACATGCTATGATGGACATTTTAAGACGCTTATTGGGTTGTGAGTAGAGGACAGACCCTAAGAGGGGTGGGAGGGAAGGCAGGGCATGAGTTTGGAGGCCTCAGAATCGTGCAGAAAGGAGATGATGTCTAGGCTGGAGCCAGGCCGTGCCACGGCTAGAAACAGGCAGACTCTTCCAAGAATGAGCCTGCCATTGGACATTCTCCTTCCAAAGAGTCCTAAGTATCCCACATTCAGAAGACGGAATAGAATACCAAGCCCCAAAGGCAAGAGGTGGTCAGACTCAGCCACGAAAGTTTAGATGTCCTATTGCCTATAGCTCGCCAGATTTATCAGGTTTCCAAACCCAATTAGGTAAGATCTTTGTCCAACGTTGGCTCCCACGGATTCCTGAAAGGTGCATATGCGCTCCTCTCCACCATGACGGCTTTCTCTGTCCGTTACAGCTTTGGCTTGGGTATGAGGCCAAAAGCTTTGACTGGGTGATCTCACCTACACACAAAATTCAAAGGTGACTTTATATGCCCAAAGGACCTGAACGGTGGTCTCTGCCATCCAAGAGAAACACAACTATTTATACTCTTTGGAAGAAAGGACAAGGAAAACAAAGCAGAATCACAGTGTATCCGTTCTACATACAGCAATAATAATAACGTGACTTGTATGCCTCAAGGCACTTTACTTGTAACTCACTGAATCCTCCAAGAGACTGATGAGGCGGGTACCACTCTTCGTCCTGGTCACTGGTAATGGAGCTAGAGCTAGGGGCAGTGATGTCTGCTGGTCCGAGTTGCAGAGTCGGGGCTCGGGGGCTGCTTGGCCCAGACTGGCTGGACAAACTCCTCTAACGACCAGGGCTCAGGGCTGCCTGCTCTGTGACTCCTCTGTTTTTTAAAAACTGCACTGAAAGAGTCTGGGAGGAGATCACCCAAAATGTGAGTGGCACGGGGATATCAGTAGATTTTCTTTTTTGTTTTTATTTTCTTTTCTAATGTTTGGAATACATAGCGCCTGGTACATAGTGGATACTCAAAAATTGTTTACTGAAATGGTTGGGTTAACGAGTACGTGTTACTTAGAATTATTATCTTTACATCATTAATATATTTCACTATAGGAAAAGTAGGCAATACCAGAAAAAAAGATTTACCCATTGTCTGGAGATAATCACTATTAAAATAGTGGTGATATCGAGATCTTTCTAGGCCTTTTCCTGTGTTTCTGTCTGTCCATCTCTATCTACCTACCTGTCTGTCTATGCATACAGATAGTATGTGTATGTAAAACAAAAATGAGATCATCCTGTATTTATAGACTTTTAACTTACTTTTTCACTTAGCAATATATCATGGGCATTCTCCATTCCATTTTATATTCTTTAAAAAAAGAATTCTTCACAGTGGCAGTGCATTTCCCTGGAATTTATTTAATGAGCCCTCTATTACCAGATATTCAGTTTGTAGTACTAATATTAATAACGCTTTACTGAACTTCCTTCTAAAAAACATGTATGCATATCTATATCACTATTAAAGAGAAAATGACTATGTATTGAAATACAAAAGGGAGAAAGACACTTATCCAGGGGGCTCTTTTGGGTAGGCCAGCTAGCATATTTCTGACATCTGTCCTTCAGAATCAGGGCGAAGGCGATGTCATTTACAATACTCTCCATTTTCCCAGTCTTATCATTACTCACCTCTCAAGTATGTTTTTGGTACCACTGTGTCGCAATGCAGGTGGGTTAAGAAAAATCCCAGTTGTGGCTACGATGTGGGCCCTGAGGTCAGGCAGCTGGCGGTACGTTCCGATCCTATCCCTCACCAACAGTGGGACTCCAGGCGAGTTCATTTTTCTGAGCCTTAGTTTCTTCATGTGTAAATGGCATATACCCCAGAGGAAGCAATGAGGTAAGTCAGGTAAAGCTCTCTTAAGCATCTGCCCAGCCTAGAACGAATGCGAGAAAACAGTGGTTTCTATCATTATGAAAACAGAGGAAGACTTTTCTCACAGGTTCAGTGCTTTGGAAAACTCCTGCCCAACCTACAGTGCAGGAGCCAAATAAAATGAACTTAAAAAACAAAACAAAAAAATCACTCAATATACCCTCTGGCTATATTACCCTTTTACTCTGTGTGTGTGTGTAAGACTAGATTAAAAAACAATTAACTTTTTTCCCCCTTCCTTGCCAAGAACCAGGTTTTTGGATTAGAGATATATTTAAATTCTGTTGTTCACAGCTGCATTTAGCATTTAGCCAGCTGTGTTTTATAAATGTCTATCCCAAAATAAAAACAAAGCAGGCAAAAAAAAAAAAAAAAAAAAAAAAAAAAAAAAAAAAAAAAAAAAAAAAAAAAAGCAGGACTGTCTACAGCAATCCTAAACCATTCTCAGTATTATATATAAAAAAAAAAAAACCCAGAAAATATCTAACCCTTAAAACACAGACCACAGAAAGAACCACCCTGACTTGTATACTGTGCATTGTTAACCCAGACACAGTTGGCACATAGTAGGTGCTCACTGAACCTTGCTGAATGTATTTCTTCGGTATATGTTTTCCTTAAAAACAGTAAGCTGTTGAGAAATAAATCAGGATATTCATTACATCTAAATACCGTCAGAGCCCATGTGGAGGGGCAGAAGAAGATGACAGATGATTGAATGAAGAGATGCTTTTTGAGTTTGTAAATTGAGTGTTTGGGAAAATTTATCCTCCTAATTCACGGCTCTTGAAATATGTTTATTATCCTGGTGGAACTGTCTAGGGTTTTCTCTAAACTGCCATCAGGGAGAGCACATAATGACAAAGCACTTCTGATGGCTGAGCCAAGTTTTTCCATTTTTGTCTAACTCCGGGCAACGCTCGGCAAAATCTTGGTGTAGGTGTAAGAGTGGATCCTCAATATCAAAATGGCTCTAGAGATCATGGCTAACATGTGTGCTTGTAAGGCAAGCCACCGCTGGGCCAAGATAGTAATTACAGAACGAACCCCTAAGGCCAAATAACTATGAGGCACCCCATAATTTCCAAATAAATCGTGGGAAATGGTAGCGCTCCCAGCAACTCTTGCTCTGGGGTACTTCTCTCTTCATATGCTTTGCTGGTATTGGCTGACTGCCTCTGTGCATGAGAGCTCATGCTGTGGGCAATTTAAAGATAGCATGTGTCCTTTGCTCTCATATGTAAGCTAGCGGAGGGGAGAGACAAGCCACCAGCTCGATGGAATCCTAGAAAGAATGAAATAATTGCTAGGCAAAGCACTCCATGAGTCCTGGAAGGAAGGAGGGACCCTACTTACTGGAGATACGGAAGGCTTCGCAGTAGAGGTAGCATTTGATAGAGGCCTTGAAGGATAAGCAGAGTTGTAATTAGCAGCCATTGGAGGGCAAGGGCCTTCTGCGCTGAGGGAACAGCCTACACCAACCATGAAGGCGTGAGGCCCCGGCATGCAACAAGGAGAGGGAGCGCCATAGACTGATGGCATGGGGAAGGATGTAGGAGAAGGGGGCGCTTTTCAGACCAGATGTGTTTGGTCTTTGCCACGGACTTTGGGTCTGACTGTCTAGGAAGCAGGAAGCCATGGAAGGTTTCTGGTAATGGCACATTCAGATCCTCCTTCAGAAGCAGGACCTCAGTGACAGTGTAAGGAGTAATTGGAACAACAGAGCTTGGAGGCAAGAGGCCGATCCTGCAGCTCTGTCCTTCCATTTTCCACCTGTTGAGCCTCTGGAGGTTTGCAGTGTGGGCCAGTGCCAGCTTCCTCCTTGAATGCTGTGATCCTGTGCCTCGGGCCTGTCTCCCGCGGCTTCCCTGAGAGAACAGTCTTACATTGTGGATCTGAGAACGTGGGGCGCCCCCCAGGGTAGCCGCCTCTGTTCACTTCTCTCTTCAGGTTCCAGGTTGTTCTCCCTTAAAGATCCCCCCTCCCCTCTGCTCCTACTCTCCTGCACCTGCCTCCAATTCTGCCCTCTCCGCAGAGCCCTGCCCCCACTGCCTGCCCCACCCTCAGCTCCGTAGGGATAGGTGACTCATTTCAGATGAGGCGCACACCCCAGGGAGCACCCCTCTGCTCTGTAGAGCGGGATTCTCCCGGTTACGTCCGCTCTGTCGGTGGACAGCCTCTCCATTCCTGCCTCCGTCCTGCGCGCCCACACCCTGAGTCATCTGATGATTCCTGTGTTGAGTTCCTGTCATTCGCCAAATCCTCCTCATTGTCCGCCCGCTGTGGTTTTGGACCCAATCGTCTCCCTTCTCTTTTCACGGCTCTAGTTTAGGACCTCCTATTTCCATTCAATAACTACTGACAGAGCACCGGGGATGGTGTTGAGGATACAATAGTGCAGAGGAAGCACGTGGCCCCTGCCCTTGACCAAGGTGCAGTCCAGGGAAGAAGACAAGCAGTAAGCAAGCACCTGAAGACTGACGAATTGTTCAGGGATGGAAACACAGAGCACTGTGCCCTGCGGCCTTGGCTCTGCCTGTGCCTTGCCCTCTTCCACCACCACCATTTTCCTGTAAAATGTTACCAGAAGCATCTTCCAAATACCCTTCTCAGAAATCTTCACTGGCTCCCTAGTGCTTGCAGATAAAAGTTGAAACTCTTCAGAACGGCACTGAGGTCCTCTATGACCTGACTCCAAATGAGTGTGAGGTGACCGGATGCGTCCTGCCCATCCCCCTGCCCAGCAGCACCCGGCCCCCTACGGGGAGAAGACGACCTCTACATCCCACACCTGTGCCCCCGGTGAAGCCATTCTCTCATCCTGCATCCACATGCACAAAGCGTGTCTGTCCTTCCGGCTGAGCGGCCGCAGCTTCCCCCACATCCTCCCGGACTCTGTCTTCCCCAGGCTCTCACGCTCCAATCCTGCCGCCTACCACGGTCTGTCTCACGGACGATTTCACTTCTCACCCTCCATCAAGCACAGGGAGTTGGTCTTACTCATTCTGAATAATCCTAACAACGAAAATCATAGCTAAAGCTATGAGATGCTTTCCGAGTGCGGTGCTTCACTCGTATTACATTGTTGCAAACTTAGAGCGAGCACGTGGGGTGGGCACCATCCCTGGTCTCCTCGTGCAGGCAAACTGCCTTTCTGGATTTAAATCCAGGAATCCTGACTGCAGAGCGCATGCCTTTGACCATAACCCCACCTTCATTCCTTTCCTATGTTTTGTCAGGTCCCTTACACTTACTAAGGGTGTTCGAGTAAGCACATGGGGACAGTGACTGAGCAGTGAAGCTCAAGGTCACACTAAATTGTAGTCTCAAAGAGATGACAAATGCAGAATGGTTCGTGTCTTCTCTTATGCGTATTAACTAGGAAATAGAGGAGATTTTCAGAGGACAGATTTTTGACTGATGGAGGAGCAAAGGACCGGATAGCAGCCAGTTGTCTCCCGATTGGTTTAATCTGATTTGATAGTAGGGTAGTGAAACACCCCTCTCACACAGCGCGGTCGCACCAGGTGCCTAGAGCAGAGCACCTTCCTCTCACGCAGTCTCCGTGCCTCTCTGCCTGAGCCTGTGAGATGTTTAACAAGGGTGACAGCCTCTCCCCAACTCACTGGACTGGACCTGTCTGTTTCCTCAAGGGGAGAGGTGTGGAGGCCAGGCCCTCCCCTGAGGGCCTGCCCTGCTCTGCTCCAGACAGACCTGCCTTTGTGCATAGGGCGGGCGGCACCTTTGTGGCACCCTAGTCCATGGGAGCAGGGCCAGAGGGGAGAGCCGGCATGGGAAGGCGGGGAAAGGGGACAACCGGGTGCCACCATTAGGCCAGCCAGTGTGCTTCCTGCTTCCTCCATCCTTTGTGGGCATGAACAGAGAGCACAGCCCTGGAGAGCCTGGACCAGCGTGGCCCCAGGTTCCAAAACCTGCCCGCACGAGGTGCTTCGGTCTTCAGATCCCCCCAAGAGAAGACCTCTGTAGTGTGGCCATTTGGGAGGAGGAGAAAGTCCACTCCTTTCTTTCCATTGCCTCTCCCCATTAGCCAGGGAGGAACTGCATACAAGGTGGGCAGCCCTTCTTCGCTCTATTTCTTCCCCTGGCTTGAGTTTGGCTCATCTTGCTGTAGTCTAGACATCTTTATGATGCCACGTTGTCTCCCACAGCCTGGCTTCAATGCCGCATTTTTGGAGGGAACGTGTCTGAGGGTATACGGATGGACAGACAGGCAGATAGACAAATCTCATCTAACATGCCATGCTTTCCAGTCTCTGATTCAAGGATGCCACGGTGCCACAGCATTGTGTGAAACCCTGCGCCCCAACCCAGCCAGCCACATTGCACTATGGCCTTAAGATTCTTAAGCGAGCAGAAACAAGTTCTGAGAAGCTGGGCCTTTTTGGCACGCTCCTTAGACTATGAGAGTTATTCCGCTGTGTCGCAAACCCAGTGAAAAGTCCGAATTCCACAGCTTCCCCAAGGGGCATCTGGAGGGGCCACAGTGCTGCTCCAGATCCAACCCCATGAAAATCAGACCTCAAGGGGAAACCAGCGATGTCAGAAAACTTTCATCAAATGCCATGCCGAGTGGCTCGTGCAACAGGGCAATTCTGTTGGCAAAGGTGTACCTAAAAATCTGGGTTTTCCTGACCCTGGGATTGAGGCAACAAGGCAGGTCAGCTATTCAAGGCGGAACAAGGTAGATTGAGGGAGGGGGTCTCACTTCAAAAGAGAAAGGTTTGCCAGAGGGCCAACCTGGGGAAAAGTCATTAGTTTCAGCTTGGGTGCAGTGAGGAGAAATATCAGGGATAAAGAAAGTAGCTGGTAGAACCTATCTGCCCAGGAGCCCTTGCAGCATCCCCCCCGCCTCCCCAGAGGAAAGCCTGTTTCTCTCACTTGGAGAGGAAATCCATGCAATGCTCTCAAGACTGTGGAGAACTTCGGATGGGAAATGCCAGGGAGATCTGAAAATACAGGGAGGCTCTGGTGTGTGAGTTACTTGGGTGATAAACATAGATCCTGACTGATTTTGATAAGCCAGACTCATTAGGTGGAGATAAGAGGCTTCGAGAAAAACATGCACTTACATGTAGGCTACTGCATATTGAGGGGATTCCAGCAAGGACAGAGGCAGACTGCTGGGCAAAAAGAGCAAGGGTGGGAGAGGAGACAGGAGGATGATGGGGACAGAGAGGAGCCTCGTTGGGGGAGCTCTTGGGTCACCAGTTGCTTGAGAAACCCCGGGGTTTGTGGTGGTCTTTTCCAAGGGAGATGAGCCAGCCCTCTTCCCAAGGCAAATAGTTCCTAAAGTAATGTGTCCAGAGGAGCCAAAATCCTGAGGAAGGGAGTGCTGGGGAGATGGAAAGCTGGGTCGGGAAGGAGGACGGCAGTGGGGGGGGAGAGCCTGCGAGGTGAGGCCGAAGTCCTAGACACACACCAGCGCAGAACAGGAGTGCCGGTGTGGGTTCTGGGATCCTTCCTGCTCAGAGTCCAAGCTGGATGTTTTGTGGTGGGGCTTCCCAGGTATTTCAGAAACAATAACACTTTTTAGAAAGTGTAATCTGGTCATATAAGGTAATGCTAGTATTTAATTATTAGTCTCGTCATCATCATTCAACGTGTATGCAATGCAGCACTGTGCTAAGCCCTTTATAGAACTCTACGCCATTCTGTCCTCACATAACTCTAGGAAGGTAGGTAATATTGTTATCCCCTTTACAGAGGAGAGGGAACTGAGGTTCAGAGAGGTGATGGCGCCTTGCCCTGGTCTCATGGTGAGTAGTAGCCAAGTCAAGACTTGCCCTCAGTGGAGGTGACTCCTGAGCTGACAGGGCCAGGTTCCTGTCCCCAGGGAAAAGGCTCAACCCACCTAGAGTCAAGAATGAAACCCCTAGACGTTGATGAAGCCGTGAATCCAGCACAGGTAGAATCACCACAAAACACCCCAACTGCCTCTTACTAGATGTCTACTTCCATATTTTATTAAATGTAAGAAACCATAAATTAAAAGATACACCATCATTTTACATACCACTGTGAAAAAAATGCTGTACTTCCTGATTCTAGAGATGAAAATACCCTAAGAAAACTGTCCCCGAGGCCTGGGAAGTATTTTAAGTGCATACTGTACGAGGAGCTTCACTTCTACTATCCCATTTCAACCCAACTACAGCCCCTTGCTTTTCACCCCTGCTTTTACAGGCGAGGACACAGTCCTTAGTGCAGCAACGCCTGTGTGCATGGTCAGTGACACAGACCTAGGGAGCCGCAGAGCCTCGGTGTCTTCCTGGGCTAAAATGCCTGCCCTTAACCAGTACGCAAGACTGCCTCTGAAAGAGACGGGCCATCTTTGTCATCTGTTCCTTCTGGTCGGTGGACAGCGGGGCAAACCAAAAACACAATGGAGGTGCGTGGCCTCAAGAAAAAAGAAAACCTCGCCTCGTTCCTCTTCAAAGGGTCATCTGTGTCTGGGCTACTCCAATTCTCAAGTTCCCCTGAGCTCTGGGAGTGTGTCCTTGCAAATTCAGCCGACCCTGTCAGGAAGACCCTCCAGGATCTACCCATTCATTTTCTAGCTCATAAGCTTCCTCAGTCTTGGGTCTTTCTCTGACCCATCCCTTTCCCTCAAACTCTAGTAAGTAATTTGTGCTAGATTCTATAGCGTCATCCTTGACCTTGAACCTTACTCTGCCCACATCTTCCTTGTCTCCTCCCATTTCTCCAAGTGTCTTAAGTCTCTGACCCTGATCTGCCTTGTGCAAGAACCATAGTCATGTCTTAATCAGTTCCTAGCCCTGTTTCACATCTTCTTCCCATTACAGGTTTTCTAGAAACCCTGCATATTAAAATGAAAATGTGGGGCAAAAGAGAGGTGGAATGAGAAGGTTGTAGATGTGAGAAAAGTCAACTGGACTAGTTTTCTTCCTTTCATTTTTGACTCCAAGACCTCCATCATCCACTGTGGGCTGTGCATCTACAAGCTGGCCTCTTGGTTTCCCAACCGTGTCATCATCGTATATCTTGTTGCCCTCTCTCTTGACCTCTTGGCTGTCCTTCCCATAATTTTCCATTGTGAAGGAGACAGTTGTACGGTAATGAAATCTTCCCCATCTCTTTAAAACACCCTTGTTCCCTCCCCTCCCAGCCACTGAGTCACTTTTTCCCTTCCTATCTCTTCTTGAAGACTTCCCGATAGTGGACATGGAGGATGGTTCTTGGCACTTTCCCCTTTCCCGATATTACTCCCCACCTCAATAAGAACTTAAAATCATAACTTGGAATTGCATCCTTGGAACCAGCAAAATCACTGGAAAGCACCCACTTTCTTTTTTTCTGCATTGACCTTGTACTCACTCATCTTCAATCCTTCATAATCTTTTTCTTTGCACGACTGTCTCAACTCAGCCCAACTTCATTCCAGTAAGAGGAATTTTAGCAGAATTTCCACTTTCAATATATGCACATCTTTAGTGAATGTGAGATATTACTTGTTTTCAGTGTTTCATCAAAGTGCTAAACCTTCTCGGTATAGGTTTCCTTTGTTGTAAGTTCCCCTCACCCCAGCACAAAGACACACGTCTGCTTCATTCATTCACTCCACACACCAGGAGGCTGCAGTAAATACACACCGAGTGAATGATGACTAGCAGTTGTCGCTGGGGCCTTCTGTGTCCATTTGGTGTGTGAGCTCCATGAAGGCATCCGCTCATTCAACAACAATTTATTGAGAACCTACCATGCCCTATGTTAAGCATGGTAGATAGAATAATGACCAAAACAAAAGTCCCTGCTCTCTTGGAGCTTAACTTCTAATAGAAAATAATTGCTTAAAAATCATTAAATAGGCATCTAAGCTACCTAATATCAGACCCTAGGAAGTGTACTGGAGAAAGTACCGCAATGACTGGAAGTTGAACTCATATTTGTCCTAGGAGACCTAAGGCTCTGGGAAAGAGAGATTCAATGAGAGAATGAGAGAATGAGATGAGCACATCTTTTCACAGCTTTCTTGAGATATAATTTATATACCACATAATTCACTCATTCAAAATGTCCAATGCAACAGCTCTCACTATATTCACAGAGTTGTGCAACTCTGGCCACGATATCCCTTCAGGACATTTTCATCACACTAAAAATAACCCACGCCTATTAAGCAGTCACTCCCCATTCTACCCACCCCCAGCCCCTGGCAGCTACCACACTACTTTCTGCTTCTATGAATTTGCCTACTCTGAACATTTCATACAAATGAATCACACAAAGTAGAGTATATTGTGACCACCTCTTTTCACACTGCATAATGATTTCGAGGTTCATCTGTGTCACAGCATGTTATCAGTACTTCATTCCTTTTTATAGCTTAGTAATATTCCACTGTGCAGCTACACCATGTTTTATTTACCTTTTCATCATTTGATGGACATTTGGGTTGTTTCCACTTTTGGGCTATTTTGAATAATGCTGCTATGAACATTAATGTACATGTTTTTGTATGAACATGTTTTCACTTCTCTTGAGTATATCGCTAGCAGTGGGATTGTAGGCTCATACGGTAACTCTCTGGATAACCATTTGAGGAACTGCCATATTTCTTTCCAAAGTGGCTATACTGATTTTACATTTCCATCAGCAATATGTGAGGGCTCCGATTCCCCCATATCCTTGCCAACACTTGTTAGTATCCATCTTTTGATGATAGCTGTCTTAGTGGATGTGAAATAGTATCTTACTGTGTTTTTTTTTTTTTTAAAGATTTTATTTATTTATTTGACAGAGAGATCACAAATAGGCAGAGAGGCAGGCAGAGAGAGGGGGAAGCAGGCTCCCTGCCAAGCAGAGAGCCCGATGCAGGGCTCGATCCCAGGACCCTGAGATCACGACCCAAGCCGAAGGCAGAGGCCTCAACCCACTGAGCCACCCAGGTGCCCCTCTTACTGTGGTTTTGATCTGCATTTCCCTCATGGCTAATGATCTTGAGCATCTTTTCACATGATGAGAATATAGTTGACACTTGAACGACATGGGGGTGCAGGGGGCCCAACCTTCCATGCAGTCCAAAATCCATGTATAACTTCTGATTCCCCAAAAACTTAACTACTAATAGCATAGTGTTGACTAGAGGTGTGAATGATAACATAAACAGTCAACCCATATTTTGTATATTATATACTGTATGCTTATAATTAACTAAGCTAGAGAAAAGAAAATGTTAAGAAAATCATAGGGAAGAGAAATATATGTGGAAAAATCCACATATAAGTGGACCTACACAGTTCAACCTCATGTTGTTCAAGGCGTCCTACTGTATTCATATCACATCTGCAAGGCAGCTACTGACTTGGATCTCAGCACAGCACCTGCACGTCAGGGGCTCAGTAACCATCGCTGAATGAACACAGGTAAGAATGAAGCAAAGAAGCGTCTTGAAAGACACTGGCGCCTTTAGCTGTGGCAGGCCTGGAAGAGGCATGGGTGCAAGAGGAAGAGTATCTGGCAAATATAAAGCAATGTATTTTGATCCCTCCCACCCCATCCTGTTGCCTTTAAACCATGCTCCATTTGGAGCCTCCTTCCCCAGAGGCTGGGTCAGAGGGCCCGTCACACAGAGCCAGAGAAGGAAAGGAGAACACGAAATAAAGAGGACGGTCAGCTCAACTGTCAAGATTTGTGGAGGGAAGACTTGCAGAATTGCTCGGGCTCCCATTTAATACAGCAAGTCTAGGCCTACGGACAGACTGTGGTATTTCCACCGCTGTGTAGGAGGGATGCCCGTCTGCCCCCAGAGCGTCTGGAGGTGGAGGTGGGAGAAAAAGGGGTGTGTGTGTGTGTGTGTGTGTGTGTGTGTGTGTGTGTGCAGAGGGTGGAGGTGGTTTGGCCGAGGAAGCATCCGGACGAGCTGGGGGCAGCATGGCCGGCCTGGGACGCAGGGAGGCCCAGAGGGCTGAGAGTGTGGATGAGTGGGATCCAGGGCAAGTGGGTGTAACTCAAACTGTGGACCTCCTGCTCTCCCTGCATGATGCAGATGCTGAGATGAGAGCCAGAGGCCACTGCGGGGTGACCCTGCTGTGGGGCTAGGGGGAGACCTCCTGGGCGGGGAGGCGAGGAGCCTATGGCCAGAAGGAGCTGGTCAGCCAAGGAGCCGCCCTGAGCCCTGACTGCACTGAGAGAGACCAGGACCTCAACTTGAGCCCCCTGAATGGGCAGTGACAGGGCAGGCGAAGCGCTCCACGCTGAGACCTTGGGCCTCAGAGGCCTATGAATGAGGGTCTCAGCTCTTCTGGTGAGAGACTCAGGGACCCTCACTCCCCTTACCGCTAGATGATGCTTCCAAAAGGAGCGGGAGGGTGGCCAAAGACGGGGGAATCTCAGGGGCAGAGTAGTCCTTAACAGGACTCTTCAAATTCTTATACTGGACAAGACTGAGCTGTTCTCAGCCGCCTAACAACCAAGGTCTTGTGAGGAAGCCCAGATTAGACAAAGAGAAACTACAGTCACACTGTAGTTTGACTGATTAGACAGTCACACTGTGCGAGGTACCTTGTGACCCTGCCACACGGGTCTGTTTGTAGCTGGTTAGTGCAGCCTTGAACTAGCCTAACACAGGGCAGTGGGAGCAGGGATATGGTCAGAAGCTGATGGAATCCGGATGTGTGTGTTGTTGTGTCTGTGGCCATTTCCACGCCTGCTCTGAAGTCAGGAAGCACAGGAGCAAGGGAATTTCTCCTCTTCCACCAGAAAAATAGCTCCAGGTGCATGCCCTTTGTCGTCTTTGGCTAGGATTCTTCTAGAAGCTTTAGGAGGCATTGGATGGGCCAGCCTGAAGAATTCTCAGTTCTAGAAGAGCGGCGCCTCCCAGTTTTTTGAGTCCTTACCTTGTTTCAGGTGCTGCGCTCTTATGTGTATCACTGAATCCTCCCAGCCACCCCTTGAAAGTACGTACTGTTGTCAGTCATATTTTACAGGTAAAGAAACTGAGGGCTTGGAGAGGTTCCCCAGGATCTACTGACCTCCCACTGTGGGTAGTGGCTGGACCAGTATTTGAACACAGTGATCTAGCTCCAGAGGCTGGATACTTAAGCACTGTGTACAGTGCCTCGTGTTTTTCTGCCTTTGAAAATTCCCTTAGAATTAAAGCAAGACCCAGTTAAGAGCTGCTTACTGAGAAAAAAAATTTTAAACGTTACTGTTTTTTATTTGTAAGAAAAAATGCCTGCCTGGAATACAGTCAATAATATTATAGTAACTTTATATGGTGACAGATGGTAATTACACTTATTATGGTGAGGGTTTTGCAATGCATATAATTGTTGAATTACTATGTTGCATGCCTAAAACTATATAATATTGCATGTCAATTCTACTTTAATTAAAAAAATGCTTGCCCATTTCACAATAATAAGGATGATTAAATAGAAACACAATGTGTAACTAAAGTGGTAGAGAACCTGAGTGAGAATTCTTTTCCGTCACTTTTCTCATAGTACAAGCCAACTCCAGCAAACTCCAAGCCTCAGCTTTGTTGGTTATAAAATTATCTCTAAAAGACAATACCCCCAGCTCTGCTTAAAGTATGTATACTTTCTCACCCACTCATCTATCTACCCACTCACCTACTCATCTACCCATCTATCCACTTACCTATATCTATCCATCATCCACCCATCCAACTCCCTATTCATCCACTCATCCACCTATCCGTCCATCCATCCATCCGTCCGTCCAGTTTTTCATCTCACAATTATTGAGCCTACTAAAGTAGCGCCAGGCACCGGGGACCCAAATGAACAAGGCAGTTCCTCCCTTTGAGAAGATCACAGCTAGGGCAGAAGCATCCCCGAGTATAATGTATGCGAGTACTAGACAGTGGTTCGGCCTGCATGGAGTGCAGAGTAGATAGGGAAAGTAGGTGAAGAGAGGCCAGCATGAGAAGGAGAGGTTTTGGGTGGAATGAACTACCCACTGCATCTTCTCTTCCTTCAGGTCTCAGTTTAAATGTTATCACCTCAAGGAATCTTGCCTGACCATTTATCCTAAAGTTGGCTTTACTCTTTATTCTCGTAGTCCCTTGATATTGAATTTTAATTTGTCCTTTAATGTGTGTGTGCGTGTTGGGGGTGGGGAGTCTGTAAGGTCCCAGGTACAACGTGGTCCCACAAAGGCAGGGACCACGACTTATTCTCACAAAAGTGTCTTCAAGGTCTGACAAACAATGGGTGCTCAATTTGTTGCCTGAACGAATAAAGGCCAAAGCAGATCATGAAAAGCCCTGAATGCCAGGCTAAGAAGTTGGGACTTGGGCCTGCAGAGAGTGAAGAATACAGGAGGTCATTTGAACAAGGATGAGGCCTGATCAGATTTGTGGTTTGGGAGGACAAGGCTGGAGATGTTGTGGATGAGGTAAGAGGAGTAAGCTATAGAGAAGAAAAATTAGAAGCAATTGCTTTGGATAGGGGTCAAGATTTTGCTGGCCTGACTCAAGATGGGGATGGTAGGGAAGGAAAGGAATGAAATGTAAGGAATATTTAGGTCAAATCTTTAGGAGAGGCCTGTGGATACTGGGGGAAAGGGAGTATGACTAAGGTCTGTGGTTTGGGTTACTTTGTAACCATTGTACTGTCATGAATGAAAGTAGAGGTAGCTTGGGCTTCTGGAGACAAGAGTGGAACCCAAGGCAGGCAAGGGCACTCAGGGAGACAAGAAGAGCATGTACACCAAGGACAGACCCCTGACAGATGCTGGACTTCAAAGGATGGCTAAAAGAAAAGAAGCCAGAACAGGACGCTGAACAAGGGCAGTTAAAGACAAAGGAGAAGACCTAGAAGCTGGTGCTACTGTCGAAACTAAAGAGAGGAGAAGGGTCTAAAATGGGATCAAATGCTCCACTGCCCAGGGGGCCAGGAGAGTCCACAAGACAGAGCGGTGGAGACCCTGGGTCCGGCTGACGCTCAGTTTCAGCCATGGGGGAAGGTGGGTGTACTGGGTCAGATCTTCTGGTGGTTAAAGAGAAGACAGACAGCAGGACTTCTAGGGCAAATCTCCCAATATCAAATCCATTAAGAATAAATACAAACAAACATGTGGCGCTAGCTAACTACACAACCTCCGGCCACATCTGGCTCAGGGGTCACAGGTCTGCAATCCTGGTGTTGGGGGAGATCATGGGCACTTCGAGTAAAAGAGTGGGGTGGAAGGAGGACTCCAGAGGACTGGGGATGATGGAGAGGTGCTGGAGCTCTGGCTTCCTTTGGGAAGCCGGGCCCTGCAGGAAGGAAGAGGACCCAGGGCAGAGGTGGGTACAGTGGGAAGGATTCTCCAGGAGGAGGGATTTAGCAAGTTTAGGGGCTGAAGGGAAATACTGAGTGTATAGCATTCTTGCCCTCTTTTCAGAGGGCTTTGAAGGTGTTAATAGTCTTTCCTTTAAATCAGAAAAATGCCTGCAAAAAAAGAAAATGTGAGTTCCTCCTCACCCACCCCATCCCATTCTCCAGAGCTAATAATTTTTTCAGGTTTCTAGCCATGTAGCTACAAAAACATGTATAATTTTAAAAATAAGTTATGGGATAATCCCACATATATTACTCTAGGGCTTCCTTTTTTCCCACTCATCTATGTACGTATATGCCTCGCTCTCTTTTTTATGGCTGCCTGGTATTTGCTTGGCTGTACAACTTATCATTCCTTGATTGGCGCATATGGTTTCCAAATTCCCGCTATTATTTAAGTGGGATTTTTAAAAGGATTTTATTTATTTATTCACTTATTTGTTTATTTATTTATTTTATTTATTTATTTGAGAGAGAGAGCAAGTGGCGGGGGGGCGAGGGGGGGGAACAAAGGGAGAGGGACAAGCTGACTCCACATGGAGGAGAGCCTGACATGGGGCTTGATCCCACGACCCTGAGATCATGACCTGAGCAGAAACAAAAGTCAGATGCTTAACCAGCGGAGCCACCCAGGCGCCGCTCTTGATATGATGAACAGTGCTGCTGTGAACCTCCTACAGGGACCTCTGCGCACTGGTGTGAGTCCTCCAATAGGACACATTCTTAATATTAAATGTGCCAGCCACAGAGTCTATATGGAATGTGCTGTCTCTTCCACGTACTTGCTGAATCTGTCTGCTCGTCCCTCAGGGCCCAGGAATAAAAAATGTAGGGAAGAAGATGTGTTTCCCAAGATGCTTGTAAATGGAAACAAGGCTCTGAAGTATCTTTTAAGCTTTACAGCTGATGAATACACAGCTTTCTTTTTAATCAAGGTGTGTGGATAAGGACCGCAACGCGCATGGCTAGGTGCCTCTTATTCACTAACTTGACAAATACAGAATACAACCACATAACTCTCAGAAAGATAAAGTCAGTCTCCCCTTCTTGATTTGATCATCCATTTTCTAGCTGTAGGATCGATATTTGAAAATACAGATTCCTGAAGGCCCATTTAAACATATTAAAAGAGTTCATGGTGTGGAAAATTTGTTCACAGATTTCAGCAAGAACAAAGGTTGAAAGCTATTAAAATTTTTTTGTTTAAATATGATCATACTCTTGGGTTTTGGTACATAATCTGTGAAATCATCAGTTTAGTTATACTTTCGGAAGAGGCTTCTTCGGCACAGAGGGGGAAAAATCCTCTCTCATTCCTACAGAGAATGTGACAACATGGAAAAGAAACAAGACATAACATAAACAGCCTCTTCTAGAGACCTGCTAGTCCAGCCCAGCCCTTGGCACACTTAGCTCGGAGCGCCCCCTTCTGGACCCGGGCTCCGTGGCACCATCCGGGGCCCAGCCCCCCAACGGCAGGCAGACAAGTCTGATTTTCAAGTTTGGAAAGCTGCTCTAATCTTCCAGTCCCAACTTCAGCACATCCTTCTTCTACCTCAGCCACTAAAACCCCGAGATGTTCTTTTTCAATGTTTGTGCTATGTTTTCAGGTTACACAGGACTAATTCTCTTCAAAAACGACTCCTTGGTTGCTATTTTAAAAAACAAAACAAAACACCCTCTGATCTGATTTAAGCCACTGGGATTCCACTTGACACTGTTCACTGTCAGAAATAACTTTATAGGGGCGCCTGGGTGGCTCAGTCGGTTAAGCATCTGCCTTCAGCTCAGGTCATGATCTCAGGGTCCTGGGATCGAGCCCCGCATCAGGCTCTCTGCTCAGCGGGGAGCCTGCTTCCCCCTCTCTCTCTGTCTGTCACTCTGCCTACTTGTGCTCTCTCTCTCTCTCTCTCTGTCAAATAAATAAATACCATCTTAAAAAAAAAAAAGCAAAAAGAAATACATTCATAACTTTGGACAAATGGGAACTAGGTCTAGAAGGCAAAGGAGAATGGCAAACAGTGCTATGTGTCATTACCTAATTCACTGGAGCAATATATGGTTCAGATGAAGGCTTTCTGTCCCACTTTAGAACGCTGTCAGAACCTTCAGCAGCCTATTTCCTGAATTAATCAAACAAATATTTGCAAAGCAAATTTTATGTACAAGCCAGGGAGTGTGCTAGGAGTCGTTTCACAGTGGGGGACAAGGCGAGGGTACTGTCCTTTTAATCAAACATGTGTGATAACTAGGTGGTGTTTTTATTGCAAAATGCCTGGCAATCTACGAGCATCATAATGGGTCACTGGAGCTTCAGTGTCTTTCACATTACGGTTAATCTATCATGTGCTACTAGTATTAAATTTAACTAGGTTAATCCTCTTACTCAGAAAATGGTTTCCCTCGAACTTCTTAAAAGGGACTATTCAAACCTCCAAGGAACATGCTCATGTTGTGTTATGATAGGAAGGAGGAGGCAGGATGAAAGCAAACAGCTTTTGCAAACAGCTGCGTGTTTTCCTTGGAGCCGGGGTGGGCAGAGCTGAGTCCAGGCCCTGCTGCTTGGATGTGGGAGCCTGCGGCTTCCTGGCATCATCGTCCCAAAACTCTCCTGGGCGAGGACCAGGCCTGTCGTCCACAACTTGCCCCTTGTCCTGCTCATCCCCCAGACAGAAGAGAAGCCCTGTTCGTTCTCTCTCTTTCTCCTCCCTACCACTCCACCCCTTTGTCTCTCTAAGGTGTGTAAGCCCTACAACTCATATGTCAGACCGAGGGGTGCCAGGTCCTGGACTGGGCCAGCCCCCAAGAAGGGGGTGCTTCCATGTAACCAGACCAAGGCATTTACAGAGTCAAAGTCAGCAATGACAGTACGGGGGAGTGAGCCAGGCGAGGTCATCCAAGAGAGATAAGGAAATGACGCAAGGCCACGGGCTGTAAGGAGCCAAATCCCCACACGATTCCCAGTGAGATTCCACTAGTTATTTCTGTTCTCACTTTTCCTCAACTTCAGCTGAACCTCTGAGCTGTAGACGTCCCTTCTTCCTCCCTTCTCTTGGATTTGTAACTGTAATCTGATGCTTCTTTGGGAAAGTCATGGATCCCTCTATTCTGTGATCCAAATTATAAAAGAACTTGGCTTTTTAAAAAAGCTAACCATGCCTCTAAAATCCCTCTGAATCTCCAAGGGTGGGGGATGGATTTGGAATAACTGTACTCTGTGGGCTCACCCCATCCTAAGCTCTGAGTGTTTGGGTGCCCTTTCCTCAGTTATACTCTGTCCCGCTAAATCCAGCACATTCAATTCAACTCACCAAATATTTACTGAGCTGAGCGCCGTGTTAGAAAAAGACCTGGATGCTGCCCTCAGGAAATTCACAGATCAAGGGATGAGAAAGATGAATAAACAAATCCTTTCAGTGCAGTGTGGTAAGTGCAATGACAGAATTACCTACAAGGCAGCACTTTCAAGCCACAGCTCTCTTGGAGTTAGGGTCTGGAGGGAGGGGCAGACGTTACTCAGAAAACTGCACATATAAAAGCAGGAGCTCAGTTCTGACCAGTACCTTGAAGAGAGGCAGGCAGAGCCAACTGTGCTTTAATGGGGCATCCTGCCCGGGGTGGGGGTGGGGGGGTCCGGCAGGGCCTCCTTGAAGAAATCACAGTTGAGATCTGAGAGATGGGTCAGGGAAGATGAGATGTAGGGTATAGGAGTGAACAGTGGCCCAGGCATGGGGAAGAGCTTGTGCAAAGGAACTGTGGCAGGAGAGCACAGTGATCCAAGGCATCAAACCAACGCTGGTATGGCTAGAGCCCAGGGTTGGAAGGGGCATGCGGGGTGGCTGGGCCAGGGAGGTTGGCAGGATCCCACATACTGTGTGGTCAGCCGTGGCCTTGGCTCAATTCCTCATCTGTATCAAGGGATCAGAGCAGCACCCGCCTCGTAGGAACTAGTAAATCCCGTTTAGCACTTGGACAGGATATGCTCTAAGCACTGGCTGCTCTTACTGTTGCAGTCACCAACCTCATCATCTCACCAGGATGAGCCCGCGGATAAGGACCCTGCCGGCCCAGGTTAGATATTTCTTTTTAACATGACACACTGGCTATGTGGTCGCAGTTCCCCAGAGGTCTCAGAGACCGCAGAAATTAGCATAAATCCTATAAGGGTAACCGCTGGCTTTCTGGAGACATTCTGAATGAATGACCGGCTGGGCTGCTGACCACAGGGCTTAAAAACAACCACCAAGAGTTTATCCTCAAATACCCAGAAAAAACCGAGACAGAGGAAGGAGGACGGTGCCTCCTGAGAGAAAGCTGTCTATAAATGGAAAATTACACTGAAAGCAAACAAATCTTATTTGATGTGAACCCATTTTTGACTCTGTCTGGAAATCCAGGGCAGAAGGAAGTGGAAGGGACAGGGAGTGAGCAGGTGTGCCCAGGCTGAGGGGGCCTGCCGGGGACCAGTGGGTACTGTGACCAGGATGATGAGGAAGGGTTAGAGCCAGCTGCCAAAGCACCCACACCTCGGGCCAGACACCGGACAGACCCAGACGCTCCTGGGCTGCTTCTTGAGCTGTGACGCATGCCCGGGCTACAGATGCTGGCCCAGGCTGCGGTGGGGAGCAGGGAGATGGAGGGGGCAGGAAACGCGGAAGAAACTTCAGGGGTGTATAACGAGCACAGCTGCGTCTGCTGGGCACCTCTGTTTCCTAACATGGTTGTAGCATCGAGGGGGATAACGGATCTGGTAAGTGCTCAGTAGATGTTACCCTCAGCAACCAATCAGTACTCCCTTCAGAGCAGCTTAGAGCCTCCATTAACCACGGCTCTTAGTTCGGACCTACAAGCCGTTCGCTGCGTGGCTTGAGCAGATTTCTGAACATCTCAGTGCCTCGTATTTCTCCTTAGAAGAGAATTATGACCCTCCGATTTAAATGGCTCCACTTCAGAAACATCGACAATAGCAAGAGGTTAATGTTTGGTGACACGTTTTCTCTATGTGCCAAACACTGGTAAGAACGTTCCCGAAGGTCAGAGCCTCAGGACTAAAACCTAGAGTCAGAACAGCTGGGTTCGAATTCCAGACGGTTTCTTCCCTGGATGTGTGGCCTTGACCCATTATTTAACCTCCCTGAGCTGTAGTTTCTGCATCTGTCAGGGAAGGGGTACAGGGTTGTTCGTAATACCGATGTCACAGGTTTCAGGAAGGACTAGATGAGGTAAAGCAGAAGGAGGCGGTTACCAGGGTGGCTGGTACCGAGCACTTAAAACCTCCAGGCTTATCGTTATTACAAACTCTCTGAGAGTCTCCGCGACCCAGAGCCTTGTATTACAGCCCAGGAGATTGAGGCTAAGAAAAGGTAACATGTCCACACAATGGAATACTATTCAGCACTAACAAGAAATGAGCTATCAGCCAGGAAAACATGTGAAGGAAGCTTACATCCATGTTACTGAATGGAAGAAGCCAATCTGAAAACGCTACACAGTGTGTGATTCCAACTATACGACATTCTGGAAAAGGCAAAACTAAGGAAGCAGTAGAAAGATCAGTGGTTGCCAGGAGGCTGCCAGGAGGGAAATGAACAGGCAGAGCACAGAGGCTTTTTAGGGGGTGAAACTACTCTGTATGATACTACAACGTAGGTGAAGATGTGTTATTATGTATTTGTCCAAACTCTTTGAATGCCCGGCACCGAGTGAGCCCGATATAAACTACGGACTTCGGGAGATTAAGATGTGTCAGTGTGGGTTTATCACGGTAACAAATGCACGGCTCTGGTGGGGCTGTTGCAAAGGGGGAGACGGTGGGCAGATAGGAACCCTCTGAATTTGCTGAGAACCTAAAAACTGCTTTTAAAACATAAAGTCTATTAATTAAAAGAAAAAAAAAAAGGTAAGAGAAGCAGAGCTGGGACTCAGACCTCTATATGTGAACTTTTAGCCAGGGGTCTTGACCTCTGCCCCCAGCTGTGGCGGCAGACGTGGGCTCCTGCCGGCCGATGCAAGTCATAGGAGAAAGGCAGGTCGAGATGCAGGGAGGAAAGCCGGTGGGCACGCCTGGATCAATTTTCCCTGTTCCTTATCTGTGGATGGCACCCCACCGCCACCCTTTCCCCTCTGCCTCTGGCCCCCTTGCCTTTCACCACTGGCCCTGCCAGGGAGGTGCTCACGAGGAAGGGGTGTGGATACTGCTGTGTCACCAACGCCCTGTGTGAACATACTCAGCTCCTCCGCAGGGATAATTCAGGCCGTGTGCATGCTATGAGGGAGTGTGGCTGTGGTAAGCTATACATTTACACTTAAAGTTTAAAATGTTCACCCTTTGGGACTCAGCCCCCCACCTCCAACAATACAGGCACTCCCCATTATCCACTATAATACATTTCTAGAACCTGCGTCTTACAGATGATTTTATGTGTTAATCACACTTTCCCATGAGAATAACGGAGTGGCTGAAGGCTACATATTCAAGATCTCCATCCATGTGATATGAAAGCAACATCTGGCTACTATAAACCTCAGTTGTAGTTTCAACAGTGGGCTACGACCCAAATTATAAAATGTGTTATGTATGGGTTACAAAGGGAGGATAAGAATTAACACTCATCACCACTATCCTCATTTAGTGGCCACCTAAGAAGTTTCAAGTTCTGGGTTAAGTAGGTTACGTACCTTAAGTCATTTGATCTTCACAAAATTCTTTTCAGTTAGGTACTATTATATATTGTAGATGAGGACGCTGACACTCAGAGAGGTTGTGTGACTTCCCAAGGACATACAGACACTAAGCAGTGGACTCCTCAGTTATTTTTTAACTGCCATGGTCACCTGTGCTGGACTTTTGAACTTCCTGCATATGTTTTCTTGACAAATCTCCATGGATTTTCCCCTCCCTTCTACTCCAAATGTCATGTCCTACCTAGCACAGTGCCTGGCACAGGGGAGCTGTCAATCAATGCTACTCTCCATCTGTCCCCTGAACACCCTCCCCCTCCATCCCCACCACCTCTCAGAAGAACCATCTCTCTCAGGTACTTCCCAAACTGAAGGATGCCTAAGCATCACCTGGAGAGGGCTATAATAGTGTAGACTCAGAAGGTCTGAGGCAGGGCCCAGAATCTGCATTTATAACAAATGTCCCATGTCATTCTAATGTTGGTGTTCCTTGAATCATACGTTGAAAAACACTAATCAGCAGGTTTCCAAGGAAAATTAATTTTTCTTATTTAAAACATCTGCTAAAGTACAGCACCTGCACCCCAATGTTTATAGCAGCAATGTCCACAATAGCCAAACTATGGAAAGAGCCCAGATGTCCATCAACAGATGAATGGATAAAGAAGATGCGGTATATACATACAATGGAATAGTACTCAGCCATCAAAAAGAATGAAATCTTGCCATTTACAATGATGTGGATGGAACTAGAGGGTATTATGCTAAGCAAAGGAAGTCAGTCAGAGAAAGACAAGTATCATATGATCCCATTCATATGTGGAATTTAAGAAACAAAGCAGATGAATATAGGGGAAGGGAAGGAAAAATAAGACGAAAACAGAGACAGAGATGAACCACAGAGATTCTTAGTTATAGGAAACAAACTGAGGGTTGCTGGAGGGGAGGGGGGGTAGGGGAGACAGGGTAACTGGGTGATGGGCGTTAAGGAGGGCACGTGATGGAATGAGCACTGGGTGTTCTATGCAACTGATGAATCACTAAATTCTACTCCTGAAACTAATAATACACTATATGTTAGTAAAATTGAATTTAAATAAAAAATTTAAAAAAAACACCTGTTAAAAATATAAATAGTAAAAAATTCAGAAAGTTCCAAAGAGGGGCACCTGGGTGGGTCAGTCAGTTAAGCATCTGCCTTTGGCTTAGGTCACGGTCCCAGGGTCCTCGGATCAAGATCCATGTCAGGCTCCCTGCTCGTCGGGGAGTCTGCTTGTCCCTCTGGCCCTCCCCCCAACTCATGCTCTCGCACTCTTTCTCTCTCAAATAAATAAATAAAATTTGAAAAAAAAAAAAAGTTCAAAAGAGTAGACAGTAAAAAATACATCTCTCCATGTACAAGGTTATTCAGAGCAACAGTTTCAATGAGAGGGAAAAACTAACACACATGTCTGTCCCTACAGAATATATGCAAATACAGTGTAGGTTATTTGTAAGATCGGAGCTTACTTACAGGGTTTACTTACATAATACTGTATGGTTTACTTACATAATACTGTATTTGTATCTGTATGGGTGTATACAAGTAGAGATCTCAGATACAATGCGAGTGAATAAAAGCGATCTGCAGACCCAGAGAGTTTATGTGCGTTACACACCCCCCACAAATTCCTAATAGTAGTTGCATCAGAGAAAGAGAGAAATATTATGTAAAAGGAAAACGGGGAACCTCAACTTTCTCTCTGATGTTTTATTTTATATATTAAAAAGATCTGAAGTAAATATGAGAAAATGTTAACATTTGTTAAATCTGGGTAGAGTGTACACAGGTGTTTCTTTTTATTATTTTTTGATTGTTTTTCTTAAATAAAAAAGAAAGCTGCCCCTGGCTCCCCTGCTCACCCGGTTTCCTTCCCTGAGGGCAGCCTGTTATTTTCCTTTGTCCCTGTCTAGGTCAGTCTCAGCATTAACAAACACCTGAGTCTAACCTCCATTCTTCATCTGATTCTCTCCTACCCACTTCAGGACCCAGTCTTAGCAATTTAATTCTCTTTGGATCTTCAATCTATTCAGTCCCTTTTCCTGCAGGTTTCTTCTTCTTGACAAATATTCTCAGGTCTCTCATTTGAGAAAAGCTGCTCTCCCTTCTTACTCCCTCAAGACAAGGATTTTCTTTTGGTGGGATCCCAGTCGTTCCCGGGAGGGTGGTGTGGGCTCACCACTCCCAGCTACTCATGCCAACGCAAGCCTCTTGTCGCCTCTCCTGGCTCCCCTGTCCACCCATCTCTGGAGACAGAACTCAAAAGACTTTTCGGCAAATCTGATACATTTGGTGGTCCCTTTCTTGACCTTGTCTCCTGCCCGGACTTTTGGAAGCATTCCTTATCAGTCTCTTTTCTCACTTTTGCACCTCAGCTCCCCTCCTCTCACACCATCCGGGGGCTCTGCCATGGCCCACCAGCTCTGTCTTCTTCTCCTCTCTCTTGTTTTTCTCTCCACTGACGACCTCACCAAGCCCCTAGATGCCAACCCTCAATGTGCATTTTGGGGAAGAGGCCCACTTCCTCTTGAATTCTCTTTCTGTGGCTTCAGAACCACCTTTCCAACTGTCTGAGGGTCATGCCCACCTCAAAGTCCTACAGATAGAGCAAACTCATCCTGCCAAGTTCAAAGTACTTACAGTAATTCTGCATTTCTGCTAGATCAGTTCTTCCTAAATTTATAAATTTATTTATTTATTTTTTAAATTTAATTAAATTTTTTTTCAGTGTTCCAGGTCTTCCTAAATTTAATACGCATACAAGTCACCTGGGGCATCGTGTTGAACTGCAGCTTCTGGTTCTCTAAGTCTCGGGTGGGGCCTGCGAGTGTGGATTTCTAACAAGTACCTGGGTGATGCCTGTGGGATGCCCCCCCCACACACACAAATAGTTAGATGCTAGAGAGATTTCCATTCTTCAGGTCAGGGCTCTCAATTCTATCTTAAACTTAGAACTACCTGGGGCTCATGTTAGGTATAACATGGTTTAAAAATATGCATACGGCTAGAAGATTCAAATTAATTAACTAAGTCTTCTTTTGCCCAGCCCAGACAAATTAATCAGAATTTCTGGGTGCATGGCCCGGGCCACCTGCGTTTCATGAATAACTACTAAGCACCTGTGTGGGCTAGGATTGTGTGAAGGACTGAAGGGAAAATGGTAAGGCAAAGCCCCTGTGGAGCTTAACTGTTAGTGGAAGTAGTGGTGATGAAACAGAAAAATAGACATCGATACTGGAGGGCATTTCAGATCAGTGCTATAAAGGAAAGAGTGAATTTCTGAGTAGAGAAAATCTGACAAGGAGCTGTCTTGGGGTTGTCAGGGAAGGCCCTGTGCAGAGAGGACATCTGAGCTGAGAAATGGACCTGTAAAGGCCTAAGGACAGAGAAGTATTTCAGGCTGAGGGAACAGTGTTTCAGGGAGAGGGAACAGCAAACACAAACGTACTGTGGCAGGTCTGTGCTTGGTGAGGAAGAGAAGTAAAGCCAGTGGCGTAGGTGGAGCGCAATGAGCAAGGGAGGAGCAGTGAGGGATGAGGCTGATCATGGGCCTTCGGAGTACCATCTTTCTAAGGACTGAGCAACAGTAAGCCTCCAGAAGGTTCTACCCAAGCAAGGCCATGTAATCTGACTTAAGCAAGCCTCTGTAGGAGGCCAAGGGTTAAAACAGGAGGCAGGTGTGAGTGGTGGCTTGGAACACAGTGGGAGTAATGGAGAACCCAGAAGAGGGCAGACAGAGGATAGAGCCTGGGTCGAGAAATAACAGAACTTGCTGATGAACGGAATGGGCTTAGGTGAAGTAAAGACCAAAAAGGACATCTCTATTTTTTTAGCTGAGACATCGTGGACATTTACTAAGATTTGAAATACTTGAGAAAGGGAGGCTGGGGGACTGGGTGGGGGAAATCAACAGTTATGTCTGGGACATCTTAAGATAATTATTGGACATTCAAGTGGAGATGCTGAACAGGAAGTGGGACTTAAGATCTGTCTAGATTATCTTTCCAGCCTTACTCCTCACCCCCAAGAACCCATTCTATATGAGCCAGTCCTAATTCAAAGTGTCCTGATCCCGGTTCTCACCATGCATTTTCCTAATTCTGTCCCTTCCCATGCTGTATCCTCTGTCCAATGTACCTTCTATCTTGGCCTTTTGAGACCCTAGTCCCACATTACAAACCATCTCAAGCAACCACTGCTCCCTAATATCTCTGTCATCAGTGAGCTGTGCCTCCTGGGGACTCCCATAAATCCTGACGCCTTGTTTGTGACATCTGTCACATTTCCCCCCCATGAGTTCTTTGTGTGCGTTTACCTGCCTTGCTGGGCTGTAAGTTCCTGGAGGGCAAGGCTTGCCTCCTAGTCTTCTACCACATCCTCCATGATATCCAGAAATACACCCAGTACATAGAAGGCTACTCATTAAAAGTGTTGAATAAATGAGGATTAGGACACGTTCTGAGATGATCCCCTGAGGTTAATTTAGTCATCAGCAATCAAAGGTGACAGGTTTTCTTACCCCTGGAGGAACTGATGACTGCTGAGTCTCTGGGTCATTGGTAAAGAACCACCTAGTACGATGCTAAAAGTCTTGACACACATATGCCATTGTTTGTCTCTAAATAGTAATGCATGCTTTAGGCCAAGAGTATATCCTTTTTAAAAACTCTGAATCTCATGTGTGAACTCACTGAAGAGGCCTATTGTTGGAAAAGCTGGTGGTATGTTCTTTCCCAAAACAAAAACTCCCTTTGTAATTATCACCACTGCTGCCCAACGTCCAACTTGCTAAGACTGGACTGTGGTCCGCTTTGCTTTCTGTGGGTGCATGCCTATTACGCTGGGGCACTAGAAACTGGTGTTGAGCCCAGGTCAGTTTATAGACTCATGCCCATTTTGTCCATGAGGTTTCATTATAATCAGGTTGATTTATTATGGTGCATTTTGCCTCGTGGCGTGCAAGGCATGGATTCTGGGCTGGGGAAGAGACAATGACAGACCAGATACTGAGCAGTGGGCTCTTGGTACACAAGCTGGCAGACAGCGAGAAAGTAAGAGAACAAGACAGAAATGGAGAGTAGCAGCCACGAAGGGAGGCTGGGGTGTCGCCAGAGCTCACAGGGCACCAGAGGGAAGGGATCACTCCTGCAAATAGGGCATGGGGGCTGAGTGACACTAACAGAGAAACAAAACCAGAAAGGATGGGAAAGTAATGGAAGCTGTGGGAGGCAAATGGTCAAAGCACCTGGTCAGTTCCAGCAGCCATCATCTACTGAGCATTGAGTATGTGCTAGGCATTGTGATAAAAGCTTTATACAAATTGTCTGGTTTACTTTTCCCACAACACGTAGTAGATACCATTTAACCCATTTTACAGATGAGGAACTTGAGGATCAGGGAAGTTAAATAGCTTACTCAGGGTCGCAGACTAGAAAAGAGGAGTTGGGATTCAGACCCAGGGGTGTTGGACGCCGAAGCCTATATTCGTAATGACTGCTTTATACTGCCTGCTGATACGGATCAAGGGGCATTTCCTCCCAGCAAGCCTGCTGTGGGCTGAGAAACACAGTGTCTTCCAATACCCCAAAGAGCAAGGTACTGAGTGATGAGCTAAGTTAGAGGTGCTGTTCAAAAGCCCTGCTATGACTGAGCTGTCTGCCGGGGCTGAGGGTGCTCAGGGCGGAGATGCTCTCATCCATCATCAGGGAATACTCACTCCATTGTGTCGGGCCCCACCTAATGTTTTTTTATTGTCTGCTCTTCACCATGAGTAATGCCACTTTCCATTTTAAGCTGGGAGCTTCAGGAGATGACCACGTTCTAAGCCAGAGTTGAAAGCTAAGTGCTGCCTGGGGGATTACTCACCCACTTCAAGATGTGGCCAACATCGCACCCTCCCACTCAAGATGCTGCTGGAATAGCTCTTCCTTGCCAAAGCCTAAAGGAAATCTGGCTTCCCCTAGAATCAGACTGGGAATGGTGCCAGGTTATCAGAAAGCTGGCAAGTTAACTGATTCTCCAAGTGAAACTACTGTGGTTGTTCTGGTCCTGCCTGTGTGGTAAGGTTTGCTTGCTGGTTCATTTCTGTGGCACAGGCTGAGGGCCTACTATGTACCAGGCACTCTGTTCCATGAGACTGCTACTGCAGGGTTCTAGGTGGCTTTAGCCCTTGTCCTCAGGAAGGCACCAGTCTGAGGAAGATGAGCAGACAGTTATAGCAAGACGTCATTACCGGCAGAGTGTAAGAAATGACAGGACGTGAGAAGCTCAGAGAGTTTGAAGCACTCACAGCTGAAGGATTTATGCCAGAGTAGGAGCTGGCTAGGTTTCTTAATTGTAAGCAACCAAAACTGACTTTGACTGCTAATTGACAGAAAGAGAATTTAGAGAGCCTGGGGCTGCCCCAAGAAGCATCGGGAAGGGGTGGTGGTCCAACATCACAGGAAGGGTGTAGCCAGACCAAGGCCCTGGGGGATAGGTAATCCCTCAAATAGGGGATGTGGCTTCAGATACTGGGCAGTCAAAAGAATGACAAATGTCCAGGACAGCAGGTAGAAGTAGGGAAGGTGGGGAGGAGAAGCCTGTCTCAGAATGACCTAAGATAGTCTGAGTCACAGAAACCAAAAGGAACAGCTTAAAGAGAGCGCTGGCTTATTGAGGGAAGCAGGCAATGGGGCCAGGCAGCCCGGCTCCCAGGGGTTTCCACAGGGAGTGAAGTTTGCTGTTCAACCAGACCTTGAAGCTTCTGCGGGGAAACAAGCCCTGGGCTGCAGGTAAGGAGGAACGACATTCTAAGCCTTTCCCTTTTGTTTTGGGGCTCCTGGGGCCATTCTGGAAGGCCCCAGTTCTGAAAGGACGCCTTGAACTTATAAAAACCAGCTAAATCAGAACAATGTCTCCATATCATCGTTGGGAAAGATGACAGGGGCAAGCCAAGGAGATAATGATGATAATGGCCGACGCTGAGTGCTTGTGCTAACATGAGCTTACATGCATTATTTCATTTACTCCTCATAATAAGCCTATTAGTTTACAGACAAACAGACGGAAGCACAAAGATTATACATGACTTGGCCAAGGTCCCATGGTTAGCAGATGGTGGAGCGTGAGGCAAGCACAGATCTGCTTTATTGTAACTAGAGTCTGCTCACAGGAACCACAAGAACGGAAAGGTCGGAGGAAGAAAAACAGTTATGGCAGGAGAAATCATTTTTTTTCCTGTGCTAACCATATCATGAGGGATTGGAAGCCTAGGCCCTTACCTCTTACCTCTCGCATGGGTACCATATTGAATCTTAAGGATAGTCATTGTTTCCAAGAGAGAAATTTTCAAATTTTATCTGAAGAAGGGGAAAAGGCCTGTTTTGCTAGAGGGAGTCCTGAGGGAGAAACTTGTAGCAGTAAGTCAAGGTATTGACCCTTAGACTACAGTGAGAGGTATACACAGCATTTTTAATGGATTTTTAAAATGAGAAATTCCTTTAATTATACAAACAATACATGGTATTTGTGGAAAAAAAATGAGGGAAATATGGAAAAATAGAAAGAAAACAGAAGTCACCTATAACCTTACCATTCAATAACAGCTGTTGTCACATCTGTGTGTGTGTATTTGTGTTTTGTGTTGTGCGTGTGTGTGTGTGTGTAATTTGTACTCTCACTTTCCAATGCGCATATATATGTCATACTGTCTTGTAAAATTAGGTCTTCATATCTGAAATAATTGTCATTGCCTTGATTTCACCTTTTTCCTCAAGGAAAAACCGTATCGGAGTCTTCCATTTTGCCAATCTACTAAGTGACTATTAGTTCACAGAGTAGTAGAGTGTGGTAGGTAACGCAAGCCTGTTTGTTCAGATAAGTGTGTAGATGGCATGGGGCTCCCTGGGATGGACTGCATACAGCATATGTGAAAATGCCTGGTTCTTTAAGGAGGACGTGGTTGTTCGTCACTCACTGATATTTCTAACTGGTAAGCATTACCTGAAAAATGCCTACTATAATGAGTAACTCATCATAATGAGTAACTCATCAACTAACCTCATCATTTATTAGATAACCATTTATATATCAGGAGAGATTTATTTCATCATCTACCATATAGGTAACATTAAAAAAACGTTATATAGACAGAAACTAAAAGAGCAGTTTCTAGGACTGGGCTCCGAGTGGAATCCTGGTTCTGATCCCACTTCCCCTTCTCGAGCCTAGGGGACCTCATCTCCTTCAATATCCCCGCAAAGGCGGTTCAAAACCCCCAAGTTCAACACACACAGAAACTGCTTTCTCGGGCAGGAATGCAGCTGGGCCTCTCCAGTCCTCTCTGAGTATCTCATCCAGGTGTCCACGTGGCCCAAGCCAGCCAACAGCCAGGTCGAGTAGACCCAGCGCCCTCCACCTTTTGTCCTCTCCCCCCACTCATTGAGACAAATCCTACCGGTTCAGGAGCCCTGCGTCTTCCCTCTGTGAGGCCCAGACATCTGGTTTGAGTTGAGAGTCAGTGGCTGGTCAAGCGCTTGCACGATGCAGTTGGATTTGCTGATGTAAACAAAGGAGATTGCATGTGAGCAATTGCATGTGACCCCGAAAGGCCCCACAGGACGATCCCCTCGGGCCTCTGTCAGGACTTTTTAACCTTGTCCAAGGGGACAAGGAAAATGAACTTGAGTTCAGTTAATGAGCTACAGCCAAGAGAGAAGCAAAGCACTTGGGCCCTCTCTTTCCTTCCTTGTCTCCATGTAACCCTGTTCTCAGTGGGCCATTCCTCAGCCTGAGCTGAGGCCACATCGCTGTTGGGCGCGCCATGTGGGGCCCTGGGGAGCCAAGGGTAAGCGGGCTTCTCTGCTCGCAGTGGGCACTTTCCTTCTCTCCCCCTGGTGCAGGGCTCCCTTCTCCCCTTGCTTTTTCACTTTGTGCTTCCATGCTTCGTTAGATTTTATCTTTACTTACAAAAGCAAACGGTTCATACCTAAATTTATGTTTTAACAGCGAATCATCTCGGGCCCCACCCATCTATTCTCCTTTTTAGCTTCATGAAATTCCTGGGGTCCTCTTCACATAGCCATTTGCAAACAAAAAAACTAAATGATAATTCAGATCCACTCCCCTAACTGGGAGTGACTGAACTTCTGCACTGCTCAAGAGCTGTTTTTTCATCTGTGAAAATGAGAATAACAGTATGCTCGATCCCGCCACATGAAATCATGACATAACATCTAGGAAGCCCTTCATAAGACAGCACGACTTAATTAGACTTTATAGTTATAAACTTCTTATTTTTTTAAATTTCCGAACATGCTATATTTTGCTCATTCTTACCGTTACAATTACCTTCTGTGGCAGCTGGTGCTGGTTATATATTTCCAGTAGCGATACCAAATTTCCATGTGATACAAATTCCAGTTTGAACACTAATTCAACTTCAAACATACTAATTAAATGATAATTAAAGATACATTCGAGCTGCATATCTAGATTAATCAGGACAAATCATTCTGTATATATGGAAAATGAACCCACTGGAAGAAAGAAATGACCAAGGAAACAAGAAACCCCAACCAACCCCTAAATCGACCAACTAACCAAGCCGGCAGCAGAAATCTCAGAGTGAACATGGACGTCTGTGGCGCCACGCTGGAGGGACCGTAATAGATGATTTTCAATAGCTTTTTACCATCACCGAGACCAAAACAGCCACATTAGGCATTTAGTCCTCCTGGCCCTGCTTCTTCCTGGGCCCCCTACAACCTGCTTTTCTTATCCTGCCATCCTCACTGGAAAGCCTCAGGCATCTGACGTTCTTGACTAGACCCATCTGGGTGCTGGTCTCCCTCAAGAGTTCTATGCTCTGAATTACCATTCCTGTGGCCCAAATCAAGACTCTTTTTTTTTTTTTTTTAAGATTTTATTTATTGGACACAAGAGAGAGTGAGCATGCGCAAGCAGAAGGAGAGGGAGAAGCAGGCTCCCCACTGAGCAGGGAGCCCGATCCGGGGCTCCATCTCAGGACCCTGGAATCATGATCTGAGCCAAAGGCAGATGCTCAACTGACTAAGTCACCCAGGTGCCCCAAGACTCTTCTTAAAATAGGTATATTTTTAAAATATTAGCCAGAAATCACAGATATTCAATTTAATAAACGTCAGCAGGTATCCACTAAGCATCTCCTAAGTGCGAGACAGTGTGTGTGTCCACGGGGGAAGGGAGTGTGTAAGATCCAATCCCTGTCCTCGAGGAGTTGAGAAGTCACCAGGGAAGCCAACCAGAGGGTGCAGGTAACTCTCATTGCTGGATAGCATGTAGTGACCGCCACAAACAGCGCTGGCCAACACACTGCAGGAGGAAACAATGAATTTGAACTTGGTGAGGATCAGGACAGGTTCAGAATGGAGGCAGCACTGGACCTCAGAGAAGCATCTGTCCTTTGAAAAGATTCGATGAACTCTGGTGGTCCCCCAATTGGTGAATTATTTCAAGTCCTATGCCTACGCTGGGCCAACACTGAAAGAAAGTTTAGCATCCTGATTTTTCTTCCCCGAAATGGGCCAGCTCCTTGCTCCTGAGGATCATGCAGTGTCCCCCAGCCAGTGAAACACCCTGGGACACATGGGGCTCTGCACACGTCCCTGACCCCACCCACCAAACTCCTGCGCATCCTCAAAGGTCGCAGCTCAGCGTGACCTTCTCTGAGACACCCCACCACTCTCCCCCTGCTGGTGCACTCCCCCTCTCCAGTCTCCGGTGTCTGATTTCAATGGACAGACAGAGGAATTGGCACTGTTTCAGACTGTCTTAGTCAGCTGTTTGCTTTTCGAAAATGTAGTATCTCCCCCTACAGGAATAAAACTAGACAAGGAAAGCAGGGACTTGGCTTTTCTGTTGCCTCTGTGTCCTCAGTGCCTGATAAATCAAAATAAGTACTATTTGTTGAATGAATTAATGGATAGTAATAGATCAACTCATCCCTCCTCTGGTTATTTCATCTCTCTGATCTGTTAGTTTTTGCAGGGAGAGATCAATGGTTTTAGGAAATATGCAGGATTAATGTCATATGGATGTAATCAATCAAAAATATTCACACTTGGGACTGCCTAGCTCGCTCTGGCAGAAGAGTGTGTGACTCTTGATCCTGGGGTTGTGAGTTCGAGCCCCACGCTGGGTGCAGAGATTACTTAAAAATAAAATCTTTAGAAAAATATATTCATCCTGGAGTTCAGTATGGCAACTGGCAATTAGCAATTTCTCAGGCTTTGGTTCATAAGGTTTTCAGCAAAATCCACACACTGCGCGGCACAGTATAGCTCGTTGTCCCCCTCCTGCCCTCATTCCTTTCAGCAACCATTTAGTAAGCATGTATTATGTACCATGACTGGGCGAGGCACTATGGCTTCAGAGCTGAGTGCCACAGACAAGGGCTCTGCCCTAACGGCATGAAGTCGAGGGGGAGAAAGAGTCCAGGAAACAGCGCCAGTGAAGAACTGAGGGATAAAGGGCACCCCACCCCCAGGAGGGCTAGGCCTGGTCCTGGGGCTGGTGGTAAAAGAAGGCTTAGTTGAGGTGAAGTCTGAAGAAGACGTAGAAATGTCCTGGGGGTGGGAGGCAACATTGGCAAAGAGAGCTCCAGGCCAAGGGAAAAGCAATTTCAAAGGCTCAGAGGTGAGAATAAGCTTGGCACACTTGTAAAATGGAAGCTCACTCTTGTTGGAGGCAACTGAAGGGTCCGATGCCAGGGAACATGGGCCTTTTAATCAACACCATCACCAAGAGAGCGTGGAGGCAGTGTGGGTCACTGGTTGTGCCTTGGGAGATGACTGGAATGTAAGCTCCATGGACACTGAAGGCTTTATTCACCATCTGAGAGTGGGGCCAGGAACACAGCAGATTCTTAACAACCATTTGCTGAGTGAATGAATGAAGCGCCCTGAGATGACCTCAGCCATCTCCTCGAAGTGTCACCAGGCCCCAAGGCCTCATAAGACTAGGAGGCGTCTCAAGAGCTGGCTGGTCTGCTCCCTCCCCTCCAGGCTATCTGACCTGCCCTTAAAACTCTCAGAGGTGACACTATCTTGTATAAAGTATAGTAGCATGACTCAGAAATTCAGTTCTTGAGGTCACACGCATGCAACTGAGGGGCAGATGATCTGTCCTGTCATTTGGTGAGTCACAGCAGGATGGACAGGAGCAGGGACAAGAGTCCTTAATGCTCAGACTGGCAGGTCAGGCAGTGAGGGCATGTTGGCTCTCCAGTGTTATTCATCGTCCATGAAGATGCCCTGGTGCCTCATTTCTCAATCTGCTAGTGAAGATCAATGAGACCCACATTCTCAAAGCAGCACCATCAAATGCAGAAATCGTATTTTCTGGTATAGTTGGCAGTGAGGAATTTAAAATCCAAGCTTCTCCCACCTCTCCGTACCACACCCTGGCTGAGTGCCGCCATCTCTCTCAGAGAAGGCTACTGCTCCTGTGATCCAGGAGATCCTGGCTGGGAAACTGGGAAGAATGGACACCACATTTGGCCTGGGCCAACGTCTCTCACCCTATCTGAGGTCCCGCCGCCTCTCACTTGGGCTGCTGCACCTGTTCCCTGCTCCTGCCTCACCTCCCCTACTTCTCCACTGAGCAGCCAAAGTGACATCTTTAAAAAGCTAATCTGATCACGTCACGCCCCAACCTGAACTGCTTTCTCCTTCAGAGAAAAGTCTCCAGTCTCCAGAGAAAAGTCTCCATGGCCTGACTCTGCCATTTCCAGCCACAGCCATCTCTCCTCAACCATAGCAAACTATTTTCTCCCCAAGTGAAACATGCTCTTCCTGGACTCAGGACCTTTGCACATGCTCTTCCTGCTACCTTCTTTTCCCTACCCAGTAGGAATATAAATTCCACTTCTCTCAGGCTCTGTAGGTTGCCTATTATCTAACTTCCCATGGTACCCTGGACTTCACTGCAACACTCAGTTCACTGGGAATCCCTTTTATGGTGGGCCTTCCCCACTAGAATGCAAACTTCAGGAGGTCCTCGTTGCATCTGCCTTGCTCCCCACTACATGCCTCATGTCTGGCACAGTGGAAGCTCATCAAGTGAATAAATGAGGACTCCAATCTTTGAACTGGCAGGAATAATGTGACCAATTAAAATAACAGGCAGAGAGAAACGGAAACATAACAGAACCTCCTTACATTCCTAAGCTAAATGACCTTCCCTCCCCCTGGAGGCCTAATTTTCTCTTATCATGGGCGTGTATATTGTGCCGAGGCCTCAGTTAATTCTTCAGAACTGGTTTCTGGTTGGGTTTGGAGAAATATGAGCCTTGCCATCACGTGCCACCATGGTCAGTAAGCCAGAGCTCTGCGACAATCCAAATCAAGTCAAGAGGCATTAGTGTGCCTGCCGGCAGCCTGTGCCCCAAACCACAGAGACAGGCAGCCCTCCTGCCCCAGCCTCACAAAGCAGAGCAAGGCCGGAAGGACTTGGAGCCTTCACTCGCTTTGTCTTACCCTCTGTCTTATTTTCTTCCCCCCCCCCCCCCCCAGCAAGGGCAAACAATAATTCAGTAAAGGAAATATGAGTAATGGAAAGAAAGAGAAAAAAATAAACATATCAAAATGCCCTTGGGCTACTGCTTTTAAAGAAAACAAGGAGAGTAGATTTGGAGACATTTCTGTGACTCCGCTAAAAAGGAGAAAAATAATCAAGCTGGCCTCTCCCTATCCAAGCTGGATTCCTTATCTCTCTCTTGCTGTAGAAAGAAAGATTTCCCAGGCCAGGGGTTGTCCGCTCTGGCCTGTATCAGAATCCCGTGGGGAGATGTGCTGAGCTGACAGGTGCCAGCCCCAACTTAGGTCCAGTGAATGAAAACCCCTGGGGGAGGAGCCCTCACACGATCCCCCCTCCCCACCACCCCCCTGCAGGGAGGACCCTCTCTGAGGAACAAAGCTCAGGACTCAAAGGCAGAGTTTCGCCCTGTGCCCACTGTCATAAGGTCTAGCTCAGGTAAGAATCTCAGATGTGCTCCTGGGGTCCCCAGTGCCAGGTACTGAAAACCTTGTTTAAAGTAAATGGAAAAGGCCTAAGAAAATCAAAAGAAGTAGTGCAACACAGACCGCTTTATGAAACGATGAGCAATCGACCTGTGGACCCCCGGTGAGGCTTACCCTGTTTTGGTTAAAAACTCAGCAGAGGCTTTGTTACCTGGATCTCAGGAGTTGCAAGAGGAAAGCAAAGTCCTCTGAACAAAGCAAGCACTTCTCTCCTCTATGGAAGGGTGGAGTGGGGCGTGCTTTAGAGAAAGCCAAGCAGCCTTTACAGCGCATCCCCCCACCCACCACAGCACGAAAGGAATAGGGGAGCAGGAGGTTTCACAGCCCAAACCCAGGAGGGAGGCTGGTCTTTGTGAATTCCCAAAATATGAGAGTCATGATCCCATTTGTGGCGAGCTTATCCCTTGCTAGGCACCGTGCGTTATTTACTTGACATGCTCCAACTGAATGTGATCCTTACAACAACCCTGGGAGCAGGTACTCTTCACGCGAGGACACAGATTCAGAGAGCAGGAGCGGCTTGCCTGCAGCCACACATCTAGCTAGAAAGGGGTGAGTCAGAGGTATTATCCATCCGTCTAAATCACAGTGATTTCTTGTACCTTGGCTGTCTCTTATTTTAAATACAAGGACAGACACCATTTGGAATGCGACATGAGCAAGAATTCTCAGTCGTCTGCTGTTTTTATTTGGCTGTGCCAAGCCTCACCTCCGCCTGGGAGATGGACCAGGTTCTTAGTTCAGTAAGTGTTACCGAAGGCCTTTAATACATTGTGCTCTGCGGCAGGCAAAGCACAAAAGCCCCAGATTTAGTGAGTGGGAGATGAGGTCCCCCTTGCAAGAATTTATGGTAAATTTACAAATTCACAGTGGATGAAAGAGACAGACATAAAGCACTGACAGGTAGTTTTACCAGAGGTCTGGGAATTGCTGGATTAGAGTCGTTGATCCCGGCACATTTAGAGAGGAGCTGAGCTTTGACCAGAGGTCAGGACTGGTTTGCCAGAGTGGAGAGGCAAGGGTGGTGCAGCGAAGGAGTAAAGAGGCCAAGCGTCGGTCAAAAGACAACTCCAAGGCTGCCCACAGCCAATGCTGCCTCCTGGCATTCTGCTCCCCCTGAGTCCCGGCCCAGTGGACTCTGGCAAGTGCCTGAGCTCACACTGGAAAAGCAACCCTCGGCTTGGGTCACACATCCAGAAATGCCTACAGTGAAATCCCAAGAAGGGTGCTGTGCACCCTCAGAGCACCTTGAGGCAAGGCAGGCAAGGCTCCCATTTTATGAGATGACTTTGAAACCAAAGTCAGCAGATCTGAAACTTTCAAATTAAATTCTCCTCTACCTTGAAGAGCAGACATATAAATCAGAAAGCAAGCACATGTAAGCCAAGGAGTAAAAATTGAACTTAAACCCATAATAGGCAAAAACTTTCTGAATATTTTGAGTGAAAACCTTAACCAAATGCATGTGCTTTCCACAGCAATTTCATGTCCACAAATCCTCCCCAGGGGAGGGGAGGGTGCAAGGCACGGGGTGCAAGGATGACTACAGCAGTTGTGTTTATAATAGTGGCAAACAGTACACAACCAAGTGTCTGACAGAAGATCAGCTCACAGAGTTTTGCACGTCCACAAAAAGGAATCCTATAATCCTCTGTAGCCATTACAAATGGAGACATAGATTTATGTTTATTAATGAGGAAAATAATCCTAATATATTTTGTCAAGTCTGCTTATAAATAAGCAGGTTATAACACAATTTATATATATATGTATAATTTTATGAAGTGGAATCATGTGATTCTACTTTCTTCAGACCAAGCCTGAGTCAACTGAATAGAATTGAAATCATACAGAATAAACTCTGATCACAGTGTAATTAACTGAGATATCAAAAACCATAACTAGGAAAACTGCAAATATTTTCAATTAAACAACACGCTTTGAAATAATCCTTCAAAAGAACATTTATAGGGTAAGGAGAATTTTTAGAGTAATTTAAGCTGAACAATATATAAAATATAGCACATGAAAATTTGGGGAGGCAACTAAAACAATTATTAAAGGGAAATTTTACCTTTAGCTGCTCATATTAAAAAAATTAAGGTCTAATATTAATGGCCCAATATTCTGCATGAAAATAAGTAAATAGGGGTGCCTGGGTGGTTCTCAGTTAAGCATCTGCCTTCAGCTCAGGTCATGGTCCCAGGAGTCTCTGCTCAACGGAGAGCCTGCTTCTCCCTCTGCCTGCCACTCCCACTGCTTGTGCATGCTCTCTCTGACGAATAAATAAAATCTTCAAAAATATATTTAAATAAATAAATAAATAAGAAAATAAGTAACTAAAAGGGCAAAATAAAGTAAAAGCAAGTCGAAATAAGAAAAATGAAAAATAAAGATAGCAACAAAATAGAAATCAGGCAAACAATGCAGAAATCTAAGAAAGCAGAAAGCTGTCTTTCTGTTTCAGAAAATCTGAGATATTCCTATATATAAGGCCCTTTGTAAAAGGTTTCTATCCCTATGAATAGACATGTTAACAGAAGTTATTTTTGGCTGATAGGATCAGGGACAATCTTTAAAGACCTCTTATTGATGTTCATCTGTATTTTCTTGTTTTTCTACCCCTCTTTTATATTTGAGGGCTCCTAAGGGGACTGACATCCTCCGCTTATTTGCTGAAAAGCGACAGACTCTAACTATTAACCCTTTGTTTCCCAAAGGAGGGGCAGAGACACCTGGTGATACAGAAATTCTGAGTTGTACAAGATATTTCTCAATCACACTGCAGAGAGAAAGGGAGCCCCCTTTGAAGTTTCCTTCAGTTGCTATGACTTTATTCAAGGAGACAGCTTTGGTTTGGTGCCATTATGTTTTCAATTGCTTCCCTCTCCTTGCAAACAAAAGGGCTGCCAGGGCAGGAAGCAGAGCCTAAGCAGAAGCCAACCGAGGCTGACCTTCACTGTATTTATTTCGAAACTGCCTTCTGTTCATGGGATGCTTTTGCATTAATACCTGAGAGAAAGCTTCCTTTAAACAAGGAAATGAAACTGAAGTAAAACCACACATCAGTAGTTTAAATAAAATTCACAAATAGGAATTTGGTAAGGGGATAGTGATCAAAATGATGAAGCTAGCTCACCTGTACTGCGGTCCCAAGGAAAGTGGTGTGAAACTCTGGGGAGGAAGAAACTGCCCTGGGGGTGTATCAGTGCGCACTGGACTGTCCCCACAGGTCCCGCAAGCCTTGATCGCTGTCTGTCTTGTCGCTGCAGTATAAAAACAACAGCGCGGAAGTAGTAAATGTGCAGTTTGCTCAGGTGATGGGCCAGGCAGTAAGAAGACCATTTCAGAACAGGATTCCAAGTCCAGATAAATCCTGCTGGGAGGATGATTGACGCGGGAGGTTTCTAAGAGCAGATAACAATTCTTGGCAATGTTTGCACAGAGGAAAAAGGCCCTTCCACAGGAAGAAGGTCAAGGCCGGTCTATTTTTATAAAAGCATTTCAAGTGGTTTAGTGGACTTATTTCCTGTGGTTCCCAGGAATCCTGCAGCAGGCTCCCAGGAGGATGTTGGTGATAGGGAGCAGAGACTTGCTTAGTGACAATCAATAATTATCTCTATATTTGCTTCACTTTTTCCAATAAAAATAATCTGGGGGAAAAACACTTGTTCTAGAAGAGCAAAGGTCATAGCAACAAAGAGCAGAACGGGACACCAAAGTCCCTTAGTACTCGGCAGAGTCCCCAGGTCAAGATTTTGCAAGCTGAAGACTGACTGATTCACTCATTCCCTTTTATTCAACAAATAATCGAGCATCCCCTCTGTCCCAGGCGCTGTTTATGGGCTGGGGAGAACATGGTAAATAAGCATGGCTTCTGCCCTCTAGGAGCTTACAATCCACTGGTGGAGGAAGACATCAGACAGGTCAACACATGGATGGATACATACTTAATTACAAATGGCGGGAAGCATTGGGAAAGAAAGAACAGGAGGTACAAAAGAGACTAACGGAGGCGGGGGTGGGGGCAGAACTTAGATTGGGAGGTCAGGGAAGACCTTTGAGGAGGTAGCTTCAGCTGCCATCTGAAGAGTGAGGAGGAGCCAGCCAGGAGAAAGTGCTAGAAAGTGAACAATGTGTATGAAGGCAGCCATGTGGAAGAGCCCACACTAGCCTCAAGAATCCAAGAGAAGACAGGAGTGGAGGAGTGACTGAAACACAGTGGGCAAAGGGAGGGAGTGGTGGGACGTCAGGCCAGACCATCCAGGACCCTGCAGGCCATGGTAAGGATTCAGATTTTACTTTATGGAAATGAAAAGCTACAGAAGGTTACAAGCAAGAAGTTGATGTAAGTTTTCAAAGATCCTTCTGACTCTGTATAAAAATGATGGGAGGGGCCATGGACTAGAGAGGAGGCTATTTCAGAAGTTAAGACAGTGGACTGGACTGGGTGTTGACAGTAGGTACTAAGTACATAGATTTGATAGCTCTTAACTTGACCGTAAGAGCTTAGGAATTTAACCACCATACAGGGCTGGGACTAAGGTGAGGCAAAGGGAGGCACTTGCTTTGGGCACAAAATTTACTCAGAAACCAAAATAAATAATATTTTAGTGCAATATTTTTAAAAGTTTATTTACTTAAGTAACCTCTACACCCAATGTGGGGCTCCATAAATATTTCTGATAATGTTAATAGCTAACATCTATCAGGCTCTTCGTATGTCAGGAACTTTGCCAGAAACTGGTAAATGCAATGTTCTCATTTGACCCTCACACCAATCGCGTGAGGTAGGTATAGCATTATCCCTGTTTTACTGTGATTGGCATATACTCGGTTAGCATTTAGTGAATACAGGAAGAAAGAAAGGATGTACAGATCGAAGGTTAAACGAGAGAAAAAAAAGTGACGGGCCTCATACTATTCCTCAGAAGTCCTATCTGGATAACCAGTGAGTCCAACTCCCTTGGCAAACGCTCTTCTCTGACAAACACTAATTACCACGCTTAAATGGACCTGTACAGAAAGGAAACTAAACTTAAAAACCACGCCTTTTTCCATAGGGATTATTTTTGTAAGTTCAGTGTTTTAAACCGAACAGCTTTTCTAAGAACCTACTTCTTGAATTCAATCATTCCCAAATATTTACTGAGCAATCACTGATGTGTGCATCAGGCGCACATCTGGGTGCTGTCATGTGTCAGCAAATCAAATCTGAATGTGGGTCCTCATGAGGCTTATAATCCAGTGTGCGTGTGCGTGCTGGGAGATGTGTTGGCAAGAGACAGTCAATAACTAGGAAGCAAACACAAACATAAGATCGTAAATTATCATAAATGTTATAGAAGTGTAGACAGGGAAGTGAGGGGAGCTACCCTAGATAGGATGGGCCCAACACAAGCAGACTCAGGGAGGCAGATACCCTGCTCTCCATAATACTTACGTTGCTGAAAATGCTGTGTGAAGAAGTTTTGCAAATCAAATCAACGAAACTCCCACCACAGAGTGTGAAATTTTATAACCTAATGACTTACTCCTGTGGAGGACAGTTTTGAAAAGCAACACTATTAACTTATTTTCTACCCAAACACATCCATGGAAAAGGTCTTCTCACCACTGACGGGTCAAGAATACGATATTGGAAAACACTGGAAAAAGTTCTGCCTTCTGTCCGCCCCACCCCCATGGGCCCATCTAAACGTCTAGATTTATGGAATTCCCAAGGAACCCCTTGAACCCGCCAACACCAAGGAGGAGCCAAGGAATGTAGGACCTTTGAAAGCCGGCAGAAATTATGCACAAAAAGATGGCAGCCTAGTGAAGTAAGAAATCCCTCTGACATTTCTTCTTCCCTCCTGTTGCCTAATCTACTTTCAGAGGCCAATAATGTAGAAATTCTCCATTTTTCAAACAACCCCACCCAACAGAGTAGCACTTTGATCTCGAAAGCATGAGTGAGGAGCAGTGGATGGTGCAGGGTATTAATGGCTTTGAAAGGTCAATTAGAAAAAAAGAAATGAGAGGAACCATGAGGAGTTAAAGAATGAAAGCAAACCCTGCTTTGAACTACCTGCCAAGTTGAGAGCAAACTCCCCCGAGAGGCCACAGTTGACAGAGGAGCGTACTATCAAGGTTACTGGTACCTATGCTTGCCATGTACAACGAGCACCTTCCCGGAGATGCTAGACACCGGGGGCAGGTTTATCTCTTAGTTTACCCTCTTGGATACAACATTTCAACACACTTCCAAGCTCTTTCATCCCTTATCAAACCCCGGTCCTTGCCCGGGGCCTTCGGTGATATTCTCTTACTTCATCTCGTTACCATAAAACCCACCTGGTTCCTGCCAACAGCTGGCTTGTGGCTAGGGCTGTGTGTGGCATACCAATGACATGGCCACAGGACCACAGGAGCCATCAGGCCTGCTGAAACAGGGCAAATGTGCAGATGGGGGAATGGTCCCTTTTGGACTTTTTGTGTGGGATCAAAGAGAGCTGGCAAGTGAAAGGAGCCTCTAAAAATAGCCAAAGTCCTTAAAAAGAAATCATGCAAAAGGAAACAAGGTTTATACTGTCCTAATGTAGGCTCTGCAAAAACTAAGCCCTGGCAGGCTGGCACTGGGACAGCTTATTATTTTCTTCCTGCCCTTTGGCGGAGACACCCACTGGGTCCCTTTGCAAATCCCGGGCCCTGCTCCCCCGCCTGCTTCCTGCATAGTGCTAGAAGCCTCTGCAGGAATGTAGCTCTCCTGGGGCATAGCCGGGGCCTCCATGGCCCACTTTCAAGATTCAGAATAGACTCTGACATGTGAAATGAGCTCCATGGGGTTTACAATCCTCCTTCGTATCCAAGCACCTTAAACACAAAACCTCACGCCAGGATTGCTAACCATTCTTCCAGAGACGCCTGGAGATCATCTGTCTGGCAGAAATGTGAGTTTTGTCCTTTTTACTCTTCAGTGTTTTGAACGCGCATGGGGCCCTTGGAAATGAGGCTGCCCAACAGAGGGCTGACATAATAAATTGATGTCTTGGGGCTCAGGGTTTTGCTCTTGGCTAAGCCACAGATTTGCTCTGATAAGCTGTTCAGCCTCTTTGTGTCACACTTCTCTTGGCTAGGGAAAAAGAGAAAGGGCCCATCTATCCTACGTCATAGGAGGAATAGAAAATACACGATTATCAAGTATCTCCTGTAGTGTCTACACAGGACAGACATCCAGAGATGCCTGCTCACTCATATAAAATGCTTGGTGAAACTCCAAGTGCCATAAAAATGTAAATAAGCAACGCCTGAAACCATAGGCTCTCATTAACAACCATAACAATGCCTTCTATTTCCCAGGCACTAACTACAGGTGTGGCCCCTTCCCAGGCCTTCCCCGGCTCTAGCCCTCCCTCGCCGCACTGTGACCAGATCAGTATGCTTCATAGCTTCATTTTACAGATGAGGCAGCCGAAGATCAGAAAGGTTAATGACTTGCCCAGTCAGGCAAATAGTTAATGACACTGCAGAAACCAAAATCTAAGTCTATGAGAACTTCCCTTTTTTCTGGCTTTTCCAGCCCGGTCGGAAGCAGGACTATCCACTCAGTTCCTGCAATGGGCTCTGGCCTCACCCCAGCCCTATGAAAGCAATGGCAACTGATTCTACTGTGACAAAGGCCAGGAGGGACTTGACTGCCACTGGGTCATCTTGGGGAAGCATCACAGTGACGATCAGAAAAGTGCTAGTAGGGATATTTATAGCACTGAGAAAGAGGGCCGTCTGGGTCAAGGGAGGAACCTGCAAAGACTCCGTTCAATAGACACAAGTATCTGTTGATGGGGTTACGGGAATTATAGGGGCTGGGAGGGCAGGGGGGAGTAAACACAATAGAGACGCTAAGATCAGTCATCCAAAGGGCCTTTTGTCTCTTTCCCGTATTTCTTTGGCAGTAAAAATCATGCACTCTGCGGTTAGAAAACACTACATTGAGATCTCAACTCTGACACTGATTTATCTGCGTGACCTTAGACAAACTGTTTAAACTCTCCCAGCCTTGGTGTCCTTAGCTGCAAACTGGGGATAAAAAAGCGATGCCTTGAGTTCAGTTTAGGGCAGCCTCCCTGTTCAGTTAATTAAACTCTGGGACATGACCAAGCTAGATGATTATAAACCAAATAGTACTCTATTCATTTCTCTCTCAGCCGAAAGAAAGAGAAAGAGATGAAGGAAGGAAGGAAGGAAGGAAAAAGGAGGGAGGAAGGAAAGAAGAAGGGAGAAAGGAGGAAGGAAGGTAGAAAAGGGAAAAGCAATGCCTACCTCACAGAACTTTTCGGAGGAGTAATTAAAATACTGTATGCAAAGCACTTAGGACAGTACCTGGCACACAGTAAATGTTCAAGAAAAGGTCACTACTTTCTGATTTATGAACTTATTTGCTTATTTATGGGTATGTCCAGAACAGGCTATTGGGAAACACGCGGTAGGGCAAGCCCTCAGCATTTCCAAAGAGATAACAAACACATACTTCAAAAGACCACGCTTGGAGAAACCAAATTTTATAGGTCAGGAGGGAAGAACAAAAAACACCTAGCAAACAGACCGTCTCCCTATGAGTTGGAAGGTCTGCTGTCTTGGGGAAAGCAATGTCCTTGGGCGCTGGTTCTGGAGATTGTAACTTGCATGACATTTTCAGAAGAGTTTCAGAGGCACATCAGTGAGAGTGGCCTCGAGGATGGGCCCAGAGCTCCTGCAGAACCACTTTGCATGTGGCTGGAAGCCCAGGGCTCTAAAGCATCCGGCTGCAAGCATGATACTTCCACATAAGAAGTGTGGAGGTCCTCAGGCTGGCCGAGAGCCTGCAGGACGGTCGGGACCAAGGGGCACCAGCACGGCTCAGGACAGTGGCCTGCCAGGCACGTCGCTGTGCCGGGGAGTACACCGTTTATCCTCTTGGAGGGTGTTTTCTCTAAGCATTAAACTAATGCCTGACCTCCAACTGAATGATGCTCTAAGGGGGTCCATTTTTTGGGGGGCGGATAAGCCCCACCGCAGAGAATTGAAGACCCAGAACCCAGGGAACAAATAACGGATACTGGAGGAGATCCCTGGGAATGTGTGTGTCTCTGCTGATGTTTCCTACTCGTCATGAAGGAGTGCAGGGGCCAAGAGTGGGATTGAGCTGTTGGGTGAAACAGCTCGCCTGGATTTCCAGGCCCCACTTCCTGCCAGCTACACATGGTCCAAGCATCTCTGCCCCTCTGACTGGAAGCTCGGCTGGATCGATCTGGTTTGGCCAGATTATAACCTCCTTAAAGACAGACACTGTGATTTCTACCACAGGCCCAGAATCCCTTCTCTGAAAAGCTTTGGGGCTAGATATGTTTCTGGGGCTGGGTATGTTCCTGAATGGAAACTCTGGGGTACTTTAGACAGGTGGTTTGATATGTATATTGTATATTATGGAAGAATTTCAGTGGGGTCCAGGGCTGTCCCTTGTCATCAAACACACTGGTGATTCTGCACCAGATTACACATATATTAACACAAAGGGTGATAAATAATGACTTTAAATGGTCTCACAGGACACCTTGGGTCAGGTTTTGCCCCAATTTGAGTTAAGAAAGAATGTCTAATTTTCCAAGCTTTTTGCATCTCAGAATGTAGATTAGGGATTTCAGGTCTTTCTTTTCATTTCCGTTTCTTTATTTTCTTTTCTAAATTTCCAGAATAGCCTGCCTATGGCAGGTGCTGAGTAGAACTGGTTGGCATCTAGAGTATGACATCTTGATCTCCCTCAAATAATACTTGATCCTGGAAGCCAGGGGATGGTTTATTCTCAGTGACTTGGGGATTCTTGAGGATTAGAAGGATTCTAAATTAAAGAACAGGAGAGAAAGACATTGAACCCACAGGCTCTCTGTCATCCTGGACAGTAACACACAAACCCATGAATACACAGAGAATGGTGACTAGCACAGGATATATTCAGCCCCTGAGTAAATGAGAGGAGGGCATCACGGCACATAAGTGGCAATGGTAAGCTTTAACTGATTGCTTAGAAAATGATATTCTTAAAATATTGCTAAAATATTACTAAATGTTAAACTCACGTTTGTTCAATGCTAAGTCAATAGCACAGGGGATTGGCAAAATGAAACAACAAGCTACACAGAGAATGATAATCAGGCTAACGTCTGTGAATGCTTACAAGTTTTCAAATGCTGGGCTTAGCACTTTATACATGTCATCACTGAACACAGCAATTCTGTGCGGTAGCTAATAGGGCCCCATTCTGCAGATGGGGAAACTGAGGCTCTGTGAGACTGAGTGAGTACTTTGCTAGTGAGTGTCCAGCCAGGATTGAAAACTGAGCCTAGTAGTATGCTGATAAACCAGCTATCAGAGAAAAGGAGGGAAGGAAGGAAGGAAGGGGGGAGGGAGGAAGGAAAGAAAAAACTGAAGGAAGAAAGGGAGCGGGGGGGGGGGGGGAAGAGAAAAAAAAGCCCTGATTATAGTATTTTCCAATTTCTGTGGTGTAAATAGTCTCACGAGGGTTGATTTCAAGCCCACTAATAATTTACTAACCTGAATATTTAAAAATTGACTTTCACAAACCTGGAGGCACCCCCTCCTGTACACGAGGTCAAGTCCACCCCAGGGCCATGCCCACGGTTTGCCGCCACCTCTGGAAGATGAGCTTGCCCGGGAGCAGCAGACCACGATGCTAGCCCCACCAGTGAGCCACGGCCACATTCCTACCCCGGACCTGGTACAGATCCCTGAGGCGGGGAGGAAGGGGGGAAAGACAGAAGAACACCCTGTCTCCCTCTCTTCAGGCAAACTTTCCTTCCCCAGAGGGTGTGAGGTGGGTTTCCGCCGACCCAGCCCTCTCTGACAGAAATAACAAAACCTAGAGTTCTTTTTAGTCCCGACAGACTGTTCCGCAGTGAGATAAAGAAGTCAGACTCGAGACTAAAAGATCTGATTCTTTTTTGAGATCCTTCAATTCCCAAATATCACCTTCGAAAATGTAAGGAAGTGTCTTCTACAAGATGGGAAAAATGTTTGGGTCTGCTTTTAACCAAGGGTAGGGTATTCCAGCCTAATATGAACCCACTTAAAATACATCTGGGGGGGGCGCCTGGGTGGCTCAGTGGGTTAAAGCCTCTGCCTTCGGCTCAGGTCATGATCTCAGGGTCCTGGGATGGAGCCCCACATCAGGCTCTCTGCTCAGCGGGGAGCCTGCTTCCCCTCTCTCTCTGCCTGCCTCTCTGCCTACTTGTGATCTCTCTCTGCCAAATAAATAAATAAAATCTTAAAAAAAAAAAAATACATCTGGGGTCTTGGTTTAGCCTCTCTGTTGATACCCGTAGGACCCCACCTTCTAAGTAGGTCTTCTGATAACATGTTTCCACTAAAGGCTCCTAAGAAGGGACTGGCCTGGTATTCAATTCACAAATACGTCAAGGGCAATGATTACGTGCAGGCATTTGCTAATAAATGCAAGGCCTAGAAAAAGAGGCATAGCTTTTTTCTGGAGCTTCTGAGACCAGTGAAGGCGACGGTCAGGTAACCTTAGCTAAATGATATTCATTCGCTCATTCAACAAATATTTATCAAGGGCCCATTAGATGCCAGGCATTTTGCCAGGTGCTGGGCTCCCATGGTGAGCAAGACAGATTGGTTTGTATGTTAGGGAGCTGACGGTCCAGTCATAAAGGGAGAGATTAATTAAATAATCACAGGAATGTATGTGTAATTAAAAAATGCAGTAAGAGCTCTGAGGAAATGTTAGATGGTCCTACGAGAATGGGAGGAACCTGACCCAGTTAAAGAAAGTCAGCAAAAGCTTCCTTGAGGAATTGCCAATTGAACTAGGACTTGAATAAAATGTAGGCATTCACCAGGCGAGTGGGGTGGAAGGAAAGAGAGCAATTGTGCTCTAGAGAGAGGGAACTGTGTAGGCCAAGATCCCAGGGTGAACAGGGCGCATTTCAGGGAAATGGAAGGCCAGTGTGGGGAAAGAGCGTGGTGGGTGATGAGGCAGGAGGGAAGCCAAGGCTGGTCCTCAGAGCCCTGAAGTCCCGTTAAGGCCTCAGAATTTTTTTTTAAAAAAGCAGAAGGTAACTTGTAAGTATGTTTTGTAATTGAAGTGTAGTTGACATACAATACTATATTAGTTTTAGGTGTACAACATAGTGACTCGACACTCATATACATTATGAGACAATACGGATAAGGCCTTAGTCTTTACCCCAAGCAATGGGAAACCACTGGCTGGTTCCAGTGGGAGACATATGTGGCAATTACAGCCAGGGCTTCCGTATGGTAAATGACGTGCTACTAGAGGAGCACAGAGGGAATCAACTAAAATCTAAACTGGCGTGTGTGGTGTGGAGCAAGAGGAGGGAGGTTAGGGCTGGGGGATGCGTCCACATCGGCTTTCTGGAGGAGGACATATCTGAGATGAATTTTTGAAGGGAGAGGATGACCTAGCCCGGCCACGGTGGAAGGTAGAGGGAGGGAGAGAGAATGCGTCTGGGTGAGTGTGAGGGTGTGGGGGGACTACAAGAAGAACAGGCCAATAAGAGAAAAGGCAAAAGAGTTAGGCAGGGACCGGATGATGAATACCTCACAGGTCATGGTGGAGTCTGGGTTTTATCCTGATGGCCGCAGACAAGCCACGGACACAGCCAGAGATCCTCAGCAGAAGGATGATCGGACTCGTGCCTTAGAAAGGACACTAGGAGCAGAGTCAACAGTGAGTTGGAAGGGTGCAGTGCTAGAGAAGACAGACCCCCTCTGCCTGCCTTCGCAGCCCAGGTGAGACAAGGTGTGGCATCGGCAGGGAGGAGCCGGTGCGAGGACAGAGAAGAGAGGATGATTTTAAGAGACATTAAAAAGGTACAGTTGAATGGGCTTTGTCACCAGTGGGATGAGTGGGAGTGATTTTTGCTCTCCCCACAGAATAGTCTGAACAGAATGGATTCTTCTACTTGAGTCTTGCCTTAAGACCTGGCACATGGTCAGTATTTGTAAGTGTTCTATGCCTCCTTGAAAAGAAGAGGGTTCACTAATGGTTGGGTGCAGGGTTCCCTTGTGAATTCATTCAGTTAAGCTTGGTGCACTTCAGTCTACACCCTTATTACTATGTTTTGTCTGTTTGCTTTAACATTTGTGACAGAAAGGTATTAAACTCTCCCACCATCATGGTGGACTTGCCAAGTTCTCTTCATATTTTTCCTAATTTTTGTTTCATATGTTTGGAGGCTATGTCATTAAGTATACATAAGCTTAAAGTTTTTGTGTCTTTCTGGTGAATTATTCCACTTATTATGCAGTGATCCCTTTTATTGTTCATCATTCTTTTTGCCTTAGACCTGATTTCTATGATATTAACATAATCACACCAATTTTTAATTTTTTTTCCAACTTTTAATTTTTGTTAACATTGGTCTGGTATCTATTTTTCATCTTTTTGCTTTTAACCTACCTGTGTCCTTATGTTTTAAACATGTCTCTTGTAATCAGAACATAGGTGGAATTCTTAAAAATCCAGTAGTTAGTAAATTTGGCCCATTTACATTGTATTGTGGCTATAAATATATTTGGATTTATTTCTGCTACCTCATTTTGAGCACTCTTTTGGATTTTCTATTCTTTTTCTGGATTCCTCTGGATAAATACAGTTTTATTTTTTTTCACTTCATTTCCCCTATCCCTACCAGTTGCTGGTTGGAATCACTGCATTCTATTTCATTTCTTTTAGCAGTTACTCCTTACATTTAATATGCATTTAATATTTGACTCAACAAAAACCCAAGGTTAATTAATATCTCTAACAAAGAGTTAATGCTTTTGGGTGATACGGTCGATAGAGACTTAGAGCCTATTTGGAACCAAAGAGGAGACCTATTTTACATATCCTTGGTTGGAGGACACATGTCCAATTATCAGCTTGTCAGATGCCTACATATGCCTTTGGTGGCATTATTCACTTTGTAGAATATTCTCTTTATGGGTATTCTGCATTACCTACGCAGTGACAGGGGTAAAAACAAATACATCAGTGTTTGCCTCTCCTTGACTCTTGGAGCTCTACATTTTTCCTGCTTGCTTAGTTACCAGGGCCAAACTGAGCACAAATGCTCTCCGAAATAGTGGATTTCATAAATGTCATTTCAACAACTGTCGATAAGCTGAGAACTGAGTGTGAAATGGGGACCCGGATTCTCTCTTACATACCCATGACTCACCTTCACCTCCTTCATCCTCTCTGCTATGTTTATGGCTTAAATGATGGGGAAGGAACTTGACTAATTTCTCCCAGATATGACAGGGAATGAAAAACTCTATTTGCATAGCAACTGAAAAATTATTTTAAATTAAGCATTCGATGGCCATTGACCTAGACCACACCTGGCTTCAACTAGTTCAAGAGAAGCCGTTATTCATATCTCCTACAGGTCAGATCACATTTTCATACTTTCCAAGTGTTATGAATACTGTGCCCATTAACCCTTCAGACAACTCTGTGAGGTAGACAGGATGGGGGTTATTAGAGGAAACATCTCAGAAGCAGTGAATGACTCACCTAGGTTCCCAGAGTCAACTCAGGCATAGCTGGGGCCGTATGGTGTCGCTCACTATCCCAGATTGAAAAGTGACTGTCGTGTCGCTGGGCAAGCCTGTATATTTATCATCCTGTTCATGCGTCAGAGCTCAGGTTCTCGCTGAGTAGCTACAGATGACAAAATATGCCAGCCTTAGCACAGATATTCCAACGAGCGTCATGCTGCCCTCACTTTGGTGTCACTGATAAGTCAAGAAATCTTCTGGCTTTCCCTAAAATCTCACCAGTGCCCCAAATCTCAAAGGGCTAGGCTCAGCACACAGGGACGACATGGAGTCCATAGGGCTTGATTTTTTCCATCTCCCAACAGATATACACAGATAAGCCCCACCCCTGATAGCCAAAAAAAAAAAAAAAAAAAAAAAAAAAATAGTAACAAGAAGCAGAACTTATAAATTTCCATTACGCTTAATGCCTGATTTCATGTAGTTAATGGATTCATTTATTAGAACAATTTATGAAAATCCCCCAAGGGCCCGTGAAGGCTGTTGCTTAATGGTTTTTATCATGTCATAAGCTTCCTTTACTCCTCTCTTTTAATGAATCCTGAGTAGGCAAGGAACTTAGGACTAACTACTGCTTAAAATATAGGTAAATTGCAAATAAAGCCAAAAAAATAAAGGCTTTTTGTGCCTCTGGGGTTTCCTTCGGGAACAAAAATGGATTTCACTTTTTGTATGTTTCAGCTGATTCATAAATCCCACTGCCACAGTCTATCAGCTTCATGTTGACTCAAAGCTGATTTTCAGGAGTCGGCATGTTCTCCTCAGGTTTCCAGCTATGGATGTGAGAGTGGTGAGAGCTACCAGACGTCAGTACAGCCACCCCCAGGACTGTCCCTCTTACCAGGGGGAACAGGCAGAGAGCAGTGTCGTGGCTTTATAACCGCGGGGAACACTGTGGTCGGGAGGAGAGGGACACCTGAGGACCTGCTAGCCTCTGGCCAAGGTTGTTTACCTGGGGAGCTCTCCGCGGTGATGAAGCCCAGGCTGCCAGGCTTAGACATACATGAGAATGTGGGCATTAGGACAATCCTTGGCCAGAGACGGAGCCTCCAACCTCAGGAGCCTTCTGGTCTATCTGGTCCCCCTTCATACCAACGTGATAGAAGCAAGAAGGCAAATGGATAGAGCCAAATCCACACCAGCACTTAGAACACAACTCAACAGAGACTCCCCCCAGTGCTAGATCTAGAAGGGAAGCCATCTCTGATGCCCACACAGTCAGGCACAAGGGGACCTCCACTTGAGGAAATCCAGGGACAACGACAAACAAAATCCTGTCCACCAAAGACTGGCAATACGAAAGGCTATTTGTACAGTTGAATGGCAACCACCAGTATATAATTATTGTCTCCTGTACCAAATTAAGTATACAACTTATCAAGTGCTTGGGGGGAAAAAAAAGAAACAAAAAATATTTATTATCTCTTGGCGGTACTTTAAGGCACCAGGATCTGATCACTGATGCATGTTAATGGAGAGCTGTTGGGTAAAAATGTCCAAGTTTGGAAGAGCTAAACTGCTTTATATCAGAAGGGGATCCAGAAGCGAGTGGAGTGAGGAAATGGAATGAGAGAGAGATTGAGAGGTTTGGTGAAAAAGGGCTGAGCAGACAGAAAAAGAAACCGTGAGAGGGAGAGGGGGGCCCGTAGACATAGAGGCTTGTGGATGAACGAGAAGGTTTAGAAAAGAGAGTGTGGATTTGGGAAGGAAATGGAATATGTCCCACAAGGTAAAGTCTGCAGATGTAAAGAACATCTTCGATCTGGTACTATATTATCTAAAAAGAGCTGGACAGAGTTTCACCATATGTGAAGGGATCTGGGATGGCCTGACTTTAAATATAGTTTACGTAGCATATGCAAAATTCTGTTTGGGGGCTGTTGGAGGGACTGCAGAGCATAGCTGAAACCGGGGTCCATGACTGGCCCGTGTGACTGCAGATTGGAAGACATGGACCACAGACATTAAAATGCCTGAGCAAAAGAAACAAGAGAGGGTTCCAGCATGAACCCTAATTCCAAAGTCACCAGAAAAGTACTCGAATTTGTTGCCTTGATTTATGATGGAATTGCTTTCCATGTGAGCAGCTCTGTGAGGCTGCCCTGGGGATGGATGAATGGATGATGGAAGGATCGATGGATGGAAGGATGAATGGAAGGAGGAAGGATGGATGGAAGGATGGAAGGATGGAAGGACGGATGGAAGGACGGATGGAAGGACGGATGGATGGGTGGTTAGTGCAGGGCATGCAGGAGGCTAGCAGGCTCTCTAATGCCTGGCGCTGTGGGGTCTCCAGGGAACGAGGACATGCCTGGAGTCTCACTTCAAGGTTGACATGGGGACAAAAGTTGGTGCAAGCCAACATCTGGGTCACAAATGAATAACTTAATGCATAACAAGCTAATGGGGGCAGATGTCTGTGCCAGACAAGAGGTAAAAATCCCACTTCCGGCAATGATACAGTATCAGCGAGGTCCCTTCATCTTTTCCTGGTGTTAAGGGCAAGTGATGGCTTTGTTTCAACACACTCCTTTTGAGGCTCAGCACCACCACCTAGAAGCTCTTGGCCTTGGATAGGCCATCAAACATCTGAAAGCTTCAGTGTCATTTTAGAAAAAATGGAGAGAATATAAGTGTCTGTCTCAAAGAGTAATAAGGAAGGTCACACAAGCTAACTTGTACCCCAGGAGGCATGAATGATGATGGTCATGATTATTATAAGGCCCCCTGATAATCACTGTGCACAACCAGCACCTGCTCACTCTTGTCAGGAAGCTCCCGCAGTTGTCTCCGGCTCTTCCTCACCTCTTCCCTGCGTAGCCCTGCAGCCCCCAGCGCGTTGGTTCTCCTAAATGGTGGGGCAAGGAGAGGTTTTAAAATTCTAATGTTTGTTACTTTCACTTTTTAAAACTTAGCTTTATGTCACTGATACATCTTTACATTGATGGTATAAATCTCTACAGAGTGGGTGTCTACACTATGAGAGGATTATACTGTGTAATATGGCGGCTTCTGCATCAGAATAAGTATGTTTTGTTAGAAAGTAACGAGGAGGAAGATGGCCTTTGTGCAAAGGACAGACCCGCCTTCTCTGTGTGATATGAGGACGTACGAAAAGCTGGGGAAGGATAACAGGCAGACCCTTCATCATGATCTGTCTCATCAGGTTTCCTTTGGTGCGGTGTCTGCCCTTTAGAACCCCACGGAACACCCACCACGGGCTTGTTCCGCACTCGGGTGCTGTTCCCACCAGCAAACCCTTTACACGTGGACCCTTGGCTGTCTCTACCGAGGGGGCGGTCTGCAAGGCCTCCATCCCTTTTCCTACGGGTCCCCAACAGTCAGGCTGTCGGAGCTGTCTGTGTCCACAGGGCCCGCAGTCCCCAGCCAAAACAGTGGGAGGATGGAGAGCAAAACCTCAGTGCCGGCCTCTCAGCTTTTGTGGGTTGCAGCCAGGGCCCAGGTGTTATTTTAGTGCCACTTCAGTGTTTAATTTGAGGATATGTGTGCATCAGAAGGAGGGACCAAAACATTATTTTTTTTTCCCTTGGCCAAGTGATTAAATTTGAAGTTCTAAAAAATGCACAGCCTGGTCCGAAGCTGTGTCCAATTGGGAAGTAAGAAATGTCCTGAAAATCCCTCCCAGGCCAGAGACCTTTCTTCCTTCACCGCTGTCCACTGCACAGGCCCGTCTCCTATGGCCATCACCTGGGCCACCTGTGGCTACTGACCCCCCGGGAGCCCCGTGCCCTGACGCTCTCCTTCCCTGCTGGGAAGGGTACTCGGCCCCTTCGCTGACGGGACAATCTACAGGGTTGTCTGATTTCTTACAGCCTTGAAAGCGCCATAACCAGTCGCTGCTGAGCCATGGCTGAAGGGGAAATCACAACCTTCACCGCCCTGACGGAGAAGTTTAATCTGCCTCCAGGGAATTACAAGAAGCCCAAACTCCTCTACTGCAGCAACGGGGGCCACTTTCTGAGGATCCTTCCAGATGGCACAGTGGACGGGACAAGGGACAGGAGCGACCAGCACAGTAAGCACCCATCTCTCTTGCAGCCCCCTCCCTTCCTGGTTTCTTCCTCAGTCAAGGAGGTGAGCTGGGAGGCTGTCTACATATGGGTACCCTTTCTCTGCCTGACACACTCAGAAGCATGTGTCCAGGGTCTAGCTGTGGAAAATAACACATTGTGAGGGCTCCAGCCTACTTAAAGGGGTCCTGTATCAAAATTTTAAAAGGGCCCTCTGTTGACCTAATGCAACTGCTTTGAGATCAGACATGGCTTCCATTGTTCAGCTGCTGTAGGCTTCTGTCACTAGCGAAGAAAAGTCTGGGCCCAAGGCTGGTGAGGGCCCTGCCTGCTCTCTGACAGGACGAGCCACATGGGGTGGGGCGGGGGGCAGTGAACCCTACACAAAGACCTGAGCTCAGTTTCATGGTCACAGACTCTCCAGCTTATGTTCCCACCAGGCTTGATTTGTGAAATCCTAGTTCATAATCTAGTCTTACACATCATAAATTATGCAGCTCTCGCTCTACACATCACGCAGATGGGGCTGTGGTAACTGGGAGAGGTAAAGTCATTCTCCAGACCCTATAGAAACTGGAGAGCGGGAGCAGTGGGAACCAAAAGCTGACTATCTCTTCCGGGCTCTCCTGCCAGCTTAGCTCTCAGATAGTGTTGATAAATGGAGGTATGACTTGAGAGAAAAGAATCTTAGTGACTCTCTAAGAATAAAAACCTCTTCCTTCTGCTTTAGTACTTCTCCCGGTGGTATGTCTAATTGATATTAGGTGTCTGGGTCCTACTGGGATGTTATCAGGGATTCCCTGAGCACCACTGAGGCATTAGCTGTTGTAGAGAAGCCAGAAATCTGAACTAAGTTCCTGCTTAGAGGGTCAGTGATCTGATCTGGCGAATCAAGAGAAGACAAGTGTAGAGGAAAGCAGGAGATGCTGAAACATGTAACAGCACAGCTGGAAAGTGAGGCTATACAGAACAGGCTGTAAAATGGAATGTAAAATACTGACTTTGATGTGACTGACCAAATAGTCTTAATTATTCATGTAATATGCACCAAAGGTTACAGGCTGTAAGCAGAAATGACCACCTCAGTGGTGCTCACTCTACTCTTAAGTGCAAAGGTCGTGGGGTCGGAAGCCACCATTTATAAACCAGAAGGCACTGTCTCTTCCTTCCCATTCACCAGGCAGACCCTTGAGATAAAGAGCAGAAAGCCTGGTGTTGGGCCTTGCAGGTGCAGGGTCAGATTTTTGCGGGGGTTTGTTTTGATGGCTTGTCTTCAAATGGGCCCAGCAAACGCCTTATATTTGATGAAAGCTAGGACTTATATTTGATGAAAATAGGACTCTGTTTGGTACACTAAACATACATATGTATATAAGTAACATGTATTGCAAACAAATGGACTTAGATTGTAGTCCATTGTGTGAGACAAGCTACACAATTTGTGTGATCTGTCCCACACAACACAAGGGAAAGAAGCATTGATTCCTCCAGGATTTTAAATGTTTCTGACAAGTCTTACCCATCTTCTGAACCAATGGGAACGCTCTCTGGTGCTCAGAATCCCCAGGGAAAGACGAGCATGATGCTGTGTTCCTCAGGGTTAGGCTGCCTTTTCTGGGAAATCTTGAATTCTGAGAAAACAAGACACTACAGTTAGGACTTCCAAGTACTGGAATTTCTGTACAAATGGCATGTGATTTCATTGTCATTCCATCATTAACACTATCGACTGCATTCTGGGTATGTAACAGTGGGACAACTTGTGAAAGTGCTGTGAATTCGGCCGCCTGACCTAAGACGTCAGGAACCCCTGGAATGCAGCACAAAAAGCTGGAGGAGTGGGTGTGAGGAGGTCTACATCCCAGTAACGCTGGATCGACTGTTTGCCAAGTGAACTTACGTAATCTTTCTGGCCTCACTTTTCTCACTTGTAAGATAAGAATAATACTATTTGCCTCGATGGTTTCTTGGGAGGATTAAATGAGATGATCGAGTGAAAGTCCCCGGCACAGTGCCTGACTCAGGGGAAGAGCTCAGTACAATACTGTTTCTGTCATCATCATCATCATCATCATCATCATCATCATCATCAAGGCTTCCAACTATTCAACCCAGCACGTGGAAATACAGGATAATATTTGAGGACCTTCCCTTCATCTTTTCTGTAATATTGTCTCCCAGGAAGGTTAAGGGTCTAGATTCATGTTTTGATTCAGGGCCTCTATGGCAACATTCAGAGTTGTATTCGCCTATTTATTTACTCTAGAACTAAGAACAAGGGCCAAGGAGGACAGAAATCAGAGTTAAGTGGGGTGAGTGAGCCGAAATCAATCTCTGTACTTGTCAATGCCAAGAGGACAGGATAATCCACACACTCTCCGCAGACTCAAGGTGCCCTAGATTTGGAGTCAGAAAGCTTGAGTTCATATTACCTCACTGTCCCTTTCTAACTGGAACAGCACTGAACGATGATCATTCTCCCCATTTTGCATAAAATGCTCTGCAAAGTAAATGTCAAGTCCTCCAGTCCAAGGACCCTTCCAATCACCCCTCCTGTCTAGAAATGTAGATGTCTCCAGTGTTCCCAAATGTCTAACCTTGGGAATAATATTGAGACTCAGCTTCCTCACGTGTGGGATGGGAATAACAACACTGCTCTGTGTGTCTGAAAAGGCTGAAAAGTCTTAAAAGATCCTACAGGCAAGAAGACTCCCTGGCATGGACGCACCCACTGAGTGTGGTTCTGTCGCCCTCTACTGCCCAGTGGTGGTACTGTTGCACACCCTCTTCATTTCACAGGTTATTCTGAATCAGAATCAATCTGGACAGGGCAGGGTCAGAGAGAGTAGACGACCCTGGCTTACTGATATTGTGGTCAATATCAAACTAGAGATTGTGGTCACAGGCGCAGAGCCATACTCTAAGACTTCCGTCAGGAAGAATATATCTGAAACCCAATCAAATATTGAAATAAATCTACATAAATCATACCAAATAGAACTGCATGCCTTCTAGCTTTACGAGGCATAAAATAACTCTTTACACGGCTTCTCTTGGTCTGTAACTAGCGGATCTGCCCTGGGCAAAACTGGGATATTTTCAAAACTTATCTTCTTCCTACTTCCAGGAGAATAAATTTCCAAGTACCTAACACAAGGCCTTTCTTGGAGTGGTATAAACCTACGACAGATGCTTGTGCGCAGGCCACTGTAATGTAGGCCTGAGTAAAATGTCCCCATAGCTCCTCAAATCATGACTGAAGGCAATGATCCATACAGCCTGTGACCATGTGTTACAACGCCATTCTAGGAAAGCCAGGCAACATCGGGGTCAGAGCTGCAGACCACGAGACAAGGCAATGGATGTTAAGTTGCAAGAAGATTCATGGGGACCCCTATGGCTTTCCTTTGGGACATGGGTAGATGGTGGCCTCACGTTGGGAGGGAGGATCCTGGAAGAGGAACAGGCCCAGGGAAAGATGACCAGTTCCATTTTGGATACAGAGCATTTGAGGAGTGTCTCTTGTACCAGGCATATCTCCCTGTAGTTATAATTACATGTCTTTGTGTGAGTATTTAATGGTTTTCTCCCCGACTAGGCTCCCTGAGGATGGGGACTTTGTCTCTTTTAGCTCCACAATCCAATTCTGTGTCTGGTACATTGACTGGCACTTGGCATAGTGCCTAATAAATACGATTTTGATGAGTGAATGAACTGTATTGGTGGCAGATAAATTCAAATTGAACAAGAGATTCAGTAAATACCTATTAAGTACCTGATATATGCCAGGCATTGTGTTAGATTCTTTCATTTCCACTTAACCATAATCTCACAAGGTTATGAATAATCATCACTCTGCAGACACTGAGCTAACAGGGCCTGTGACCAGTCAGTAAGTGGGAAAGTTGAAAGAGGTCCATAGCTTCTCCTTCCAATACTAAGGCTCTTTCCATCTATCACTACCACCCCTGACATCAATACCATGACAGTGGTCTCACCCCACGAACTGATTAAATAAACATACTGGAGGGGCGCCTGGGTGGCGGAGTCAGTTAAGCATCCAACTCTTGGTTTCGACTCAGACTCCTGGTTTCAGCTCAGGTTGTGATCTCGGGGTCTTAAGATCGAGCCCCATGTCAGGCTCTGCGCTCAGCATGGGGTCTGCTTGAGATTCTCTGTCCATCTCCCTCTGCCCCTGCCGCTTGTGCTCTCTCTCTCTAGATCTCCCTCTAAAATAAATAAATAAACCTTAAAAAAAAAAAAAAAAAGTTCTGGATTCACACAGCATGTCATGCGGATCAGAAGGGTGTAGGTGCAGCTCCCCATTCACTAGCTCCTTGTCCCCCTGCGGAAGTTACTTCCCCACAGGCCTCTGTTTCTTTGTTTTAAAAACAGTTCACATGTCATAGGAAAGGAGGAACCTTAAAAGCGTCATGCATGCCGCCAGGCACATAGTAGGTGCTCAAAAAATGTTACTCACCATCATCATCACTCCTAGGCTAACTTGACCTTCTTCTTGTAACCATCTGATCATTGTAGGTTGTTAAGTTACATGAATGTTAGCGTTGCTCACGGAACTTAGTCTTACTCTTCAACTCGGTGTCGCCAAGACCGTCTAGGTTTGGAGCTCTCAAGGCCTGGAATGTAGGAAAAATGGGCCCATGCCCAGCAAGCCCTGCCCTGTCTAACTTCTCTGGCAGCGAGAGCAAGCTGTCGCAGGCAGAGCAAGGAGGGGCTCCTTGTTCGATTCTGCCCTTCCTGCTGCACCTTCCTCTCGGGCCAAAGGGGACATGATTTGTTCCTCAATGGGATGAATATGTGAATGGTAACTGGAGAACAAGTTCGCGAGCATCCCAGATCTGCAGCCTCCGCCGTGACCCACACACTCCTGCCTTCCCAAGCACACAAGGGGCTGTGTGGGGAGCAGGATTACTGGCACTGCTCACCGCACAAATGGAAAGGTTCCTGAGCGAAGTGTGTGCCAATCAAATATTTATAAATCAAACCACATCCTAAAGGCACTAAGGGAGTTCACTGGTCAGAGGAATCGTACTTTGCAGCCCTTTATAAAGGGCAGACTCCTCCTCAGTGAAATCCCTCCCGCCCCTTGTTTTGGGGCCGTGCAGACTGCAGTTTCTTGTCTATTATGACTCGGCACCTCGTGGTAAAGACATCTGGCTCCCTACCAGCTTGGGCTACAAGTCAAGACAGCTTTTCAGATCCCCAAGGTAGGCACAACTGGGCCCCGACGGCAGAAGCCAGCGAGCAGAGAAGGGCCGGTCTCCAGGCAGAAATGCTCCCCCACCCCCTGTGGGCTGTTCCCACCTTGGTGGGATATGATGCCAGAGGTCTCCCTGCCCTTCCTCCCATTCACCCCTTATCTGGTCATGCAGAAAAGATTTTTCTAGAGAATTTGTTTTTTTTTCTTTTAAATATCACACAGTCCATGGACTATATCGAAAATTTCCAGGCATCTTTTTTCAGACCCTAAAGCAGAAGCAGACACCTTTACACATTCTAAGAAAAGTCTTTTTCATACATATATGTATTCCAAACCACTGGAATTTTCTTTCCACAAACTCACTTTTTTTTTTTCTTCTCCGTCTTTCTCTAATGTTTTACGGAGCCCGGCTTGTGGCTACACTTTAATTATAAATGCCACTGACATAAAACAACCTCATCGAGTTCTGAATGAAGCTGACCTCACTTTGGGTAAACACGGCAAAGGACGGGAAGTCTCCGACCCAGAATAAACTACGCACGTAATCTCTTTTGGCCTCTCTTTGGAGAGCAGAGGTGGAAAGCAAGCTTAAAGGCCACGGGTGTGCTACCAAAGCAGAACCTCCCTCTGCACTCATCTGTCCCCTGAACGCACCAGCTGTAATCTCATCTTCAAAAATTTCTAGGGGCAGGAGAGGAAGATGTGAGGATGGTTTGGGGCGCGGAACCATGGTGCAGGGCCCCAAAGCTCACTTTGTCTTGGCAGCTGCAGGCTCCTGACACCTTTTTCCTTCTTTCTATCCTTGGAAAGTAAGAATCATGTATCTTCCTGTGAATAAAAGTACGAGCTAAGAGCTAATGGAAGGCACCACGGAGAAGAGAAAACCAGAGATACAGGCAGAGCTCTGCAGAAAAACAGGTAGACTGCCTAGTGTGGGGCTGGCACGTCCACCCAAAAGCTCTGGGTTCACCTTTACGTACGCTCCTCCAAGCAAAAAGCCCCGCGAAGGGGTCCAAACTATAAGCGCGGGGCAGAGAGGAGCACAATCCATGAAGGTGGAGATTACATTGTGGTATTTTGATCTTTAGTTTTGATAAATAGGCCATTCCTAAACCAGCACAGCCTTCTGCCTTTCCTGGTTTCTACTGGGCACACGATGGTCACATATTCACCAAGCAAACACTTACAGCCTGTGTATAAAAAAATGTTATACTGCTTTGTAAATTTGAATTTCTCTAGGAAACTGATGTCTAGCTAGAGCACCTTTAAAAAATTTGCTGGTGAGGGGCAGAGAAGAGGCCTGGCTGGGGGCAGAGAAGGCAGCAGCCCCAGGCAGGGGCAGAGCCTCTGCGCCTGTACCGGCCATGGGGCCTGGGCGAACTGGGGACCGTAACGAAGAAATAAAACATGAATAAATAAAATAAAGCAACAAATTCAAAAAAAAGTTTTTAAATTAAAAATTGCTGCCATTTCTCCTGCTAAGTCGAAAGTGGAACAATAAGTACTCTATGGACTAAATGACTTGTCTCGTTTTTGAAAAAGGACTTGCCCTTTCATCCTGGGGATGGGTTGAGAGCCAGGGACCCTCCTGTCTCAGACAGCAAGTCCTAAATTCCCTGCCCAGAATAAAGAAAGGCTGCTCCTTCCCGTTGGCACAGGTGTTGGTTAACCTGATGGAAGGTGCTAGAAAAGGAAACTGAGCAGAGAATGGAGGGGCCCTAGTGCCCCATCACCCCTGTCCTGCCTCATCAACTTTCCTGGCTCCATCACCCCCCAAGAAGACTCACCTTCATGGACACCTGTGTTTGAATCTACATGGGGCCTGGGTCAAGCCCAAGTAGTCAGGAGCAAGCAACGGGGGCCTTGGCCAGCTTTGAGTGTTTGCCCACTGACTAAGAGCTGAGCTTTAGACATCCACTACGGCCCCGAAAAGGAGAAGTCCACGGTCACCAGCAGCCCCATCACCCAGACTGAACCAGGGTCACCCGGTAGCTGGGCTTGCCTCAGAATTGTGTCTTTAACAAAATGAAGAGCTAGGACAAAGGGGAAGTTCCTCCCACTGCCCTCTGCAGACTCAGCCCTTCTCATCCTCCCCAGAGCAGCAACTGGTAGGAATTTGTTCTGAATCTAAGGCGCATTTTCCCATTTTACTCCTTATATACTCATGAACTATGCACACTGTTTTGTGTTTTATACCGAATTTCATCAAGGATTTACTATATTCTTTTGCAATTTGCTTTTTTCACCCTGCATTATTTTTTGCTTTACTTTGAAAGATAAAATATATATAAATGTTCTACCTAATATATATGTGTATCTACCATAATACTATTTAATACATATGAGAGAGAAAGACAGAGTTTCTACTGTAGCTGTTGCATTTGTGTTTGCTTTTAGCTGAAAAACGAGCAGGGTTTCTCTAGTGTGCATCTTTATCATCACAGGGTCTGAGCCCCCTCGGCTCCCGGGGCGGGGTCCCGGTGTGGCACAGGAAGCAGGTCTCAGCATGTGAGGGACGGACGGGCAGGGAATGTGCGTGGACTGAGCAGCTTCCAGACCCTGGTGCTACTCCGAGAGGGAGGAGCTGGCGCCAGGCCAGGCTCTGTGGTTCCCCCTTCCCTTTCGGAGCCCCCTTTCTCACACGCACTCCTTCCCGCTCCTCCTGAGCAGCAGCTGCCGGAGGCTGTAGGTTGAGAAGACTGGATAAAGTCACTCGAGGGAGCCGGACACCTCGTCGGTTCCACGAGCGGCCCCGGCTGGGTGTTACTCCTTCCTGCCAGGCCTGCTCGCAGAGGATATATGTTTAGGAAACCTAGCCAGAAAGAAATCCAGTGAAAATGAGCTATGAAACTTGGACATCCTGGAGAAATAATATTTACAGAGGAAACTCTTGAGACGAACTCTCACCAGTGCAACAACCCTGGCGCTGGGGCTCACGGCCGACGACCGAGTCCTGTGCCAAGCAGCTCTGGCTCATGGTCACCTCCATGAGGCCGTCACACGGCCAACATGGGAGTCCACAGACACCGAAGTTGACTCTACCTGCCCCCCACCCCAGAAAGACGAACGGAGACTAGGGAAGGCAGAGAACAGAAATGAGCTAGGAAATGAAAAGCTTTTTAAAAACACTCCTTGTTGATAATGATGTGTCAGTGTAGGTCCGTCAGTTGTAACAAATGGACCACCGTGATGGAGGTGCTGATAACGGGGGCTGCACACGTGTGACAGCAGGGGACATAGAGGAAATCACTGTACCTTCCCTTCATGTTTGCTGTGAACCTAAAACTGCTTGGAAATATAAAGTCTATTTTAAAAAAAAATCTTCCTTGATTACACAAAAGGACCTGTCCTTCGGGATTTCTGCAGCACCTATAATGTGTTTGAATAAATACCTATATAATGGGTGGGTAGGTGGGAAAAAGTCCAGGCAGCTAACCTGGAGCTGCAAATGGGATACTGGATGAGCATCCGCCGTCTTGTACATCTTGTCTGACCTTGAACACAAGGGGGTGCAAGAAAAGAGAATTTGGCTGGATTTGGAGCCATCTTTCCCATCACTGGAGCCCAAGGTGTTGTCTTAAAGAGAAGAAAACATAGGATACTTGCAATACTCAGAGCTGGGCCCTGGTCACAATGTTACTCCTGATTATAAGTACAATGTTGGGAAAAACCTGTCATCAGCGAGCTTCAGTCTTCTCACCTACAGGACAAAGCCACTGCCACCTTCCTCTAGAGAACACTGGGAGAAGCAATGGAGTCACCGTGGAAATGACAGTGATGGTCCTGGGCCCTCTCCATGCATTACATCATTTAATCCTCAAAACAATTCCATGAAGCAGGTGCTATCATCACGCATAAGGCAACAGAGCTAAATAACTTGCCCAATGATCAAATAGCTAATACACGGCCAAGCCAGAATTTGAATTTGTGCAGTTTGATTCTGGAACCCACACTCTAATTTTACACTGTTTATACCAGGATAGAAACTAGCACGATGCCTGGCACGTTTAGGTGATCCATACACAGTCAGTCCCTTCCCTCGGTCTCTCTTAAACATCAGGATTATGCTGAGAAAATGGCAGGGAAATGTATGTAAAAATTCTCTGAAGACCATAAGAGCCAATGAAAGCACAAAGCACTAAAAAACCCCAATTTTATTGAGATATTATTCATACACCATAGAATTAACCCACTTACAGTGTAGAACTCGATGAGTTTGTTTTTTTTTTATATATTCACAGAGTTGTGACTATCTCCACAATCAATTTTAGAACATTATCATCACCTGCAAAAGAAACCCTGTACCTCTCACCCAGAAATCCCCCTTTGCTCCCCCCACCCTCCTCCTCAGCCCCTGGCTACCACTCATCTATGTTCCGTCTCTATGGGTCTGTCCACTCTGGACATTTCACTTAAATAGAACCATACAATATATGGTCCTTTGGGACCGGCCTCTGTGCTGAGCACATTTTCAAGGCTCATCTATGTTGTAGCGTGTAATAGTACTCTGTTCCTTTTTAGGGCCGAACAATATTCTGTTGTATATAGTGTTGGTATGAAAGGTATTTACTTGCTTCATAGACATTTAGAACTGGGGAAAACTTTAGACACTGGACACAAAGCCTTTCCATGTTACTGACAAAGAGACTGTGGCCTCTAGGTTAAGGAGCCTCGTCAAGGTCACCCAGCAGGCTGGTGGGAGAGCCCGGAAAGCTCTCAACTTGGTCCCTCTCACTTCATTCCACGAAGCATCACGAGAGACACAATTCAAAGTGCATGGCTTACTGATGATGGACAGCAGGTTCATCTCTGCAAATAGTGGCCTAACATCGTCCGTTAGACAATTCTATCTTGGCTGAACCAGTGGGCAGGGCACAGCGTGAGGGGCTGCAGACCTACGGGCGACCGGACAAAAAAGATCCCTGATCTCTCCCTAGGTACACATTCTCCTGGGGAGGCAGAAACAAAGGAGCAAACCGCTAAGTGACAAAAATAGGTGTTCGCCGTATAAAGTGCCACAGAGAAAACAAAGCACTGAGAAAGAGGATGATGGGGGAACTCAGGTGGCAAAGGCAGGGGCAAGGCTGTATACAGACAGTCATGGGGGCCTTGGTGGGAAAGGCCTCTCTGAGGAGGGGGCATTTAGGCTGGGGACTGGAGGAGGAGAAGGACCAACTATGTCAACATCAGGAGGAAGAAGGTGCCAGACAAAGCGTCAAGCGTGGGCAAGAATCCTGAGGTGGGAGAGAGCCTGCCAAGCTGGGGGAGTTAAATGGGTGGGGCGGGCTGAGTGAGCGAGCAAGTGGTGTGGTGTGAGGCTAGAGAGGAGGCCCAGATCATGATGGAGGCCTTCTGGCCTGTTCTCTCATGACTACCCCTCGGACTAACCCAAGTCAGGAGGACCCGTGGGAAAGGAGGTTAGTGGCTTCTGGTTTCCTTCCCGTGAATTAGATAAACTCCACTGACCACAGGAAGCTAGAGGAGACCCAAGTCTCTGTAGTGAACACGTCCAAGGACAAGAGAACTGCATCTTCAGTAAGGATGAGTAACTATGTATCACTCTCAGGATGAATCAGAAGATAAGGAAAACAGAAGGAAATGAGAAAATACAGACGTATTAATAAGGAAGCGGTTAAATGGTTATGGTATAGCCACGTAGTAGAACATGGCGCAGCTGGCCGAAAGAACCAGGTTAACTCTTTCAGTGCTCAATTGGCAAGATCTCTAGTTGGTTGAACAAAACAAAACAAGGTACACAGTTGTGTGTGTATCATACCATTTGTGTTTTAAAAGAAAAGGCAGGAAGGATAACATGTATTTGCTCAGGGGTGCATAAAAGCTCTCTAGAAGGGTACACATGAAATAGTTCTAGGAGGGGTTTACTCGTTTGTCTCTGCCTCTCCCCAGCGCCGGAGAAAGTGTCCTGGGAGGAAGGAAAAGAGCCTCACCTGTCCTGTTTACCACTGTATCCCCAACAGTCGCACATGGGAGGCTGGGGGACAGAGGCAACAGAAGGGAGACTCTGTCTCCTCTTACACGGTTTTCAAGTTCAAAACAGGTGAATGTATTTCCTATTCCAAGAAATTAAATAAAACAGGAAAACAAGGAAAAGGCAATGAGGGGTGTCCAGCTGCCAATCAGAGCCCGGTGTTCCTTCCAGCCCACCCTGCCCCTCAGCCTCTGACCAAGCTGACCCTTAGGGAGGTCAGCTTGTCCTCCCGGAGAACGGGGTGCTCACTGGTCCTCAGAGTTTTCACCCCTAGTCATCACAATGGTTGTGACAGTCTAGTGACCAAAGAAATTGTCTAGAGAGCCCAAAATTAATTTTGCTTCTCAAATGTGACCCATCAAAAGATCTCCCCCTCTAGAGCCACCACGGAGAGAAAGAACAAATGAAGAATTACTGAATGGGTGTCATACTCCAGGTAGTGGTCCAGCAGTGGGCAAGGCTCCTTGGGGTATTCACCAGAGGAACTCAGGTCCTTGCCCCCAGCCTCATAGTTTCCCAATAATTCCTTGTTGTGGGGACCACCCTGAGCATTGCAGAATGTGTCTCAGCATCCCTGGCCTCAATGTACCATTTTCGCTGTAGCCAGCACAGCCCAAAATGTCCCCAGACGTGGTCAGATGTCACCTGACGAACAACATCACCCCAGGGCAGAACCACTGTTCCCATCCCTGCATTTCCCAACACCTGCTTTGTCTTCCCAATGAGAAGCTGGGATTCCCTTCTGCCTCTGTCCCGTCTGGGCTGCTGCAGAGGCTGGCCATTGACTGAACTTCACAGTGGGAGAGATCCCTGAGTTTCAGATGCACTAACCGGTCTAACTTCCTGGGAACCTCTCTGTCTGGGAAAATAACGCTATGGGATTTTTTAAAATAACAATCTGTCTATGAGAAGCTCCCATGCCGAACAGGTTGGGGCCCCAAAAAGGCCCCCACCAAAGCAGGTTGCTAATTAAAGCAGAAAAACACTTGGGCTGGCCAGCTTCCCACTCTGCAGCACCCAGGAAAGTGAACGTCGCTTCCCCGCGTGGTGTTTCCCCGCCAGGAGGGGACAGAGACAGAGGAAGGGCGTGGGGGGTCATTCTGTAACCAACAGGGGGATGGCGGGCACGCCCATCATCATCTCTCCTTCTCTCAAGAACATCATTCCCAAAGGGCAGCTTTCTTTGGAGGGCAAAGAAAAAGGAACTGTATTTCTATGTTTTGATTAATTTGAGGCTCATCCTTGAGGGCACTGCGAAATGAATGAGCAGAATTTTCCATGGCTAACTGTCCTGGCCGCCAGGCCCTATCGGCAAAGGTTTAGTGTTTATTTACTTTTGTTCGTGTTATTTTTGTTTCAGTTCAGCTGCAGCTCAGTGCGGAAAGCGTGGGGGAGGTGTACATAAAGAGTACCGAGACTGGCCAGTACTTGGCCATGGACACCGATGGGCTTTTGTACGGCTCAGTAAGTATGAGGCTGACATGCTTCCAGACACGGCCAAGGTTTGAGGTTTCCAGAAATCGTGTTACGTTGAGTGATGCAAACTATAAAGCAACAATTAGCCTCTGTTTGTTGTTTTTTCCAGCAGGATTCCCACCCTCTACCCTGCCTTATTTTAGGAGCAGGCATGAAAGAGTTTCTTGTGGTACTCTCTCAAAATACTCGAACATACTATCACCTGGGCAAAGACGACACATTGATTGAAATTTCAGTAACTCCTCAGTCAGTCATTTCAGAATACCTATTCCCACTTCATTCATTCATTTCCAAAATGTTTCTGGAGCACCACATGCTGTAAGCGTGTTCTCTACACTTCTCACAAAAACTCTAGAGCCTAGACTCTGGTGTGTGACTCATCATCCAACAAACATTTAGCAAGTGCCTCCTGTGTCTAAGGACTGAAGGGATGTGACGATGAATGAGTTACATGCCTGTCCCTGAGAAGCACAGTCTCAGAGTTTATTCAGGAGCTAAAAATCCTCCCTATCTTCTGCTCCGTCCCTCTCCTCGGTAATGCTTTACACAGGTTTGATTCGGTATATATTGGTCTTTGTGAGAAAAGAAAAGAAACAGTGTGATTTTGCCCCTGTTGGTATCTCTGGTAGAAGATTTAAATGGAAAGAACTAAAGCCAATGGACCCAAGTTTTGAAATTATTTCTGCATTTCAATGATCTTTCTCTATATCCTAACAATTGATCATTGAGGCTTGGCCAAAACCCTTTCTTCCCTTTTATGAAGAAGATGTCTACAAAAAGGCAGCTAGTAGGGGGTTTTGGTCTGAACCTCCCTTTAACTTACATCAAACTGTCAAGGGGCAGTGGGCGCAGAAAACTGCCTCTTGAAGCTGTAACTTCAGCCAGGGTTCGGAATGTGAACACAGTTTGGTTTCTTGTGCCGCCTGCTAGGGGTCAGGAGATGAGACTGTCAGGGCAATGAGCAGCCTCTTGTAGGCTGTTCACTGAAATACAGATCAAATGAGACCGTTTTAAAGGGTTTGGAGCTAGGCAGTGACTGCTACATACGAAGTAGATTTTTTTTTAAGGTGGTTCTTCTACTTGGTGATAAAATCAATCGACCAATCAATCACTGAATCTCAGACTCAAAACTGAAAATCCTTTGCAACTTTGGCAAGTTACTTGCCTCCTCTGAGCCTTGTCTAAAATGAGGATAGTAATGGGTGGTGACTACCACATACAGGGGTTAAGAAGGGTCAAAGAGACAGCGCACAGAACCCACCCACCGATGTTGCTGACACGTGGAGGTGCCCCGTCAATGAGAGCTAGAAGATGAATAAAAAGTTTATAAATCCCTTATCCTCATTATTTTCCAGGTTATATTTATAGTTTATGGCTTTTCCTCTTCTAAATCAGTTTTGTCATTTAATATAACCTTCTTCTACTTGTATAAAAATACTCAGGGAAAACCCCCAAATCCACTTTCCTCTAGGCTCCCACAATGGTCCTGGCCATCCCCGTACTTCAGCTGAAATATTCAGAGGGTAATCTTATTATGCCTGATAATTTATATATTTCTCCACTAATAATGACAAGTTCTAAAATATCTCTGAGCTCTGCTTCACACGCTTAACCACTTTTAGGTATTAACCCACCCTGATACAAATTTTTATGTCTGGGGAAAGGACATATTGTTTTAGAAAATAAGTTTGAAATACTATATATCAAAACATTAATATAGTTATCTCTAAGGGTGGTAAGTGGCCAATTTTATAATATGCAAATGCTTGCCTTATCCAAATTTTCTACAGTAGGCCTATGTCACCCAAAGAGTGGAGAAAAAAAAGTGCTAAATATATAAAAAAAAGAAAATCATTTTAAAAATAGTTATGAATCAACTGTTAATCTCTAGACCCTTGGCATTGCCCCAAATGCATAACAACTACTGAGAAATCCTGGTGGAGGGACAGACGGAGCTCCCCTGATGCGGCCTGCTGACTCAGCCTATGACTCAGCTGCTGTGTGTGTGTCAACTGCTCTAGTGTAACACAGACGTCAGGTGAGGGACGTGCCCGTCCTCAGCTTCGTCACAGAACGAAGGCCTGACGCCCACTGAGGGGTGTCACAGGGGACCCTCCCTACACGGGAGTAGGCAACCCACGCAGGTCCACCACTGCCCACCTCCTCCCACACCCGACAATGTGCAGCCAACACTAATGTCTGGATAAGTTCCTGCAGAGGCAGCAAGAGTCTCCCAATTAGATATTACACTTATCTCCCATCTTGTGCTAGAAGGATCCAAAGTGTCTCACCTAGATGCAGTGGCACTAGACTACAAATGAATAAGAAGCAGGAGACTTCCTGTTCCAGAGTTCCTTACTAACCGAAGGGAACTTTATGGACTGCTTTCCATGTTCTCAAGAAGCAAATGAAACTCACCGCCTAGCCGGAGAGCACCCATCCTTCGCAAGGCCCTGCATCGGCTGGGTAGATGCAAGGCTGACGAGTTTCCACCTCTTCCCTCAGTGAGGCTCACAGCCACATACACAAACATGCCCACGAATAAAGAATGATGAACAACAAGACCGGAAGCCACCAGGAGGGGCAGCACCCACCACTGTGGGTGAAGAGATAATATTGAGATCATGTGACTAGGAACTGGAGCAAAGTCAATATACAGCCTAAGTATTTTATATCCAAGTATAATAAATATATTAGAAAATCCTGATGAATAGGAAGTTCAAATGCCTGGGGTTCTTCTTCCCACTTTCTTTTTTTTTTTTTTTTAAAGATTTTCTTTATTTATTTGACAGAGAGAGAGAGATCACAAGTAGGCGGAGAGGCAGGCAGAGGGAGAGAGGGAAGCAGGCTCCCTGCTGAGCCGAGAGCCGGATGCGGGGCTCGAGCCCAGGACGCTGAGATCATGACCTGAGCTGAAGGCAGAGGCTTTAACCCACTGAGCCACCCAGGTGCCCCTTCTTCTCACTTTCTAACAGATGAATTCCAAGTAAAACAGTAATTGTTGGTAGATATTTTTCAAGTAACTGCACTATTTAATATGTCATAGTGATCTTTCCAGATTAATAAATTGGCAACTGCCCTAGATTCCACTGTATGGGTACACCCCTAGCCACTTCATCAATCACTTTTCCATGAAGATGTAGGTTGCTTCGAGTACGTTCCCATTATACCCAGTACTTCAAAGACCATCCTCGAAAATACCATTTTACACTTGCTCAACTATCTCCTAGGGCTCAATTCCTACAAATGAAATTGCTGGGTCAAAGGTAATACATATTGCCAAACTACCTTCAGAAAACTGCCACTAATTTATCTCACTAACAGTACACGGAAGTGCCTATGTCCTATGCTCTCACAATACTAACCATTGCAAATTTTTTTGTTCTTTGCAGATATTATAGCCAACCTGTTAAATTGTTTTTAATTTGCATTTTCTTGTGAGATTGAATGTTTTCATAGGTTTATTTCCCACTTCTTTTTAAAAGCAGAGATAACATGCCATTTTGCTAACATCATCAGCCTCTATCCATATGGCCTTATCTGTGTCCCTCCGTGTGTACGTATCTAAAGATATGTGGAAGTATGTTCATCGACTGCTAACAGTTCCCTATATCTGGGTGGGTGGTTTTGGGGGTAGTTTTTTAAAAATTTTTTTCTTTCTTTTTTTAAAGTAAAGTTGTGATTTTTAAATGTACAATTCTTTTTTTTTTAAAGTGCAATTCTTTGTATAAGTAGATCTTTTTTATACATAGGAAAAAATAAAGCTATTTTCACTTTTTAAAAACTTTAAGTTCCAGGATAATGTTTTATGCTTAAGACACATTTTGTGCAAGTGTTTATATCCCTAACAATGTTAATGTAAAAATCCTGATATTGTTATTGAAAGTTGCCAGGATATAAAATAATAGTAGGTTGTCATTTATTTTTCAAGTCCAAACTTAAAACCCCCACTACATCACAGTTTGGTTTTACCAATTCTGGCCGTTTTTCAGGGTCATGTCCATGTGCTGGCCTTTACAGAGACAAAAGGCTCAGCCCTGCCTTCGACGTGCTATGGTCGGTCATTTGGGATCTCCCCAACAGGAACTCTAGGGTCCTGAGGACAGCAGAAGGAAGGAGAGCTTGCAAAACAGTAAATGAATTTGAAGGGTCATAGGTGCTGGGTTCTGTTCTAAGTCATTACCGTTACCACTACCCTCAGAGACAGGTCCCATTATGATCTCAATTTTCCTGAAAAAGAAACTGAAGCACAAAGAGCCTCAGTAAACTGGCCCCAGGTCACAGGGGCTAGTAAACAGAGAAACCTCACTGAAAACCCATCACTAATAATTCTACTCTCTTTCGTCTTATCTTTTTAGCAGACACCAAATGAGGAATGTCTGTTCCTGGAAAGGCTGGAAGAAAACCATTACAACACCTACACATCCAAGAAGCACGCCGAAAAGAATTGGTTTGTTGGTCTCAAGAAGAACGGAAGCTGCAAACGCGGTCCTCGGACTCACTACGGCCAGAAAGCAATTCTGTTTCTCCCCCTGCCAGTGTCCTCTGATTAAAGAAATCTCTTCTGGGTGCCGACCACTCCAGAGGAGGCTGAGGGGTCCTCACCCAGTTGACTCCAGATTGCTCCCCTGACCATTGGCTGCACTAACCCCTGGCCCACAGAGCCTGAATTTGTAAGCAATGCGCTTCTAAATGCCCAGTTCACTTTTTTTTTTGCAGAGCCTTTTAGCCCAGCACGGTTTGGAACAGAGGGAACAAATTGCTTCTAGGGGCCAACTGGCTGGTCAGTCTGGGTGTGTGGATGTCCAGTTGCCTCCGGGCACCTGCTGTAGGCTGAGCCTCTCAATGCAAAGGTGTGGCCAAATGAAATGTGTTCGGGAGCTGCCATGTGGGTCATTAGTAACTGCATACAATTCCCTCCACTGAGTAAACCGTTGGTGATTCCCCCAAACATCTCGCACGATGCCCTTTCGTCCTTTCAGTACCCCACATATATTAACAGAGGAGTTTATGGCTAGGTTAGGGGAAGGCAGTGTTCCATGAGTAGAAACTGGGACAAAGAAATCAAACCCTCCCCCTGCCCCCGAACAGAAGGGACTGAAATGGCAAAGGGAGATTGGGTTCTGGTGGACAGCTTAGGAGGATGGGTTCTCAATGCGGAATTAATAAAGTATGGGAGGCTTAGCCGCAAGAAAGCGGGATAAATTCATAGCTTTGGAAATCCTTACGATGCTTTGACTTTCCCAAGATTATCTGGCAGCAGGAAGCCCCAGGATGATGTCAGATGGGCATCATGAGAAGTGGGCTCTTGATAAAAGCAAAAACATCCAATGTTGGTAAATTCATTTGGGTCTGGGGTATGGGAGTGCTGAGAAAGAAAGGAAACGTGGGCTGAGGGAATGCCTTCCTAGAAAGAAGCAGATTCTAGAAGTGAGGAGGAAAGAGAAAGGGACACCATGACTTGTGCCTGGTCCCCAGAAAACAGAGGAACTGGGGTCCCAGGCAGTGCTTACAAATCACAAGTGGACTGGGATGACTGCAGATTCTGGAGCGGTGGGCCTAGGGTGTGGTTTGTGTATTTCTAAAACGCCCCAGGGGCTGCAGGGGCTGCTGCCCTCTCCCCCGCCCCTTTACATAGCAAAGTCCTCAAAAATGTGGTTCAAAGGAAGGTGGCTCAAGCCCCCTGACCCTCTCGCCTCACCCTTAGAAACATACACACCCTGAGACTTCCTGAGCATTCAGGCAGCATCAGCAGCAGTGACGCTGGTGGGAAGGAACGTGGATTTAAGGCGCTTTGGCCCAGTGGCTATAAAATACCCATTTAGAAGATATCCAAAAGCATACTTCAAAAATGTTAAACCCTCACCAACAGCTTTTCTCAAGAGACCATTTGTGTTACGATTACTTGTATAAATATGCTTCCTGCTTAAAGTAAACTTGACCCAAGTGGCTAGCAAATTAGAAACACCATTCATCTCTGACATATGATACTGTTGCCATGTAAAGGCCCTTAATAAGCCATTTACATTTACTGTGAGACTGTATGTTTTAATCACATTTAAAAATATAGAGCTCAAAAGCAGTTAACTGATTAGCATTCAGCCACTGAGAACAATAATAGGCTATGATGTATAAGCTCTTCAATTATCTACTACTTATACTATATTTACCTATAAAAAGAGATTGTACTTCGTTTTCCATTGTGCTATTACAAATTTTCCTTTGAAAGTGGGGGCTCTGAAGCAAAGATATGATAACTGTGGATAAAAACTGTTGAGAATATTAGCTCATGGTATAAGAAACTGACATGGCTAATGGGAAAATAATTCCTTACTAACTGAATTGTCATGTTTATGATGGGGGAAAAAAAAGACAATTTGTGAAAGTTCAAAGCAACAGTGTAACTGAGAAACTGAACTAAGTTCACGCTATGGTTCATAATATCATTCTGCATTTGTGCATAAAAACAATTTCAGAACTTTTTGTGTTTGTAACTTGGATAAGACGATTCTATGTCATTTTAGTAAATCTTATGGGCAAGTTGGGGATCGTGCAGTGTGGTTTAACATCTCCTTACTCTGAAGATCTGGCAGAAAAGGGTACCCAGAGAGGAAATCTAAGATACTTATAATGGTCCATAATTTTTAGTGTATGATTCAAGTTCAAATATAACACTGGCCAAGAAAAATTAAATGTTGCTTACAGATGAGACGGAAGTCTGTAGTTTCAGAGATCCAAAGCAGTTAGAAGAAACACTATCGTGGCCTCCACAACCTCCGCCTGGTCGTTATTCATGCATTCATTCAGTGAATATTTATTTTGTGCCTACTGTGTACCAGGCACTGTCCTGGGTACCGGGGGCCCCTGGAAACCTTGTCTGTCTGGTTCGCTGCTGTACTCTCTCCCAGGGCATTATATTTATGATGAAAGACGCTGTGGATTCATTTATTTCAGTCAAGTGAAAACAGAGACTGTGTAGGTTCCTGCTGAACAAACAGCAAGTCCCAGAAACCCAGGTTCTGGAAGAATTTGCAACACCCAGTGTAAGATAAACCCCTATCAAGGTGTCAGAGGATATGGCGAGGTAAACCTAATATTTTCAACCGTAGAACCATGTCGGCTTCAAGGGCATGGTTTTCAAATTGGGAAAAGAGCCTGTCAGGTCTTTTAAAAGGGGGTAGTTGACAGATCGCTCGCCATTAGGAACACGCTCTAGTTCCTTAAACAGGGAGCATTCCTATTGCGCTCTCTCTCTTCCCTGAGTAAGTCACATAGCCATCTGCTTGTCATATGCCTCTCGTTTGGATTCATTTTCAGTCCAACTGTTAAAATCGCCTGACATTCTGTATGAAGCATCAGGAGCATTTATGCTTTTGATTGTTTCCAACATGGAGGTGGTTAGTGATCTGTTTCCTTGGAAGAAAGGATAATTAGCACCTCCTCCGGCCAACAGTGTGGACTTACCAAAACTGACTAGAGCATCAAGTGTTCCTGACGATCAAGGTCCTTGCTTTGTGTCAGAGGTGACAGAGCCCGACTCCTCAGCCTTGGGGAACATACTGCCTAAACCAACCGAGACCATGGGCTACGAAGCAGACCTCTGATGAAGAAGACATCTGTCATTTTACATCACTGTTGTTCATTTTTTGTGGCACCTTACAAGTATTAATAAATGTTCCACGAAAAGGTGACGATGTCTCTGAGTTTTAGAACATCACAGGTCTCATTTCCTATGGAAGGTCTCCCCCTCTTCCCCCAACCCCAGCACCTGACAGGTGCGGCTGCTGTGTTTTTCTAGACACAGCTTGTCACCAGATAGGATACCTTAAAAGCTGACAGGAAAAGCTAAGGTAGAAACCTTTCATTTTGTTTGGAAACCTAAGGCAATATTAGTGTGTTTCTAGGGATCCATCAGGGAAGTACGTTCAACAGACTTGCCTCCTGAAGGGCCAAGAATCATAACTAACTCAACTGATATTTTTTCTTCATAGTATGAATTATGAAAATTTATGCTACTATCATACAGTTTACCAGCTTGTGCTGAGGCAAACATTCTGTGACCCCAAAAAAAAAAATTTTTTTAAGGACTTACAACTTGAAGTCAATGGCAAAAGGTGCATCTCTTGCATCTCAAGTGCCTAATGAAGGATAATAGGTTTGCCCATCAGATTTTCTGAAATTATTATCATAATAAGCAGCAACTCCTTAAATAAACTTCTCGATCTTAGGATTTCTTTTTATTTTATTTATTTATTTATTTGAGAGAGATGCAGATAGACAGAGCACAAACAGGGGAAAGAGCAGAGCGAGAGGGAGAAAAACAAGCAGATTCCCTGCTTAGCAAGAAGCCCTACAAGGGGGCTTGATCCCAGGACTCTGAGATCATGACCTGAGCTGAAGTCAGACGCTTAACTGACTGAGCCACCCAGATGCCCTTTAATCTTAGGACTTCTTATTCTTAGGAGAAAGCATACTGTTGCCTAGACCTCATGGCAGAATCAGATCACACACACACAAACACTCACACATACACATACACACACACAGACACGGGCTCTCACACATATACACTCACATAAGCAGGTGTACCTATTAATAATGGTTGGGCAGTGTTTGTCCACTCTACCAATTACACACCACAATCAATTGCTCCTTTTCCTTTTAAAGTCACCTAAACCCAATATTTTCCTACCCTTTGGAGCTTGATCCACAGTAAGAACTACATTTTCCATCACAACCCAGCACATACATATGTATACACACACAACTGAAACAAATGCAGCAGGAAGCTATACACAGACAATGAATTTTTCCCCCATTACATTCCACTAAAAAATGCTGGTCAAAGATCCATTAAATTGGGTCACAACACTAATGGGTTACAACCACAATTTTTTTGAAAACCACCGGCTCAAAGCAACTGGTCTTCTTCCCGAAGATGAAGAGACCCAATTAGGATCCTGTATTACGACTTTAGTGTTTTCAAAGACACAGTTTGTTCAAAGACAAGGGGACATCCTGTTACCCAGGAACCATCTGTTCTGAGGGCTTGGTGAATTCTTTTAGTTGGTTTGCTACTAATCATGCAAAATGAATGTAACGATGCAGATCCCACAGGCAACCACCACTATTTGCAAAGCCTCCAATGTTTTTAGCAGATTTCTGCTGGAAGAGCCCTGAGGACTTTGGCCTCCTCCCCTCCTTTGAAACTCTCATCACTGTGGGGCTTGAGGGCATTCCCTCCCTAACTCCCACAGTCTTCACTTCATTCCTCCCTCTTGCTCCCCCATCCTCCAAACTCTTAATTCATAACCATTTCTAAACAAGACTTGAAAAGTAGACTGAGCCAGGAAAAGGTGAGACGCCCAGGGTCTCTGAGCATCCTCCCGAGCCCCCATCACTTTCTGACAATGACCCTCTTATCTTCCTACCATAACTCAGTGACAAGATAAACACCACTGCTACTAGAATGCATCTTATACAGGCATTCGAAAATTTTCATCTCCACTGAACCAACTTAAAAAAGTAACTCTATGCTCTAAATGTTTGGGAGGGTTAGGCTGGCTAAGAATTGGCCTCTTATGGGTGAACTGGACAGCAAAAAGGAAAAGCATAACTGAAGTCACTGCCTTCCATGTTTAGCTGAGTGATGTCCTAGCTGCCATGGGGTGGGGAGGGGAGGAGAATCCTAACCCTAAACACCCCTGGGTCACCGTTATACTGAGGAGTATGGTAACAGTGATACCTCAAACAAAGACGTGCCTTCATGTGCACTTGTACAAATTAACAAAAATTATCTGTAGGAGCCATAGTGCAATATAGGAATACTTAAGCCCAACCTAGCCATGGGACTTGTAACTTCTCCATTTCAAAGTCATTAGGCATTTGTTTGACAACCGTTAAAACTGCAATAATGGCTCATGAAAAGCGGCACACCCTGACCTTCTCACTCCTCAGACCTGTCCTCCAGTCCCAGAAGGAAACTCCCTTGCTACTGTACATAACATTTACTCTAAAACCCAGTCAGAGAACTCAGAGCCTGAGATGTGGGGATCTGACACAGGGCACTCAAAACCCAGTGATCCATCTGACATTCTCTCAAGTTATGGGGAAATGTACTAAATGACTCCTGGGATCTTTCTGTGACACTGTACCCACTCTGCAGTTGACATATTGACCATGACATACTACACTGTTAGCTTTCCACCCCAGTTAGAAAATTAAAAAGAGAAACCAGGTCACACACAGCCTGAAGCTGGAGGGTGGATTTGCTTTATAAAATGCATGTATTGTGGGACCTAGTTTTGGGGTCTTCTGATGGCTCTGAAAATGTGTGTGATGTGGGAACGAGGTATTTTCTAAATTGCTTCCTTCCCTCTGAGCTACCCACTGTCACAGAGGCTACATTTACACATTCAACAGCTAAACACTGGTGTCTATTTTATTACATAAACAAGTGAAACCTCACCGTGTCCTTGATGTGCTCTTCTATCAACCTTAATGAAGCACTGGGCACTCCTTGTTTGGAAGTGTGTTCAATTTCAGGATTTGGCTCACTTGGTTGCAGTGTCCAGGGATGTCGGTGTAGACAGGCAGTATGTGCGAGTCATCACAGAGACGCATATCATTGTGACTTTTGATTCCCTATTTTCCTGCCTTAAGAGAAATTCTTTTTTTAGTCTTACCCAGAGATAATAGAAGAGCAAGAGGTTAGACTATTTTACTGATATGCCTTGGCCCAGAATTTTCTCCTCCAAAATAAATTACAGGGATGTCTTCATACACTAACTTGTTCTGTTTGGATTGTAACAACAGGACTGTTAAAAAGAAAAAAACTACAACAACAGGACTGTTCGTAGTCTGCAATGTCAACTGTGTTGAGAGTTCAGTAGTTCCCTATAGAAGTGAACAGTAAGAGCTATGGCTTTCTCAAAATACAACACCTGTAGGGGCGCCTGGGTAGCTCAATCAGCCAAGCATCTGCCTTTGGCTCAGGTCATGTTCCCAGGGTCCTGGGATCGAGTCCCAAGTTAGGCTCCCTGCTCAGGGGGGAGTCTGCTTCTCCCTCTCCCTCTGCCTTTCCTCCTTCTGATGCTCACTCTATGCTTACTCTCCCTCTCTCAAATAAATAAAATCTTTGAAAACAAACCAACAAAAAACCACCTGCATTAGGAGCCCTGACTGTGACCTGGGAAATGGTGCAGGTTTTAGGACTGGCTGGATTATTTTTGATATTACAGGGCCAAATCATAAATCCAGGGCAGGGGTACAGAGGGGACATATGAGAGAGGAACTTGTTTCCCTATCTGTGGTGCCACTGGAATCCGTCATAGAATATTTCCCTGAAGAGAAGAGACAGGTAGGTTTTATAGACTGCTTGAAATTGCGTAACTCTCAAGCAACTTGAACATTTGAAAGAGTTTGGCAGGGCAGACGGCTACCCCATACCGTCGAGTCCTCAAGAAAAAACAGCAGGAATATGTTGAAAATGAAGCACATTTCCTCAATTCCCTCCCTCATTCATTCATTCACTGGTCATTTATTGAACATCTAGCATTGTGTTCGTGAGGGTCAGGTCTGCAAACTGAGACCACACCAGTCATCTGAACAGGGAAATTTTAATGGGAAGAATTATTAACTAATAAAAAGCGATTAACTACTGAAGAGGTAAAGAGATCTCGAAGCAATATTGGCATAGCAGATGGAGGGAGCAGCTTTTATCCCAAGGCTAAGGAAAGTACTCAAGGAAGGAAGAAACCCGAGAGAGGGTCTTCTCTCAGGGATCAGACCCCACAGGCAAAGGGGTGGCTGTGGCCCAAGGATGGAGGTGGATCTCACCGGGGTGCTTCAGGGAGTTTCCCAAGCGGCGCTGGTGAGCCTCCCCGGAAGCAGCCTGTGGCCCGGCCGAGCCAGGGCGACTCGCTGGAGGTTCATGCTGGAAGCTGCCCTCTGGCCACCCTGCCACAGGAGCAAGAAGAAAAGCAAGAGAACCCCAAAGACAAGCCCCTTCCCCTCCAAGTGTCCCTCCGGTGCCCTCCGCTGACAAAGCCAAAGCTGCATCAGCTGGCAAAGGAGAAATGTCAGGGTCCAGCTGCAACAGGACAAAAGGAGGCAAAGAGGGATGGATCGCGAGCAGACAGGCAGTCAGCTGACAACCTGCACAACCATGACTAAGATACTCTGCCAGACATAGCATTAGAGGTGAACAAAAACGTGATCCTTGCCCTTAAAAAGCTTATTGTCGGCACGGATAGAGACAGTCCCTAGATGAAGGCATCAATTTTTTTGGTTTATACCCTGGGAAAAAAAAAAAAATCACTGCTCTCTGAGCCTCTCCGAAGACCATCACGTACATTCAAGGTACTTTCTTGAGATATTAAGTGATTTGCTATTTTATTTTATTTTTTTAGGGAACTAATAAGGTCATTTGCTATTTTAAAGCAACCGTAACCAGTGCAATATACACACAGAAAAGAAGCTAGCTCCGGAACCAGACCAGCAGAGTTGGAATCCGGGCTCCTCCGCTTACTGACCTAGTCACATTGGGCAAGTGACATAATCTAGCTGTCCTCCATGTCCTCCTCCCTAAAGTGAGGATCCAAACAGTATTGACCTCACCGGCTTGGTGAGAGGATCCACTGAGATGGAGGCAAGCAAGTAATTTTAACATAATATCTGGCATACAAAAAGGACTGAATAAATGTTTGCAATTGTTTTATAATAAATATAATTATACATATTATAATAAGATAGGGCTAAAAATGATCTTTTAGATTCTCCATTCAGGTTCCCAGGGGTTGTTTTCATGAACCCGCATTTAGAGAGATCTTGCTTTTAAGCAATTCATTTAAAAAAGATATATATGGGGGTGTGTGGGTAGCTCAGTCGGTTAAGGGTCTAACTTCAGCTCAGGTCATGATCCCAGCATCCTGGGATGGAGCCCTGCATCAGGCTCCCTGCTCAGGAGGGAGTCTGCTTCTCCCTCTCCTTCTGCCCTTCCCCCTGCTCGTGCTCTCTCTCGTTCTCTCTCCCTCTCAGATAAATAAATAAAATATTTTTTAAAAATAATAAAAATTTTAAAAAGAGGGGTGCCTGGGGGGCTCAGTCGGTTGAGCATCCAACTCTTGCTTTCGGCTCAGGTCCTGATCTCAAGGTGTTGGGATAGAGCCCTGTGACGGGCTCTGTACACAGCAGGGAGTCTGCTTGTCTTCCTCCCTCTGCTCCTTCCTCTGTGCTCTCTCTCTACCTCTGTCTCTCTCTCAAATAAATAAAATCTTTAAAAAAAAAAAGATAAAAGCCTTGATGGACTTCAAGCTTATTTTTATATGGCACATCTCAAATGAAGTTTTATAAATTAAAAAAAAAAGTTATGTGGAAGATAACACAGGAGTAGTAAGGGGTCAGAAAGACATGTGTGAAAACAGAGCTGAAGAAACTGTGTGTTTAGTTAAGAGATTTAAAATGAGACATCTTTGCTCTCTTTCGATAGTTCAAGAGTAATTTTGGTTTTCTTGCTCTGCTGGTCAAAATGAGCATAGGTATGGGGAACTTAACAAGGAAGGGTTTTGGTTCAGCATAAAGGAAAACAAACTTGTCACAACTATAGCCATTCCAACTGTGGTTGAAGCACACCCACGGTTAGTGGCTGATAACTGCCTCTCCCCGAGACTTTCACGCAGAGACTGTATGGACACCTGTGGTAGAGTCTGACACATCACCCACGTCTCCCTCCCGAGATGAAGCCAACAGCACCCTTCAGGGATGGCCTAGGTGAAGACAGCTGAATACTCAAGGGCAACCTCCCCGAGGCAGCCTGCACGGGGCATACCTGCCCGGCTCCTTTGCTTCGATGCCAGACAGCTCTCAAGGATCATTTCAACTTCAGAGCTTTTCAAAACGTCGGCTGAGGCCCTGACTGAGACTGCCTCACTTCTCCCTCTGCCCTATCCTGCTTCCTTCCCTCCCACAGAAGTTAATCCCCAAATCCCTAATAAATTGCCGGCAGGCGAATCTTCACCTCACCATCTGCCTCTCGGGGAGCACAGCCTGTGACGATACCTGCCCAGGATGCGGAAGGCAGGGCTCCGAGCAGGATAACTGCAAAGGCCCCCTACCGCCCCATGACTCAACCAAGCCGCTGGGCATCTGAAGCTGAACGCTTTAAGTCTACAAGGTTCCGATCTGTGTCCACTGTGCACAATCCGTATGGACGATTGTCAGGAGAAATCTCAGCCTTCTTTCATATTGTCTGATCTACGGCTGGCCTCAAGTCACTTAGGAGGTACACCTGTTGAGTTATTACGTTGTTATTGAAGCACTTGTCAAGTCTTTCAACAACTATCTATCAGGGCCCAGAAATGCACAAAGCCTGGTGGAGACAACGGTGCACAAAAGAGCTCTTTTCTGGAGCTTACATTCTAGTGAGGAGAAACATATCAACTCCTTTCCCAAACTTCAGTCATTTGCATACTGCTTCCAAAATTTTTGCCTATATGCCCATTGCCTGATTATAGTACTTCTACCTCCTCCAGCTTATGGATGGTGGATTCAGTTTTACCTACCTTAGGCCCAGTGTAGGCTAAAATGTTCACAAAAGGATAAGCTATGAGTATATTCATATTTCTTCTAATGCACATTAAGCTAAATATATAACTTTAAAATTTTTAAAAAGTGAACACCTGTATATCATTTGTGCCATATGTGTACCATACTTTAGGAAGCAATTTATACAAAGGATCACACAGAGACATGTAAAACTGCAAGTGTGACAAGTGCTTATAATGAGAAGTATCCAGTGTCCTCAGAATATATAACAGGGGGATTTAATTTACTTAAGGGCTTACCCAAGGAAGTGAGCTAATATCTGAAAGAAGAGTTAGAGCTGACAAGGTAATTAGGTGGAATGTGTGTTGTGAAGAACATTCCAGATAGAGACAGCAGCATATGCTAAGGCCCCGTGGCAGGAGGGAACACAATGTCAATGAGGCTTAATGTGGTGACCAAGGAGCAGGGAGCATGTCGTGAACTGAGGCTAGCTGGCAAAGTAGAGGCCAGTGATAGAAAAGGGAAGTTAGGTAGATTCCATTCTCCAACATCTGTAGATAACCAAGTTGAAGCTATATATATATATATATATATATATAATCATTCTCTTTCCCGCTTTCTCTCCCCCACACAACTGAATAGTAACACTACTCTAGACCTTCTGCCAAAGGACACAAATAAGCAGCATCAACATGCATGTTTCTGGCCTGGGACTGTGAAATATATTCCAGACTTGAAACTTTGGGGGCTGAGGTTATATTTACTAAATATTTAGACCTTTCCCCCAGGCTTTTATTCATTCCATCCAGCAGGTGGAGTATAGGGAAATGTTTTTGGTTCCCAACAAATCCCCTTATATCGAAAAGGAAGAGCAAGGTTTCCCAGCACAGTCAAGGGTGAGAGATAGAACAAGGAAGCAGTGATTGTGTATTTGAGTCTCATTCATATGGAAAACATGAGCTAATTAGCTTCTTACTGCTGTGCTTCCAGGGATTCTGAATTTGACGTTTCTGTCCAAGTTCGGGGAGCTATGCTATTAATCAGTCCAAAAACAAATGCAGCGGTTTAAAAAGAATCACATAACCAAAAACCACATCCTTCATAAGATAAAAAAAAAAACCAGAGAGGCAACTTGGAAACTCTTCAGAGATGGTGCCAGTTTCAGGGTTTGGGGGGATTTGACTGGCTGACGGAGATGTCTTAATCTGAGGATGAAAATAGAGAACACAAACATATTTACACAGCTCTAATGAGGAAAACTCAACAGACCACATTGCCCTGTAGAAGTGGCTTCTTAAAGTCCCACAGCCAAACATTGACCTTGTGGGAAAAACAAAGGACCCAAAGGACAGAAAGTGAATAGAGACGGAAGAGGTTATTTTGGGCGCTCCAGATACTGTAAGAAACATGACCGATCCTTTATAATAACCATTCTGAATTGATCTCATTCTTCTTTCTGGAAGACACGGAGACCTGCCTTCCTGACAACCAAACAAAGAAGACAGTTCCTGAGTCTCTGCCATGGAAGCGGTTATTGAAACAGAAGTGGGGGAAGAGGTGAGAAAAAGGCTCTATTGAGGACTCCGACACCCAGCTGGGGGATGTGGTTTATAAAGAAAACCGTCAAAACGCAACCTAAGAGAGCACGGAACGAAATGCACGCAGGGTGCTCCAGGAGCACGGGTGGAAGGAAAAATTCTTCCCGGGGGAGTTAGGGAAAAGCTTTCCAGAGGAGGTGACGTCTGACCTGTGTCAGAAGAGATGAGCAGGTGACTACCAGGCAGGGAAGGAAGCAGGTAAAGGGGGGGCCATGGGGCAATGGCGGGGGGCGGGGGGGAAGCAGGATGACGGAGTCTCACCTCACTCATGGATTACAAATGAGAGAGTCCACTTATAAAGAGGAGTCAGTCCCCCATAGTCAAACTCAGTCCTGAAAAGCCCCCGTATGGACGTACCTTATCTCAGTGAAGAACTGGCATGCATTTGGGGTGTCTATATTGTATGAACCCTGCGAAAAATTAAGCCCTGTAATCACCTTCAGCCAGCCAGGTGCTCCCAGTTCGAGAGGTCTGGAAAACCAGGATAGCAGCAGACTCTTGCCTCCCCTCACTCCCTTGGGAGCACAAGACGCAGGAGTAGAATGTCAGGCAGATCACCCACAGTATTTACTGTTATCTTTCTCCATCCTCCCTCCCCCACGCTCTCTCTCTCCTGAGCTGGTAAAGTGGATTTCTTCTAAGTTAACTGTGGGTGCGTGATGTCACTTGCCTTCCAGGTACAGGGCACAAGCTGGGAGTGACCCAACGCCACTATTCAGTATGTGGTTTCCACATCTCTAACACAGGGAGAACATTAAAACCTCCCTCACAAGGTTATGGGGAGGATGAAATGACCAGAACAGTGTAGTGTGCACAGAGCACTGCCTGGTGCAAGGCAAGTGTTCGACTCTTACTGCTACGATCATTACTTCAATCAGAGGAGACAGCTCACGCGAGGACACAGAGCGACAGAGAACAGGGTGTTTAGAGGATGGCGAGCAGCATAGCCAGTCAGAGGTGAAGCTGGAAAGGGAGGCTTTGGGGTATCTGTGAACATTCTTTATTGCAGGACTAAGCTTAAATTCTATCTTTGGGCAAGAAGAAACCAGTGGGGACATTCTGCAGGTAGGTCATACCTCCACATTTCTATTAAACTGAGAGAGCTCTGGCTGTTGTGTGAAAAACAAGATGGGGAAAACCCATCAGAAAGCTACTGTAAGAGCGTGGTCCTGGGGGGCACCTGGGTGGCTTAGTTAAGCATCCCAGTCTGGGTTTCAGCTCAGGTCATGATCTCAGGGTTATGGGATCAAGCCCCGCATTTGGTGCCACACTCTGCGGGGAGTCTGCTTGAGATTCTCTGTCTCCCTCTCCCTCTGCCCCTCCCTACCATGTGCCCACTCACTCTAATAAATAAATCAATCTTCAAAAAATAAAAGAGTATGTATGTTCTTGGGATAGGAGAACCTGAGCTGATGACAGTGGTGATGGTGGTGATTTTCTTAATGCTGGTTCCCCCAAAACAGACCCTGAGACCATGACTTGGGCACAGGCTGGGAAGAGATCCCAAAAAGCACAAGTGTGGCACGGGAGAATAAGACAGGGATAGACAGGAGAAGGGCCAACCCTGCCTCACGGAACAGGTCCCTTCTGTGGACAAGCAAGGCTCAATTCCACTGGGGTCTCCGCGAGGCTGTGGAGAAGACACTTCAGAATTGCCCCAATCATGGAGGTGGGGTACTTTTCCAGTGAGGCCACCCTTCTCCAGCTGAGGGCTTCCCCTGAAGGTGTAAATCCCTCCACTTTTGAGCTGCTGTGCCTCCAGACTGAGCAGACTTCTTTAACAACCAAGGAAGTCCTCAGGGAGAGAGAAAAAGAGAGGCAGGTTCTTGAGGGGAAGCTGTCAGTTTGTGTGGGGACTGTCCAACAAGGCTGCATGACAGCTCAGAAGTGGCTGAAGAGATATGGGGCAGGGCATGATGATAACGACAATGACATCATATGAAGACGATGACACTAGCTGCAGTAGGTAACCTTTTCTGAGTGTCTACCATGGGCCTGACATGATGCTAAGCATCTCACATAAATACATTAGCACAGTGTGTCCTTATAACCCTTGGGAGGTGTCAGTGCTATTACTATCCTCCTTTTACAGATGGGGAAACTGAGGCACTGAGAGGTTATAAGATGTGCCCAAAAGTACATAGCGAGGAGGTGATGAAACCCATGCTGGATCTCATGCATTGTAACTCCAGAGCCCATGCCTTCAATCACTACTGCATTATTGCCTCAAAATGCCATACTGCATACTGGCAATGAGCTGGGAAGAAGAGCAGAACCTGAGAATGATTTAGGACAGTGCTCTCCAGTACAACAGCCACGAGCCACATGTGGCTACTGAGCCCTTGGAAATGCGACTAGTACAACTAAAATAGTGAAGTTTGAATTTTATTTAATTTTAAACAAAATAGTTATGCATGCCCAGGGGCTACTGCATGGGACACTGCAAATTTAGGACGTGGAACACTCTGCCCCTGAAGAAGCTAAGGAATACTTAGATCTTTACCAATATGGTGATGCTATCATGAATCTTTATGCGTGTCACAGTTAATTAATTACAAAGAGTATTGAAAATTCTGAAATTGATGAATTTTTTATATTTAATTAAAAATTTAAAATCAAACTGGGACGCCTGGGTGGCTCAATTGGTTAAGCGGCTGCCTTCGGCTCAGGTCATGATCCCAGGGTCCTGGGATCGAGTCCCACATCGGGCTCCGTGCTCGGCAGGGAGCCTGCTTCTCCCTCTGCCTCTGCTTGCCACTCTGCCTGCTTGTGCTCTCTCTCTCTGACAAATTAAGTAAATAAAATCTTTAAAAAAAAAAAAAAATTTTAAATCAAACTAATGCAGGCCCACGGTTTTAAAAATACAGTATTACAAAAATATTGTAATTATTTAATTATTTAAATTTAAATTATTTAAATTATTTAATTTAATTATTTAATTATTGTAATTAAATATTGTATTATAAAAATACAGTATTATTATAGCAGTAGTACCCTTTCCCATTGCACTCTTGGTTCCTGCTCTCCAGATGTAACCACTTTTATTTCTTCTAGATATTTCTCCTGATACTTGACTTTGTATTTCTAAACAGTACCTATTAAACAGTACGTATTAGTTTCATTCTATAGAAGATACAGATTTAGCTTTTTACACTACATGCCAGCCAGTTATCTACATAACCTCTATCCCATCCCCGAGCCCTTCCCATCATCCCTAAAGAGTCACATCACTGGTTAGTTCAACATTCAATGCTCACATTAGTAAAATGTTACATGTAAGGGAGGGGATGATTTCATGTCATTTTTCATACAACTGTCTGTCTTTCATTTCCCCCATTTTCAGCTTACTCATCACTAACTTAGCCTCAAACTTTCAGACAGATTCTAAAAAGCCTCTCAATACAATCAACCACATTTTTCACCATTTCAATTTTCATTGAGATATCTCTCTGGGAGCCCTCAGATCTCTGAGGGCCTTTGGCAGCACCATGATCTTGTGGCTTCCCACCACCATTTTCCCGGGATTCCTTGTGCCTCTCTCCTGTTTTAGGTTTGCTATTCCAGGATCCCATGCAATCTTCTTTCTTGATTTAGCCCTGGCTATTTAATATTACCTCTAGTACCTTTTTTCACAAATGGTAAATGGAAAGTTACTTTTTAGAAGGTGTTTCTGTCTTCATTTGATAGTCTAGATGGGTATGGAAGTCTCAGTTGTAAATTATCCTCCCTCTGAAACATGAAGCATTACTCTGTGTCCCTTAAGCTTACAGTGCTGACATGAGGAAGTGTAATGCCATTCTGACTCCTGATCATTGGATGTTACCTCTTTTCCTCTCTGGAAGTTTTCTTTATTTTCTCTGGCTCCAGTATTTGAAGCATTAGAATAATGTGCCTTGCTGTGGATCTTTTCATACATCGAGGTAGGTTACTGGTGGGCCCTTTCAGTCTAGAAATACATGACTTTTGGTTCTAGAGAATTTTCTGGCAAAATTTCTTAGATAATTTTTTTCCTTTCCTACCCCTTCTACACACACATACATTCTCTCCCTCTCTCTCTCTCTCTATATATATATACACACACACACACACACACACACACACGCAGCTTCTCTGGAGAAGCCTGATTAATATAATTTGTTAGGTATTAAATAGTACTACAATCTTGTAAAGAAAACCTGTATTTTTGGAGATGCATAATAATATATTTGGGGTAAAATATCATGACATATATAATTTACAATGGTTTAGCAAACACACACACACAAAAGCAAATAGGCAAAATGTTAACAATGAATAAATATAGAAGTGGGTACATGGGAGTTTACTGCATTCTTTTAAAATTTTTTCTGTTCAAAACTTCCTAGAGTAGTAAGTCAAATCAATTAGAAAATAAAAAATCAGAGCAGTAAGTGGGAACTGGCAGTATTAGAAGTTCATCTCATTTCTCATAGTAATCAAGTAGATGAAATTTTAAAAGCTTCTGGTGGGGTGGGGTGACAAAGGAGAGGTCTTGAGCTGGAGGTAAGCAGAAACCATAACTGCGATGACTGCTAACCAGGAGTTTCAAAGAGCTGTTCTGTCAGTGATGGGATGGATCAGGGGGGAAAATCTATCCCATGGCTTGGGGATATGGCTGTCCTCAGATCTGTACCATGAGAAAGCAAAGTCTCCCTCTAAGAATCTGTAATCATGAGCCTGTCCTTAAGTAGAATTGGGCTACAAACTTATCCTACTTGCCTCATCTAGGAACCCATACATGCCCTTAGAAATTAATGTAAGACAATGGTCCGTGATATTCTTTAGACACCAAGGACAAGCAAACAACCTAAAAATTACTGGGCAACTGTGTGACTCGGTTAAGTGTCTGACTCTTGGTTTCAGCTCAGGTCATGATTTCAGGGTCATGAGATCGAGCCCTGACTCAGGTTCTGAGCTAAGCATGGAACCTGCTGAAGATTCTCTCTCTCCCTCTGCCCCTGCCCTGCCCACACACGTGCACACGCACTCTCTCTCTCTCTCTCTTTCTCTCTAAAACAAAACAAAACAAAAATTACTTATTAGAAGTTGAACAAGAGGGAGTCAGTGGACAAAAGTGGTGCTGTGGGATACTTAAGCACTTCAGACACTGGACTTTTGGGTACTAACTGGATACAGACCGTCAAGAAGTACATTTAAAGTGGTCCAATACACCTTCTCAAAAGGGACTTACAGTGTGAGAAATAAGAAGACTATCATGAACACCAGGTAGGTTTAACTCAGATAGGAGCGAAATAAAATTTCAAACGAACAATAGAGATACTGAAATGGAAAACCTAATGGATAGACTGCTTCCAGAAATGTCAGGGGAGTGAAGCAGACATGAAGCCCTCCCACAGATAACAATAGTAGAAATAAGATTAAAGAAATATTTTTTAGAGGACAACTATGTACAGATATTTTAGACCCTGGAGAGAGTCCAAAAGCAGACAGAAGCAAAAGAGTTTAATCTCAAAAAACTGCCACAGGAAGGGGTCAGAATTAAGAGTTTATGTCTTCCCGGACTGAGGGTGATGCCCAACCCTTACAGCTCTAGTTGTAATAAAATAAAATAAAAAAATAAAAATAAAAATAAACCAGCAGTGGAAAACCACAGCCTTACCAGCTAAGGTGCCAAAGATCAGAGTTCAAGGCTGAAAACGTAGCTAGAAATCTACAGGAAAAGTACTGGCAGCAGAAAAACCACAGAAGGAGTATAAAACTCTGAGTATAAACTGCCCAAATCCTGGGCCAAGAGCTAAACTACGCATGTGTGGGAAGAGGTGCTAAGGGGCCTAGAGAAGAAGTGGGCAGAAACCAGAAAGCAATGTGCTCTGGAGTCAGAAAGCTGTGTACGGCCCTGTCTTTGAGTTTGCTGCCTTTTTTTCAAAACTGAGTTAACTTCTCAAACATGCACAGGTCAGGAACCAGAAAGTTGTATCTTACAGGCTTGAAAGGTCAGAGACAGAGCCCCAAACCAGCCAAATAGCTAGAAATTAAGGAGAGGGGAATCTCTGAAAGCAAGAAAATGAAAGAGATGACCTCTATCTCTGTTGAAATCCTTGAGTAACCACTATATTATAAGAAGTGGAGAACTCCCAAAGGACCAGGTGAAAAAAGTAGCAATGAGAAGTCATAAGAATAGAGATATTCAATGCTGCATACCCTAAGGGTGACAAAAGTTACAATGGAGTCCAGACAAGTTAATTGCCTACTAAAAAAAAAAAAATGCACCTCGAGAGAATATAAGAGAATCTAGAGTTGCCATAACGTATCATCTATAAGGCTCAATTTTCAACCAGAAATTACCAGACATACAAAGAAATGTTTAAGTGTGTCTGTATTCAGGGGAAAAGGCAGCCAATAGAAACTGACTCTGAATGCCTCCAGATGTTAAATTTAGCAGACTTTAAAGCAATTATTATAAATATGTTCAAAGAAGTAAAAGAAAATATGGTATCATATTGAAAGGACAGTCAGGAATTTTCAAAAGAAAAATAGAAATTAAAAAAAAAAAGGAAATTCTAGATCTGAAAAGCACAGAAACTGAAATTTAAAAAGTTTATTACATGGGCTCAATTATCTATTGAGGACGGCAGAAGAAAGAATCAGTGAACCTGAAGATAGAGCAACAGAAGTACCAAGAAATAGAAAGAATAAAGATTAAGGAAAATTGAGGAGAACCTCAGAGACTTGAGGGAACAATGTCCACATGTTCAAAACACATATAACGAGAATTCCAAAGGAAGAAGAGGAGGAAAAAAAGGGTAGAAAAAATATTTGAAAAAGGAATTGCTGAAAACTTAACAAAGGGCCATAAAGAAACTCTTAGGAGTGACAGGAATGTTCTGTATTTTGATTGTGGTGGGGGTTTCACGGGCGTATACATTCATCAGAACCCATCCAATACACTATTTAAGTGGGTGTGCTTTGTTGTACATAAATGATACCTCAATAAAGTTATTTAAAAATGTAAATGATGAACTATATGTCTCTCTTCCATTAAAAAAAACCCTAACAAGGGGAGTCCAGGTGGCTCAGTCAGTTAAGCATCTAACTCCTGATTCCAGCTCAGATCATGATATGAAGGTCATGAGATCAAGCCCCCACATCGGGCTCTGCGCTGGGGCATGGAACCTGCTTAAGATTCTCTCTCTCCCTCTTCCTCTGCCCCGCCCCTGCCCTGGCTTGCACAAGCTCTCTCGCTCTCTCTCAAAAAAAAAAAAAAAAAAAAAAGTCCTAAGGAATGGGTTAAATATTATACTGGATATATGGGAGAGAATATGGGTAAAGAGAAAAATAAATCTGAAGAAATTAACCAGAATGTAACACAGTGAGATCAACAAAAGGTTAGGGAGAAGAGAAAGAGAGGAGGAGCTCTCGTATGAGAGACGAGTGGAAATGTGGACAGATAATATTTGAAGGGATTTTTACTGAGAATTTTCCAAAGTTGATGAAAGACATGAATCCTAAGTTTCAGGAGCGCTACACAGTAGAAACAAAAATACAGCCACATCTAGACGAACAGCTGTGAGGTGGGGGAGAAAACCATGGAGAGTATCTTCAAAACAGGGGGAGGAAAGAGGGATTGCCTAACAAGTGGCATTTATACTGGCAGCAGACTTGTCAACACAACGGTAGTGGCCAAGAGAGAGCAGAATCTGGTCTTCAAAGTGCTGAGAGAAAATATAATCTCGACCCCCGCCCCCTCGCCCCCCGTACCTTGTAACCAGCTGCAGAGCTATTTCTGAACACCCCTTCTGTTTTGAGCCTCCTCATTAGCTCTTCACTCCCGGTCCATCAAATATGTCCAGTCTCTTGGGCTATTAAGGGATTTTATTTAAAGTAAACAGTGTTAATGTGCTGAGGGTGTTAATGACTCAATGCTGTGGGTTGCCAGTGTTGACCTAAGCCATTTTTATTATAATATTACTTAAATACTCACAAATATATAAAGCTAGGTATAAACCCTTATGCTTATCGTTCTTACACAACTATTAAACCAAAACCAATTTGTAAAAAAATGGTTAGGATTTACTGATAAAGAAATTATAAGCAAAAGTATAATGACAATAAAATGTAAAATATAGCTATGTGTAGCAGATGATGCTATTTTGCTGAGAAGAATGGCTACAATTGTGTTGTGTTTTTTTTTTTTTTAATTTTATTTATTTGAGAGAGAGAGAGAGAGGAGAGAAGCAGACTCCCCGCCAAGCAGGGAGCCTGATGTGGGGCTTGATCTCAGGACCCCGGGGATCAGGGCCTAAGCCCAAGGCAGACGCTTAACTGACTGAGCCACCCAGGCACCTCTAAAATTGTGTTTAAGAGCAGAAAGATACCTTTTTCCTTCACTGTGTCTTTTCCTTCACTGAAGTAGGCTCAAAGCAGAGAGTCAGGCTGCGTGGGTTGAAAGGCCACTGTGTGACTTGGGCAAGTGACTTAATCTCTTTAAGCCCCCCCCCCCCCCTCTAAAATGAAGATAATGAAACCCAAACCAGGGATCTTGTGAGGACTAAATGCAACAAGAGGGGAGTACTTAGCCCAGTGCCCAGCACATAAAATGGGCTTTACAAATTACTATTACTATTGCTATACTTTGTCCTCTTTGATAATAAACCCATTTTACCTTCTGTTCCATCACTCTGATATTTAATGAGGCACCTTAAAATACAACACCAAAAAAAATTCTATTCAAGAAAAAAATCCTAATGAACTTGGAATCTACAAGCTGGCTCTTGGCCGAGTCTTTGCCTGTAGTGAAAAGGTAGCGATCACATCAGGCTTTTAAGTTTGGAACACCTCTGCTGGCGTGGGCCTCCTGGAGACTCAATTTCCACATCATGTCTTCCCTTAAGTCTACCCTGTGATGGGAATTCAACAGCCTTCCCTGCTCCCCGTGTAAGCATAAATTCCCATGCAAACCTGGGAGCTATAACAATGTGTCCAGACTGAGCAATCCAGAATAGGTTTACAGTCCCTTTTAGAGATCCTCCCTGAAATAGAAATACACACACACCACCACTACCAACACCAACACCACTCTTAGATTTAACAACTTCCTGGAAATGAAGGGTTTTAAGGCAATGGAGTTGCTCCAGGGTGAGGACCTTAGTCTTGGTGGCAGGATGGTGACAAAGGAGAGGGTTTGTCATCCTTTAGGGGCAAAAGAATGCTTATAACATTAAAAACAAAAACAAAAACAAAACAAAACAAAAAAACACACTATATATTCAGTCTACCAAGAAGGCAGGCTCAGCTATTTAAAACAAAATCTTATAGTTTTAATCTTTATGGGATGGTAATTTATGGTAAGAAAGGCTTGGATGAAACTGAACTATCTTTATAATGTTTGTCAACAGAAACTTAAGGGGCACCCGGGTGACTCAGTCAGTTAAGCATCCAACTCTTGATTTCGGCTCAGGTCATCATCCAGGGTCCTGAGATCAAGACCTATGCTGGGCTCCTCACTGGGTATGGAGCTTGCTTGGGATTCTCTCTCTACCTCTGCCCCTCCCCCCTTCAAAAATAAAAATATTTTTTAGAAAGAGAAATTTAATAAGCAAATTAGCAACACTAGAGGATAAACTTTTCATTGCTTGATAAAAACAACCATTTTTTAAAGTGACTTTAGCCCCTACTGTATACAAATGAAGCTACTTAAAAATAAGTTATAGCTATCTCTTAATTAAGGAAAGTTTATTGCTCTTGGCCCTAAAGGTCCATGCTTGAGGGTCATAATCTGTTTCCCATACTTTTTGTAGTTCAGACTGGCCCTATTGCTGATTACTCTAAATGGGTAAGGAATTAGCTGAGCTATCTGAGATCAGGTAGGTTCAGACATTTCTTACAAATAAAAGCAGATCCTTCAGGGGGTGCCTCGGTGGCTCAGTCGGTTAAGCGTCTGCCTTTGGCTCATGTCATGATCCCAGGGTCCTGGGATTGAGCTACTGCTCAACTGCTCAGGGAGTAACCTGCTTCTCCCTCTGCCCCTCCCCCGACTCATGCTCACGCGCGCTCTCTCTCTCTCTCTCTCTCAAATAAATAAAATCTTTAAAAAAAAAAAAAAAGGTGCAGCTATTTCAGAGTGATAAAGTTACTTCTCGCTAGGTACTTTTTGTCCCTAACCTAAGTCCTCTCTTAATGGCTCGGCAAACTCTGTGGTGAAATGTAGCAAAGGCTAGATAAGGCTCATGTAAAACATTTAGCAAAGACCACTTCAGGGGCGCCTGGGTGGCACAGTTGGTTAAGTGTCTGCCTTCGGCTCAGGTCATGATCTCAGGGTCCTGGGATCAAGCCCCATGTTGAGCTCCGGCTCAGCAGGGAGCCTGCTTCTCCCTCTCCCTCTGCTCCTCCCCTCTGCTTGTGTTCTCCTCTTAATAAATAAAATCTTAAAAAAAAAAGAATGCTAAATACAAAGAACAATGACATCTAGACTCAGACAAAACATTAGATTCTTAGAAATGAGAAATCCCACATACAGGCCCACCCCACCAATTTAAATTAAAAAGTGGGGTTGGCCAAAGTACAGAAAGCAAGGACTCAGACTCTAGACCCCCCGTGTTCAGAGCACTATTATTCACAACGGCCGAAAGTAGAAGCAACCCAGTGTCCATCAACAGACGAATGCATCAACAAAATGCGGGACCTAAATACAAGAGAATACTGTGCATAAAAAGGAAGGAAATACTGACACACACTACAACACAGACGAACCTTGAGAACATTACACTAAGTGAAACAGGCAAGACACAAAACGACGAATGCTTCATGATTCTATTTATATGAGGTATCTGGAAGAGACAAACAGAGAGCAGCAGGGGCTGGAGAGAATGGAGAGGTATACAGCCTCTCCTGGGCCCCTCATATTTCCGTCTCTCTCAAAATGTCCAAAGATCACAGTCTGGAAAAGGTGTTTTGTAAAATTATAATAAAGTGTCCATACTTCTATTCCTAGAAGGGATTCTTCTCCCTGCACTTCATCCAACCACATAAAATCACACTGTCTTTCTAGCCTGGATACCTTTCCTGAACAAAACTCTATTCACTTGGGGAAAAGAAAAGTGGCTGTGTCCCAGTGATCATGTCCACAGGGTCCTGGAAATGATCAGAACACACATCTATCACAACACAATGAGGAAAACATTTAGAGTACTTCCTCTGAGGTACAAACTTGGCGAAATTTGGGTTCTCTCATGAGTCTTCTGGGTTGTTCAATAATGACAGCTCCAGAAAACCTTCTGGTTTCACGACTCTGAGTACCTGGAAGTAGACAATCCCACAAGAGCCCAAATCTTAAGGCTCCATCTAGAAAGCACACCAAAAAAAGCCGTGGGAAATCTGGATGCAAACCAAGCGTCCGCAGGAAGAACCTGGTAACAGACAGCTCCCAGCTATCTCATGTTTCCATGGTAATTCATGCTACACTGGCAGCTCTGGCCTCTGGAAGCCTCTGGAAGCCCCTGGGACATGATTTATGGCAGCCACGGGCAGCTACGGGCCCTGGATGTGAGCCGGACACACACGGGATAAAGCCGACAGAGACAGACTGCCCTGCTTTATCTCATCGTGTACTTCCTCACCTTTCCTGACTGGGCAGGGGGTGTCACCCAGTGAAAGAACGTTTTACAAGCAAGCCATTCATCAGGACTCCTAATTAAAAAGTTGGAGAGCGTAACAATGGAGCGGATTTTGCTGTCTTCTGACACTTCATTAACCTCATCGTTGTTCTTCTGTCCTGGATTACTATATAGGTTCTGTCCTTAACACTCAGGCAGAAAAAGAAGCAGTAACACTTTGCCTGAAAAATAACTCCCCCGTATGACCACGGGAGTTGTGCCAGATCATGAACGAAAAAGGAATAACATGACAAGGAAAAGAAGATCTACTTGGACTTTACTAAATTTAGGAATATTCAAAAAAAAAAAAAAAAAAAAAAATTTAGGAATATTCCCCTTCACTCAGAGGAAAATAGAGTAGGAAAAATAAGTTACCTATTTTTCCATAGACCTTTCTAGTGAAGGGTAAGATGTTACCCACTTCTCTCTGAAGGACACAGCTAAGAATAAAGAGCTAGGGAATTGACCCATACTATCTATTTACCAATAGCTGCACATTTTGTGAATTTTGAATTGAGCTCATTTATCCTCTTCACCACCACCCCCCCGCCTTTATTTTAATTCAGTGGCAAAACTTATGTTTTAAATAGATAAATAAACCCAAGGGGATGTAGTTCAAACCGAAACCATATCCACTCATTCTCTGTGACTGGTGAGCTTAAACATAAAAATATTCACCCAACCAAGGCAGTGTTTCTGTGTTTGAGTCTGTCTCTGGAGTCATGGAAATGGGAGCAAGATGCCAGACTCAGTTGAAGGCATTCAACTTCGCCTCACTCCAGGTGAGAATCTGGTTAAGACTTAAAGAGGGAGAGGTCCTGAGCGATTTCATGAAGCCCAAAGGCAGGATTCAAAACTCTAGGTTCTACCTGACTCTGACATTCTCGCTTGTCCACTAGAACCATCCCTTCCTTTGTTGGTCCCCTAGAAGAGGAAAGTTACAGATCCCATTCTTTTTCAATCGAAATAGGAAATCAAGAGGCCAAGACATGGATTCGAACACTTACTCATTTTCTTTGGCCTAGAACAAGTTACCAGGGTTGTGGCACTGCTCTCCAGCCACTCAGATCCCGTCCGTAAGGTCTAACGGGTACTTTGGTCAATCTCCACAGAATGTAAGAGACGTGAAATGTGGCAGACAAAGCAAGGGTAGATATTTTACCTCGCCTAGTTATGAATTCTCCCACATGTGGACAGACTGCTGGGCAAAGTCAGAACACTGATGTGTCCTAGAAATGCTGACACCTTAGACACAACATAATGAGAACCGGTGATGTGTGGAACAGACAGCGGGCACGTACGTGAGCCAGAGGCTGTCTCCTCAGAGAGCAGAGGACAGTGATACAGGCCCGGCCCACAGCCCTGAGCATCTTTCGCAATCTCTCTTGCTTTGTGTTTCCTCTTTTTCTTTTGCCTATGGGTCTATCCTTGGCCTCTTCCACTGTCCTTCGGTGACTACAGCTGCTCCGACTTTCGTGGACAGCCTGCTCCCTGATGATTTCCAACCCACGTCTGGACTTCTTTTGGGAGCTGCTGCCTGCTGGACATTGCCAAGTGGATGATCAGCAAATGCCTTGAAAGTAATTAGCTCTCCTGTTCTCATTTCCAAATCTCCTCCTCCTCCTGATGCACTCATGCAAATCCTGAGCTCTGAAGCAACATAACTCCCAAATGATTCCCATGATGCTTTTTCTCAGTCTCAAAATGCACAGATTTCCAGCAAGGAGAAGGCAGCCAGAGGGGGACCACATTGTGGAGAGATGCCTATTCACCCTAAGACTACCTGGGTGAGTGTGAGGACGTGTATGTAGGGCAGGGGCAGGGGGGTAGGGAGCTGTTCCCAGGAGGCAGAAATGGTTCCTTGCAAGTCGGAGAGGTTGGTCAAACAATCCACTGCAAACTCCAAGAGCTTTCAATATTTATGCTCATGTAAGTGTTTACAGGACCTACCTTATTGCTTATAAAATAAAGAAAATTGCAAGATTTATGTGGAGTTTGCTTATGTCTTGGGATATCAGGACTTTTATTGCTTCCTTTAGCCAAGTCACCATGTGCTTAAATAAAAATACAAAATCTTCTAACGAATGACAGAAAAATCTTCTAGAAAGAAGGAATGTTGAGTGGCTTCTGACTCTTAACCCCTGAATTTCTGCCTATAGTTGAAGTATAGACAAAAATCCCCTTTCTTTGTTTCTACTTGTAAGGTGTCAGACCAGCTAACAATTTTATAAAGAACATTAGAAAACAAATAAGCTAACAAAAACACAGAATGCTTAAGTCCTCACAGTGTTAAAACTTGAAATCTAGGCATAATCTAACAACCAACCTCTTTAACTTTCCTTTTTAAATGAGGAAACTAAGTCCCAGAGAGAGTAAACGAAGGGCCCAAAGTCACAAAACTACAGAGTAGCAGAGGCAGAACCCAAACTTGGTGAGTTAACCTCTTTATCTGATGTCCTTTTCATTCTTTTAAGCTACCACTCTTAAAAACAAGGTCTTGATCCCTTCCCTCCATCCTAAGGTTGACTCCTCCTTGGCTTTCTACCATATGGCCTCCCAGCAACATGTTGGTTCCTTGGCCCCTGAAAACTGGTTGATCCAAATATCTTGCTATATTCAAGGTCAAACTCCAACTCCTCTAACAAACCAGTTCTTTTTTCTCATAAACATTCCACTCAGTTCTGGTTTTCCATCTAAGCAACGTGCCTGATTTACAATGGAGTTACCTGGGAATGGGGACTAAAATCTCTGAGTCTCTGTGAGTGGCCGTGGTTCAGGTAATTTGTTCCAGCCCCTTTAGCAGTTTACAGTGTGTCTCCCAAACAACACAGGAAAATGGACTCTAAATTGTGAATGTTACCCTCTCAATAGACTAATGCCTTAATCATGTAACTATTATAACTGCACACATATATGTGCTTATACACACAAACTCACACAGTGAGAACTAGAACATATATATTGAGGAAGATTATTCTTGCTGTAATATCAACAAAAAGGCACTTGAAGATCATGGAATTTTTTTTTTTTTTAAAGATTTTATTTATTTATTTGACAGAGAGAGAGGGATCACAAGTAGGCAGAGAGGCAGGCAGAGAGAGAAGGGGAAGCAGGCTCCCTGGCGAGCAGAGAGCCCGATGCGGGGCTCGATCCCAGGACCCTGAGATCATGACCTGAGCCAAAGGCAGAGGCTTTAACCCACTGAGCCACCCAGGCGCCCCGAAGATCATGGAATTTTACACAGCATGATGTAGTAAATTCAGTCTTAGGCTGGAAGTCATCATAATGTGTTCCTTCTCCTGATTTCGCTAGCCAGAACTCTTAAGAGAGCCTGATTTGCATGCCAACTCAGGAAATCTGTAGAATCAGCAGGAATTTCATTTGCCTGGGGCCTTAATACCTCATAAAATAGTGTTTTTCAAATATCTTTGGCTCTCTCTGAGGGATGGAGATGAAGGATACTCTCTACATTAGTAAAAGATAAATGGTTGAGGAGAGACATTATATGATGTGTAACATTCCTTTTCTAGAAATTTATGTATGGATCTCAATTTCCCTTGTTTGGCCTTACAGGGAATGTTTAAGGGGAATACTAACTTATTTCTGGAATTTTTGCTTCTGGTACTTAGAAGGGACTTAAAGTGTCTTCCTTCCCCATTCCATTCTTAGGCAAAGCCTGAAATTGTTTTTTAAAGGTCTGAACATCCTGGGGGCAACTGGGTGGCTAGGTCAGTTAAGCGTCTGCCTATGGCTCAGGTCATGGTCCCAGTGATCTGGGATGGAGCCCCTCGTCGTCGTCTCGGGCTCCCTGCTTCTCCCTGCTTCTCCCTTCTCCCTCTTCCTCTCCCTCTGCCCCTCCCCCAGCTCATGCTCACGGAGCATAAAATATATTTAATAAATATAAAAATATATTTTATAAATAAAATATATTTTATTTATAAAAATAAACAAATAAAGGTCTGAGCCTCCCATCCCTTTTCCTCTCCCCTCTTCCCCCTTCCCTATTCCTTATCCCTAAGGGAATAAGAGTAAGCATTTTCTGGTTTAGGGGATTATACTAGATCATCCCAGAAGGAAGGATGTGGGCTTCTGCTTCACACCATAGAAGCAAAAGCAGCCAGACTCAAAAGAATGGCTGGAGTTTTGTGGAAGGTCATGGTTTTGGAGTTTCTGTGTATAGTGCCTGAACATCTGTGCCCTACTGACGTGCCATAACCTGAACAGGAATGGGGGACTGCTGCTAAGCCACAAAACCCTGATGGCCGTGCCAGGGGCTTCTGTGTCCTCCTTCATCCTGGAAAAAGAAGCTCTTTGAAGGACATCTCTGGGCGTCCTGGGGAAACAGTACCCAAAAGACGGCCAAGAAGATCCACCTGGAAATAGCAATAAACATCCCAAACACTTCCCAATTCAGTTTATGACACTAGTGGTACTCTGACACCCAAACCAAAGACATTATAAGAAAACTGCTGACCAACATCACTCATAACATAAATTTAAAAACGCTTAACAAGGGGCACATGGGGGGCTCAGTAGGTTAGGTGTCTGACTCTTGATTTAGCCTCCGATCCCAGTCTCAGGGTTGTGAGATGGAGTCCCGAGTCAGGCTCCATGCTCAGTGCTGCAGATTCTCGCTCTCTCCCTCTCCCTCTGCCTCTGCCCCACCCCTGCTCATGCTCCCCCTCTCTCTCTTAAAAAAAATAAATAAAAATAAAAACACTTAACAAAATATTAGCAAATTTAATCTAGTGATACAGAAAAGAATAATTATGGTATATTCATATGACAAAAAAAATGACTCAAAATAAAGAGGAACAAACTACTGATATGCATGAAAACAGGGATGAATCTCAAAAACATCACACTAAGGACAAGAAGCCAGACAAAAGTGTGTATGTGTATGAGTAGAGATATAGATATACACGATTTTTTTATATATGAAACTCTAGAAAAGACGAATCAATGGCAGGGTGATAGAAGGCAGATCAGCAGGAGACTGGGGTGGGGTGGGTAAGATGAGAGGTGAGGACTGCCTGGGATGGGGCCCAAGGAAACTTTCTGGGGTGATAGAAGTGCTGTGCATATTGACCATGGTGGTTATTACACTGATTTATAACTCTCCCCAAATTTATCAACATATACACTTAACCATGGGTGCTTACAATTAATTAACATGTAAGCAATAGGTCAATAAATTTGATTTTTTAAAAAGCTAAGAAAGCAAGCTTGTCCAGAGCTTGGACAGAGGTCCTAATCTTTAAAAGGTCCCAACATTTGGTGGAGTTGGCCAAAAACACTGTAAATATCAGGATGCAAACTCACTTATACTACCAAGGATTGAAATGGGGGCAGGGTAATCTTGAGAAAGGCAGTGGCAGTAGGGACAACATAAAATAATCAACCCAAACCCCGAGAACCCACTAAAAGAGACATCATGTCTAAAACCATGCGGTTGATGTCCCTCAACAGTCCCTGGGAGCTCAGGCTTCAAGGTTTACAAGGGTTGAGGTCTCTTCTTCAAGTCTTAGAAGCTTTTTTTTTTAAGGAAATAGTTATTAATTTATTTTAAAATAGCAGTAATAAACCACTGCATGTTAATACAAAAAACATTTAAAAAAGTTTTTTATTTAAATTCAAGTTAGTTAACATATAGTGTATTATTAGTGTCAGAATTTAGTGATTCCTCAGTTGCATACAATACTCAGTGCTCATTACATCACATGCTCTCCTTAATGCCCATCACCCAGTTACCCCATCCCTCCACCCCACCCCTCCAGCAACCCTCAGTTTGTTTCCTATAGTTAAGAGTCTCTTATGGTTTGCCTCCCTCTCTATTTTCATCTTATTTTATTTTTTCTTCCCTTCCCCTATGTTCACGTTTTGTTGCTTAAATTCCACATGAGTGAAATCATAAGGTATTTGTCTTTCTCTGACTGACTTATTTCACTTAGCATAATACCCTCTAGTTCTGTCCACATCATTGCAAATGGCAAGATTTCATTCTTTTTGATGGCTGAGTACTATTCCATTGTATAGATATACACCACATCTTCTTTATCCTTTCATCTGTCCATGGACATCTGGGCTCTTTCCATAGTTTGGCTATTGTGGGCACTAGGGCTATAAACATTGGGGTGCAGGTGCCCCTTCAGATCACTATGTTTGTATCCTTTGATTAAGTACCTAGTAGTGCAATTGCTGAGTTGTAGGGCAGTTCTATTTTTAACTTTTTGAGGAACCTCCACACTGTTTTCCAGAGTGTCTGCACCAGAGTGCATTCCCACCAACAGTGTAAGAGGGTTCCCCTTTCTCTGCATCCTTGCCAACATCTGTTGTTCCCTGAGTTGTTGATTTTAGAAGTCCTAGAAGCCTTTCTGTTTTTCTCATGAGAGGTCTCTGGGAGCTCAGGGCAGCACCCAGACAAGAGCCAGTAATGACATGAGTACAACACTGCAGTCACACACAACACTATTCTGCCCGTAACCTAAACAAGCCTAGAAGCAGATTCTTTCCTCAGGCCTCCAGAAAGGAACTCAGTCATGCCCACACTTTGATTTCAGTCTGCGAGACCAAGAACAGAGGACTATGCCCACCAGATTTCTGACCTGCACAACTGTGAGAAAATAAGCCTCTAAGACAGTGGTAATTGGTGACAGCACCAACAGAAATCAGACAGGTTATAACAATGGGAGCCACATACGGGAACTCTATATATAGACTTTCCTAGACTAAAAAAAATCAATGAGAAGAGAGAATCAATCTCACTGTTCTAATATATCTTCCCTTTCCTTCACATTTCAAGAGGAAAATAATTAAACATGTGTATCTAATGGTCCATACCCCTAACACTAAACTGGTAATTTCCCTTTTGGTTTGACCCGAGTAATTCCAAGAATTGAAATTTCATATGGAAGAGACAATAGCTTTATAGTAGACCTTTTGTTCGAGTCAAAAGAATTGAGATTTTCTTTATTACAGTATAGAACTGAACTTTGATAAGAGACTTTCTTTGATTTCTGAAGGAAAGTATATTTAACATTCTACTTCACATACAGGATTAATTTTGATTTCAAAACTGCTCTTCACTTAAAACCCTGACACAGGATGTTTAGTACATCAGCCTTACTAATATACAATGAAGATGTATGTTAGTTAAGCAAGGTTTTCATTTTTTTTTTTTTTAAGATTTTATTTATTTATTTGACAGAGAGAGAGAGAGATCACAAGTAGGCAGAGAGGCAGGCAGAGAGAGAGGGGGAAGCAGGCTCCCCGCCGAGCAGAGAGCCCAATGCGGGGCTCAATTCTAGGACCCTGAGATCACGACCCGAGCTGAAGGCAGAGGCTTTAACCCACTGAGCCACCCAGGTGCCCCGCAAGGTTTTCTTTTTTAAAGATGGGATTTTCCAGGTATAATCAAAAGGGCTTCTTAGCTATAATCTGTAAAATATTTTCCCATGTTTCTTCACTATGTGATAGCAACGTATTAAATACCTTTTCTCTTCCTTAAAAAGTTTTAAAGAGCACCTAGCTGGCTCAGTCAGTGGCGCTCAGTCAGATTCCTGATCTCGGAGTTGTAAGTTCAACCGCCATTTTGGGTGTAGAGATTTATTTTAAAATAAAATCTTAAAAAGAAAAAAAAAGTTTAAAATAAATTTTTTGCTTAGAAAGCTGATGTCAGAGTAGCATAATACCCTGGCAATAGTGAGATAGAGTCACAGATCCTTGGAAATCTGTAGAGTTTATACCAATCCAAAAGCTACCTTGAGGATTATTTGAGTAAAAAACCAAAATCTAATGAGTTATACAGATTTTATAAAACATAATCCAAAACAGGTTTTTTCGTTTTTTTTGTTTTTTGACATCCAACTTTGAGAAATAATGGATGTGGGTGCCAGGATGTCCCAATGATCACTGTGTCAGAGGCTTGTCTCCGCCTGGGTTGTATTTTTAGTCATCACTAGGAGAAATAATCATTTTCAAAAGGTGAGTGGCTGAGAAGATCCTATGCTTCCCTAATTCCATATTATAATTCTACTATATGAAAATAGAGCACTATTCCATATTCCCTAGATCTTTATCCACTCCTCTGCATCTAGGATTATTTCCAAACCTCCCAGATACCTAAGAGTTTTTTTTTTTTTTTTTTTAAAGGATTCCTGCACTAGATTACTCATATGCTAATTTATCTATAGAATTTCCAGGTCTCTAGCTTTGCTTTCTCCCTCTTTCTAGCTGCCATGTCTAGTTGCAATTGTCAAACATGGTTTATTAAAAAAAAAACAAGCTGCCCCTTGAAAAGCTGCCCTTAGGCCACTATTAAGGAAGCCAGTCTCAGGTGTTAGAGTAGGAGGTGCCTCCTGGAGGACAAAGGTGATGACCAAGTCCACAGCCCTCGCCAGCGGCAAGATGAGGCCAACTCGTAACTCCTAGCTTAGAAGGAAGTAGCCAAGCAGCACGTGAGTCAACCTACACAAAAACAGCAGAGGAACCACCCAACCAGTACATAGATTGGTGAGACATAATAAATAATTGTTATTTTAACCCATTGTGTTTTGGGGTGGCTTGTCCTAGCAAAGGCTCACTGAATTGTTGGTAAAATATTGAACAATCTGCCTGGGATATGGGATAACAGTGTATAACTTACAACCTTCTATTGGAGGTCTTACCCAGAACAGTAAGGTGGGAGGATATAAATAAAAGGGCTAAGGATCGGAAAGCAAAAACAAAATGGTAAATATTTGTAGGTAACATAAATATGCATATAATACAGAAGGACCTATTAGGATTAATAAACAAATTTAGCAAGGTCACTGGTTTAAGAATGAGATTGAGATTTTCTTTCATATATAAGGCAAAACACGTAGGAAAATAAAAATGATGCCATTTACAATAGGATTAAAAGGTATGAAATACCTGGGAATATGTTAAATGAATGACATGTAATACCTCTATACAGAAAACTACAGAACATAACTAAACAAAACAGAACAAGACCTAAATAAAGGAAGAGATACAATATGGACAGGAAAGTTCAGTATGCAAACATATCAAATCACCCTATACTGATCTACAGATACAAAGCTCGTACAAAAAAAATCTTGGCATGGTTGTTTCTTCTTTTTCCTGGTAATTGACCCGTTGAGTCTATAATTCATATGGAAATACAAAGAGCTAGAATAAAACAGATACTCTTGAATTAAGAACTTTCAGAAGGACTGAAAGCACCAAATATCAAGGCCAGCATTACCCTGATACCAAAGTCAGACAAGGACACTAAAGGCCTGTATCCCAAATGAACACAGATGCAAAACTCCTCATGAAAATACTAGAACACTGAATTCAGCAGTACATTAAAAGAATTATACACCATGATTGAGTGGGGTTTATTCCTGGGATGCAAGGATGGTTTGACATCTGCCAATCAATAAATGTGATACACCACATTAACATGAAATGAAGGAAACATTAAATGAAGGAACATTAAAATGAAGGATTAAAAATCATAGGCAAACAAGAGAAAGATTCACAGATGATTCCAATATTATAGGTAGCTGGTAAGGACTTTAAAATAACTAGGTTTAAGGGGCTCCTGGATGGCTCAGTCCAACTCCTGATTTCGGGTGAGGTTATGATCTCAGAGTCATGAAATCAAGCCCCATGTTGGGCTCTGTGCTCAGTGGGGAGTCTGCTTGAGACCCTCTCTCTCTCCCTCCACCCCTCTCCGTCCTCGTGCGCTCTCTCTAAAAAAACTAAATAAATCTTAAAAAAACAAAAAACAAAAACTAGGGGCACCTGGGTGGCTCAGTGGGTTAAGCCTCTGCCTTCGGCTCAGGTCATGATCTCAGGGTCCTGGGATCGAGCCCCGCATTGGGCTTTCTGCTCGGCAGGGAGCCTGCTTCCCCATCTCTCTCTGCCCACTTGTGATCTCTGTCAAATAAATAAATAAAATAAAATCTTTAAAAAAAAACAAAACCTAGATTTAAAATACTGAAGAAAATAGAAAAGAATGTGGAGCAAATAGGTTAAGAAGATGGAAACATTTAAAGAATTCTAACATATTTATACTTATTTTTATTTTTCAACTTTACTGAGGTATAAGCATCAAATAAAATTGTAATATAGTTAACATGTATGACGTAATGATTTGATTGTTCAGATTCCCTTTCCCTGGAGGGTCTGTAACTCTAATCTTTATCTCAAGATACCGCAAAAGGCTTCATTTTTCTTCTTTAAAGGATTTCCACTTAGGTTTTTAGTCCTGCACAGTCCCCCAAAGCAGCAAATGACCTGAGGAGGAAAACTGATATGCACTTAAAGCCCTTCTGACTCTCTGCCAACAAGTTCTCCTTCTTCTAATTTTTCAATACATTTTTGACTATTCATAATGAGGACTTCCCAGATACACTTTTAGCCCAGCATATCCACGTGACTGAGTTCTGACAAAGAAATTAACGAATGTGTCCTGTGACAGCCTATAAGAGCCCTTCTGAAAATAAAGCTGATCCAGGAGGCCCTTTACCCTTTCCTTTTTGTCTTTCTGTTGGGTTAGAATGTGGTTATAATGGCAGGAGCTAGAGCACCCATCTCAGGCCATAAGGTGAGCCCGGTTTGAGAAGTCATGTGGGGAAGTAGGGATGGGAACTGAATATTCTGCAGAGCAGAGCTACTATACCCAGTCCTGGAGTGCATACCGTAAGACTTTTCCATGAGAGAGAAATCAACTTCTCTCATGTTTAACAACAAGATCAAGCTGCTGGGAACATTAGACATGAGAGGGACAAAAAGGGTATTCCTCACTTATTATGTACCTAGTTATGATATAGTAAGCATAACTAAAACCCAGATGATGTAGGTAGTAAAGGAGACAGTGAAGATGTTAGGTTATCTCTAGGAGAGTTTTGTCCGCCATAATGGCATAGGTTGGAGGTAGACCAATAAAGTTACCATGGTATGGGATAGGTGCTCTGCCTCATCAGGGCCTTAGAGTGGATCAGACCTGGAGAAGCCAATGTGAGCCAATCAAACACCTAAGAGACTTAAGTACATAAACCAAATCGACAAATTACGCTGTTTGGGCTCACAAATTCCACTGTGTCAGCAGGATGATTTGAAAACGTGTTCAGTGGGTCATCTCTGCCTTGGTTCCTATCCTCCAAGCGTAGTCCTCTAGCTTTTCCTTTGAGCTACTCCTTATCTTTCTGATACTTTCCTCTAGTACATGTCATTCAGTTCTCATGATGTAGATGCTATTACTATCACCAATTTTTAGATGGGAGAATGAAGGCTTAGCAAGGTTAAGTGACTTGTTGTCCATGGTCGTACAGCTGAGATGTACACTCAGACCCGGCTTACTCTAAAGTCCCTGCTCTTAATCACCCTGCCACTCTGTCTCCTTGAAAGGGTTCAGGGGTTCCATATGGGTAATCTTGTTTAATTCCCAAAGCTGCCTGTTTTAAAGTTGGCGAAGTGCAGGCTCAGAGCAGTTAGACAACTTACCCAAGGCCACACAGCCTTTGAGCATCAGAGCTGGGGCTTGAACTCAAGCCTGTCTGAGACAAAGCCTAGCCTAGAGTCTTCACCTTACTATGTGGTCTCTCTCTTTTTAATTTTAGAGAGAAAAAGAGGGAGACACAGTATAAGTGAGCAGGGGGAGGAACAAAAGGGGAGGGAGAAAGAATCCCAAGCAGATGCTGCACTGAGTGTGGAGCCCATTGCAGGGCTCAATCCCATGACCCTGGGATCATGACCTGAGCTGAAATCAAGAGTCAGAGTCTCAACCAACTGAGCCACCCAGGCGCCTCAACTATGTGGTCTCTCTTGGCTAGTTAGCCGAAGATAAGCAGGCTCCTCATCTGCAAAGTAGGGATAATAACAAGCAGCAAAATTTGGAGCTTGATGAGGTATATAAGGCCTTTCAAGATTACACCTTTGGAGTTATCAGTTTCTACCAAGAGAATTCCATTTTTTTCTAAAATAGAGAATTGTCATTTGATGGGAGTTACCTTCACTCCTTCAAACTCACTTGACAAAGACTTAAAATTTAAAGAGATGTGAGTCCCGGCAGTGCATTGGGCTCCCTGCTCAGAGGGAATCCTGCTTCTCCCTCTCCCACTCCCCTTGCTTGTGTTCCCTCTCTTGCTGTCTCTCTCTGTCAAATAAATAAATAAAATCTTTTTTTAAAAAATTTAAAAAATAGAGATATAAGAGCATTTTATGAGGTCTGCTCAGTAGATTACATTTTAAAATAGTAATTGTTGTTACTGCTATGTTGTTGTAATTACATTCAGTGTTTAGATGTATAAGGCAACGGCTCTGAAGAGTTAAAGTTAATGTGCCTCCTTCAACCTTTAGTTCCTTGCCAGGGTGCCTGAGGCAGTGAGGAGAGGGCAGTGTCAAGTACTGTAAATTCTGAGTAGTGAATTATCACCGCATGAAAACATTCCCGGGACTTTCAGTGTAGTTTGCTCTAATATTCTACAACCTGAGAAGAAACAGCACAGGCACCATGATTAAAAAAAAAGAGGCTACCCATCAAAACAGTGCAAAGTAGACAAGCTTTCATTTATTTTCTTTGGAGCATTCCTGTTGGCAGCTCTAGTCATTTGGTTAATGGAATATTCTTGACTCATTAAACAGGCTCATTTAGGAAAAGGAGCCACCAGGGCTGGGGTGGGACGGGGAGCCACCCTTGCTCTCCCTGGCACGTTCTCCAAAAAGTGGTGCCTTTTCAATGGTTCCCAAAGATAGTATGTGGACAGGATGGGCGTTAGAGCCATGCTGAAAGACCTTAAAAGAAAGCAGCATGAACACAAGACTGCGAGTCTCAAGGGGAAGGAAGTCAAGGGTGGAGCCTCTTCGTAGGGCTCGCCTGGCACCACCCGGTGAGGGGTGTGGACCAGAACAGTGGTCAGCATCAGGCCCCCCCCTCCTGGCTGGCTGCCTTTATACTAGGATGGGCCTTACCCCGGCACGCCTCACCTGCCCGGAGACTATTCCCAGAGCAATCATGGCTCATCCCCCAGGACCCTCGGGTCTTTAGTCCCCCTCCAAGTGCTATTTTTGAAGTGCAGCAGGCTCCAGAGTAGGGAAGAGGCTCCAAGCACTGATTCCCAGAGCCCATGAAAAGGCCTATGGCCAGGAACTGCGTGTGTCAACAATTTGCAATATGGTTTCGTGCCAAATGTCTCAATCTGTGTCCCTCACCTCTGAAACTGGAACCAGACAATTCTTTATATCATCCCCAAAACTAACTCTAAGCGGCAGTTAAAACCTTTATGAATGTTCGAATCTTAACAAAGCTGTGCTGGCAGGAACTTTCAGGGTCAGGGTAGACCAAATCCCATTACAGTGAGTACAAGTGCAACACAAAATCATCCCAAACTCTTCCCAGGACTCACTTACTTCTAGCAATATTTAATACCAGGTAGCTCCAGCACCACCCAAGAGTCTGCTCGTCTCTTGTTTTTCTCATGTTCAGTCTGACCTATCAATCATACACTGAAGACAAAAACTCTTCAGTCGAATATTGACTCATTTTTTTCTACAGATTATTCCCATCGTGACTGACAACTGTAGAGCACTTTGAGATGTTTAATGTTAAGACCTACTTCTCTTTTAAATACCATTATGACCATTTGTTATTTACTTGTCATCTCTCTGCTCCTCTGACTCTAGTCTCTCTACTCCTCCCTGCCTCAGCCTTCTATCCTGATAGCTCTTCCACCCCAAAGTGGCATCTCTTGGCTCAAAGACTATTTAAAAGACCTCTGGGTGATGCATGTTAACTAGATTTATTGTGCTGGTTATTTTGCAATATATACCAATATGTGGAATCATTATGTTGTACACCTGAAACTAACATAATGTTATATGTCAATTACACCCCAATAAAAAAAAAGAAAATTATGGTATGTAAGTTATACCTCAAGGAAGCTGTCTAAAAAAATCTCTGAAATGCACTTTGGGAAGGACTGCCTAACTCCAGGGATATTTCCTTACTCTGGGATCTGAATTTGGTTACATAAAGCTCTGCTGGGACCAATTGACCCTATAGGGTATGACAGAACCCTAAGGAGAAGGACAATTCAGGCATGTGTGTGCACACAGAGCGAAACAGGTTTAAATAATTTGGTTCCACCAAGACCTAGTCCAAGATTCCTCCAGGGATTACACACACACACACACACACACACACACACACACACACACACGTGCAGGCACAATGTAATTCGTTTTCCAACTTGAGGAAGGAAAAATAAAGTTAACTGAAAAATGATAAGGAAGGAATTAGGTTTTACAAAACTAATCAGCCGCCATAAATACTAACACAAACAACTCTGCTCAAGAGAAAACAATCTTAAAAAGAAAAAAAAGAGAGAGAAAACAATCTTTCTTTTTTTCTTCCTACATAGAAGTTTCACCCCACAGTATTATAAACAAAAAAGACTAGCCATCCACGAGGAGGGAGGAAAAACCCTATAGATTTTGCCATTTCCCTGTTTTGTTTATTCTACCCCAGAAAGAGGGGCATGAAGTCACATAAACTCCTGTACTCTAGGGGCTAAAACTTTTTAAAATTGTACTTTATGTTAAATAAACAAACTTTCTGAAGCACTGCCATTTGTTGGAGAAGAATGTAAATCTGGACTTAATGGGGCTCAGATGTCCTTCGGGGCTGTCTGCACATCACCATGAATGGAAAAGTACTAAACCCCATACAGTAATAGCGTACACGGCTATGGATCTGCTCAACTAGAGACTTTCTCCATCCTTTAGAGATGAATTCTGTCTCCTGGACACTGAGAAGGGGTAGCCATAGGGCCATCCAGGAGAAGTCAAGGGAAAGGGCTCAGGATGAGGGCTGACAGAGAGCTTCTGATGTAGCAATGTACTCAAGAGAAATGAGAAGCAAGAGTTACCAGTTACCAAGCTTATCACAAATATATCAAAGTTTCACCCTGAGATACTTCATTCTGTCCACATACAGCCACTCACCCCTTCATGGATATAAAGAAACCACTGCAGGTAGAATCTTCTTAAACATTCTCCCCCAGAAGCGCCTGGGTGGCACATGGATGGTACAGTTGGCTAGGCGTCTGACTCTAGCTTTCAGCTCAGGTCGTGATCTCAGGGTTGTGAGATCAAGCCCCACGATGGGCTCCATGCTCAGCACAGATCTGCTTAGGATTCTCTCTCTCTCTCCCTCCACCCCAGCCCCCCTCCCCCACTCTAAAAATGAATAAATCTTAAAAAAAAAAAAAAAATACTATCTCCCCAAAGCCAGATCTACACCCTCCCAGGGGAGGGATACAGTTTGCCATCTTTGGTCAACACCCTCTCCTCTTATCTGTGGGCTCAGAAGACTCATAAGCCCAGAACTTTTTCCTTAAGACTATTAAGGTCATGAAAAACAAGACAAGATTGAGCAACTCTCAAACCAGAGGTGCCTGGGGAGACTTGAGGACTGAACGCAATGTGGATTGGAGTCTGGGGTTTAGCTAATAGTAATATACCACAGTAATATAAGATGTCAAAAATTCAGGGAAACTGGGTGAGGGTTATATGGAAACTCCATAACTCTTCACAACTTTTCTTTAAACCTAAAGTTTTACCAAAATAAAAGGTTAAAAAAATGCAAATCTGAAAAGAACAATAGTACCAGCAGACACTAAGCAAGTGTTGAGGATGCATCAGGCACCGAGCTGAGCCAACACCAGCAGATACGGAACCCTCTCGACAATGCCTGACACCAACCTTAATTTCATGCCCATTTCTTAGAAGAGGGAACTGAAGCTGAGAGGTTAGGTAGCCAACACACCGTCACACAACTGGTAGGGAGCAGAGGTAGAATTCAGACCTAAACAGAATAACTCTTAAGACTATTTCCTACTTGCCATGCCACAGCACCTACCATTCTACCATTTCTTCCCTTCATAAGATGGGAAACATTTTCTTGAACCATAACTCGAAGAAATAAAATAGTATCTAATTAAGGAGTAGAAACACTGGAGCTCTCATTTAGAGAGAGGTAAATTAAGAGATGGGCTCCGCTTCCTGCCCCCTTGCAAGTTACCACAATTTTTACTCATGTTGTAAACTATAATTGAACACAATAAAACTATAAAGAAGAACCTTTTTCAAAGAGCTCAAGCATACAATCCTAAAATTTGTATGGAATCACAAAAGACCCCAAACCCCAAATAGCCAAAGCAATCTTGAAAAAAAAAAAAGGCAAAGGTGGAGGGATCATGATTCTGGACTTAAAGCTCTATTACAAAGCTGTAATCATCAAGACAGTATGGTACTGACACAAAAACAGATGCATAGATCAGTGGAACAGAATAGAAAACCCAGAAATGGACCCACAACTCTATGGTCAACTAATCTTTGACAAAGCAGGAAATAATATCCAAGAGAAAAAAAGACAGTCTCTTCAATAAATGGTGTTGGGAAAACTGGACAGCAACATGCAGAAGAAAGAAACTGGACCACTTTCTTACACCATACACAAAAATTATTCAAAATGGATGAAAGACCTAAATGTGAGACAGGAAACCATCAAAATCCTAGAGAAGAACACAGGCAGCAACCCCTTTGACCTTGGCTGCACAATTTCTTACTAGACACATTGCCAGAGGTAAGGGAAACAAAAGCAAAAATGAACTACTGGGACTTCATCAAGATAAAAAGTTTCTGCACAGCAAAGGAGACAATCAATGAAACTAAAAGGCAATCCAGGGAATGGGAGAAGATATTTGCAAATGACCTGATAAAGGGTTAGTATCCAAAATCTATAAACAACTTATCAAACTCAACACCCAGAAAACAATCCAGTTAAGAAATGGGAAGAAGACATGAACAGACACTTTACCAAAGAAGACATCCAGACGACTAACAGACACATGAAAAGATGTTCAACATCACTTATCATCAGGGAAATACAAATCAAAACCATGTCAAGAGATGCCACCTCACAACTGTCAGAATGGCTTACATTAACAACTCCACATTCACAAGGATGTGGACAAAGGAGAACCCTTTTGCACTGTGTGTTGGAATGCAAGCTGGTATAGCCACTCTGGAAAACAGTGTGGAGGTTCCTCAAAAAGTTAAAAATAGAGCTACCCTACAACCCAGCAATTGCACTACTAGATATTTACCCAAACAATACAAAAATATAGATTCAAAGATGGTACATTTACTCCAACGTTTATAGCAGCAGCATCTACAATAGTGAAACTATGAAAAGAGTTCAAATGTCCACTGACCAATGAATGGATGAAGAAGATGTGGTGTATATATACATAATGGAATATTACTCAGCCCCCAAAAAGAATGAAATCATGCCATTTCCAACAATGTGGATGGAGCTAGAGTGTATTATGTTAAGTGAAATAAGTCAGTCAGAGAAAGACAAATACCATATGATTTCACTCGGGTGTGTAATTTAAGAAACAGAACAGGTGAACATGGAGGGGGCAGGGAGAGAGAGGCAAACCATAAAACAGACTCTTAACTATTCAGAACAAACTGAGGGTTGCTGGAGGGAAGTTGGGTGGGGATGGGCTAAATGGGTGATGGGCATTAAGGAGGGCACTTGTTGTGATGAGCACTGGGTATTATTGTAAGTGATGAATCACTAAATTCTACTCCTAAAACCAATATTACACTATATGTTAACTAGAATTTAAATAAAAATTTGGAGATAAAATAAAATGAATATTGAAAAACCTCCCTGAATACCCAACCTCTAGTGCTAATGATCAGAGTAAGAAGGGCTACGTTTAGGGTCCATAAAAGCCAGAGTTCATGCACAAAGAGAATAGAGATTTGTTCATCAAATCCTTGAATATAAGAACCTGATAGCCCTTAGAATGTTACAGAAGTAATTTTACAAATAAACAAAAGCCATACTCTATTTAGCACAACATGAACTCCTTAAACTTCCTGTCTCTGGGAAGTTGGCATGAACAGAAAAGGTAAAAGCCCTCTGGAAGGTTTAAGATAAATTCTTGGCTGATGAGCCCTAGCCGGTGACTGGGGAAAGCTGAAGAGATTTAAGCAGCATCCTAGTGTTTAAAAATTAAGATGAGACAGGTCAGTAATGCTTTCCCTGGGAGTCAGTATAGCTCAGCGAAGAGATAATTAAGTTCCTATTAGTTAGGAATACTTTCAGCTGCAAATAACAGCAAACCTAACAAATAATGGCAAAATCACTATAAAGACATTAACTCTTTGCTTAACAAGAAGTCTGAAAATGGCCGTCGGGATTCATTCAGCAACTCAACAATTTTGTGAAGGTTTCCACTTTTTCCATCCTTCTGCTTAACTGCACCTGGCACAGAGGCTTTTGGTACTTGTATTTTTCAACTCATGATGACAAGATAGCTGCCATAGCTCCAGGCATCAGCATCCCAAACTGGAAAGGCAGCCAGGCTGGCAGGCAGGGGGATAGAAACTTTCTCTTCACAAGGGTCTATTGATACAGGAAGAGAATCTATCCTAATAGTACCCAGGAGATTTCCCCTTAGGTCTCCAAGGCCAAACACGGTTTAATTCTCCCCAAAAGGGCTTTGTTTCTAAGACAAATGAAAACAAACAGGAACACACACAGAGCATACATTCCTAAAATGCAGGTATCTGACAGTATTTTCTGATGTTCTAACTTCTGCTTACTCAATAGCTTATTCCTAAAAGAATCAACTGAACAAATTTAAATCTTTTCTTACATTTTTAAGGCCCCAGGAACCCAAGGCACATCAGCAAGCTGTAAACACAGCACAGACGCACACACACACCTCCACAAAATGAGAGACCTGATGCTTCCTGTCCGATTACAAACTTGCTGAGAGCAAATACTGTTTATAGTCATTTCTGCGATCCCACAGGCCACTGTACATCGTGACAACAAAGGCTTTGGACTGAAGAAATGGAAAGCACCAACTCTGGAAATCCATCCACCATCCATTCATTTCACAAAGACTTTCAAATACTAACAATTAGTGGGGTGCCTGGGTGGCTCAAGTTAAGTGTCTGTCTTCGGCTCAAGTCACGAGCTCAAACCGAGCCCCGCCTCGGGCTCCCTGCTCAGCACACATACACTCTCTCTCTGACAAATAATTAAAATCTTAAAAAAAAAATACTAATAATTAGTTTGTGCTGTTTTCTAGAAGATGGGTCTTAGCATCTTTAAAGTCAGTAAATGATCAAATTATTTTCATCTTTAAAGAGCCTGACATATTGGAGAAGCCATCATCGTGAAATGAGAAGTGTTCTCCTGATATTAAGAAGTTTTATTTTTTTAAAATGCCAAGAAAAGATGTATTCGTTAATGGATAGTATGAAACAACTGTTTTTGACAAGTGAGACATAAAGTCAATCTCTATGGGATGATTTGGTCTTCCCCCCAAATTTTACGTGGATTATAGATTTATATATAAAGAAATAGAAAGATGGGTGATTAAAAACACCACCATCATCACCACCACCTCAGTTTCTGGGACAGTTTCTAAGCATGTCCAGAAGCAAAAAAGCAGTAATAATAAAAATGAAGAAAGAATTGATAATTTTGATAAATCTGTCATTTAAATAATTTTCAGATGTAACATGGAAAAAATACCATAAACAAAACCAAATGGCAACTGATACAATGGGGACCTACTGATAATACCTAAGACCAGAAAAGGGTTATTTTCCTTCAGATATAAAGAGATCTTCAAGTCAATAAGAGGCAGATAAGTAATAGCAAAATAGTCAAATTTACACAAGCAGAAAGTTTATACAAACGAATGGATAGAGAAGATGTGGTCCATATATACAATGGAATATTACACAGCCATCAGAAAGGATGAATACCCAACTTTTATATCAACATGGATAGGATTGGAGATTATACTGACTGAAATAAGTCAAGCAGAGAAAGTCAATTATCATATGGTTTCACTTACGTGTGGAGCAATAACATGAAGAACATTAGGAGAAGGAAAGGAAAAGTGAATTGGGGGAAATTGGAGGGGGAGATGAAGCATGAGAGACTGTGGCCTCTGAGAAACAAACTGAGGGTTTTGGAGGGGCGGGGGGTGGGGGGTTTGGTGAGCCTGGTGGCGGGTATTGAGGAGGGCACATATTGCATGGAGCACTGGGTGTGGTGCATAAACAATAAATCTTGGAACACTGAAAAAATTAAATTAAATTAAAATTTTTTTAAAAAGGAAGTTTATACAAAAAGATGGTCATTACTTGGGAATAAGATTAGAAGCCCACTCCTAACAAACTATTACCTTAAAAAAAATCATAAAGTTCTTCTATTGCCACATTGGCAAAGTTAAGAAGTGTAATTATCCATGTACTGGTGACAGCGTGCGTAATCAGGAATTCCCATACATTCACTCTGGAGTTGAAACCGCCATAATTTTTTTGAAGGGCAATTTAACAACATCTATCACAATTTTATCTCCCCAAGCCCTTTATTCTATTAAAAAAAAAACAAAAAACAAAAAACAAAACCACCTCTATGTGGAAGTTATTCTAAAAATACAGGATATGGATATAGATTTAGGATATTTACTGTACTATTGTTTGTAATAAAGCAGAAACCACCAAAATATTCATTAAAAGGGAACTGGTTAAATACGTTAGTACATTTTCACAAGAGAACACCACTTGGCAATTCTTTTTAGTAGATCTAGATTTACTGAAATAGGAAACATCCGAAATGTGCTAAGTGAAAATAACAAGTTGTAGAACAAGATGTCCAATATGCTCCCATTTGTGTTAAAAATATATACACATTTGTATGCTTGTAGGTTCCTAGAACATTTCTGGAAGGATATACAAAATTCTGTTAAACTGTGGTTACGTCTGGAAACGATTCTGTTTGAAATTTTTACCATGACTGTGTATTGCTTTAGTAATAAAAAAAAAAATGTAGTTAAAATACAAAAAGAACCATGTTTCTTCCTCTGAAATTTCTCAAATGGGGAAAATGTTAGGACTTAACATTTCTTCTTAAGAATGAGTGTCTGGAAGCAGAGGGAAAAATGCCCATAAGGCAAGGAATCTCTTGGATGAATCCTCCAGAACATAGCTCTAAACGGAATATTCTGAAACTCCTCAAGTTTGGATGTGGATGGAGCTGAAGGACCCTGTCACTTCCAGCCTGCCTGGCCCTTGCATACTTGGGCCTTTACCACCACAACAGATAGAAAAAGCAGCAGAACTCAGTTCTTTAATCTCTTCCTGACCTCAGAATTAAAGCCAGCTCAGGAGGAAAGGAGAAGAGGTGGGTGAGGGAATGCCTCCCGGGAAAGACATCAAACAGAATGGAAGCATCTCTGACCTCCGGGTCACAGGCCACTTAGGACAAATGCTGCCTCTCCTCTAGCCCACCCTGGGCGCCTGCACCAGCCCTGGAAGCCAATCTGAGTGATTTAGGAAATCGCCCCAGCCCCAGGGCCGGGGCAGGCAGGAAAGGAGCGATTAAGGTCGAGAGGGAGAGGTGATGCTTCCTTGGGAAAGAGCACATTTGGAAGCGAGGCAGGAAGGGGGCAGGAAGCAGCTCTCATAAAACAATCTGACAATTATGTGTCAGTCTAGGAGAAGGGCTCTGGAAATTACGGGGCTGCCGCACCGCACTCCCGGGCCCTCCCTGGCCCTCCCCCAGCGATTTCCTCATGGCTGCAATAAGCTGCAGGAGGAAATTATATTTGGGGCCAAGAGTTTGCTGCTCTACGTTTGGGTTCAACTTGGGACTGAGAATTTTATGCTCACATGCTGAGGGAGAAAGTTTCCTGTTGCCGCTGGAAAGCACAGGGGCCGCCCTGATTCCCGCAGTCCTGTCACAGGCACTGGGGTTGGGATTCCCATACCTGGCACTTTCCAGCCAGATGCAGCACCTGCATGAACTCCCAACAACCCTGCGGTGGATACTGAGACCTTGAGAGGGTGAGCGACTGGCCACAGGTAACGAGCTAAAAGCAGCAGGACAAGAATTAGAACGCAAGCATTCTGCTCCAGAGCCCCACATTCAAAATCCAGTTGAAAATGGATTTTAAGGAGATTTTTCATAAGAGCAAGGACAACCATTATTTTATAGATGTTTCTGGAGGAAAGGGATTCCCAAGCAGACTCCTACCCTTGAACCCTCAGAACCAGCAACCTTTCCCAGTCCCCATCTTGCCCACCAGAGCCCACCACGCAGAGAGGATCCTCTGGGAGGTAGTGGGACATCTGTGCAGGGGCCCCGGGGACAATCCGACCTTTCCTACATGGGCTGAGGGAGTGAGGCTCTTAGCAGCTTCCACGTGGCACCCGAGGAGCCCAGGGGAGCAAATGGTCAAGGGTGGACTTCGTCCACACCACTCACCATGTGACCCTGGACCAGATGCTTCATCTTTCTGAGCCTCTTCTGTGGGTGGGGTTGTTGAGAATTCAACGAAACAACATGCTGGGTTTTGAGTGAGTACGCTTTCTGGAACCTAGTAAAGCATTCATCAGGTCCTGGCAAGGACCCGAAGTTCTGTGCCTTGCGCTATGTGAGATGAGAGGGAACCAATCCTGCCCTCGCAGCCTCTTCCAGTGACAGAAGCTCCCAAGACCTCAGAAACGCTCTACTTCCTCCCTTGCTCAATCCCATGACGCCAAATCACATTAATCTTTAGGAAATGAACTGTACCTGGGAACACGATTATTTCTTTAGTCTCTTAGCGGCACATTTATTAATTACTTGCAAATGCTCAGGCAGATAATGTGCACCATGGAGAAGAACAAGGTCTCTGGAGCTAGACTCCCTGCTCACATCCCATCCCTGCCACTTAGGCAAGTTACTGAACACCTCTGATCCTTAATTTCCGCATCTGTAAAAGCAGGGGTAATAAAGATGGTTCTTAGCCCCTTAGGTAATTGTGAGCATCAGATGAAAGAAGATGAAATTATTCTGTGCCTGGCTTCATGTAAGGACTCACTAAGTGACACTTACTCTCATTATTATTTATCATTATTGCAGTGAAAAATGAACAAACAAAACAGACATAATCCTTGATTTATGAGATCAACTGAACAATGCCCATGGTCTTCAGCATATAGACAGAGTTAAATAAGGCAGAACTTGCATGCCAATTGGAATAAACATCTGGATGAAACAAACTAGAATGCTGAGTGGGATCGAGAAGACGCCATTAATATCTCTTATTTTTCTGCAAATGTCAATGAGGAATCTAATGACTATTGAAGAAAAAGAGGAACGTGGACGGTGGTGGTAGGTGGTAGGGGGTAGATGTGCAGTTTTATGTTAACTTGTTCAATGAAAGAGATTTCCAGGACATCTGTGTCCACACCACTTCTAAGGGTGAGGGCTGGCCATCCTATCAGCAAGCCCTCTCCTAGCATGTCACCAAGGGACTGCCAGGCCACAGACCTTGCCTCACCGCTCTGGGATTTCTGCCATACCCAGAGTGCCTTCAGCACACTCGGTGCTTTGTGATGGTTTTACATAGTCTTTTCTGTGCGTTTAGGTATTCATTCTTCATATTTCTTGTCTCTACTGACTATAAGCTTTTCTTTCCCTTCATTCACACACTTGCCCTGGTGTCCTGCACGTGGTAAGTACTCAAGTAAGTTCTTGTTCCCTCACAAACCTCAGTTGCAATCTCCAACATTTATTCCTGTGGACATGCAAAGAGTTCAGGGTAGCATTTACATTAAAAAAAAAAAAGAAGAAGAAGAAGGGGCCAGGAGGGGGCAGTGATGGGGCAGAGCCGGCCAGAGAAAGGTAAATGTCGGTTATTATCCTAGATGACTTCAGGACAAATAGAAAACATTTGGATTTAGCCCAGGAGAGGGTGCTACCTACTTCCAAGACAGCCTCGCCAAGAATGCCGGGCAGGGCCTGACCCGACTAGAGGCTGGGGTTTGGGCCTCTGAGCAGCCGCCCACCCATGCATGCGAAGGGAAATGCTCCCACTCATTGCATCCTGCTTTGATAAAAATCCCTCTTCTTCTAAATTAGATAGACAACAGGTAGGAGTCCGGGGAGCAGGAACACGTCAGCAGAACAGATGCAAAGCTTCTCCCTTTCTTCTCAGCATTTATCCAAGAAGCTTGCTGGGAACTGGAGATGATGTAAAAAAGAAACCTACATCACCACCCGCCACTGATGCAAACTCTGAAGGTTGTTTTTAAAGGATTCTGAGAAAAGAGGGGAAGTGTTAAATGTAGGCATAGGTGGTTAGAGATCACAGGATATTGAATAAGCCCTAAATCTGGACCTTCTCCCAGCCCTTACATAAGGTATCTTTCCATGTCCAATGATATTCAAAGTCCCTTTTGTCTTTGTGGTGGAATAACTTCTCTGGAGACTGGGATCTAGGAGACTGGCCTTTATATTCTTAGTTGCATCCCTGATCCCTTCTCCCCAAAGCTCTTCAGCTAGCTGTTCATTTCTTCAGAATGTAATACACTCCTAACTTGGACAGAAAAAAAATCACTTGCATCTTTTCAGCAATAAGGTGGAACTTTAGCTCACCGTGCACTTTAAACAATACACAGTATTATACGGAAGCAGATCACTCACCTAGTTCTCATTTGTCTCTTGAAAAGTCAGACGTCCTGCCTGCTTTTTCTAAACACAAACCCAAGAAACAAAAGTAGTAAGTGAATAGAAAATAAAGTGAATGTCAAACTGTGGTTCCTGATGGGAACATGAGTTTAAGAAGCAGCCTTTATACTGTTGGTGGGAGTGTAAATGCACAGGGCTTATGATAAACTTACACGTTTATCATACCATGTCACCTACCAATTCCAATTCTATGAGTGACCGTTACTGATGTATTGGGACACACACACAAAGACACACATAGAGTGAATCCGTTGTAGCAATGTTTGTAATAGTAAAACTCTGGGAACAAATGTCCATTAACAGGAGACTGGTTAAATTAATTATGGGACATCTATTGTACAATAAGATATTATACATCAGACAGAAGTCTGTGAACATATGCTATTTTGGAAAGATGTTCAGAATTATTATTAAATCTAAAAAGCAAAGTATATTACAGTATGTGTAGTATGTTCCTACTTATGTTATATATATGTGTGTATATTATATATTTATATTTATATATATACATACCCTTATATAGTTATACTTTTTTTAAAAAAAAGAAGGGCTCTCCATATACGGAAAAATTCTAGATGATCCCCAAAGCTTCCAACATGTGACTTTTAGGTAGTGGGACTGGGGAAAGGAGCACCTTTTACTGTACATAGCTTTGTACCATCTGAATTTTTTACATGTGTTACTTCTGTAATAAAAACCAGCCTCAAGTTGCAGGAGATGCTCTTCTCATCTGCCTTTAGAAACTTTGCTAGCTTTCTTCATCTACATCTAGAGTCCAAGAGACAGATGAGCAAAAGTAGAGGACAGCAGTACGTACACGGGGACAAGTGCCTGTGGCTAGGAGCTCAAAGCATACTAGATTTGAAACCATTATTTTCACTTCTCGATACATGGGTAAGGGCGATGCTCACGACATTAGGATTTTGTGACTGATCTTGGCAACATAGTAACGTCGAGTGACTGAGGATTCCGTGCCTCAGAACAGGCACATGTTCTCGTCAGCTGACAAGGACATTGCGGGGCACATCCCTGAGCAGCCCACACAGAGCAACACTGAGCTCACTGTATTAGTTGGGATTCGGTTCAGCTGTGAGGACTAGCAAATCTGAAATAACGATGCCTTACAAAAAATTCCTTTTCCCTCTCATATAAAAGGCCTCAAAGACAGGGTATGGAGTGCCGTGTCTTCTATCCTGTTGCTCCATCACGGACCGCTTCCACCTTGTGGTTTAAGACGGCAGTTTCCACATTTCAGGGAGCAGGATGGAAGAACGTATGAAGAAGAAGGCGTAGAGTATACACACATAACGTCTTTTAAGTGGATTTTCTACGAGCTGCCGCTAGACGCTTTTACCTACTCTCTTGAGCCAGAACTCCATCAGCTGGTCTAGCTAGCTGCCAGGGAAGCCGAGAAATGCAGCCCGAAGGCCATCTGGAGATATGCACCACTCAAAATTGGGGGTTCTATGTTATTACCATGGGAAACAAGGTAAGGGTGGACACTGGAGATGGCGAGTGGTTTCTGCAACACTGATCTAATCTCATTTCCCCAGGCCCCCCAACCTACATTCCAAAGATAAATTTATTTATCATCTCAGCAAATGGCACGGGTAAGGAAAAGTATCATGCTTTACCATATACCAACCTTTATAAGCTTAGGAAAACTATCTATCTATCTTTGCTAGGGAAACATTTAGAGAAAAGTGTTGCTATTATTTCAACACTGATAGGATGGCAGTGTGTCCTCGAATTTCAATCACCTGTGTATGCCCTCGTCTCTATAATGGATGGAATACAGGAGCTACTGGGGACAGGAACCATGTCGTTCCCACAATAGTCCTACAATAAATGTCAACAGAAGGCAGTAGAACTGGTCTGTGATGTAATTCAGAGACTATTTCCTGTGAGTGAGACAATGTGCCCCGGAAGAGAATGCTATTTATGCTATGGGGAAGGCCCGTGGGGCTTCAGATTTTGGTTCAAGGAAAACGGAATTCAAGAGCTGATTACACTGGATCCCTGGGGGCTAAGGACAGTAGTGTCAACAGCCATAAACGAATTGGGACTTGAGAGACACCCAAGGTGAAGAAGGACTAAATACTCTCAGAGTAGACAGGGGCAGGCTCTCTGCACATTCCTACTGGCTACCCACCCTCGGAATTACCAAAGACCTGGGCTTCGGAGATCCTCTGCGAAGAGGGGACTGGAAGCCGCCCTGCCCCGGCCGTCCCTGTCATTTACCGCGGGTTCTCAGACACGGGACAGCTCTTTACCAGGAGTGCGAACGAGGGTGTTTCCATGGATTTTATCCTGTGGGCTCCACCAGTAAGCAGTCGAAAGTCAAATGTTTAAAACTTTAGCTAACCTCCCTGTTGTTTAAAACAGGTCACCTTACACTTCTTTGATCAATAAATAGCTTTAGGGTGTAGAGATACAGGAAGAGAACATTATTAAGGAGGCAGGAAGGCAAGAGCTGAATCCAGGCCCCCGAGGATGACTCAGAGAGGTGGGAGCTCAGAGGCTCCTCAGTAGATTTCTCCGGTCACTATGAAGAGCTCTATGCCAGACTCGAGAATTTGTGACTGCTTCATTTCAGCATCTGTGGAGCTTGACACTGACCCCAACTCCTCTTAGGCCCTTGGTGAGTTGGGACTCAGTGGTCATCACATCCATCCTGGGTCTCTGCCCCAAGGGTTCTACCAAGGTGCTCAAACTTATGACACCCCCCCCCCCCATCACCCGTTGCATTCTTCCCCAATGTGCATCTCTCAGTCTCCTCTACCTCACTAAATGGCCAGGCTATTCTGCCAAGGACTAGGGTTGAAAGCTCTGAGGCCTTCCCTGCTCACCCTCTCACATCCCATCTCCAAACCATGAGCAAATCCTATGGCCCCACCTTCAAAGCCATATCCAGAATTCGACCATTTCTCATCGCTGCCACCTATCCAGGAAAATGCCCTGCTCACCTGCACGATTACCAAGCCTCCTACCTGGTCTTGACAAGCCACCTGCACCATTATTTTCAGCTTTGAAAACCTAAGCCAAGTCAGGGAACCCCTTGACTCTTGACTCCTCCGGAAGCCTCCACATTTCACAGAGAGTCCAAGTTCAAGTACATACACTAGGCCTTCAAGCCCTCTTTGGCCTTATGTCCTCCCTCACCTCCGCACCCTTCATCTCGCTGCTCTGGCCTCCCAGCTCCTCCCCAGGTGAGGCAGGCACCCAACACGGCTCTTCCTCCACCTATCTGCCTACTTTGCTCCTTCACATCCTTCAAGGAGTTCTCCATGCCCCCTGACCAGAAACCTTCCCTAACCACCCCTTTATCCTAGTTTCTCTTCGCAATGTTTATCTCTACTTGACAAAATATATATTTCTTTTTTACTGTCCGTCTCTCCCCAGTGGAGTGTAATCCCCACAGATACAGGATATTTTCTCCCTGGAATAGTGCCTGGTACAGAGCAAATACCTGAAAAACAAAGGATGCTGCACACTGCACAGTTAAATGTGCAGCACAAAGCAAAACGACAGCCACAGGTACAGGAGAAAAGCCAGTTATCTCTGTGAATAGATGCAAGGTCTTTTTTCATTACTAACCTGTTTTTTCATTACTAACCTACTGCAAGAAAAAGAGAGGGGATGTTTTAATTTATTCGATGACTAAAGAGGAAAAACCATTTACTGAGCACCTACTATGACTCAGGAACTACTCTAGTTCTGGAGCTACAGAATCGAGATAAGTAAGCTCTCTATTTTACGGAGCCTATGTTAAAGAGGGAACACGAGGAATGAGGTGGAAGTTGAAGAAGCTGGGAGGAATACCATAAATAACCAAACAAATGAATAACACAGTTTCAAATAGTTATTAATCGATGACTGTTAGGGTAATAGAAGAGTAACAGAAATCTTACTGAAAATTATCAACAAAAATACACCTGTATTATTTCTGAGTCTCTTTCCTCAATCCACCCCCTCAAATCCAGCACTTTAAGTAAAATATATATATTTATATTTCATTTATATAAAATTAATACATGCTTCTCATTTCAGAGCAGCTACTCATAACTTCTTTGGAATGATGAAGTATGCCAAGTCAAAGACAATCTCGCTTATATATGGATTTAGCAACCGACACTGCATTCTGCCATGTGCCTAGAAGGTACTCATTGAAAATGAGTTGATGATTTCCCAGAGATTTTCAAAAGTGAATGTCTACAATTCTTCCCAACCTATCATTGAATCTTTGTACATATTTCCGAACACTGCTGAGAAGCTGCATGCTTTTATTTTAGTAGAGTTGGTAAAAATTCCATATGGATTCCTCCGTTCACAAAACTAAATGAAAACACAGAACCTCTTAAAATAAAAATAGACGCGTTTGGGAATCACAAGGGAGATGTTACTTATTCTCTGAGCACTCAGCTTCTGCTATCCCTAGTGGTGGGAACCTACACTGGCATTCCAATTTCCTATAAACTTGGCAGGACTCTGTGTCCATTTGGAATTGTAATAGCCTGGATTTCAGTTTGGAGAGGAAGGAAGGAGTCATTGCATTCCACCTAAGAGTTCTCCAGCTGAATCCCAAGAAGCCAAAACTTAAATGTCAATGTCGTCCCAAAGGAAAGAGATGGCTCCATCTAATGAGTTTACCTGCTTAATGCTCCATAACCAGTTCTGGGCTCTCTTTGCTGGTCTTTCTTTGGTTAATGTTGCTTGTTGCAGAAAATTCTGGTGCCTGTTACTGGTGTTTTGGGGGTTATTTTTGTTTTTGTTTTGTTTTGGCAATTATACGCAAATGTTTTTCATACTAAATACCTAGGCATTTCAGACCGAAAGTTCCAGGATGTGTATAGTCTTACTCTTCATTCTCCACTCCTGCATGCTTCCTAATTTAGGACGCGGAAAATGCAAGGAAGGCCAGGCAACCGGCCCTCACCACCCCCCTTCCAGCTCTAATCTCCTATTGTCACTGACAAAGGAGCCCGAATCCTGTTCAAGTGGGGGAAACCCTGAGATGGGGCTGGGGGAGGAGCGGGGGGGTTGGGCAGGAGACTGCTCTAATGGGCTTTGAAGTGACCCAGGTAAGAGACCCCTGTTGTGGGGAGTGGAAAATGCACAGGCTTGCTAAATGCTGATCAAGCCCTGAGCCTGTGGCTCCTCCATCCCTCTCCCCCACTTTTGGTTCCAACTAAGAGATTTGCGTGCAAACAGTTACATTCCACAAACAAGCCATTTCCTCTTCCTTGGGGGAAGGCAACTGAGAAGGAGAGGAAGAAACAGACACCTCTTTAGAAAACTAGAACTGGGTTAAGGCCTTCCGAGGCCCCTGCACTCCTGATTTTTCATGTGAGAACTCTACTCTATGCCATCCTTGGCGTACGTAACAAATACTCCCATCTCAGGTTAAAGATGTATGTTTCTTTCCCTGGTAAAATAATGGGAAAAAAATCTAAATTTCACTTTTTAAATTATTTGGCTCTAAGGAACTAAGGTCTAAACGATGCTGGGGAAATGAGTAAATCTGATGTACAAATTAGTTTCAAATGAAATAACGTTTTAATGAACACTAAACTTAGTTCCTAAGTTGACATGATGTTAGTTATCATAGGCACTTAATTAGACAATACTAATTTAAATTCTGCGGGCTTTTCATATGCTGAAAAATATATTTGTAATTTGCTACGTACCTATACACTGTATAGATGACTCTAAATATACTACATATGTAATATTTTCTCAGGGTTAAATATTGCCATAGGCCCTTAAAACCCTGTGTGCTCTGAGCCCCGGCCCTATGGACCCTCATAGATACACCAGACTGGGAGGTAAATAGTCCTCTCTAAAACAGAAGAAAAAAATTAATGTAAAAATTATTGCAAACCCAGGTTACTGAATGGCTTAACATGACAAGAAGGCCAGTTCTATCGAAGCTCTCTTGCCAATCCCAAGGCTCTACTAGAAGCTCTAGCTTTTTACACCCACTCCCCTCCAGCCTTGCCACAGGAAGGAATAATCCCACCACAGAGGCTTCTATTTCAGATTCTCTCACAGTCCCTTGGGGACTCTCCTGCAGGCTGTCCTTCCCAAACCACTTGAATCTCATTTCTCCTGCAGCTGATTTTTTTTTTCCCCCAAGATGTTAACAATTTCTCTGGAACCATCTGGATGTTATTAAGAAAGTGTCCTGGGTCCTCTGAGGCAGCTGGCTGTGGCCTCTTGCCTTGTTTCCTGTGTCCTGGATGTCTAAGTTGACTTTCATAAGAAATTTGGAATATTAGCTTAAAAAAAGAAACAGTCAATATTTTTTAGGCACTGAGCTCTTGCAGCTTAATTTCCCCAACTGGGACTTTGCATTTTGAGTTCCCATGGCTAGCCCATGCTCTGGGAACGATGAAGCACGTCTGTTTTTAAAAAAAAAAAAAGAAAGAAAGCAAGCACTAGTGGTCAGGGGTGAACCAGAAATCCAGTCTTCCCCACTCTCCCCAATTAGTCCCATAAAACTTTCCTTACGTTGCTGCTGCTGCTCAGCCATTTCTACATCTCCAAGTCCTGCTCCAAGCTGAGACCCCCTCTGATGTTGCTCTAAGAGTAAATACTGTTCAGCTCTACTACATTCTCTCCTAGCATCCTTGAGGGAAAAATAATGGAACAAAGACCAAAAAAAAAGAGGGTGGACAGATGACAATGATTCCCTGGGTAAGAGGGGTAGCGTGAGTAGGTAGAACAATATCGGACACCATATACCGCTTTTCTAACCACCAGCCAAGAGCAAGGCTGGAACAAGGAGAATACCAAGAATCAATTTCACTATTCAAAGTCTGCAAATGGGGCCAGGGCATTGGTTTCCCCTCACTTCCGTTTATTACTCAAACTCAATAGCCACACTCGGGTTGCTGGCCTTGACCCTTTGCCTCCCCCACTCCATATGCATACGCCTACCTCCTTCCTTCGAGTTCCTAGGCCTTCACCTTCAGCTGACTTGCATCTCATTACCCTTTTGATTTCACTAGTTAACACTAATTGGTTAACACAGGCTCTCTGGAGGATTTTAAGACCCCACTCCCACCTCACCCAGGCAATCCTATCAAGGCAGACAGGATAGCAGACTCACTCTACCTATGAAGCCCAAGCAGAATGAATTTCCCTGAAAACAAACAGCCTGATCATCTGTCTCTGATGCCGGTGCGAGCAGGAGATGTTTTGAAGGGAAGCGTACAGTTCACTCTCCAATAAGCATTCGCTCAGAAAGGAGGGAGGGCTGTGCCTCAACATTCCTCATTTCTTTGTCACAATCCCACAAGAATCTAATGTCCCCTATCTGGCATGTAGCAGACACTCAGTAAATGGACCCCCCCACCATCTTTTTATTTAAAAAAAAAATTCAAGCTACAAAAAAGATACAAGAATAATACAATGAACATATGTATATCGTTTACCTAGATCGCTGATTGTTAAATTATTACTACATTTGCTCTCTCCCATTACTTTTTCTTTCTTTTTTTTTTACTAAAGATTTTATTTATTTATTGACAGAGAGAGATAGAGAGTGCATGTACAAACAGGGGGAGCAGCAGAGGGAGAGGGAGAAGCAGGCTCCCCACTGAGCAAGGAACTCGATGTGAGACTTATCCCAGTATCCTGGAATCATGACCTGAGCCAAAGCCCAACTCTTAACCGACTAAGCCACCCAGGTGTCCCCCCTATTACTTTTCCTGATTCACGTGACAGTGCAAATAGCATGTCATTTTATGCCTAAATACTTCATACTTAAATACATCCCTAAATATTTCCTACAAAGTAGAATATAACCCTATATAGTCATGATACCATGATCACACTCAAGTGATTTTTAATACAAGTTTGTACAACCATCACCACCATCTAATTCCAGAACATTTTTATCATCCAAGTAACCCATTAACTCATTAGCAGTCACTCCCCTTTCTCCCTTCACCCAGTCCTTGGCAACCACTAGTCTACTATCTGTCTGTTCTGGAAATTTCATGGAACTGGAATCATAAAATATGTGGCTTTTTTGTATGTCTAGCTTCTTTCCCTTAGCATAATGTTTTCAAAGTTCATTTACGTTGTAGCATGTAGTGGGGTTTCATTTCTTTTTCTAGCTGAATTATATCACATTGGATGGAAATACCACAATTTGTTCATCTATTCATCAGTTGATGAACATTTGGGTTCTTTTATGACTTTTTTTAAAAGCCAAGATCCAATCAAAGAACATACATTGCAATTGAATCATCATGTCTTTAGTTTCCTTTCATCTAAATCCTACAACATTAATTCTAGAACATTAATCTAGATTCAAGGAAATCCTCTTATTTTTTTTCCTTTTTATCTCTAACAACAGTAAAATTTTTGAAAAGCACAGGTTGGTTGTCTTGGAGAACATCCTTGCAGGTCTTTCTGATTGTTTCCTATAATTTGATTCAGGTTAGACAGTTAGGGCAGTAATCCCACATGGGTAAGGTTGTATACTTCCTGTTGCATTAAATTAGAGGGCATATAATGTCAATTTGTCTCATAACCGGTGATGCCAAATTTGGTCATTTGATTAGATGGTATTTACCAGATCTCCCCATAGGAAAGACACATTTTTCTCTTCATAAAATATTAAAGTAAATAATATTAATACAAGTAATCTTTAAGACTATGTGAATATCTTGTTTCCCAACCATCTGTAACAGAACGTTTTAACCTCCAATAATGATCCTTGCCTGAATCCATTATTACAATAGTGTTACAAAAGAGTAGTTTTCTGACTTTTCTAACTCTATAATTCCTTCCACATAAAATTGTAGTTATTTTGTTTAAAAAAAGGAATGAGGGACACCTGGGTGGCTCAGTTGGTTAAGCGACTGCCTTCAGCTCGGGTCATGATCCCAGGGTTCTGGGATCGAGTCCCACATCGAGCTCCTTGCTCGGCAGGGAGCCTGCTTCTCCGCCTACTTGTGATCTCTCTCTCACTCTGACAAATAAATAAAATCTTTTAAAAAAAAAATAAATAAATAAATAAAATAAAAAATAAAAAAAGGAAAGAAAAAAAAGCTTTCCCTGTTCTATCCCATTGTCTTAATAACCGCTGTGAATTCACGGATTTTTTTTAAATTTAATTTTACTCATGTGTTATAGTCAACATCACTGTCATTATTCTTCTGATGCTCAAATTGTCCCAAATTTGATAAGTGGGAGCCAGTTTGGTTCAGCTCATCTTTTTTTTTTTTTTAACTTTTATTTAAGTAATCTCTAAGACCCAACGTGGGGCTCAAACTCACGACTGCAAGATCAAGAGTCCCATGATCTTATGACTGAGCCAGCCAGGCACCCCCATCTATCTTTCTGACATGTCCTCATCAGCACTTCATTATTTTGTGACATAATAAAATGTTGCAGATTTGCCTTGTAGTCTCCCTTCTCCAGACCTTAAATCAGCATTTCTTCAAGAAGAGCTGGTTTCTTTTAGGAGAAATGGTATTTAGAAACCAAGATTTGGATGCTAGATGTGCTCACTGATACTGGGTTGTCTCAAATGTTTTTGCCTGGATGACTTACAGCATGATTTAAACCCTCTATGTGTGATATCTCTTATGATTTTCATTTGGGTTTCAGTTAGTTGGTAATACTACTACATATAAATGAGTCCTAAACATTATAGGTATAACAGCTTTTTTTTTTTAAGTACTTAATAAATACTCAAAAGCTCCGCACTTGGTATCTTACACACAGTACCTTAATCCCTATAACAACTCAAAGATGTACGTGTAATTGTTTATCCTTACTTAACCAATGAGGTAATGGGGTATCAAGTGGTTAGGTAATCTGTTCAAGGTCACACAGCTAGTAAGTGGCTGGCCTGGGACTATACTCCAAGTCTGTCTGACTTCAGATCTGCTGAACTACTAGGTGATAGGTCAAAAATAGTATTTCCTCACTACAAGGGAAACATATGTATGCCTTCAAGCTTATAATCCACTCCTAGGTATATTACATCATATCTGTAAAGGGCCTGTGGTCACTGTAATCACCTCTGAGACACAGTTTGGTATAAGGAGAAGGGCACAAGGCACATTGATGAGTGGGTCAATCTCTACACCTGACCCTGTTTCATCACCTGTAAGAGTGGATTAACGATACTTAGCTTGTGTACCACATAAGGTTGCAGTGGGATCAAACGGATTATAAACAGAAGCCCCTGAAAGAATTATAAGCTCCATTTACTACTAGGAAGTGGCTCTCAAGTCAAACTGAGTATGTGTAAGAATCACCTGGGGAAAGGAGTCTACTAAATTTCAAGTACAGACTGCTGGGTCCTGCTCCTGCAGATTCTGACTGAGAGGCCCAGGAATGTGAATTTTTAAGATGCATCCCAGCGATTCTGAAGCAGGTGGCTCATAAATGACACTCAGAAAAGCTCTCATGTAGTTAATCCAAGGATAATGAGAATAAACATGATAAACCCACGCTTGGAAGCCACTGCTACACCTTCCACGCACATTCTTTGCATCAGGTTCCTTTTCTTCATTCTTTCTCCCTCATCCCTAGTATTTATCCTCCACCTTAGTTTCAACTCAAATGGCACTTCTGCAACTTAGTCTTCCCAGACCCTTGACACAGTCAGCTGCCCCTGTGACCTGCTCTCATCACATTTTTTGATTCGTTACGGCACACATCAGCCAGGCAACTACATAGCTGTAACGAGATGGCTGATTTCTGCCTCGTGTGATAGAATGCAACCATCTGAGGGCAGAACCAGGACCTCCCTGGTATACCCAGCATCCCCGCTTAGTGGGCAATTTAGTGTCTGTCAGACAAACCCACAGATGAGGGGGGAATAAGCAATACTAATTTTATTACTAAATAAAGTTTCGGCTGAATACAGCATTCATAAATAATGAATGCAGAATAAAGTTCATTACCAACATGAATAATTGGATACCCTACTTCCTGTTCTCATCATCTTTTCTGGGATCCTTGGAAAGACACTTCTCATAGAGGAAATTGCACTTTTAATGACAAATTTGGGGACAATCTGCTCAGAATAGGCAGGAATTCATAATGCAATTATGGCCCCCTGCTCTGGCCTCCTCTCTCACTTCCTTCCCCTCCTGGATTCAGTTGTCATCTCACACCGAAGAGCAACATCCCCTCCCTCCTGCGTCCTGCCAATTCTCTCTAACTAGGATCAGGCAAGAGAGCTGTTGGCCTGGGGAGGGAGGATGTTTCCCTCGGGCCATCATTAATTGTGTGTTCCGCAAGTATGTGTATTTTCATTTGTACATTTATCTCCATCTTGAATGGGGCCGTAAAACTCCTTTATGATTTAGCCTCAGGCCAAATAAGCATTGAATTTCACAACCAGAGTTTATGCTCATGTATTTATGGCAAGGTGGGAGGTGGGGTTGTTTTGTTTCAAATATTTGTTTCTCCAAAGTGGCTGCTGATTCTGTTCGGAAGACAGGTCAGAGTACATGTGAAAGGGTGAGAACAGGAACAGTTTCTATCAAGTGATAGGGACTGGGACTTACTATTCCACAATAGGGCATCGCACATATTCATGATTTTAACCTGAAGGAAAGTGAAAAAACAAAACAAAACAAAACAAAACAAAACAGCAGAAGCATAAAGTTCTCCCTGTCCTTCACCCTTCTCCCTGAAGCAGGTCTTAAGACTTGAGAGGTACACCCTACACCCAGAGGAAAAGAGCATCCTTACTGCCAGGATGGAGAGTCATGGGAAAGAATCCAAATGAGCAGGACTTGCTAAGTTTTCCCCAGTTTGCTACACTCCCCTCACATTCTCTGTTCTATCACATTTCTATACAACTGGCCACTCTTCATCAAACCCAGCACTAAAATGTGCAGGGTTAACTGTTTCTTCCATCCTTCATTTCCTTAGGGTCAGTTTAATTGTCATACCTGCCAGGGGCCCTAAGTGAGTCAAGAAAATCTCCTTCCTCCCCTGCACGAGGTTTCCAGAATTTTACAGCAACTCTCAAATTGAGGCACCAGCATGGCACTAAGTGACGACCCTTGGGAACTCAGTTTATGTGATATTTTTTCCATCGAGACCATTTCCCAGCACGCAAAGGTAAAGAGGGCAAAGACACCAAGCATCTTCAAGCTTTCGATTTTAACTAAAGGAGTATCCTAGTTCCTGAAACCTACTGACCTCGAAAATATTAAGAGAAATATACATAGTTATTCTTATAAATCTGGTCTGTGTTATTTTCCTGGGAAATTCTGTTCGGTTGTGGCACGCTCTAAATTCGGACCTGAGGAGGGCCACTGCCAGTGGGGACCCAGCCCCAGGGTTGGATCTTCCACCCAATAAGCCTCTTTGCTGGAGGCAGAATGATGCAGTGGCTCACTGGGCTCAAGTCCACGCTCCAATGCCTACTAGCTGAGTGGTGTGGGACACACTGCCTCTCTGTGCTTCAGTTTCCCCAACTGTAACATGACATTAATAATACAAAGTGGGGATAACAGTAGAAACTTCAGAAGACTGTCGTGAGGCCTCAATGGGAAACGGGTGTACACAGCTTAGCACAAGGCTGGGCACAGAGTATTAGCAGTTATTATTTCAATGTCTTCATTCAAAGAGGTTCTGAGGTTTAAGACAAACAACTCTATGATGAGCTCCAGCTGACTTTCTCCAGCCAGTGTAATATACCTATGTAATGGTCAATCATCCCAGTGTGTGTAGTCATCCAGTACCTTCCAGGTGTTTTCCAGTTTAGGAAGCTGCCCACATCGTAAGTCCTGCTTCCCAAAGGTAGAAGGTGTCTGCCCACGTTCCTGGCTTACCCTGAAGTTGGAGTATAGCTGTGTGACCAGTCTTCTCTAATTAGACAGAGACAGAGAGCCTTCTATTCACAGGAGTAGCATGCAGAATTCATTTTGTGGTGAGGACAGCAGCCTGACCTGTGGTGTGTGGAGGCAGCCAGAGGGGAGGCTCAGGCATCATGATGTGAGTTGCAGTCTGTGTCTGGCCACGGCAACCCAGAAGCTTTTCCAAGACAACACATCACTGTGGCTTGGGCCTTGTCCCTAGCCTCAGTCTGACACTCCTCAGCTTCTAGAGAACCTGTAAACCACCTAATATTCTTTCATAAATTTCCATTTCTGCCTCAGCTAGCCAGAGTAGATTCCAAGGCTGGCACCTAAGAACGTGATCAAGGTCCCTGTCTAATGGGTTGGCCAAATACCAAGGCAATGAACTCTAAGAAACCATCAAAGCTCTTTGAGTCAATGAAAAATGCAATGTAATAATTTGTATTTGGAGAGAAATGGTACACTAACTGGAACTAGAAAATATTTTTATTAAGGATATTTTCATCTTCATGGCATTTGTTATAACTTTGTCTTCTATTTCCTTTTTATTTTTTAAGTAAGCTCTATGCCCCATGTGGGGCTTGAACTCACGACCCTGAGATCAAGCGTCACATGCTCTACCAAATGAGCCAGCCAGGCACACCTCTCTTCTATTTCTAATGGCATAATAGAGTAGCAAAGGTGGAAGGGGATTTACAGATGGTCCAGTTTGCCCCATACTTTCAAATGAGGAAGAGAAGTTCCAGAGAGGATAAGTGACTTGCCCATGATCACACAGCAACTGCAGCCGGGGGTGAAGATCACCAGCTCAGAAGTCAGATATTGGCTATGTTACTTATTATGTGATTGGAAGAATATTGTACCAATGTCCATACTACCCAAAGCATCTACAGATTCAGCGCAATCCCTATCAAAATTCCAATGATGTGTTTCACAGAAATAGAATAAACAACCTTGAAATTTGTATGGGACCACAAAAGATTCCCATAAGTCAAAGCATTCTTCAGAAAGAACAAAGCTAGAGGAATCATGCTCCCTGATACTACAGTGTATCACAAAGCTTTAATAACTCAAAAAAGTATAGTATTATCATAAACACAGACACACAGACCAATGGAACAGAATAGAGAGTCCAAAAATAAACGTGTATATATGGTCAATTAGTTTATGATAAAGGAACGAAAAATACACAATGCGGAAAAGACAGACTGTTCAATACAGGGTGCTGGAAAAACGGAATAGTCACATAGCAAAGAATGAAACAGGACCAGTATCTTACACCATACACAAAAATTAACTCAAAATGGATTAAAGATTTGAATATAAGTCCTTAAAGCGTAAAACTCCTAGAAGAAAACATAGGCAGTAAGTTCTGTGACACTGGTCTTGGCAATGATTCTTTGGGTTTGACACCAAAAGCAAAGACAACAAAATAAAAAGTGGGACTACATCAGACAAAAAGGCTTCTGCACAACAAAGAAAAACGTCAACAAATGAGAAGGCAACACCTTTCCACTGACATACAGATGGCCAACAGGTACCTTAAAAGGTGCTCAACATCACTAATCAACAGGGAAATGCAAATCAAAACTACAATGAGATTATCATCTATTAGAAAGGCTATTATAAAAAAGACAAGAAATAACAAGTATTGGCAAGGATGTAAAGAAAAGGGAACCCTTCTGCACTGTAGGTGGGAATGAAAATTGGTGCAGCCACTATGGAAAACACTATGGAGTTTCCTCAAAACAGTAAAAACAGAATTACCCTATAATTCCACTTCTGGGTATTTAACTGAAGAAAATGGAAACATTAACCCAAAAACGTATCTGCACACCCATGTTCACCTAGCGTTATTTACAACAGCCAAGACATGGAAACAACCTTAGTGTCCACCAATGAATAAATGGATCAGGAAAATGTGGTACACACACACACACACACACACACACACACACACACACGCACACACACGCACACACACACACACAAGAATATTCTTTTGTAAAAAAAGAAGGAAATATTTCTACTTGCAACAACATCAATGAACCTTGAGGGCATTATGCTAAGTGAAGTAAATCAGACAGAGAAGTAAATCACTCAGAGAAAGACAAATAAATATTCAAGATCTCACTTATATGTAGAATCTAAAAACAAAAAACAAAGCTCATAGATACAGAGAACAGACTGGTGGTTGCCAAAGGCAGGAGGTAGAGCATGGGTGAAACAGGTGAGGGAGGTCAAATGATAAACTTCCAGTTATAAAATAAATAAATCATGGGGATGTAATATAAAGCATGATGCCTATAGCTAATAATACATATTTCAAAGTTGCTAAGGAAATAGAAAAGTTGTTATCACACATGACAACTTATAACTACTAAGTATGATGATGGAGGTTAATAGACTTATTGTGCTGTTATACTATATACATATATATATATATATTTGCGATATATACAAATATCAAATTACATTATACGCCTGAAACTGATATAACAGTATAGTTATTGTCAATTACACCTCAATATTTTAAATTAGATTTTTAAATAAAAGTCATGCACAAAAAAAGCTTTCTTACTTCCAATAATGACAGTCATAAAAATAAAATAATGATAATAAGAAATGATAGTAACAAAAAAAATAAAAACAGCGGTGGTAGCAACAAGTAATATTTATTGAGCATTTAAAATGTGCCAAGCATTGGGCTGGCTAAGCACTTTCATGAATTATTACGATTCTTAAAAAAACCTTTTAAGAAAAGTGCTATTACTGCTTCATAAATGAGAAACCTGAGGTTCAAATAAACTAAGTAATTTGCCAAATGTCACCAAATAAGCAAGTAGTGAGACAGGGATTTTGAACCCACTCAGTCCGACTACACAACCCAAGCTCTTGAGATTCTCTAGGGAGGCTTCCAGTCATTTGAGGGTGAGCATAGGAAATGGAGAGAGGGAAAGCATGGGAAAAATAACTGAATGCACTCTGACTACAGAGTTCCCTATAAGAATACACTGTGGAGAACAATGCGAAGGGACTTGAAAGGGCCAACCGTCACTTAAATTGGTTCAGAGGTTCAGGCAGTGGGACTGAACTAGGCTTTGAATAATAAGGAGGAGCTTACCAGGCATTCGGAGTCACAGGCCGGGATGGGGCAATGGGAAAGGAGGGGAATCCAAGGTAGACAGAAAGTTCAGAGTGTGAAAAAGCACATGAGAGAAATATCACGACATGTTAGATGAGCAGCAGTGGGCAGCAGTGGACAGAAGTGGAGCAATGAGCACGTGAGACACAGGCAGAGGGGAAGATGGGAAAGTTGGCCAGGGCTAGCTGTCCATGAGGCCTGAAAGCCATGTTAAGGAAGAGGTACTTGATCCAGGAAGGTTCTGAAGCAGGCCCAGATGTGGGGACAAGATGGTAAAGAGGAAGAAAGAACCAATCCAGATGGAGAGGGGATGAGGCCTGAGGAAGGGGGACCATGGGGAGGCTGCTGGAAAAGTCCAGATAAGAGCTGAGGGGGTCAGAAGGGAAAGACCAGCAGAAAAGTGGAGAGAAAGACACTGATTTGGACAATATTTAAGCAGCACTGATTAGGAAGGAAACTAGCCCTTGAGAAGCCGGGTGCTGAATTAGACACGTTATCTCATTTAACACTGTGAATAGCCCTTCAAAGTAGGTACTACCATCATCCCACTTGCATGGACTAGAAACAGAGGCTCTCTAAGGTTAAGGAGCTCACTCAACGCTGTGATGATAGGGAAGCAGAGCCAAGATTAGAATCTAAGTTTGTTTCAAGGCAAAGCATGTTTCCTTCTCTTCTAGATGTGGGAGGAACTGAAGGGGGAAGGAGTTGCACATGAGGCTTAGGTTTCCTGCTTAGGAGATCCGATGAACGGTAAGGCCATTATTTAAGATTTACCTGAGGCGGTGTGTAGGGAAGGATGGAAGGATGAGAGACTCTGAACTTGATGCACTTGTTGGGATATCCTGGTGATGCCATTCAGTAGATGGCCAGAAATACGAAAAGCACTGGATTGGGAATATAGAATTAATCTTCAGGTTGAAGCCATGGGGGATGAAATCAGAGAGTGAATATAAAGAGAGTCGGGTGTGGAACTCCACGGAAAAAGAACTTTGAAGGCACTAACAAAGGAACAGAAGCCAGATAAGGAGCCTGAGAAGGAACAGTCTAAGAGTAAGAAGACCCAAGTGGGGTAAGGCTGAGGCAGGAGACCAGAGAGGAAAAGGCTTTGAGAAGAGCAAAGTGGTTAACAGAGTCTAATGCAGCGAAGAAATCAAGTAGGAAAACAGTGCTCCCTGAATTTAGAAAATAAAATGTCACCAGTGACCATGGTGAAAATTCAGCTTTATTGAAGTCAGGACAGTGGAGGTGGTGGAGATGGAGGGAATACGAGACTTTAGCAGGGCTTGCCTATGGAAAGCACAGAGGGAGCAAGGTAGTTAGAAGAAACACAAGGATCCAAGAGTCTGCTTCTGCTTGTTTTAACGTGTGAGATAAGAACATACAGAGAGTAGGTAAGAAGCCAACAGAGAGGGAGGACCTAAATCAATATGAGAGACCAGAGTCACCTGGAAAGGGGTGGGAGAAAAGAACTGAGAGCACTAAAAATAAGACACAAAAATGTATTTTAAAACTATAATTAATCAAGGCACTAGGATGTTTTAATTAACTGCCATACAGAGTAAGAGAATAGAGACAAGAGCCCAGGGAGAGACCCGAGGGTAGGTGTATATGTACCTATAAGTTTAGAAAAGGAAAAAGTGATGCTATTTCTAATGGGACAGGAGAAGAGTTTATTCAAGATAATTTAATTCCATGTGGTTCATTATTTTGGGGAAAACTTAAGATTCTTGCTTCTTGTACCAAAACATACTCCAGATGGATTAGATGTTTAAATCTATGACATGAAGCCATACACAAAGTTATCAAAAAATATATATGGAAATGATAATATAATCTTGAATGGGGGTGGTCTTTCTAAATGGCTTAGTATGTTCCAGGTGAGCCTGAAGAGGGATTCAGTTTGGTTCTGTTCAGTTAATGGGTGGGCTAGTGCAGCTGGTGCGGGTTGGGAGGTAAGCTGTATTTTGTGACTGGGCTTGCTTGGAGGTCAAAGGGCCCTCAGGGAGGAGCTGCAAAATGACCATTAGAAGTGGGGGGTGAGGCAGCAGGGAGGAGTCAGTAGACACATGTGGACTGAAATGGAGAGGATGCGATGGCAAAAGACTTCTGGCGTGGCTTCATGGACCAGATTTGAGCTCCTATGAAAGTAGGGACAGTTCTGACAGGAGCACAGACTGGCCATAGCACAAGGAGCTCTGAAAGAACCATCTGGGCACCCAGAAGGCCTTCTGGACCTGAGGGCACAAGGACTCATGCTTCCATGGAAGCCGCCAAGGTGAGGGCAGTAATAAGGTGTCAAAGCCTGCCACTCCTGAGGAGCCAAGTGCAGAACCTGCAGCAGAACCATGACCACCTTCCCTGCCAGACACTTCTTGTGCACGTAAGGCTTGTTACACAAGTAGTAAACTGATTAAGAAATGATTCAGGGGAGGATTCTGACAAGACACTGGTGGTAGCATAGTCTTTCAATCTCTCTGAATTACCAAATAAAAACAGAGGCACTAGCCCAGTGAAACCAAAAAACATGGAAGACATTTACAAAAAACTAGGTGAGACAGATTAAATATGGTGACCAATCCTTGGTGGTTCTTCCCATGGAGAGCTGGAATCTCTCCCTCTCCCTTGTAGATCTGGGCTGGCCTCATGACTTGCTTTCAACAATCCAGTGTATAGCAGAAGGGACAGAGCATGACTCTTGAGCCTCAGCTTTGGGGGACTGAAACTCGGCTGCCTGGTGAACAACCCAGCTCACCTCCCTAATGAGGACCCATCTCCATGAGTTAATAGATATATATTTTATTAAGTTACCTTTTGACGATGATAAGGAACCAATTCATTACTAACAAACTGGAGAAAGGGAAAGTATTTATCCTGCCTTTCCTATATGAACTGTGCCATTATATAAACAAACAGTAGATGAGGTAAAGCAACCTTTCATAATAAAAGTATTTCAGGGGGCACCTGGCTGGCTCAGTCAGTGGAGCATGTGACTCTTGATCTCAGAATTGTGACTTCGAGTCCCATGCTGGGTGCAGAGATTACTTAAAAAAATAAAATCTTTAAAAATAAAAGTACTTCAGCAAATAAATTTTTTTTAAAAAGAATTAGAATATATCACCAACCTATAACCCCAATGAATTAAGATCTAGGCAATGAGTATCAGTAGCTGCTAACATTACCAAAGAGAGAGAGAGAGAGAGATAACAGACATTATGTGTCTCCTAATGAAGGAAAACAGTACCATTTATAGTCTTGCCAAAGGGATCGAACAGGAGTTTCATCAAGACTCTGAACAAGATGCCAATTTGCAGGAAACACAGAGGACAAAGGAACATGCTGAGGAAACAGATCATGGGATTGCAATCAACCAAATCCAGACTGTGGGAAACACTACAGGTCAAGTATCTTGAATGGCAGGAAATGTGCAGAATAAAGCGTCTTAGAAGAAATACATACATATATGTTTATATATGTATAAATGTATATATATGTCTTAGAGGAAACGTGTATATGGATAGACATTTTTTTGAAATGTATGTTTATGTGTATACTATACATTTCTATATAAAATATATATTATATAGATATATTAAAAAAGTTGGAACTACCAAGCTGTGGTGTCTATCACTTGGGTGATAACTATCACAAACAGAAAGTGGATACTATAAAGGCAGGATAACCGGTGCTTTTGAGGGGACGGAGGGTGTGTCTGATCGAGATGGAGCAGAAGGGGGGCTTCCAGAATGGGGAGCACAGTTATAGTTGTTGACTTGGGTGGTATCTGTCTTAGAATAAGTTCATGAAACTATACATTTGTTTTGAGAGATCTTCTATTTCTGGTTGTTTATAATAAAAAAAATTAATTCCAAAAAGCAGAGGGGTGAGAGAGTGAAAGAGTAACAGGGTATAGAAGGCTTCTCTTCTCCCATCTTTTATGGGTGGCGATGATGAAATAGTAAGCTGGCCTCTGCTAGAGAGAGAGAAACAATATGGGCTGCTTAGAGTGATTCAGCATAATGGTCATAGTCTTTGGGGGGGGGGACATTTTAGAAACCAATTAGGGACATGAACCAGGTGAAGAGATATGCAGAAAGGCTTGCGAGAATATATAAGACATCTGCAGAAGTGTACTGTGAAAGAAAGAAGTATGGGTATTATTTATGTAATTTTATGTAGGTGTTCATGTATATCTATTCTTTACCTCATTGTTCCATAACGAACACGTATTGATTTTGGTAAAAACAAATAAAATGATTATTTTTCATCTTTAACAGAATAAGAGCAGTAAATAGAGTGTTTCTCTAGGTTTAGGATCTTCCAGGAAAGGGGGGCCTTATGGACTCACCCTCTGTAGCGGTTCTGGAAACTAGGCCTATCATACTTTGTGCCCAGCCTTTAAGATCACCCGGTTCACACTCCTTGCTTCAGTACGTGAGCAACCACCAAGAAACCTTCAGATTATCATTTGGCTTCTCGTGTTATTTTCTTGCAAGGAGAGAAAGCAGTGAACAGCAAACATGAGCATTCTTGTATGCTTGATAATAATATTTCTGACTTGAAATTAAGAAATTCTGAAGTATTTATAGAGGGACTGGCTTAGGCCAAGAAGAAGAATACCACTTTCTCTGAAACAGGTAAGTATGAATGATGAGTTTATCACTTTATAGTTTAAAACCCCGGGTTTCAGGGCGCCTGGGTAGCTCAGTGGGTTAAAGCCTCTGCCTTCGGCTCAGGTCATGATCTCAGGATCCTGGGATCGAGCCC
>CM052895.1:24328126-24406639 GCA_028534135.1 Potos flavus
GAAATTCTGAAGTATTTATAGAGGGACTGGCTTAGGCCAAGAAGAAGAATACCACTTTCTCTGAAACAGGTAAGTATGAATGATGAGTTTATCACTTTATAGTTTAAAACCCCGGGTTTCAGGGCGCCTGGGTAGCTCAGTGGGTTAAAGCCTCTGCCTTCGGCTCAGGTCATGATCTCAGGATCCTGGGATCGAGCCCTGCATCGGGCTCTCTGCTCAGCAGGGAGCCTGCTTCTCCTCTCTCTCTGCCTGCCTCTCTGCCTGCTTGTGATCTCTCTCTCTCTCTGTGTCAAATAAATAAATAAAAAATCTTAAAAAAAAGAAAAAAAAAACAAAAACCCAGGTTTCTTCATCCCCCGGACAGTGGGAGGTAAGTCATCTGCTGAGGCAGAGGAAGACTGGAATAGCTGCAAAAAGTCAAGGAGAAAGGGGGCACCTGCGTGGCTCAGTCAGTTAAGCTTAAGACTCTTGATTGTGGGGTGCCTGGGGGGCTCAGTCAGTTAAGCGTCTGCCTTTGGCTCGGGTCATGATCCCGGGGTCCTGGAATCGAGCCCCGCATCAGGCTCCCTGCTCAGTGGGGAACCTGCTTCTCCCTCTCCCCTCTGCTCATGCTCTCTCCTGAGCTCTCTCTCTCTCAAATAAATAAATAAAATCTTAAAAAAAGACTCTTGATTTTGGCTCAGGTCATGACCTCAGGGTCTTGAGCTCGAGCCCCACGTTGGGCTCTCCGCTCAGCAAGGAGTCTGTTCAAGGATTCTTCCCCTGCCCCTCCCCCTGCTTGCACTCTCTCTCTCTCTCTCTCTCTCAAATAAATTAAAAAAAAAAAAAAAAAAAAGACACTGAGAGAGAACTGAACCCAAGATAGGTGAAGGCATTACTTCTCAACCCTCCAGACCCTCAGTCAGATCCCTAAAGGGCACCCAAGTCTGAAATCCCAGTTCAGGTTCAATTAGGACATACTGCTACACTTAGAAAGGCCACTCCCCCCAACTCCAGTTTAAATATTCACCTGTTTTTTTTCCCTGAATCTTTTAAATTTAAATCTTTAGTTATTTTACAATTTATTTAGATTCCTTACGTAAACCAGGAATCTAATTTTATTTTATGTTTTCCAAGTATGGGTCAGCTGTGTCAATACCATAACTAACCTATCCTTTCCATACTGGTTTGAAATGCTGTCATTGTCAGGACTGGCTACAAGGGAACACAAAACTAACTTTCATATGGAGAGGATTCTTCCACATCTTTAGTCAAGGTCAGTCATGGCTTCAAGGCAGAGGACCAAAGCCTTGACTCCAAGACTTGACAAAGGGTAAACTGGCTCGTTTCCCAAAAATGTGTGCACAGCCACCAGCTTTGTCTCTCCCATCAGGAAGTGACAACTGGTTGATCAAAACAAGGGCTCTGAAATCAGTGACAACCTGAGTTTGCATCCTGGCTGACTCTTCACTTAGCAAAGCAACACTGGTTACAATACTTCAACTTTCTGTATCTCAGTCTCTCCCTCTGTAAAATGGGGATAACAAGGGCGCCTGGGTGGCTCAGTGGGTTAAAGTCTCTGCCTTTGGCTCAGGTCATGGTCTCAGGGACCTGGGATCGAGCCCCGCATCGGGCTCCCTGCTCAGCGGGGAGCCTGCTTCCCTCTCTCTCTCTGCCTGCCTCTCTGCCTCTCTGCCTGATCTCTCTCTCTGTCAAATAAATAAAATCTTTAAAATGGGGATAACACAGGTCCCTACTGCACAGGCAGCTGTGCAAATCCAATGAGATAAGGCATTTAAAGTGCCTGAGTGATAATACCAGTGGAATGACATCTTTCATAATCAGTGGTGACATTTTCATCAGCAGCATCTAGATGGGCTTCTGAAGGACTGCGGCCAACTCAAATTCATTGTTTGTTCATCCAACAACTGCTATTAAGCATTTACTACGTTTCAGCAACCATTCTAGCAGTAAACAGCAAGGACAAGAGACTACCCCCTCAGAATTTATATACTACTAGGGGAAAACAGTTAAACCAATGGCTAAACAAGCAAACTTCTGGGAATGTGAACAGTGCTACGGTGAAAACAAAGCAGAGTGCTATGGTAGGACTTTACCGGGGAGTGGAACTTGAATTGACAGAGAAGGCCTCATTGAGGAGGTAAATTCTAAGGCTGAACCTAAATGAGAAGGAGTCAATCAGTAGTGTGTTGTTTTTCAAATATATTACTGTTTTTCTTTTTTTTAAAGAAAAGAAAGAAATACCTTTAGCTTCAGGTATACAATAGAGTGATTCAACACTTCCTTATATCACTCTGTGCTCATCACAAGAGGTGCGCTCCTTAATTCCCATCACCTATCCAATCCTTCCCCCCATCCACCTTCTGTCTGGTAACCATCAGTTTGTTCTCTACAGTTAAGAGTCTGTTTCTCGGTTTGCCTCTCTCTTTCTCTCTTTTCTTTTCCCTTTTTCCTTTGTTTCTTAAATTCCACATGAATGAAATCATTTGATATTTGTCTTTCTCTAACTTATTTCACTTAACATAATACTCTCCAGCTCCATCCATGTTGCAGCAAATGGCAAGATTTTATTTTTGATGGCATAGTAATATTCCAATGTGTATGTATCTTCTTTATCCATTCATCAGTTGATGGACACTTAAGCTGTTTCCTCAATGTGGCTTACTGGTTTTCATTTCTAATTCAATTCCGTAATCAGAAAATATGCTCCTTATAATTTCATTCCTTGTAAATTTACTGAGACTTGTTTTATGGCCCAAAATATGGTCTATCTTGATGAATGTACTATATGCACTTGAAAAGAATGCATATTCTGCAGCTTTTGCATGGTGTTGTGAAACTACTAGATCAAAATGGCTTCTAGTGTTATTCGTAGCTTGTCATTTTACCTGTATTTTTGTCTAGTTGATCTATTCACTGTTGACCATGTTAACGTTCTAATGATTATGGATACTGCCTCTCTCTCCCTTTAACTCTGTCACTGTTTGCTTCATGTATTTTGAAGTTCTGTTATTAGAAGCATGCGTACTTATGATTGCTCAGTTATGAACGAACCATTTTATCACTATATGTCTCTCTTGATCACGCTGTCTTAAAGTCTACTTTATCTAATATCAATATGGCCAATCCAGCCATCTTAACGTTCGCTATTTGCATGTTACATATTAATCTATCTATTCGCTTTCTTTTTTTTTTTAATATTTTATTTATTTATTTGGCAGAGAGAGCAGGAGAGCACAAGCAGGGGGAACAGCAGGCAGAAGGAGTGGGAGAAGCAGGCTCTCCACTGTGCCGAGAGCCCGATGCGGGGCTTGATCCAAGGACCCCAGGATCATGACCTGAACCAAAGGCAGATGCCCAACTGACTGAGCCACCCAAGTATCCCTTCCATTCACTTTCAATCTGTTTGTCTTTACATCTAAAATGGGTTGCTTACAGATAGCATAGATTTGGATTTTGTGATTTTTTTATTTTTATACAGTTTGTTAATCTCTACTTCCAATCAGCCCATTTACTGTATCTGCATTTAATACGATTTTTCATGTGACTGGATTTAGGTCTAACATTTTATCATTTTGTGTTCTGCCTGTCCTATTTTTGTTCTTCTTCACCTACCTTCTTTTGGGTTAGTCAAGCATTGTGTAGAACTCCATTTTAATTTATCTACTAGCTTTTTAGGTAGACCTCTGCTTTTTGTTTTGTTTTGTTTTAGTGATTGTTGCAGAGATAATAATATACATCTTTAACATCCCACAGTCTACTTAAAGTTAATATTATGCCATTTCACGTACATGTCAGAACCTCACAAAAGAACAGGTCCATTTTCCCCACTCCTATTCTTTATACTAAAGTTTTTATATGTGTTAGATTTTCATAGACCTTGGAACACAATGTTATAATTTCCCCTTTCACATATATTTTAAAAGAGTTATAAGAAAAAACCCTTTCCTATTTAAAAACACATTTACCATATCCAGTGTTCTTCCCCACCCCCACCCCCCTAAAGATCTAGATTTCCTTCTCGCATCATTTCCTTTCAGCCTGAAAAACTTCTAGTATTTCTTGTGGTGGGAAACACTGGCAATGAATTCTCATAGCTTTTGCTTATCTGAAAACGTCCGCTACCTAACCCCATCAATATTAAACGGTAATTTTGATATATATAGGATTCTTGATTTTGTTTTCTTTTAGCACTCAAAGGTATAATTACACTGTTTTCAGGCCTCTAGTGATTACAAAGTCCACAGTCATTCATATCATCTCTCTTTCCGGTTGCCTTCGACATTTACTCTTCATCTTCAGTCTTCTGCAGATTCGTTATGCTTTGCTTGGGTATAGCTATCTTTGTGGGTTGTTTTTTTTTTCCACTTGGGCTTCACTGGGTTCCACAAATTACTAAATGTATAGCTTTAACTAAATATGGGACATTTTCAGACATTATTTCTTCAAATATCTTCCTGTTCATCTTCTTTTCTCTACTTTTGGGACTCCAGTTAAACGTATATTAGACCTTTAAGTATTGTTTGTAGGTACTGTTCCATAAGGTACTGTTCTGTTTTTAAAAGACTTTCCCTCTCTATTCTTCAGCTTCGATGATTTCTACTTATCTATTTTCAAGAATATAAACCCTTTCATTTGTTATGTCCAATCTTCTGTTAAGCTTATCCAGTGATTTTCTTTTCCAGATATTGTATTTTTCAGTTCACCAATGTCCAATTGGTTCTTTTTATAGTTTCTCTTCCTCTGCTGAGATTTCCATTTGTTCACTGATGGTGAGAATATTCTCCCTTATGTACTTGAACATAGCTATAATAGCTGCTTTAAAATCCTTGTCTCCTTAATTCCACATCTGGTCATCTAGTAATGGGTATCCAAAGATTGCCTTTGCTTGGGTAAAAGTCATACTATTCAGTTTCTTCATATATCTAGTAGTTTTGTGCTGTGTCCTACCTACACAGTAAGAATGATGTAGAGCATCTGGACTCCGTAATATTTCTCTAAGTAGTGTTTATGATTATTATTCTTTATTGTAGTTTTGGCAGGCTAACTGACTTGATTGACTTGAAACTCCAAATTCTTTTTCCCCTGCAGTGCACGGCAGCTGATAGTTCTGTTCGGTTTTGTTAACATTATTCTGGGTTGCATGGAGTCTACCCCAAGCAAGCATAATTCAGAGATCGTCCAGAACTCTAGGCACTCCCTCCTTGCCCTATCCTATTTTTCAAGTGTAGGGTCCTTCTCAATCGTGTCTGCTTTTGATCACTCACCAGTCCTTCCAGGCATTTATCCACTTTTTCCAGAGTTCATAGCTGTTATCTCCATGAGGCTTAGTCTGATAGGAGTTAGCTAGATATTACTGGATGTGGTCCAGTGAAAGATTTTTAATGGGGGAATGACAAGAACTTACTTCTTTAAGAGATAATTTTGGCTGCTATGGAGGGGAATGAACGGTTGCAGGAATCAACAGTGGAAACAAGGAAACCAGTTATGAGGCCACTTTAATGGTCCATGAAAGACCTGGGGTGGCTTGTACTAGGACGGGAGCAGAAGAAAAGAACAGGATTTGCTGAGATTAGATGTGGTGAATGAAGAAAAAACACAAGGATGACTCCTAGGTGTGCAGCCCAAGCGTTTGGGTAAATATCGGTGTCTCTTAAAAAAATGAAGGAGATTCAGAAAGAAGCAGGTTGGGAGTGGGGTATATTAAGTACAAAAGTGCCATTAGTTACCAAAGAAAAAGTATCAAGTAGGTGGCCAGAAACAGGACTTGAGTTCAAAACAGAGGTCAGAGCTAAAGGTATAGATTTGCAGTCTTCAGTTTCTATAGGATGTGTAACACAATGGGATTAAAGAAGCTCACTTGAGGGAAGTAAAAATGAAGAGAGATGGTTGCAGGAAAAAGACCTTGGACATTCCAAAACTTAGATGTTGAGCACAGAAGAGGCCAGGAAATGAAAAAGCCAAAACGTATCCAATAAGCTAGGAGAAAAACCCTAGAGGAAAAAAAGTGCTTTGAGAAGGAACAAAGAAGTGAGGGCTGCTGTGACTCTGAAAAATTAAAGACAGAACATCTTTTAGATCTAGCAGTGTGGAAGGCATCAGTGAAGAAGGGTCCCAAGACTGTGGAGGCAGAGATAAGAAGAAAACTCAAGTGGGGGAGGTGGCAAAATGGTGATTATGGAGAATCTTTGCGGAAGCTGTATTGTGAATGGAAAGAAATGGGGCAGTGGCTGAAGAGGGATGTGGGTCAAGGAGAGCTTTTTTTGTTTAATATTGGAGTTATAAGAACATGTTTATTTATTGATAGGGAAAATCGACTTGTCTTTTCTGTATGAGCAAAGCTGAATTCAAATGTAGCCTGCCTGTTACTGGCTTCCCTTTTCCTACTCCACGTCCCCAAAGTGGGGGAGAGGACTTATCTGTATTAGAGACAATGAAATGTAGCTATTCCCTCTCTCTGGGGATGTAGAGTAGGAAACTATGTTAACTATGAAGTTATCAAGGGGTACAAAATCCTGCTGTCATGTGATCATCAAGAGGCACCTTGTGGCACCTTGTGGTCATCGGTATACATTTAACACTGCGAAAATGGTAACCTTTATAAATGTAGGAAAACCTCAGTATATTAAGGGTATTTTCTCTGGGTGATATGGTGATATGGTCAATCAATTCTTTTAATGATGAGTTATATGGCTCTTTCCTATAATCCCAAGAAGAGCAATACAGTTTTATTATAAGAATACAGATTTTGGTATCACTCAGACCTAAGCTTAAGTTCTGGTTCTGCTTCTTCCTAACACTGTATCTACTTTTAAAATAATAAATAGAGATTACTAGCCAAATATTTGCGTGTTTTCTAGACCTCATTAATACCATTAGTACATCTGGCTTTCCATTCTTGTGCTCCATGATTGCTCTGGTAATATGAACTGTAACCGCTTTAAAACCTACCTCAGCATTGGAAAACTCTGAGTACAGGGAACCTGAGCCCTACACTTAATATTTGCATTGCGGATGTGAAGATAGTCCACACCTCCAAGGGTTTCCGGCCACCAGGGATCACTAAATTGCATAAACAGCTGTCCGTGCAAAGTCCAAGAGGTTAATAATGAACAACTCTATTTTATCTGTGGCTAGGGAGGTGGACTCAGTGTTGTCAACACCAAGCAAACACAAGGCAAAGCATTTCCCAAGAGAGATCCAGAGAGAGAAGTCCGAGAGAAATGCACCTGTTAGAAAGATTACCCTTTTCCTGGGATTTCCTACCGGTTTTCCAACAACTGGTCATATTTGTCCACATGAGTCACTGTTTTCCCCCCTGCCTTACTTATCTCAGCTAACAATACATAGAACAAAGACAAAAATTATATTTCCCCACGACACATATTAAAGGACAGGGCACCCTCCACATCAATGGAAAGGATCAGATTCCCCCTCAAAAGTCAAAGGAAAAGCTCTGAGAATGATAACATTTGGTGTCTAGAAATTATATTGAGAGTCACTTATTCAAAGATTAGATTTCCCATTGGTCTCATTTTGGGATCTGGAATTTGCCTGAAAATGAAGCAATGGGGAGAAGAGATGTTTCCTGATGATTTGTGTATATTTGGCCCGCTATCCTGACATCAAAACCATCAGAGTATCAAACCTAAGAGTACACTACAGAATGAAAAAGAGAAAAGAGTGCCTCTCTTACCAGTAACAAAATACATATTCCAGGTAAGGCTTTTGAGTTTTCATCTAGTCTTACACTCTGTCCCAGGAAATGAAGCTCCCATACACTACTGTTAAAAAACATTCTTTCTCTGGCCTCTTTAACATTCGAAATTAGCAGACAAGTCTTTGTTACCACCAACAACTCATCCACATTGCCCTCCACACACATACATGCCAGTCTGAGAAACTCAATCTTCCTGCTTCTGAAACATAAAGGGCTGCCTCAGTCCCATGGTGCCGAGGAGTCTAGGTATCCCAAGAAAGGGCTGAGATCATAGGCCACCCAGCCCCTCCCCTGGGAAGGGTCTGCTGACAGCAGCAAGGGAAACCATCACCAAGGGTGGAGGCTTGTGGGCGAATTATTACTATTTTAAATGGTCTTCCAGATTGTAAAACTCCTTCCAGGTTTCTCGAACCAGAATGAACAGCATAGATGCTGCAGGAAATAGGAAAATTGCATGGAGAGGAGTTAATAGCATGAAATATGCATGATGGCCAAACTGAGCAGAAAACTGGCATGTGCTATGGAGATCGAGGCTCTCTGGACTCCTAGCAGTTCATTTTTACCAGTCTAACAAATATTACCTGGCTCCCTTGGGAAAATTAAAGCACCCACAACAATCACAGAAGATTGACGATTGGGATTCCTCCCATTTTCATCAAAGGGTGGGTTGGGACCCTTTGACAGGTTAATTTAAGTGTGTGTCTGTGTGTGTCTGTATGTGTGTGTGTGTCTGTGTGTAAAAGAGAGAAAGTACAATATTTCAACTGTGTCCCTGGAGGATGTGAAGTACAGAGAAGGAAAAACTATATTTTCCAGTACTGAGGGCAGGGTTTCTCAGTGTGCTCTCTGGGGCACCTGCAGCAAACTCACCTGGTTCATGTGTTTAAAATGCAGATTCCTAGGCTCATGCTCTCATAGATTCTGATTTAGGGATCTGAGGTGGGTCCTGGGAGTCTGCATTTTACATACACTCCCCTGATGATTCTAACATACCCTAGAGTTTGAGAATCACTAGCACAGGGTATGAGAAAAACAATTACAGGGTTGACCCTCATGGAATAAAACAGATTTTCTTCATCCCTATTTTCGGGTAGGCCAAAGTTATCACAGAGCACCTATTAAGGATATATAATAAAGGTGGGATTGTTTACAACATGGGGGTAGGACAACTGGTCATCCATGTGAAAAAATAAAAACTCCACTCCTAACTCATGGCATACACAAAAGTAATTCTAGGTAAAAGAAAAATCTAGATGTAAAATATCAGCAATCCTTTAGCTTTCCAAGGGAAAAAAAACTGCATATCTACATGGCATATCTAATTGAGTGATATGTAAATATTTTTGAATAAGCTATAAAAAGCACAAAGTATAAGGGAATGATTTATCAATTTGGCTACATGAAATTTTTAAAATTCTTTTTACATAAAAGACTCAAAATGTGAAAGATAAGCAATGACCTGGAGAAGTAAGTTAGTGGAACACTCAGATCTAATAGAAGATTACTATTCATACTTCATAAAGAACTCCTACAAATCCGAAGGAAATAAATAACCCAATATAGAGATGGACAAAAGATATGGACAGCCAATTCATTGAAAAGAAAGCCAAAATGCCCAATGAACAAATGAAAAGATGCTCAATGTCACTAATAATCCAGCAAATGCAAACATTTGAAAAATTAGATGATATTTTAATACCCATCAGATTGGAAAAAAAAATTTAGATCTGATGAAATTACATGTTTGTGAGAATGTTAAGAAATGACAGCCCTTGTCTATTGCTAAGGGCTCCATAAATTCATTTCATTGGTTTCAAGAGCAATTTCTTAATCTCTAGTTAATTCTAGGAGGTACATTACCCTCTGACCTATCATTTCTACTTCTAAATACGTAACAAAGGAAATTTCATAGAGACACACAGGAAAACGTGTATGAGAATGTTCACCTCAGCAAAGCTTAAAATTATATGTAACAAATGGGAAAATAAGGAGAATATTTTCCTTAAAGGCCAAATAGCCATCAATAGGGTAGTGAATAAACAAGCATATATATTCATATAGTGAATTACGAGCAGCAGTTAAAATGAGATAGGTCTGTCGAATTAACAGAGATAAACCTCCAGCACATCATATCAGAATAAAAGCATCTATCAAAAGGCTATGTAGAAAATAATATCATTTAAGTAAATTATTAAAGTAGAAATGGTAATATATATTGTTACGTGAACAATTAGATATAACGGAAGGTATAAAACATGCATGCGAAAGAAGCACTTCAACTTTCCCTTAATGGTTTCCTTCTGGAGAAGGAGGGGAAGGACTTGAGCTGTAATGTTTCCCATCTTAAAAAAATAATGATCTGAAGAGAATATGGCAAAATGTAAACATAGTGCTCATCCGAGTGGTGAGTAAACAGGTGTCTGCTGTAGGATCCGGGTGGGCTTCAGTATTTCATAATTACAAGAAAAAATGCAAACAAAACCAGTATCAAGCACAAGAGGTGACTAAGTTAGGTGAGACTGGCACAGTCCATTATAGGCCAGTAATATCTAGAAAGCTCGAGAAAAGGAATTGGAGGGCACTAGTCTTTTCAAAGAAACATGGTGGGAATGAAGAAATAAAAAGATTTTTCCAAGGGCAAACTCCTACAGGATTTGATTACAGGAAAATAAAAGAAGTAGTATTTACTCACAGACCGAAGAAAGGAAATGCTGACAACCACACACGTAAAATGCTATCTTGATACCAAATGGTTTTAGCAGTTAGAAATAGTGGTTACGCTATTTCTTATTAAACTTGTTATGAAAATAGTGCCAAAGAAACCAAAGAGATGAGTTAGTGTGAAATCCAGAAAACTAAGGTATCCTTTGTGATATTCTGAAATAATGCATTTGGTCAGAGGTTGGTCTCCAAACAAATCATATTCTGAGACTCAGAGGACTTAATTAGAGGCACAAAATTTCCCTTGAAGTCACAGCCGAAGGGCTGGGCGGTTCACAAGAGTGTATCCTTCCCTGGATATCAGAGAATGAACATGATCATGATGGAGGGAAATGATGTTTGGGGGAAAAGGATTCTGGGTCCGAATTTAGTACATAGTAGATGCTCAAGGCACTTTTGTTGAACTCACAGAACAGTCTCAATAAGCAGAGGACAACTGAGGCAACCAGGCAAATCAGCAACATGACACATTAATGCTTTCATTGAAATTCTAGCACCGTGAACCATATATATTTTCCACTTTCTCTTTCCTCTTTAATTTCAGTTTTTAACCTCTTTTTCTCCACCTTGTTGTTACCTTCCACTTCTGCTTTTGTTAACGTGGCCCAGGGGTTATTTCCTCAGGTTTCTAAGTCTGTCCGTTCCTAACAGAGTGATTTCTGCTTTGAAAAGCACTGTAGTAAGAAAAGCCTTTCATTTTGCAAAAGAACTTGTTGTGTAAACCCAAAAGCCAGTATTTCACGCAGGTATCTAGAAGCCAGGAGCGGCAGTGGAAGCTACGCCACCCCACCCCACCCCAGTCCCAGGGTATGAATTTTTATTAATCAAACCAAATATAATAGGATTCTTCTTGCCAGGGACTGTCTCAGGAATGAGCAATGTTACAACTCTGGCCAATGAGACGGGAGGAAAGTTTGCTGAGAAACTAATTTTGCCCCTAAAAAGGAAGAGACAGGATTGTTCTCTTACCCTGTTTCGCAAATCGCTCATGTGAAATGATATCCTTAGAGACTGCAGCCATCCTGAGACATGAGGACAAACCTAAGAGGAAAGCCATACATGGAGAATGGCAGAATGGAAAGATAGGAAGAACTTGAGTCCTCAATACTCTTGTTAACCAACCCTCAAACAGCCCTACCCTAGGATTTCCTGCTAAGTGAGCTAGTAAATGTCCTAAATAATTAAGCTAATTTTAATTAGGTTTTCTGTTTCTTGTAGCAGAAACTCCCCTAATAGTGACCTCCTACCCAAAACTATGTTCATCACATTCCATTAGGTGAGATCTCAGCCCAAAGCGTCTATGTGAAGACAGTCCACATTTTTTAAAATTGGGGTCACTGGACCCCAAGAGAAATTCATTACTTGAGGATTTGCAATCTCTCTTCTCCTGGGCAGCACTTTAGAGAATCCACAATTCTGGCAAGCATGCGTTCACTCTACAAATATCCAGGTACCACCTATAACCCAGGCACTATCTTAGAAGTTGGGAATTACAGTGGTGAACAAGAACGTCACAGTCACTGTACCCATGGAGCGTACACATTCAAGGGTGAGGGGCAACAACGATAAACAAGTAAACAAATAAGATGACTCCAGGTAGTGGTAAGTGCCATGCAGGAAAGGAACCAGAGGGCTGTGATCAAGTGACTGTCAAGACACACGGCCATTTCCGAAAAGGTAATGGCACAGGTCTGAGAAAGTGACATCTGAGGGCAAATCAGAGAAGGAACCAGCACAGGGGAATCTGGGGACAGTTTCCCAGGCAGAAGCAAACACCTTGTGCAAAGACCCTGGGGGTGGGGGCCGGGGCAGGGACGATGAGCTTGGGTGCTTTAGGAACAGAAAGAGCACGAGAGGGGCTGGAAAAGCATTAGAGAAGCAGAGCACTGGTCGATGAGGTCAGAGAATTCTGCAGCAACCAGGTCACGTAGGGCCCCGGAAGACGTGCAGGAGGTCTGGCTGTTACTCTAAGCACTAAGGAAAGCCACTTGGTGCACCGGCAAGGAGGGCATGACAACCCATGATCCAACGATGAGGAGGTTTCCTTGCCGTCTGCCCTCTGGTCCTATTGCTAAAAAAGGCCATTTTATCCTCTTTCTCAGCAGGGAAGAGCCCTAAACGAATCACAGTGCCCCGGGATGCAGCCTGAGCCTAGAGCCAAAGGAGGCGGGTGGCGATGGAGAGGCTCTCGCTCTGGTGCTACGCCACACAGTCCATCTGGGGGGCTGTCTCGTGTCCATGAGGGAGATATGGAATCCGACAGGTTAAACAGTCAACAAAACAAAACACCAAATCCACTTTATCGATTTCACTGTCCTGTTGGAGGCCTCACAACAAGCAGCAAAGCTTTCTTTAAAAAAAAAAAAAAAAAAAGGGTGGGGGGAAAGTAGGTCAGGGCTCTTCTGCTTGGTAGCACACTGAGCGCTGGGCCAACTCCAAAAGCAACCGCTCCACTTGGAGGTCCCTATTGAGCAATTTGAGTGATGTCAGTACTCAGGGCCTCCGAAAGCCGTACAGCCGTACGGTTTCTGAACCTGACCTCACCCGTGGTTTTCCTGGTAACTTTTTAAAACCATTACTTCCTGCCCTGTGCTTTATTTATCCCACATGTTTATTTTCTATACAGTCTATTCCAAAACAGAGCTCTGTGTGAGTTTCCAGGTCACCGCGTCCCATCAGGGCAAACTCAACAGATGTGGGATGAGCTGGAAGGTAAAAGAGGCCATCCCTGCTGATGCCGAGCACACGCTGCCACTGAGGAGCTGGGTTCTTGCTCTGGGGCTAGCCAGGGAGAGTCAGCATGTGGGGTCTGTGCAGTCAGTCCCCTTCTCAGAAGGACATCCTGTGGGCAGGGCACGCCCCCCCACCCCCACCCCCAGGAGCGTTCGCTGCTGACATACTCAACCTGAATGTGGAGGTCAAAGAGATGCCCACAGATTCCTGAGAAGCCTCCTTTCATTTCTTTTTTCTTCTGAGGGCACCAGCAATTTCCTTCCATTTAATTCGTTCTTTGGGTCTCCTGGCATGGTCGGCTGTTGTCACGGCAACAGGGACCAGCAATGCTGCTCTCCAAGGTTCATGCACCCTGTGGCCCACTGCCCATTGGTCTCAGCTCATCTCCAACAGCCCTGCCTGCCCCCCAGCAGCCTGGCACCACCGCAGGACCAGAGCCCACAGGACTTTCAGACAAGATTGAGGTCTCTTGCTCCTCCGCCAGATCCCAACAACAACAACAACAATAATAATAATAAAGGCTCTCTAGAAAACCAAACCCCAAACCTTTGAACTCAGTTTTGCTAAAACTAAAATTGATCTTTCATGCATCTGAAACCACAAGCAGAAGTTTGCTTTTGGCTGTGGGCTATTTTCTTCCACCTCTTCCACCTAGGAAACTCATTCTTTAGCACCTTATGAGGGTGGTTTGGTACTACAAGGCCTGAATTCATGATGGTGGTGGGGATAAGTACAGTATTAATACAAAGTACTGGAATGTAGGCACAGTCAAGGAAAAAGGCTTTCCTGGGTTCTTTAGCCTTTATTATTATTTATCATATAGTATTTATTACTACCATATTCCCGGTACCTAGAACCTAACGTAAATCCTGTTTCCCCAGATACAGAAAATGAGCATGGAGGAAGAAGTGATTGGCCCATGTTCGTGTAGTAGGTGGCAGAACCGGAAGTTGAACCCCGACAGTCTAGAATGAAGTCCTTGCTCTTCACATTACATTCATCCCTGAAATACACTTATCGAACATCTGTGTGTCGACGCTATAGAGTTATAGCGTGTGCTAGACGCTATAGAGTTATAAACAAAAGAGACAAAGCACCTCATGAAGCTTACGTGGGGACTCAGGCACAGAGAGAATGAGTAATTTGTTTAAGGTCACACAGCTGGGGGAGCTGGGATTTGAACTCAGCCTCCCGATTCCAGAGTCTGCCCTCTTCTCTCTCAAAAAGAATGGGAGACACTGGCTTAGCTGCGCTCTGGAAACCGTAACTAGAAGATGAAAATAGGGGAGTGTGGTGGACTGCAGCTGCCGTCCCCTTCACCTCTGAGCAAGGACCCTTGTCAGTAGAGTTCAGACTGCCTTGTGACTGTGGAGCTAACTGGTCTACCATGAGGCAGAGGGAGAGACCCTTTCTACCTCTGCCATTAGGATGGCCCAAACTCTGGGGAAAACACCATGAGGAGATGGCTTACATCAACTCTGCCCTTCCAGACTGTAGGCAGCCTGAGACATCTGACTTAACTCTTCCAGCACCAGGGTCAGGTCTGCTCCTGTTTGCAATGGAATAATCGGAATTCCACCTGGAGACCAAAATGACTTATTAAGTGAAACCAGACATCACTCCCCAGGTCCAAGTGTAAAAGTTCTTAGTGGTGCATCTGCACTTTCAATGAAGCAGAGACATTGTGTCCTGGGACTTCCGACACCTAAAGACAAACACATTCGAGAGGATGAAGGTGCCAGAAAGGGCCGGATACGTGTTTTTAAATTTCTTTCTTTATTGCATTAAAAAAAAAAGAAGAGAAAAGAGAAGAAGAAAAAGGTAGGCTACCCTGAATAAACGTGGTACAATTTTCTTCTTTGAATGGAGTTTAACTAGATCAACGGTGAAAGCAAAGGGAACCAAATGAGGGGGAATACAAGAAAGAAAGGAAAAGAAAAAAGGGAGGGTTGAAAAAGTAGAAAGAGAGAAACAGAAGAGGGAAGTCCCTCCAGAAGACATAAAGAAAAATACGAGGATGAAGCGGCAAGGAGACGACGACAGAGGATCAGGAGAAAATGCAAGAGAGACTAAAATCGAGATGGGTAACCAGAGGAAAAGCGAGGAAGAAAGACCGTTATTTTCTACGTCGGTTTTCCAAATGACCCTCCACCTGGGGCTCTGGACACCCCCTCCCCTTAGCCATTGCTCAGGGGACTCTCTATCAGTCTACTGAAGAGGCAGGAGGCTATCAGTTTACAAGAAGAGAGGAAGCAGAGGAAGAGGAAAGAAAGCAGACAAATTACTAAATGAGGAAGCCAATTATCCAGCGCACCATACTTCAAGCTGTCAGTGGGCTGCTATTCCTCAGGCACCTTGGAGCAAAGTGGGACTCAGAACTCTAGAGTTTGCTGCCATCTGGCCTCTCCAATAAGATCATCTATACAGACGTCCCCCTGGCCAGCACGCTGAGTGAAATCTTTCCAAGTCCGAGACCACGCTTAAGACACCACCGGATCACAGGATCACAAAAGCAGAAGAGGCTTCCAAATAAAACTGCCCAGGAGCCATTTCGGTTTCCTATTTGTACAAACAACAGGGCTTATTTGGAACCTTCTGCTGACTTCTCTAACAGCAACAAACATAAAAAGCCAAAAGCAATAGACACTTGCTTTAGTCCAGAAGCTGGAGATGGTGCCCGGTGAAAGCTCTTCTGTGACCGCCAAAGGCTGGTACACGGAAGGCGGTTCAGCACACAAGTAGCTGAATGGACGGGGACTTCTTTATTTTCACATAAAACCCTTACCAATATTGACGCAGAATGAAGAAAACGCCACCTCACCTAGCCACATGGGCTGACCAGGGCACCGCTGCCCAAGAGCGGGCCCCATCCCATTTGACATGGGGGGGTGAGGGCAGAGAAGGTCAGACAGGAGATCCAAATGTCTGGAAAAGGATCCTGTTCGTCTGTGGCAGGTTCTGCTTTGCAAGAAATACGAGTTACAGGGAAAAGCTGGGGCATGGGGCAAACAGCAGCGGTACGACTATAGAACATCTCCATCCTGAGTAAGCAGCCAAACAAACTCCAGCCATAGGGACATCTGCAAAGTTTCAATTTATGATATACTATATTTTCTTGTTCCCGGCATCCAGTCAGGTGACGTGTGGGTGGCTTCAATGTGAAGGAAAGCAAAGAACCCCAAGAAAGGGAAAATGTCAGGTGGACAGTGATGAGGTTACCTGTGGGATAAAAGACACGGGCCTTTCAGGGATGACTACGTCCTTACGTCCCTCTGAAAGCAGAAATGGTCCATCAGCCTCTCCCCTCACCAGCGTGCTGCCTAATTCCAGAAACAACTCTCTCCTTCTCCATAGAGAGTCATGACTGTAACTCTGGAAAACATTTATAGTGACTGATACACCCACTTTCATGCTCTGGAGGGAAAACTGATTAGTCACATTCACAGTTTCTATAACAACGATTCTCTCAGTGTGAGGCCCGTGGACTACTTGCGTCAAAATCACCAGGGGCCCCTGTCAAAAGTACTGACTGGTGAACTGAAGTTTCTTAGGAGTGGGGCTCAGGAATCCACATTTTTTTTAAAGGAGCTCTGCTGGGGATTCTTTCAAACTCTCAAGTTTGAAAACCGCTCTTCTATCAACAAGCTATCCATGCAACCCTTCCTTCTTTCTCTCCAGCCAGCTTGCGTTCTTTCTTCCCTCGCCTCCCTCCATCCACCTCATATAACCTTCATTCAAGGCCTGGTGTTGAGTGCTAACAGTGCGCCAGATGCAGAAGTCATGCTGCAAATGGGTGCAGCAAGGAAGCACAAATGGAAATGCGTGTCTCTAGCTCTACTCGAAAAGCCATCAAACCACGAGAAGATGAGTTTGGCTCCCCGCTGTGAAATGTAGGACCCTAAAATACAGCTGAAGAAATTTACACATACAGTAACAATCACAAGCGAAATATAGTTACTTCCATAGACAATTTCCTTTGGGAAGAAGGGTGGAAACATAAGCACATTTATCAAGTTTGCCAGTAAGTCTTTGCCCCATACACTGTCCTTACCTACTAGGTAGTCTTTTGATTGCGACATACAGAGCATAGCCACCTCCACTCGGTGTGAATAAGAAATATATCCACTGAGGTCTGTGCCAAGGGCATAACCATCTGAACAAGTAAGTGAAGGGGAGCAGGAGACACCTGCCACGGAGGCTAGGGAATTCTCACACACGGGAAGGAATTTGCACCAGGCCTGCCATTACTCACTCCAAGACAAAGATAAGAAGAGCTTGGCACCAAAAGCTGCTGGAAAGGGATTCTGGAGATGGTCATGGGATGGTTTTGTTCATCTTCTCTTCCCATTACAGCAATATGTTCCACGTCAGAGGAAATACAGTGGCTCCAAATTATGTTCTGGCCCAAATACTGATCCCAGTATGTTGCTTCGGGCAACACACACTAGATATTCGGCCGTGTCTGGTCACCCTTCACCAGTGCCACAGTCAGCCGAGAAGCAGTCCCCTTTCTGTGAAGGGGAACTCATTCTTGCCAGTTCCCAGGGGATCACCATTTTTGTACACCACCTGAGTCAGCCTCCGGGGGCCCTCCCCTCCACTCTCCTTTAACCTCACATGAGTCCCAGATCCCATCACACTATGTTTTCCCAGTTCACAGTCTCTTCTACAACAGCACCCTTGACCTTTCTCCATCCTCCTTCTCTCTGTCTTTTCAACCACCACGAGCTTTCAAAGGAAAATGAAACAAACTCCTTGACCAAGTTTTGCAAATATTTTAGTTCTACAAATAAATAGGGGGAAGAGATCCCCAAGAATTTCATGTCACCTATAGAATATGCTTGTGGGGAAGATTGGTTTCCTCCTGGACAAAGACAAGAAAAGGCGAGCACACAGTATACACGATGGGAGGCTCAGGAGATGGCAGCAATGAGGTTTCAGCTCTGCTAGTCCAACTTAAACGTGACAGCAATGCACCAGAAGGAAACCCTGTCTGATAACCCTTTAAAATAATTCCACCGCCTGGCAGGAAACAACTTATTTTCTGTGAGGTGGGAAGCTGAGTGGGCCATCAGTCGAGCCGCAGAGGAAATCCATCTTGGGAAAGAACTCACAGGTCTTAGAGTCAAATGATCATAGTTCTGCTCATTTGGATTTAGCATAAAGCTACCTATTACACTGGTTTTCAAAGTGTGTTCTAGAGTTATGCCCAACGTGTATTTGCTCCCACCTCCAGGTCCTGCCTGTGCATTGGGGTATCAGTTCAAGAAAAACAACATCTCTAAAAGCTTGGGAACCACTAGCATAGCACAATAGTTTCCATGGGTTCTCAGGTGCTCTGGCGAAGGCAGAAGATGAAAACAGAATAGAGAAAGAGAGGAAATCACTCAACCTCAAGACCGCTGTTGCCCACATCAGCGTGGCCGGAAATCTTGCAACAGATTATGTTGGCTCTGGCAACTGCCAAATATCTGGGCCCGGGTGGGGTGGGCAAGAGAAATACCTTTCTCAGGGAGACGTTTTCATCCTCTTTCTATTCTCTTAAGTTATGTAAAGTGATCTCAGAGAAAATTATCAGCAGCTGATACAAATAATAAGGAAACCCTCCAAAGACTATGACTCGAAAGTTTTAGCAACTCCGGCTAAATTAGAGACTTCACAGGTCTCGAGTTCCACGATCATTTTTAATTGCCTTAGCGAACCGTCTCTGCTACCCATGGTCAACAACAACCTTCAGTGAATCTGCCAGGACATGGGCTCTTGAATCCGTTCTACTGAAGCAGCCCCCAGAAGTTCCCTTAAAAGCAGTATGTGCAGTTTTTCAGCAAGAAGAAAGGGTGAGGGGTGAAGGCTGTGATATGTATTTCACCCAATTTATAAAAAGAACTCTGAGTTTTCAGAAAATATTGTCTCATGTAGGTCTTGGCCTTAAAGCTTTCTAGGAAACAACCTAAAAGCATCGGGAGTAGTTTCAGACTCATCCCCTGTGGGCCTGGAGGGAGAGCACAGCCAGACGAAACTAGGGACGAGGAAAAGTAGCAATTATTTGCTGCCCGTCCTGCCCCCAGCTGCCACCCTCCCCTCTCAGCTTCCTGCCTGGTGATTTCTCCCATACTCGATACTGTCGTCCCCATCATCCTTGTCCTTATTTCTGAGCCCTGACTCTCTGCCTGGCATTTAGTTTTACAGACACTGCACCTCATTAAGTCTCACAGTTACTTACAATGCAGATACCATCATTACCAGCACCTACAGGTGATAAACTTAGGGCTCCAAAATTTTAAATGACAACCCCGGTCACAGCCAGTAAGTGGTAGAGCAAGACTCTGAGTCACCTCTTTGACTCGAGAGCCTGTGCACTTAGGCAGCATAAGGAGAAAAAGAGGTGTGAGCTCCACTTACCAAGTGAAGGTGGCACTGAGGTACAACCGGGGAAAACACATAAAAAGGTTTCAAAACCTGACATTCCCAGTAAGCTAAGCAAAAGAAGATTCAGTAGTACAGAGCTACTTAGTATAATTTGAGGGGATTTCAGTACACAAAGCAAGAGATTTATGAGTAATTTAGATTCAGTGAATTAAAAAACAAAGGAAAAAAGAAACCTTTGATTTCTTTAGTGACATAATGCTGGCAAGCCTTCTCTTTGAAGATTCCTGACTCTGGACAGGAATATGCAAGGCAAATAAAAATATGAGAGGCATATTAAGGAGTCCTCTGGAACTCAAAGTTTTGTTTCACTAAACTGAGTTGCCTGAAAGAGGTCTGTAGAGATGACTACAGAAGATGGGAAAACTGATAATAATATGTCCTCTGGTATCAACGCTGAAGACTTAAGAAGCTGTAAACGGTATCTTTAGAACTAATCACAGCGGAGTTTTCATTAAGAGCATTAAAACAACAACAACAACAACAACAACAACAACAACAACAACAAAAAACCAGCAATCCCAGTGTTTCGAAAGATGCAGTGAAAGGAAAATATTCCCATTGCTAATAACCTCTTTACCCTGGCTCTTCAGCAGCAAGCCCATTGGTTCAGGAGTATGTGGTCTGACCACACACAGAAATGGTAAGAAATGGCAAGACGCACATTTATTACCTGCAGAGATAATATGTTACAGAATGCTTTCAAGATCATAAGGATGTTACTGATGAGATAGTAAATCGGTCCATGAATGACGTGCAGACCTTATGCTGCTCAGGACAGGGCACCAAAGAGGGGACAGCAATTTGGTGGACCGTGCAGAAAATCAAGAAGCCTTGGGCTGACAAGAGATCTCCAAAGCGACCTGACTCCTTCTGTATTTAAAATAGAACCACGGTTCTTTGTCACTTAATAGAGTGGGCAGGTTAGATTCCACTGATGGAGGCTCCAGCCTCAGCTCAGACGGAAGGGAAAACCAGTGCCTTATCAAACAACAGAGACAAATTCCATCCCCTGCCTAAAGCCAGGAAAACTGCCACAACATACCCAGTGATCACAAACAAGTAGATTTGGGTTTGCAGGGTAATGCATACATACTCACACCTCGCATCCAGTATTTTCCCCACTACCATCTTTGACACAAGCGTTTTAACGGTAAGCATTTTCGCCGCAAACATTTTCGCCACATAACTAATTGGCTATAAGGCAATTTTGCCATCAAACATAAAATCATGAAAATAATAAAACAGTGACATTTATTAGAAAGGACATGATGAAACATGAAAAATGAATGTCAAAATTAAAAACTTTATTGCACAACACAAAATATTTGAATACATTCAAAACCTATAGTGCAGATTCATAATTCTAAACAAATAACCAATTTCATTTTGTTGGTTGTCCCCAAGCACTTGCCTTCAAAGTTTTTTGCTCATGGTATTATACATTCTTTTTGTTTGTTAGTCCATCTCCTCATTCTGCATCACACTTTTTTCTCTAATATTTCTTTCTTCATCAAGAGGGGTGTCAGTTTCCAAATACTAGAACATTTACTGGTACCTGAACTTTCTATTGCACTGTGCAAGCCTTCTACACTGGTGTTTGTTGTTGGTAAATGATCACATTGGAAGGCTGACAGACGTTCTAAAGTCCTCTAGAAAATGTGGGTTCAAAACTCTGTGACAGTGTAGAGACCATTATGATGGCTAAGATTTACAAAGTATAAACATGGGAATACCCTATCAATGGAAAAATGAGACCAAACTGTCAACCAGTTGATTAAGCCAGCCGACTGTCAAACCAAACTGTCAACCAAGTTATTTTTTATCTTTTAAGGTAGAACTGCCTTAAGACTAATTGGTTATGCAGTGAAAATGCTTCCGGCAAAGATGCTTCCTAGAAATTCCCTAGAACTGTCACACACACACACACACACACACACACACACACACACACGCACACTCCGAGATTTGGGGGAACAGATAAAGGAGACCTTAAGTGAAATTTTCTGGCTTTGTTTATAAGAACAATGTATTTCTGGGAAAAAAGTGGGGGAGGGGGTGCTGGACAGCTCATTCATTTGAGCATCCCATTCTTGACTTGGGCTCAGGTCACAATCTCAGGGTTGTGAGACTGAGCCCCACATTGGGCTCTGTGCTGGGAGTGGAACGTGCTTAGGATTCACCCTCTCCCTCTCCCCCCTCCTCTCTTCCTCTCAAAAAAAATAAAAAAAAGAAAGAAAGAAAAAAAGAACACGTATTTCTGCATCACTTACATAATTAGAAGTAATTTTAAGATATTTAAATATATCAGGCATGTCCTTCCTAGCGATGGGACACCTCCCTTTCACATAAGAGAAACAAAATAAACTCTCCCCTGCCCCAAGAGACTGGGACGTAATTTCTCAATTCATTCACCCCTTCCACAAATATTTCCTGAGAGCCTACTCTGTGCAAAACTGTGCCCTATGTACTGGTCTCTTCCCATAGCACAGAGCCTCCAATTTAGAGTTTCTTCATTCCCTGATACTCCCCATAACTCATCTTCTAATCCCTAAACATTATTCCACCCAGGTCCCCAAGACCCATGAGCTCTGGTTTCCAAACTCTCACCCAAGCCTCAGCCTTCACCAGGAGCCATGCTTTCGGGAGCTCTGCTCCTCCTCAGCAAATAATAATGTAACCATTAGCCCCCATACCAGTTCACTACACCTATTCCAACTCTGAGCTGACAGGGAGCACTCCCATGTCTACAAAGGTTAGGCATGGGGAGGGGTGTTTTCCACCAACCGCCACCCCCCCAACTATGACCCACGGTAGAAACACTCATGGCGAAACACAGACCCGCACCTGAAAACTGCCCTCACCCCTTGCTAGACACAGAAACAGCAGACAGTTATTGGGAAGTTTCGTATCTGCTAACCTCCCATCCAGACATCTCTAGGTTCTGCTTTGTCTGCAGCTGGAGAGAAAGGAGACATTTGACACTAACAAGATTTGGTTCTCATCTCAGCTTTATATCATTTCTGCCAATGAACACTTTCCAGGCCACAGGCTCCACTTCATTCTCCCTGGATTTTTTTTTTTTAAAGGTCTATGGACCTTGCACTTGAAGGTCAGTTTCTATTAACTTTCCTTTCTCTAGTCTGCCTCCCAAACCAAAAAAAATGCTATAAAGTAAAAGCCAAATCCCAAATGGCTTGGTGGTGGTTTGGCAAGTGGCAGGTTTCTCCCAGAGAGAGACAGAATTTGTAGGTAAAGAGTTAAACATTAACACACTTCCCTGGAAGGTCTCCTCTATCCTGTTAATGGAACCCAAGTGCAAACCTTGGCAGGAACTGCACATTAGCTCATGACAGGTGTAGGCTTCATGCTGGTTGCTGCTGCATTTCTAGCAAAAAATCAGGGACATGGGGACCACTCCATGACACAGTAGGCTGGAACAGATTGCTTTGCAGACATCTCTTCTGGCTGGAATAATTCCCTATAACAACTTCCTTGACACGCTGCTAGGATGGCCTATTTCCAAGGTAATGGCTGATGCATGAGGATATAATAGACATCATCTGTGGTCTTCCAGAGAGGAAGCTGCCAGAACCACCCTGCTGCATTTTTCTCATAGAGGCATTCACCCATTCAGCAATGTTTACTAAACTGGGTCCCCTTGGTACACGCTCCCCAGCAGCCTCTAGTTCTTTCCATGTCGTAACGTTGTTCGCTTTTTCATCTAAGTCTCGGGCCACAAACTCAACCATCTACGGGAACGAGCCAGATAAAATAAATGTCCAAAGCAGGTTAGGGCAACCAGAGTGTCGCTGCCTAAAGGAAGAGGCAGTTGTTTTCACTTGAAGATGCTCTTCTGGAAGAACTCTTTGCAGATCTCTTTTGATTAAAAGCAGGCTCATCAGCAATGTTCTGACAGTATCAAGATGGTCTGTATCCTGGGCTGAACAGTGCCCCCCCCCCACCCCCCAGATTCATGTCTACCTGGAACCTCAGAAGGTGACTTTATTAGGAAATATGATCCTGGCAGACTTAATTAATTAAACAAAGATGAGATCACACTGGATGAGGGTGGGCCCTAAATCTAACAACTGGTATCTATATAAAATGAGAGACACCAAGACACACAGAGAGGAGGATGCTACGTGCAGGTAGGGCCAGACGCTGGAGTGATCTATCTACACATCGAGGAATGCCAAGGAATGCCAACGACCACCAAAAGCTAAGAGAGAAGCAAAGAATCACCTGGCTGAAAGTGAGACTCTACTCTATTTGTATGTATGTATGTATGTATGTATTTATTTTTAAAGTTGTAAAGATTTTATTTATTTGAAAGAGAGAGAAAGAGAACAAGCAAAGGGGAAGAGCAGCAGGCAGAGGGAGAAGCAGGCTCCCCACTGAACAGGGGGCCCGATGTGGGGCTCGATCCTAGGACCCTGAGATCATGACCTGAGCCAAAGGCAGATGCTTAACCAACTGAGCCACCTAGACACCCCTGTATTTATTTAACTGAAAATTCGTTTGGCTTATAAAAGAGAAAAACAGTTCAGTGAAAAAGAACAAAAACAAATATGCTCGTAGGACTCTGTGCTACGTTCTGTCTCATCTGAACGATCACAATGACCCCGAATCTATTCTGGCTCCTTTCAACCCATTCTGTATACTGTAGCCAGAGGGATCGTTTGAAAACTCCAATCAGATGATGTCACCCATCTCCCTCAAATCCCTTAATGATGTCCCATTGCTCTTCCAATAAAGACTAAAATCTTTAGCATGGCCCACGAGGCCCTGCCCACTCTGGCCCCTCTGCCTCTGCCTTCAAGTCTCACCGGCTTCCAGTAGCTCATGCTCCTTGCATTCTCTTTGAGCTCAACACCTGTGCGCCTGCTGGTGTCTCTACCTCAAGTATCTTTATGTCCCTCACCCCCACAACGTGCGTGTACACACACACACACACTCAGACATACATACGCCCCTTGTACCTGGCTAATGTAAGGATGCCTACTCATCCTTCAGATCCCAGGTCAGTCATCATTTCCTCAGGAAAACTTTCCCGGACCTCTCCCTCTTCAAAAATATTCTCTCTCTTTCAGATACTCTCATAGTACCTACCATGTCCCGTAGAAATTTCGCATCTCCCACCTAAGTGTGTATGATCATCTGACTCATTCTGTCACCTCCACTGGACTGGAAGGGTGATCCCTCCCACCTAACATGGTGCCCGCTGTACAACATGGTCTCACAGGAGGCATCTAGTATTGTCCTCCGAGGAGTTTACATGCTTTTCTCCTACTCCAGGTTAAACCATCTCTACAGCCTCTTTCCTCCAAGAGTCCTTGGTTCGCGCTCTCACTAGAGTCACACTGCAGACTGTGCACTCTTCTGTGATCTTCACGTCCGTTCACATCATCTGGCCATTGGCTGGCCACACTGCGAGCAGGAATTACACTATGTTCATCGTCGTGTTACTCAACGTACAATGGGGCCCTTGTCACACTTAGATTCTTAAAAACAGATTTTGAAGCTCTGCCTGATAGTAATTGTGAGGAGGCCTTCCAGAGCCATATGGACAGAGAGGACGGCAGGGCTGTTAAGAGGGTGGACTCATGGGGCGCCTGGGTGGCTCAGTGGGTTAAAGCCTCTGCCTTCCGCTCAGGTCATGATCCCAGGGTTCTGGGATCGAGCCCCGCATCAGGCTCTCTGCTCAGCAGGGAGCCTGCTTCCCCTCTCTCTCTGCCTGCCTCTCTGCCTACTTGTGATCTCTGTCAAATAAATAAAATCTTAAAAAAAAAAAGAGGGTAGACTCAAGACTCCAGGTTCCAATCCATTTTGTGCTACTTCTATGAGATTTTGGACCAGTTAGTTCAATTCACTGTGCCTTAATTCCTTCCCTGGAAAACGAGGCTACGAACAGTACCCGTAACAGAGTGGCATTATAAAGATGGAAAAGGCACACAAGCTTCTAGAGCTGAGTGGGCATGGGCACACTCAGTTACATCAGCTATGATGTAACACATGTAACAAAAGCACTAGCTTTTGTTGCTGGAGTGCCTGAATGCCCTTCTTTACATTACAAAGTATAACAATTAGGGACACCTGTCTGGCTCAGTCAGTAGAGCTTGCGATTCTTGATCTTGGGCTGGTGAGTTGGAGCCCCATATTGGGCAGAGAAATTACTTTTTTAAAAAGTATAATAATGATAGCAGCTAATTCCTTCTAAGTTGGAAATCCTTGAAGGTTCCAGAAAAGCTTCATTGGAAAAGCAACTATTCCAGAGGAAAAAAATTTAAGACATACTGATCTAGGCCCCAAAAGCAGCAAAAGAGAGAGAGGATAAAAGGCACAAGTCAGGGAGGGTAGCTTCGAACAGGAGGGCTACTTCTCTGCAACGCCAACTCTACTTTTTAGGAACACTTCATTTGAAAGGGCAGATTTCCTACTGCATATAAATGCCTTGCTCAGATGGGTCTAAACTCCAAAGTTCTACCAGCTGTTTTCAGCTGAGTACTATCCCCTACACCAAGAACATTTTTGAAACGTCTGGAGAAATTTTTAACATTACGACTTGGGCAGAGAGGGGTGAAGCCAGAGGAGGGGAGGGGTGGGGAAAGAGCGGCTTGCTCCTGGCATCTCGTGAGTGGAGGCCAGGGGCGCTGCAACACACCCCACAATGCACACGGCAGCACCCACACCAACACAGAATTGATCCACCCAAAATGTTGACACTACTGAGGTGGAGAGACCTTGTTCTACATCATTACATCTCAACATCGTAGGGGTATTCACAAACATCACGTTATAGGCTTGGGTGATTTTGTTTCTGTGACATTTCAACTAGCCCCTTTTGCCAAAGAAGAGCCTTTGACAATGATCAGTGTGTTTTAGGACTTTGTAGACCATAGAGGAGTCCCCCTGGATCCCAACTAAATCTCTCATCTCTTCCATCCATCTGGGCCCCGAAATTCCCTCTTGTGGCCACTGCCCTTCGGAAGGGACCACAGAGCCTCAAGGAGCTCCAAGCTATTCCGGTGCCTGCAGGAAATTTGTGGTTAATCACTTCAACCTGCTTTACTTTAAGAGCGATTTTCTGAGACCTGTTTATTGTTCCGCTGCCTGGCTTCTCCGGAGTTATCTATGTGACCGAAGTCTTAACATTTATTTGTAGAGTAGAAGGTATATTTTTACTCTCACATCCCTTCCAAGTCCCTGAATTAAATTAGCACGAACTTTCCAAAATAAATTCACCTTTGAGCTGAAACTAAGCATGGAAAGTTTCAGTCCGAAAGGATACCTTATTGGAAAGTTAGAGGCAAAGGAAAATGAGGATAATAATGAATATTGGAGTGTAACCTCAGCACTCATAGTTACCAAGGATGGAGTATTTGTTATTTAAAAGATCCTCTAACAGATTTGATGTATGCAATCCAAGATTGACATTCAATTCCCCTTTCTTCAGACTCAAAGAAAAAAACAACTGGAAATAAACAGAATGGAAAAATCAGCACATGTGGATCTAATTCTGCACCATGTCACTGGTTAAAACCCAAGGAAAGACTGTTTTATCAGAATGCGAAAAGGGGAACAATCGATAAGAGGAAGGAAGATCTCCGATTCCTTCACTCCACAAAAACGTAATCTGTTGGACCGTGACTACGACCGGGTAGCAGTTGTCCGACGGCGCCAAGTTAACGTTAATTCTACATTCTACGTGAGCGGCCACTTATAGCTGTTCCTACAGAAAAAGGTTCTCGTAGCTCCGGGTGATTTGTACCACAGACACATGTGAGGGCATTCAGCACTGGTTTTCTTTCTCTTGATTCTCAACACAAGAAAGTATTTCCCAATCACGTCCAACCCTTGAAAGATTCAAAATCTGTACGATTCTGAGGTATGCACCTTTTCAGTAATCTATTCATAGCCCTAAGTGCAATCTTGCTCACATAAGGCCCAAATAAAATACTACTAGTCAATGCAGCATTAAAACTCGTGCATTTTTAAAACTGCTATCCTCTAGATGGAACTGCTATTTTCCAACAGTTTTTGGCAGCATCAGAATTTTATTCCACCTTTCTGCCCCTCCCGCCCCAAACACACATACAGCCTTGGGAAGAATAGGAATACATAAAACAGGTAAAAGAGGAATTGCTTTAGAAAAGCAGGTGTCCCAGAAGCTCAGACCCACGTCCCCATCCCAATGCTCTTCTTTGTTCCTCCTGCCTGGAAAAAAATGCATGAAAAAAAATGGTTTCAAAATTATTTTTTTCATTTTCCAACGGGTTGAGTTGGCATCACTTAGAGGGAGCCCTTATTCAGGCCCCAGGAGCACTGAATCAAGTTCTCTTAATTTTAACAGCTCACATAAATAGTAGTTACCGGGGAGTGTAATTTGGGCAAAGCCATTTTTGTTTTTCCTTTCCTTGATCCTGTGTTACTTGCATTTTTATGATTTGCCCCCAAAAAGCAGTTTTTAATTTTAAAAGAGTATATCTTGAAAAAAATTAACATTTTACCAAGTTGCCTTTTCGTCTTTTTGGTTAATACTTCTTCTAGATTGCAGCCTGGCAAAAGAAAGAGTCAGAAGGACAAATGCATCTTTCCTTTCTCTGCACCTACAACGTGATCCAACTGTAATACACGTGTAACTATGGAGTTAGTCAAATTAACACACACTCTATAGTTTTAAAGGGGTCCTACGCATTACCTTCAACATATTTTCATGCATTAAGTCTCCATGAATGTAAAATGCTTGCACTGCGACGTCTGTCACCCACCCTGTCGGGGCTGATTCTCTTTCTTTGGATGGCTAGACAGAGATCCCCGCCCCCCATCGTGGCTCTGTGGACTTTCCTTCCACCACCTCTCATCAAAGAAACCACATTCCTAGGTGAAAGAAGACAGTTCTTCCTCCATCCAAGGCATGTCCCGCCTCCAAGGGCATGTTCTTGGCATAGGCTAATAAATTCTTACCACTCATAACCCAAAGGATATGTGTATATTGTATAATTGTATGTTTTTAAATAAAAACATGTATTAAAATTCGCAGGACCTTAAACGTATACTCGGAATGGGAAGACATCCTTAAAATGTTTTTTCATCAGAAAATGATCCCCCAGCATGCACGTTACCACCAAAACGATAATCACCACCTCAAATCTGTAATCCTACCAAAAGAAGCCCGTGCAACAGGAGCCGTTAGATGACAGGGGTTTGCGGAAGCTCACGTTCCCTAAAATATCCTTAGCATTCCTCTCTGAAAAGCATGGGGGAAATCAAAGCAGCTGAAATTGTGGCTTCTTCCTGGCCAGTTCTGAAAAACAATATACCAGAGTCTAGGCATCTTATCTTATGGTCCACATTTCTAGTGAAGTCGGATACAGAAAGTGCATTTGGACTGGCACATGGTTTGAACTATTTTACTTTAGAGAAAGAAAAATTGAGCAATCCTGGAAGAACTCCATAGTCATCTTTCTTTAAAAAAATTTTTTTTTTTTTTTTTAAAGTTCCTCTTGAAAACTAGTTACTCCTTTGAACAGGAAGGAAGGGTTTGGAACAGCTGTCCCTGAGTGAGTTGGGAGAATGTTAATCACTGTCCTTCTCTCCTTTACTTAAAGATTAGCTCACATCCCAGGCCCCTGCAAAAGGAAACCGCATATGCTTAACTTTTGAGACTAGCAGGAGGAATATTTCTGTAACAGTAGTAGTATGTCAGCCGGATCTTAAAAACGCTCAAGTCCGGAAACGTACCCCAAAGGCAACAAAAGCCCAAAGGGTCGGCAGTGGGCTGACTGGACATTTGAGAAAGTCATTTGTATCTTGACTAAAGCTCCCCAGGAAAAAGTCAAACGCAACAAAATTGGCTTTAAAAAAAAATGAAATTGACACATACACGGGCATCTGCAACTTTACCCAGAGCCTTCCTCGGCAGAGTAAACTCGCACAGACCATGTTAGGTTAAAAATATTATATTAAATGCAATTTCCTCTGCATATTGTTAGGTGAGGAGAATAAGATGTAGGGAAGCAGCTAATATATAATCACACTGTAATCACAAATAGTAATTCTCCAAAACCCAAACAAAAATATTTTGCTCCATATCATTACTTGAGCACAGACCTAGGTGTGGAAGGATATACAAGTAGCTAATATTTATAACAGGGAGGAAGGTAAGAGAAGAGAGGGAAAAAGAGTTAAAAAAAAAGAGAGAGAGAGAGAGAGAGAGAGATACACACAGACTCTCACTGGATAGAAAAACATGCATCGCCTAATACTTGATATGTGTGTACTGGGTAATTCTACATTCTTAAAGAAAAGAGAAACATAATTCTGTAATAGGGGGGCAGACTGTTGTTGGATAGAAACATATACATGGCAATAACTAGACGGTGACACGAACATTTGTTTTCAGGATGAAACCATGCACGGTTTCCTTAAAGTCACTGTAATAAGACATTTTATCAATATGGAGTATGATAGATTCTCCACCTGCAGGTAATATGCTTTCTAACACAACAGTTAGATATGAGGGCGAACATCAGTTACATTTGAAAAATGGGTCTAGACAGTGTGCAGACAGGCAGGGGTCTATGGGATCCAAATGAATCAGATATGGCCTAAAAAACGGACGTTTTGCCACCATGGGACAAGAAGTGAAAGTAGTCCCCTCCACTGGTTTCCTCGGGCGCCCGGAGGTCTGGAGGTCTGTGACCTCACGGAGCGCTAGAGACCACCACCCCAGAGTCACAGAACACCGAAGTGAAAAGCTAAATCCCAAGTACGTATAGCAAAACATGTCCCTAAGTCTGCCAATATGGCAGCAAGATGCTCGCTTTAGATGGTGGATAGGAAACTGATCAGAAAAAAAATTAAGGAAACAAAATATTAAAAATGTAGATGTGATGGAAATCACAAACAGCCTAAAGCTCCTCTCCCTTCGGGAACAGCTGTGTCTGCTAATCCCTCGAGGAGTCCTCCCTGCGATCGCCCTTCCTTCCTTCCTCTGTCTCTCTCTAATAGCTCCCTTGTTCCTGCTGGACAAAACTAGCCCTTTGTGGCTGCTCTCAGAACAACATTAAAAACAGGAATAGGGAAATTGTAAACAGGAGGCTTCTGGTCTACAGGCGAAGACACACACAGGCCTCTGAGGCCTACTTCATGCTAAGCAAAGAAACAGATCTTTGTTGCTAAAGGGATTAGGGCTGCGGGGTTTCGGAGGCACTGCTGAGGCATTCAACTGGCCTCAAGTAGGGGCTTTGTAAAGAGATACCTCCATTAGAGGTCTGTGAGCGGAAATCATTCATACTCTTTATACAATCTGGGTAATGTGATAGTGTTGGACTGTTCAACGCCTCTGGTGAGGCAGGGTCCTATCTCCTTGAATGGTAAATTCTTCAGCAGCTAAATAGATGGTGGTATAATTACCTTCACTGACTTTTTTTTTTTTGAGGTGGTGGTGGTTGGGGGGGGGTTGGTCTTCCACCTTTAACCCTTAGTGGGAGTGACATTAAGGGATCACCCAGAAGCTGAGAAGCAAAGTCTTCCCAAGTCAGCTCAGAGGCAGTCACTGAACTTCTGGTGCTGGCATCTTACATGATTGAAAATGACCCTCTCTGTGCATCCTCTGTGCACCGTCAATGCTCACTTTGTCCCCAGGTTCATCATGATGATGGAAATCTCCGTAACTGCCTCATTCCGTGCCCTTGGCCTCCCCCAACAGACCTAGCTCCTCTCTATCCTATGGCCGCTTTCCCCAGTCAGTCCTTCCTTGCCTTTCCCTCCCCAGGTTGCATCGGTGTTCCCTCCTCTGAAGGAACTTTCTCCATAAACTTGGAGACTCTGTGTGTGTCTGCTACCCCAGCAGATGATGAGCTCCTTCAGAGCAGTTGCTAATTTATCTTTGTATCTATAATGCCTGGTCCATCATATGTGCCCAGAGCCGTGTCCAGCAGAGTGATGGGAGTTCGACTGTGTTGTCTTCAGATCAGTCCCTACGGTAGCTGGGGAGATTATGGTGGCTTGCTTTAATGGCTTTTGAGGAATTCTTAAAAATTTATCAGTGAACCCTTGCAGAGAATCTGGGATCTTGAAAAAGCAAGCAAAAAAAAAAAACCACTGTGGCCAGTGAGGAAAGAAAAGGAGTCCTCCTTTTCTTAGGTAAGAAGTCACATCCCCAAAAAGAGCCAGCCGACTTCTGAGGGACCTGGCTCATCCTGACTCAGCCTCCACATTCTCCTCGGTTAAGGAAGTGTCATCAGTAGAATGGAAATGCTCTTTGGGTTCATATTTAGAGTTCCTGGAAATAAATATTAATTATGGTATCAGCTGTTATCTACTCAGGAAACTTCTCAGAGATAATTCCAAAAATTAGAACTATGGGAAGAGATGGTCCATCAGAGCTAAGTGACACTTTCCCCTGGTACAATCAGACCCATCCTAGATGGCAGACAAACTCATTCAGGTAGCTGTGGATTTTGCAGAAACCTCACTTAGAAGGGATCCTGGTTTCAGTATAAGACAAGCTTGCAAATGCCGTGGGGACTTTGCAACAACTGATGGAAGGCTGCTGTTTTTCTACACTGATGCTCTCAGTTCTCTGAGACGTGCTTCTCTGTGAGCATGGCCTTGGATGCCATTAATTGTTGGCTCTTCCCTCATTCACCATTTTCTATCCAGATTACCTCTCTTCTCACCATTTGGCAGATGGGACTCTGTTCTTACATTATTAACGTCACTGTTTACAAAAAGCAGTCACACATGGAAGGAAGAAAACAGAGCAACGAGATCGTGGGCTTTGTCTCTAATTCTGTCACTGACTCCATCACCCATTCAACCAACAAAGGCTGAGCACCTCCTATGCCCCACACGTGGCTGGGCACTGAGAAGTGAAGCATGACAAGGGACTAGGTGTGAGGAGGGGGAGACACACAGAAACAGAATGACTAATCCCATGATGGCGACCTGCATAAGACCTTCTCCAAGCACTGGGAAGCTGAAGGAGTTCAGGAAGTCCTCCTGAAAGAGACGAGCACTTAGCCCAGAAGATCCCAGATGGATAAAAAAGCCACAGTCATTTGCGACAACTATAGATATGTGAATATAAACTACAAACCAAGTAAGATTACTGTGTTGATACTAAATTCTTGGATGTAATAATAGCATTGTGGTTATGTAAGAGAGTGTCCTATAGTTAGGAGATACACACTGAACTACTCATAGGTGAGGAGTCATGCTACCTAAAGTTATCTTCAAATGGTTCAGAAAAAGATGTGTCGATCTCTGAGTGTGTGTGTGTGCGCGCACGCATGCATGTATATACATTTATAAATATATAAAGGGATGCAGGGAAGAGAACAAATATGCAAAAGGTTACTCAATCTGGGTATATATGAACATTTTTTGTACTATCTTTTAGTTACCTGCATTTTTTCAAATTTTCAAAATAGAATACTGGATGGACAATTGTTAAAAATATATACATACAGGGCCACCTGGGTGGCTCAGTGGGTTGAGCGTCTGACTCTTGATTTTGGCTCAGGTCCTGATATCAAGTTTGTGAGATCGAGCCCCACAGAGGGCTCCATGCTGGGTGTGGAGCCTGCTTAAGATTCTCTCTCTCCCTCTTCCCTTCCCCCAAACCCGACAAAAAATACACACACACACAAATTGATCCTCGAACAATGTAAGGATCTGAGACATAGATCTCCATGCATTAAAAAATCCACATATAACTTTTGACTGCCCGAACACTTAATAACCTATTGTTGACCAGAGCCTTACTAAAAACAAAGTCAATTAAAACCTATTTTTCATACCAATATGTATCATATACTGTATTGCTACAATAAAGTAAACTGTAAATGTTATTAAGAAAAGAAAATGTTGTGGGGTCAGTTGGTTAAGTGTCTGACTCTTGATCTCAGCTCAGGTGTTGAACTGCAATGGGCTCCATGCTGGGTGTAAAGCCTACATTAAAATAAAAGAAAATATAATAAATATATAAAATATAATAAAACAGGGACGCCTGGGTGGCTTAGTTGGTTAGGTGTCCAACTCTTGGTTTCGCCTTGGGTCATGATTTCAGGGTCCTGGATCAAGCCCCGCATTGGGCTCCATGCTCAGTGGGGAATCTGCTTGAGGATTTCTCTCCCTTTCCCCTCCTCATTCTCTCTCTCTCTCAAATACATAAAATCTTTTAAAAAAATAAAAAGAAAAAAGAAAATGTTATTACAAAAATCCTACGGAAGAGAAAATACATTTACAATACTGTTCTGTATCTAGAGGAAAAAAATCCACATTTGTAAGTGGACCTGCGAAGCTCAAACTTGTGTTGTTGGAAGAGCCAACTGCATTTATAAAGCTCTTACAAGAGCTAAGACTGGACTGTTAAAAGAAAAGTGAGCATGAGTTAGATCAAGACAGAAGGGAGGTACCCCAGAGAGAGCTGATGGCTGGAGCATGGGATTTGGGGGTGGTAGCTGGTATGCAGAGAACCACTCCTGGCCCAAAGGTGACACTTGTGTATATTTATCAAATGAATGAAAGAGTTAAACAGCATCGTTTATGCAGGGAACTGCAAGCAGATCAGACCCAAGTGAGCATAAGGTTTATGTTAAGGAGCAAGAGCCAATGTGGCTATACGGGCAGGGAAGGGGGTCTGTCATGGAGGCCTTTGTATATTCTGCCAAGGTCCTGGGACTTTATCCTGTGGGCGACAGGAGCCACGAGCAGGAGGCAATGTGGTCAGATTAGCATCAAGAGGGACCACCCTGGCAGTCAGGTGTCATGTGGAGTGATGGAGCACAGACCTCAAGGCAGGAGACAAGGGTACCAGTCAGGATGCCTTTGGCTCCCTTAAGCACAAAGTTCTGAGTCTAACTGGCTGAATTTATCAAGAGACTTATTATCCAACATAGCTGCAAGCTCTGAAATGACAGGCAGCAGATGTGGTTGATTCAGTGGCTCAAAAATGTAACCACAGACCCAGGTTCCATCCTCTCTGCCCTCTGCCTGCAGACTGCCTTTCCTCGTCTTTACAGGATGGCTGTAGCTGTTCCCAGAATGATGTGCGGACACAGTGAACACCACAGACAGAAGGGAGCCACTCCTTCTTTGGTCTCTTTCTTAGCAAGGAAAACTCTTCCAGAAGCTTCCCAGCAAACACTGCCTCACATCCCACTAGCCCAGATTGGATCACAAGCCCATTTCAAAACCAATCACTGTCAAGGGAACAAGATTACATGTTTGGCTCAGAATAAGAATTTATACACAGAGGGAATGAACTCCGATGAATCATCACTTAAAACACTTGGGAGCCTACTGGTCCAGGCAAAAGATGCTGGAAGCCTAAACTAAGATAATGGTGGCAAAGAATGGAGAGATGAGAACTAATTTATTATTTATTTAGGAAGTTATGTTGGTACAATCTGGTGGTGGATTGAAGGTGGAGGAGAAGGAAAAGGGGGAAAGGACACCCTCTTCCATAATTCCAGCTTGGATGATTGGGGGCAGGAAGTGTCATTAACTGAGGTAAGGTACCCACGAGGAGAGCAGAGGAGGGTTTGGGAAATGGTGGTTTGGGGCATAGTCAATTAGAGTGCCTGTGGGCTTCAGAATAAAGGTGCTGGGCAGAGAGAGGAATATAGGACTCAAGCCGTTCTCCCACACACGTGGTCCATACTCAGCCATGGTTCTCAAATGGGCTTTGGTCACTACAGACATTTTTGAACCAATATTTAATCACTGAGAGATTCCAAATAGGATTATGTATTTCTGGTTTCTCTGGAAATCTGGAAAAATGTGACAATACTGGTCCTGAACTGCTGCCTGTCAGCAATCAGTAGAGGCCAGTAGCGGCCATGCTCTTTAGCTAGAGTAAGAGGTTCTCTGGCCTGCCACACTCACCCACTATCTCTCTGCCTTTACCTGCTTGGCCCTGAAGCCATTTCCAGCCAACACCCTCTTCACCATCTTGGGGAAAGAGGCTGAGCTGCAGAAACACAGCTGGTAGTCACCGGTATTTAGATGGTGGTCAAAGACCTCACTGTGGATGCCAACACCCAAAGAGAAAGTGGAATGAAGAAGGTCAAGGAGGTCATCCTGGAGCCACCAGTGTTTTAGAAATGGAGGAAGAGAAATTCACGCTGGAGAGAAAAACAAAGAAACTGGAGCAGAGCAAGTGAGTGTGAAGGCTCAAGAGCTAAGAGAGGAGAACTGAAGTTGGAGGGAGGGCTCTCCTGTGCCACATGCAACAGGACGTTCAAGGGAAAGAAGGCTCCCAAGGAGACGTGACATTGAGGAAGGAAGTCATGGGTGGCCCAGGAGCCTAGCTATGTGGCATGGTAAGGGACGAGGCAGACAGCAGTGGGGTGGGTAGAGGATGAGAGTGAGTGGATACAGTGTGCATGGGCTGCTCGGGTGAGAGAGGAGGAGTAAAGCTGGATAAAACTAGGGAGGCTATGGGGTCAAGGCATGGTCCCTTGGCAAGATCAGAGACATTTAGATATTGTAAAGCTAAAAAAAAGCCAAGGGTGAGATGAAGGCTGTAGAAATCTAACAGAGGGATGAACAACAGAACCAAGTCCAAAAGGAGGTGGTGGTGGCAGGGGAACAAAAGGGTGAGACATAGGTAGCTAGCTGGATTCACTGCAAAGACAAGAGGCCTCCGAGGCTAGTGGATTGGAGGTGATGATAAATCGGGAGGCAGATGGGTGTGTAATTTTGAGTAATTTTGAGAGCTGGGGGACCAGGATGACTCAGTTGCTGAGCTTCTGACTTGGTTTTGGCTCAGATCATGATCTTGGGATCATTAAGTTGAGCCACCCCACCCTCAGCCCGGAGTCTGCCTGAGACGCTCTCCCTCTGCTCCTCCACCACCACAACCACCCCTGCATGCTCATTCTCTTGCGCAAATTAATTAATTAAATCTTAACAACAACAACAACAAAAAGAAATTGGAGAGCTAAGTCCTCGCTGAGCCTGACGCTGGCAGAGGGTATGGTGGGGGGGTGGTGCATGACAGTAGGGGGGAACCATGGGTGCCTTGGCCTTCAGGGATGCACCAGCCGACCCCCAACTGGAGCCCGAAGCCAAGGAGGTGCTAGACCTGAGCCAACTGCCACCCCAGTTACTCCTGGTGGTGCTGAGACACGTGCCCCCATGCACGCTGCTGGGGTGCTGCTGTCAGAGACGCAGGGGCTGGCACGCCCTGGTGGATAGCCAGGCCCTGTGGCCGCTCATCCTGGCCCGGGACCACCGTGCTCTGCTGCTGCTAGACCATAGCTAACTGCACCCCTACCCCCACCGTGGCGGGGCGTGCCTCCTGGGCCACTTCTGTGAGCAAGTGCAGATGGATCGATGTGACCTCACTTGTAACGCATACGGCTGAACAGGGCTCCGGAAACAGATGGTGCAGCATGGTGGGGAAGGCTGGGTGGTGGAGGTGAACAAGTCAACAGTGCCCGGAGCTCCCCTGCAGACCTGCTTTGTGTTTTCCTTCAGCAGATATGGCAAGAAGCAGGTCTTAGACCTAGAGGAGCAGGGTGTGTGGCCAGAACTGCTAGATGCTGGCAAGATTGAGATTTGTCAACCAGACGGTCCTGGGTAAATTCTCTGCCCGGCCTGATCCCATCCACCAGTGGAACAACAACGTCCGCTTTCTGGTCACTGACATGTTCTCTAACATCAAGACAGGCCAACCGCTTTGAGTCTTTTGAATAGTGGGGCCAGGACACGCAGTTCCGGGTTGGTCGCTATGGAGCCCGTGTGATCAATTCCAGAGTGATCGTGCGAGCCTGTCTGTCTTAGTCAAGGGCTGTCCTCACAAAAGAACCTAAATGGGATGTTCCAGCACCTGGGATGGTTGGTCAGGACTTCTCATTAACCAAGGGCATGTCCCTCCCTGACATCCTGGGTACTCCAGAGTCCGTTTGAGGGTTCTGCTGGGCACCGTCTTCAGCTTCTGGAAACTACTACAAGAAAGTTCTATCAGATCTACCTACTGCTGTTGAAGGGCAGTTCTTCCCCTGACGGGGGTACGGAGAGGCAGCAGGTGAGCATGGAGGAATGCTGCTTCTGGAGAGGGCTCTTTGCCCTCCCCACCTAGGCCCTCCAAATCAGGCCCAGTCCCCTCTGGCCTTGTTTCCTCATGTGTCTGCTTCAGGGGCTTCATCAGTCCCTTTCAGGAAGGCCTCTCACCACTAAACCAGAATCTCATCCTTATGGCTGAGACAATCCCAGCCACCTTGGGTGACAAACTTAACCTCCTAGAGCTTCAAGACTGGGACCAGGTCTCCCAGCTAAAAGTCAACTCGCTCAAAAAATGCCTGGAGATCCTCAAGGACTCCTGTAATCATGTGGCGTAGAAAATTATTTTTTTATTCTGAAATTTTTCATAAACACCGAGAGAATAACAACTATCTGCCAGCCACATGTAATAAACTTATTATTTTGCCAGAAAGAAAGAAAAGAAAGCAAGCAAGCTACTAATTGACCTGTCACAAGGGAGGCCTTAGTAACCCTTCAAATAGATACTCCAAGGTACCAATCCTTTCCATTTGATATGAAGGATGGCTAGGTGGGAAGAGTGGAGAGGCCTATCTCCCCAGCAGCAAAGGTAGAGCACAGAGCTAGTTTTCAAGCCCTGGGAAGCTGAGTTCCTCCCAGCAGAGAGAGAGGCACACCCTGGATAATCTTTCTCCTAGAGGAAGGCAGAGGCAGCAGCTCCAAGGATGGAGGGGAAGGATCGCAGCAACACCCATGCCTCGAGGGCTTGCAGCATCCACAGCCTCTTGGTCATCTCCAGTGCGCTCCCCGGTTTGGATGAATGTTTGTCCCCTCCCCTATGCTTAGCTCACCACAGAAGTGCCTGACATAACCAAGAGGGCAGGAAATGTAACTCCACTCACGCAGGTGTGTCCACCAGCGACTGTAACACCAATCCCTCTGAAGCAAATGAGCACAAGGTTCTGTAGGTCAGATATTACAGTAGGCTTTCGTGCTACCTCTACCCAAGGCCCTCAGGCTTCCTTCCAGGAGGTGTGTGCCAAAACAAGTTTGGTAATGAGAAAGCATTCTGCAGTCTTTTTCTGAGGAAATGTTCTATCCTGGAGAGTCAGAGAGATTCCAAGGCAATGGATTCCGATGGCAGCCCACTGTTGAGATCCAGGCTGTCACTGTGACCAACAATACCCTCCCTGGTTTGGGGCTGCAGCGTCTACAGGGCTGCCTGAGGCCCCAGAGCTGGCGCTAGGCCCTGGTGGCCCACATTCCATTTCCCAGAGTGGAAGCTCTGAGGAACATGGAGAGTTTGCCACAACTCACCCTTGACATCCAATCCCAAGTAAGACCTCCCAATTCAGTGACTTTTACCCTGAGTTGGGGGTTAACAGGGACAGAGGTGAGGGATGACACCTAATAGCATCAGTGAGCAATCCCAGCACTCCAGCAGGCAATGGCCTTCCCTTTCCTTTCCCCACCACATTTTAATAAAATTTCCCAAGCGTAATTATTTCGATGTCTGTCTTCTGTATCTTATTTATTTTTATGGTGAGTTGCTACGATACAAAAACAAACAAACAAACAGAAAGCACTTCAAAAAAATGCATAAGAAAGATGCCTGGACAGGTCACTAACTTGACATTAGGAATCCCAAGAAGAACTAAGATTTAGCTGACGTAAAAATCTCACATCTTAAAAGCGCTCTCTGATCTTAAAAATAGCAATATTCTGGTTACGGCCTTTCCACAGGAGAAAGTTAATATTCTTTAATTCCTTCTACAAACTGGAGGCATTGAAATAGACTCAAAGTTGCAAGAGGTAGGCCTGCCAGCATCAGTTCGCCAGTTTAGAATGATGTGCTTCAACCCACCATGCATGTCCCCAGAGGGGATGGAAAATATCTTTCAAGAACATGCTAAACACCCTTCTGTTAGAAACAATTTTTGGGTACTGAGGTGTAGAGATGGAACAGAGAACATACCATCCCTTGGGGTTCCTGCCTGTGCAGAACAGTTCTGCCTCTGTTCGATTCGTGTCCTCATTACCTTTGATCACCTGTCCCTGCTCAATAGGCATGGTGCCACCCACCTGCTAGGCTGGGGACACAATAGTCCATGTCCTCAAGAAGCTCCCCTTGACCTGGCAGAGCCAGACGCCCAGACAATTCCAGAACAACAGCCCACTGTGAGAAGAACATTGATGAAAACCCAAACCGAACACGACTCTTCATTATGTATTAGTGGGAAGAGGGCACCATTGAGAGCTGACCTCCTATACCACCAGGGCACTGGGGGCTGGTTTCTCATGGAACGCAATGAGAAAGCATTCTGCAGTATTTTTCTGAGGAAATGTTCTATCCTGGGGAGTCAGAGAGATTCCAAGGCAATGGATTCCGATGGCAGCCCACTGTTGAGATCCAGGCTATCACTGTGACCAACAATACCCTCCCTGGTTTGGGGCTGCAGCGTCTACAGCGTCCATATTCTGAGTGACGTCCGCAGTCACCAAGAGAGGGGCAGAGCTGGGATTTGAATCCAGATTGCTCCAATTTCATGCTCCTTTTATATCGAGCAACGCCTCTAGTAGCATTTTTTAATTATAGCCTTCCCTGACTCCCTGAACAGAATGTTACTTACTTGTACTTCTCTCATGTCCTGGAAGGACTGCCATTTGCGTACTCATCCATTCTACAGGACTATAAACTTCAAAGGCACGAATGGCATCTCATTACGTGTTTTGTGTGTGTATAATTTTTAAGATAAGGTGTGCCTCTCTGATGAGCTGACAATAGGCAGACACCTGAACAAAATGAGAGCAATCCTTGAGGATGATGGGGGACAGGAGATTGGGAAGGGGAACATTCCAGGCAGAGGGCACAACAAATGCAAAGGCCCTCCACAAAGGGCTGAGTTTGAGAAATAAAACTTCCGTCTTACCCTGCTCCTGTTGCTCTGCCCCTTGCCTCTGCTTTATTTTTCTTCAAGGCACTCTTCACTACTTAACCCTACATTTATGGGCTTATTTGCTTACCGTTTATCCCTCATCTACAATATGAGCTTTGTGAGGACGTGAGACTTTGTTTTCACTGATCCTCAGAGCCTAGAGGAGATCTGCATACAGAGGAAACTCCATACATATTTGTTTAGAAACATATGAATAAGTGTATAAAACATTGTATGTATTTTTAAGTTGTACTTTTATAAAAGTACTTACCATGCACAATCACTGAACTAAGCACTTTATATACATTACTTCATTTACTTCTCACGCAAGCCCATTGCAGTAGGTATTCTCATCTGCATTTTACAGGTGGTGCAGGTGAGGTTAAGTAACTTGCTTCAGATGATTCGACCAGTAAGTGGTGGAGCTGGGATGTGAGCCTAGGTCTGAGCCAAAGTAAGTAACTATCCCAGAATATACAAGGGGGAAAGATAATCTCTTCATTGGAAAAGATGGTATTGCAAAAAACTGGACGGCTACATGCAAAAGAATGAAAGCGGACCAACTTCTTCCATCATGCACAAAAATAAACTCAAAATCGATTATAAACCTATACATGAGACCTGAAACCATGAAACTCCTAAAAGAAAACATAGGCACTAATCTCTTTGACATCAGCCTTAGCAACATATTTATGGATGTGTCTCCTCAGGCAAGAGAAACAAAAGCAAAAATAAACTATTGGGACTGCAGCAAAATAAAAAGGTTTTGCAAAATGAAGTAAACCATCAACAAAATGAAAAGACAACCTAATGAGCAGGAGAAGGTATCTGCAGATGACATATCCAATAAAGGGTTAGTATCCAAAATATATAAAGAACCTCAACTCAGCACCAAAAAAACAAATAATCTGATTTAAAAACAGGCAGGGGACCTGAATAGACATTTTTTCAAAGAAGACATACAAATGATCAACAGATAAATGAAAAGACCCTCAACATCATTCATCATCAGGGAAATGCAAATCAAAACCACAATGAGATATCACCTTGCACCTGTCAGAATGGCTAGTATCAAAAAGACAAAAAATAACAGGTATTAGTAAGGATGTGGAGAAAAGGGAACCCTTGTGCACTGTGGGTGGGAATGTAAACTGATCCAATCACGGTGTAAAACAGTATGGAGGTTCCCCCCAAAATTAAAAATAAAAATGTCATAGGATTCAGTAATTCCACTACTGGGTATGTACCCAAAGAAAATGAAAATATTAATTCAAAAAGATGTATGTACCTCTATGCTTATTTTAGTATTATTTACAGTAGCCAAGATACAGAAACAACCCAGGACTCTATCAAGAGACAAAAGTTGTGGTATATGTGTGTGTACTTATATATGTATACGTATACACACACACGTGTGCACGCAAACAATGGAATTATCATTCAGCCATAAAAAAAGGAAGGAGATCTTATCATTTGTGACAACATGGATGAACCTACAGGTATTATGTCAAGGGAAATAACTCAGACAGAGAAAAACAAATACCAGATGATTTCACTTACATGTGGAATCTAAAAAACACAACAAACGAATACACAAACAAAAAACAGAAACAGACTTATAAATACAAAGAACCAACTGGTGGTTGCCAGAGGGAAAGGATGAGGGAGATGGATGAAACAGGTGAAGGGGATTAAGAAGTACACACTTTCAGTTATAAAATAAGTAAGTCACAGAGATGAAAAGTATAGCAGAGGGAATATAGTCAGTAACATTGTAATAATGACGTATGGTGACAAATGGTAACTATATGTATGACGGTAAGCATTGTGTAATGTACAGAATTGTTGAATAACTCTATTATGTACCTGAAACTAATAAAACATTGTATAGTCAACTATACTTAGACAATAAAAGCTTTTTAACAAAGAATAAGTATCATACTATATATTCTTTATCGCATCTTTTTTCCCTTAACAATGTATCATCAGCATATTCTTATAGGATTAAATATTCTCTTACACCATGTTAAAAAAAAAAAAAAAAAGCCCATACCTTTTAACCAAAACATTCTAATCTGGGAGTGCCTGGCTGGCTCAGTCGGTGGAGCGTGAGACTCCTGATCTGGAGGCTCTGAGTTTGAGCCCCATGATTTGTGTACAGATTACTTGAAAATAAAATCTTTAAAACAAACAAACAAAACAACATTATTCTATTCTTGCTAAGCCTACAGTGCCTATGGGAGGCCCTCAACAAATATGGACTGGATTAAATTAAATATATTCAGTGCAGGAAAGGGGCAAGCTCCAAGACAATATAATGTGGAATTTGGAGAGCAGGTTAGAAGATGCTCATTCTGATATAGAAGCTAAAAAGAACTGCCATAAAAGATATGAGGTTAGTTGAATGTGCACATTTCTCCCAGAAATTTACCCACATAAGAAATGATGTCAAGGGTGGGGCTCACATGACAATGGCACTTCCTAATGCCATCGAGGGTACCTGACTCAAAAGGAAGACACGGATTTCAACTCTGCTAATGGCAGGCGAGCTCTGACCAGAAGCTGTGATGACAAGTTTTTGGCGACCCAAGGCAATGCTGAAGAGAGGGAACTGGATGAGGAGACCCTGCCAGAGTTGGCTAGAGGCCCTGCACGTGGTGGGCTGGAGGACTCTGCTCTGTTGAAAGGTAAATGCCAACGACAAAACTCAAAAGGTCTTTATCCAGAAGAGGTTAGGAGAAGCATCTCACAAAGACTCATTAAGCACTTTTGATGAACCACTTTTGATGTCGTGCTGGCTAGGACAAATCCAGACCCTCGATACTAAGAAGGCGATCCCAGAATCAGCATCACAGGATGTTTTCGGAGGATTCTCCGCCCTCCTGGCTGCGGGACTAAGGCAGCCCTCAGGTGAGGAGGTGGCTCTGCTGCTAGGAGGTGAACTCTGAGCCTGCACAGTCCCAGACGAAACGGTGAAGACTGCTTCTCGGGCAGGAAATATGGGAGAGAGCCTCCAGGCTCAGATGCCACCAAGCAGCAGCAGCACACCCGGCTCTGCCTTCTCTGCCTCTCTCCGACGGGGCTCATGACGAGAACTCTGTCTCCCAGGCTGTTCCGACACTCAGGTGAGAGAGGGAGAGACTGGCTCTATGAACACATTCACCGAGCCAGGAGTTTCTGTTATCGCTAAGGAACACATCCGTCACCACAGGGAAATGAATCCTTTTCCCCGTTTCTCTTACACTTACCGTAAAATATTTTCCCCCCTTTTCTTCTCCCATAAGCACAGCTTGGGTTTTCTAACATCGAACCCTTTCCCTTCTCACAAACCGTAAGTACGGACTGAAACTAAAAGCAGTTGGGCCTTCGTGTCCATATTCTGGTCCCTTCTCTGAGACCCCAAGGGAGACCTTGGGCCGACCTGTGGTTTGCTGACTTCCGAGAACCCGCACAGATGCCTTCTCGTGGGACTCTCCCAACGATGCCTAAAGGTAGGCTGGCAAGTGGTTACTCCTTATTTTAAAGAGGAGGCCACAAAATAAATAGAGAGAAATAATAAAAAATAAACAAGAGGCCACAGACTCCAGCAGGCTACACAAGTGACTCGAGGCACAGGGTCCCCGCGCTAGTGAAGGGCTCGAACCCAAGCCAGCTGACCTCATTCCTAGAGTCCTTTCCCTCAACAGCACGACCACGGGGGCCAAAAGCCACCCTGGCCTTCTTGACACTTAACCCTCTAGACACTAAAACAGCCAGTAGATGAAGTCAACACCAGAATATTCACAAGCAAAGGTTTAAACTCTGGCTCTCCTCAACTGCTTGTACAGGTGACTTAACTTCAACTTTCTCAGTTGTAAAAGAGGCAGGTTAGAAAAACAGACATGGCACAACAATGAGGGTTTCAGAAATTCATAATAAGCAATGTTTTAAAATAGCTGACATTCATAGCAACTGGCCATGCTCCAGGCATATGCTCCCAGGAGGCAACACGAATCAGGCATCTCGGGCTGAGCATCTCGCCCCCAGACTCAGAGTGAGGAACTTGGCTTTGCTGGCTCTTTCAGAATGGATCAGGCTCAAGGCACGTCTGCCCTCCGAGCCTCCCACCACCACCCACCATCACCCACCATCCACACTGCTGCTCAAAATGGCCCTAGCAGGCCTTCTAGCTACCCAGCTGTGTGAGTTGTTCATCCTTCCAGACCCTCAGCCCTTCCACTACTCTAATTGCAAACACATTTCCTCACACCATGCTTCAGATCAGGCAAACAGAAGACAGAGCAAACACTTAAGAGTCCTCAACATCAAGGGGCATCAAGGTGCTGGGAGCATGACCCCTTCTGGCTCAGATGCAGAGAAGTAAGTGCCCCTGCCTAGCTCCTCCCTCCCCCCAAACCAGCAGCAGCTACCCACACCTCACTGGAGCCACAAGCACAATATGGGCTCTGAGGCTCCTGGCTTCTTTTAGGAAGAAACCTCCACCTTGCCCAGCACTTTGGCCTACCAAGGCACCAAGGCTAGGCTGCCCTCCTCCTTCCTCTGAAGCATTTTAAGATAAAATGCATTTCATCAATCTAGCACACTGCCCCTCAGATTCTTCCTCTGAGCCATTTCGACCTGCCATGGTTGCTTCCAGTGATGCAAGAGTGGCCCCCTAAGAGAGGCCTCACACACTGGCCAAAGGGGGCTGCTCCAGAAACAGGTATTTTCAACGACCGCTTCCTTGGCTCAGAAAAAGACATCCTCTGTCTCTCATGACAGGAATATCTGCAAGTCTTCTCTGATTCTTTTTTTTTTTTTTTCCCCCTCAACCCCTATACCCACTTCAGGTCTACCTCCCAAGTACATCTCAAATCTGTCTACCTCTTTCCATCTCCACTGCCTCTTCTCTGAGCTACTGTCAAGCTATTATCAACACTCCCCTATGCTTCTGAGAAGCCTCCTAACTGCTCTACCCACTTCCCCTCTTGAATTCTGGCACAATGCTGGTTACCCTCCAGATCCATTCTCCTCTTCTTGGGGAGCTGGAATATGGCAATCCATTTAGAGACTTCATTTTCCAGACCCTCCTTCGCCCCCCAACACACACACACTTGGGCAGCTACGTTGGCCATGTGACCATTTGCTTACCAGCAAAATGTGAAAGGAAATGATGTACACAAATTTCCATATCATGTGTTGCAAAGTAAATGGCAGCCCAGGGTTTCCTCTCTTACTCCCTTTCCATGGGCTAGAATGTGGATAAGGAGCTAAGCCAGCTCTGACCTTATAGATGAACACAGCAATTCAAGGGAAGGTGAAGAGGAGAGAAGGACCCTCAGTCCCAGAATGATCTTGTGGAGTAGAGCCGCCTCCCAGTGCTGAATCACTGTGGCCAGTGTGATGAGAAGAGACTGGGGCGGTAGCAAGACTAGAAGTGGATAGATCAATGTCAAAGCTACTGAAGAATAGGGACTAGAACACAGACGGCTTCAACAAGGGTGATACAGAGCAATGGATGTAATGGGATGCTGGATGTATTGTGAAAACATGATTAACTGACTTTCCTGGTAATTGGGATATGAGAGAAAGGGAGAAGTCAGGGAGGACACCCAGGTTTCTGGCCTGAGCCTCTGCAAGGATGACATGGCTGTGAAGTGACGCAGAGAAAAACTGAAGGTGGAGATTCTATGTGGGGAATGATCAGGAATTAAATTTTGGACATGCCTAAGAGTAGAGGTTACCAGAGCCCGAATTTAGAGTCAAGACTACCTGGATTTGAATCCTGACTTTGACACTTAACTGTGTGACCTTGATGGAGTTACTTAAATCCTCTGTGCTTTGGAGTTCTTGTCTATAAAATGAGGACGGATAATGACCCCAGGCTTACAGAGTGCATATAAGGAGGAAATGCGTGCATTCCAGACTTTTTTGTGTGTGCTGTTTGATTCTTCAAAAAGGCTCAGAACTTTGGAGATCAGGAAGAAATCTTCCCTCATCTCTATGCCTGCTTATCCCATCTCAAATAACACTAAGCCCTCAAGATTCTGAAAGTAGAGATGTGGCTGCCTGCTATGGTTTGGGGACAGCTGTAAGGAAGCTTTCAAAGCAGCTGGTATAGGCATAAAACCAGAACATTTTCTTCACCTCAGTTTCCTGGCAAAACAAGGCCTGCAGTTAGAAGGGAAAGGTTTTAATTACAACGCCACCTGTCCAGCCATCTGAAGCCAACCTCAGCCTCTGGCTGGTTCCCTGTGGGCAATGGGGCATTTGGGGGGACTGTGCTGAGAGTCCCTAATGTCTTTCACATTTCATAGCACCGTATAATCATGGCGAAAATTAACAGATCTCAAAAACAGGCCTCATTATTGCTTCCCTCCCCCATTTGTTATTAAGGATAGACAGAAAGATTGAGAATTTGGGAGAACCTGAGTTCCATCCTTTCCTTTCATCTGTTCAGGATGAGGTGGCCTTAAAACCAAATTATCTTGTGCTCTCCAAAACAAACTGCACCCCTCTAATTCCCCCTCGAAATGGAGATAAATGGTTTTCTAAATTATTATTTGCCCACCGACATTTTTAGACTGACATATATATGAAAGGTAAGCGGGCTATATTCAAGCCTGTAAAATAAAAATAAAAATTAATGCAAATTTCTAACTCTCAGCATAAAGAAAAGGAAAGAAGAAAAAAGAGAGAAAAGAAAGTAAAAGTAACAAATCACTTTTAGAGTGCTATTATTTACATCACAAATAAACATACAAAGATTGAAATATTTTCCAACTTCAGCTTTTTTTTTTTAAGTGCCCATAAAATTAAATTGTAGATGGTCATCCAGACAATTTGTTGGTTCTTAAAACAGTTTCCATTTCTTCCTGGGCCAGTAGCTAGAGTTTATACTTCCCAACCTCCCAGATGTGGCCACATGACTGAGTTCTGGCCAGTGAAATATGGGGAGCAGCGATGGGTGCCATTTCAGGCTGGGTCCATGACAACCTCCTATGTGTAATTTGCCAAGCTCGTTCCCTTTCTGTGTGATCTCAGCAACTATGTGAGGGGGAAGGTGGAGCCACAACATGGAAGAAACCTGGAAGCCCCAAGTACTGCTTAGAGGAGAACCACCCACTGACCAGGAACAGCAGGTGAGAAACGAATTGAGACGGCAAGCCACTGAAATGTTGATGTTTATCTGTTAACAGCAACCAGTGTTCCACTAACTAATCAACAGCTCCTTTCTTACCCATCCCCTTCCAGACAGATTCACTTTGGCATCTGCAAATGCTGAGACTTCGTAAGACCACATAAAGGTTGTGAGCAGAGTCCATCAACAGACGAATCACAATCAACACAGAATACCTGTGTTGACCCTCTTGCTCTCAACCTCAAGACTTCTTGAGTTGAAAAGCAATGTCTTCATCAGGAATGTGTTATTCCATAAAACACCAGACACCCAGAACACGCTGTCACTTTTTTAAAGGAAGAAATTACAGTTAGCAAGATAAGAGATCCCAAATAAACAACAACTAGACATTAAATAATCCACCAGGTTGCCATAATGATGGAAAGAGCATCCTCTCTCCTATGAGCTGTGAGCTCCCTGAGGGCAAGGACCGGGTCCATCTTGCTCACCAATGCATCTCAGTTGGTCTGGCACACAAGGGCTATTCAACAAATATTTGCCCAGAGGATGAGAAGACAAAAGGATGAACTTGCCTCTGCTCATCCCCTTCCTCTCCTCCATACACCCCTCCCCATTCTCTATATACCAAGTACACATCTGATGCTTCACCCAGCCACGGGCCATAGCATGTGCTACTCCCTCTGCCTGCAGTGCACCCTCGCCTTCACTGTGTCCTCTATCCCTCTCTCAGATCTCAGCACAGCATCCCTCGCCCATCTCTCTGTGCACCTCCCCTGCTATGTGATTAGACATTTCCGCTCATGATCATTTCCATAGCACTTGTCTGTATCTGAAGCTTCTCTGCTTATGTGAGCATGTGTTAACGATCTCTCTCCTCACAATCCCACCAGGGAGCTGGAAGACCTCATGCACAGACCTCTCCCCATACCCCCAGCGACAGCATCCAGCCCGCGGAACGTCCCCCGTCATCAGGCTGAACAAATAAATGACTGTGTCAGGTATCATAATTCCAATTTATTTAGTTGATTTTATCCAGTCAGCCCAACCACTGCGTTGACTTTTTTCTCCTTCTATTTTTACATCATGTATAAAGAGATACCTGTTAGTATCAGTGAGGAAAAAAACCACGAATGAGACACTAATAATACAGAATCAAAAAAAGTAATCTACCTTTATTCTCTTGCCTAATAAATGTGTATTTAGTGCCTCCTGTGTGCAAGGCGTTATTTCAGCTGTTGAAGAGTTCCCTCTCCTCAGTTTATAATTTTTCTCCAGGCTTCCTTGTATCCATGGTCCTTGCCCTGAATAGTCTGCTGGGCTAGTCTGTATTCCTTGCCTCACAAAAGGAATGAGAAAGCAGGGAGAAAAACTGAATCCAGGCCTGGGGGACTTACCCTTTCTCTCAATCACACCACGCCCCAATCCAGCAGGCCAGATGCTTCGGCCCAACCCTCCGTCCTCCACTGGGGCTGCTGCTATTTTCCTACTAATGCAGCTTTGTTACACTTATGCCAGCAAGAATGGCCTGAGTTCAAATTCAATGAGTTATATCTTTTCATAAGTCAGGTGTTATCATTTCCATATTAAGATGACAAACTGAGGGGCGCCTGGGTGGCTCAGTCGGTTAAGCATCTGCCTTTGGCTCAGGTCGTGGTCTCAGGGTCCTGGGATCGAGCCCCGCATCGGGCTCTCTGCTCAGCGGGGAGTCTGCTTCCCTCTCTCTCTCTGCCTGCCTCTCTGCCTATTTGTGATCTCTCTATATCAAAATAAATAAATAAAATCTTTAAAAAAAAAAGACAAACTGAGACTTCCCAGGGTCACACAGTCAGGACTCAAAACTTCAGTCTCCCTGACTCCAGATTCAAGGCTTTTTCAACAAGCCTACCCTAACCCCACTTCTCTCAGTGTGTGGCTGGTATTCATCAGACGACTTTCTTCCCCAGGCTGGAGTGACTTCCCACCATGTGCCCAACACAGGCCTCCCTACCTCCCTCTGCCCTGGTGGACACATGACACCGTTTAAACCAATTCAGAGTTTAACCTGTAATCTTGGTGTCAGTCCCGGACTAAAGCTGCCTTGTAACTTTAATGGGTGTACCAGATCTCCAGCAGGTGTGGACCAGCCACCAAGAAACCCACTTGGAGTCTGCACACTGGAACCATCCCTAGATATCAACCAAACTCCAGGTAGTGGTCAGGCAAGGCCCTTAGTTTTATCGGGAATATTACAAAGTTTTTTTTTCAAACAATTGTTGTTTTAAATGCAACATTTAAAAGCAAAAATGAAAGTTATTAAAATTACTTCTCCTATGGAGCTAATCAATTATTCTCCTAAAACAAGATCTATTAATATGGCATTACAACCAAAACCTGAAATACTCTTATGTTGTAAGGAGAAAACATTCTAGAAGCAAGGCTTTAAGTGTCAGACAAATAACATTTACTCCAGATTCTAGCCTTAATCACCTTTAATTTATGTTAAATATGGCATGTTAAATGCCATAGTTTTTTCCTACAAAGAGGACTTCCGCTTAGAAGCTGGACTTTGTGACCTTCCTTTCTTGTCAGTTCCTATAGCTGTCCCCTCCCTTACCCTCGTTCCTGGTTCTATGCTACTTTACACCAGTGCTTGTGTTTCTGGCCTTCTGTTCAGTGCACCACGACACTACCACAAATTCCTCCATCTCCTTCCATCTAGACCCCACTCACCCAGACTGACCAATCTCAGCCAGCTAACAGAGTGTGCCCAATGCCCACAGGCGAGTACCTGGGTGCACGCACAGGAGTCTAAGGGAGCAAGAGTAATATGGCATTATGATGGGATTGGCCAAGGCACAGAACAACCCAAGTCCTGCCACAAACCAGCCACTACCCTACAAGGCCCCTGGGGAAAAGGGGTGCAAAGAGAACAAAGCTAGGCAGAGCAACACTTTGTTATTGGCTAGGGTTGGCCTCAAGCTCTGAGCAGGACGCCAGCAAGACTGGCTGGGCTGTGAGCTCCCTACTAGCACTAGCTCAGCCTGAGGGCCAACCTTGAATACTCACTTCCAGGCCCAAATCTGAGCCTCCCACAAGAGCCAGCTACCATCCTAACACAGAGAAGAAGAGAACAAGCAAGAAAAATAGGGTGGTGGATCCAGTGCTCAAATGGAATAAATCTAGGCCACCTCCCCGGACCCTCTCCAACCAAGGGAGAGAAAGTGGCTGCACTTGAGGAAAAGAATGAGAATGACGAACGAATCAACTAATGAACGAACGAATGGACAGGCACAAAAGAACAAGACCTCAAGTGAAAAAAGGCCAGTCAATGAGGCCTTCTCTCAGCGGGTACGGGCCTCATTCCAAATCATCTCTCAGCACAAGACTCTCTTCCAAGAGGACTTCCATCCAGAAGGGCACATGGGGCAAGGGTAGGTCCTGTCTTTTATCCGTCAAGCAGCAGAGTTAAGAGGACAGGAGAGAGGGTCCCCTGGAGGGAAAAGTGTTAAGACCTTTAGCATTCTGGCCACATGAAGGGAGAGATAAAGGCCCATCCAAGGTTACATGGGCCTTCTAGTGGCCTAAAAGCTCCATACACCTCCCCTCACCCTCCATACATATTCTCACACCCTCCTCTGGGTGTGGTGCCTGTACAGTATCCACACTTCTTGTGTCCACACGTGGGGGCCATCTGTGAAGGCTCAAGAGCTGAGAGGGACCTCAGACTCATTCTCCTTGAGGGCCACGTTACGTAACTGCCCGAGTTTCTCAACTTCAAGTTTTGACTATCGATTTGCTCCAAAGGCTAAATGAATACAAAGAACCTGGAAGGCACTCGGCCATCTGCCTTCTGTCTTCCTTCTTCCATGGCATATTCTTCAAGCAAAACCAAGGCACTCAGTGCTGCTTGGGAGGAGACAGCATGCATGATGGTAAGAGCCCAGGCTCTGGAGTCATACCCCTGCGGTTCAAACCCTGACTCTGCCACTTACTAGCTGGTGACCTTCAGCAAGTCAGTCAAGCCATCAGTCTTAGACTTCTCCTCTATAAAACAGGGGGAACAACAGTAGTGACCTCACAGATCGGTGTGAAGATCAGATGGGACCATTCGCGTAAAATGCTGGCTGCCATGATAATGAAGACGCGGTCACACTATTACTACTACTAATATTCATCTTTATTATGATTACTCTGGCTTTCCTCTAGTCTCCATGGCTTCCAAAGGGCAATGAAATCTCAGCCTCCCTGTTTCTTATTCCCTTTGCTTCTCTACAGGTGAGGACCCTAGTCTACCCAGGCGAATTCAGAGTCCTTTCTCACGCTGAGAAAAACTCACACAGTGCTTTGGGGCCCAGGCTCAAAGACAGGGGTGCTGCTAACTTCAAAGACCACAGATTGTTAACAGGCTGATTTCCCTGACAGTTGTTCTCAGGAAAGGACATAACCTCAGAGTTCCTGGCCAGCCATTCAAACCAAATGCCCAGCTCATCACTTCTTCCCCTCCCCGTCCCCGCTACATTTTATGTATTTCTTTGAAGGAAAAGAAAAACAAAAAAACAAAAAACATGGACTTGCTAAACTTTCTTCTGGTTCATTTACTCGCACTCCTACCTCCAGTAAATACTCTCGGCTGGTTGTTACAGGGTTTAAGAAATGCTATAAGCAGAATTGGTAAAAAATAGTAACAGAACAGAAATTTATACCTTAAACAAATCATTCCAACAGATGGGACTTCAAGTATTTATTATCCCTCTCTGGTCTGGGACTTTTCAAACACGGCATTTCCAGCCCGCCAGACTGGGAGCTATTTGATAGTACCTCTCTGACCAATTACATACTAATTAAAAGACCTTGGTGTGGGCTGGAGGTAGCAGCTTTGCATATGGACTTTAATTACCGGGTTCGAGTTTTGCCAAGAAAACACAAAGGGCTTTTCTGGCTGGATGCAGAGGCTTAGAATGAACATATGGCCTGCGTGGGAGGGAGGGTTAAGAGTGCCATCCTACGCAGGAAGTGGAGTATTTCCCTCCTGTAATCTCCTGAAAGTAACTATGTACCAGGGTTAGACAAAATCCTTGGGTCAGCCCAGGGAACAAAGGGCAACCTGAGTGGGTAGTGAGCTGCCCCCCTGGACACATCACACTCAATCCCTGGGCCATCTGTGGACTGGAATTCTTTCTTGCTCCCACCCCCGTCAGCCTTTTCTTGTTGTATTTTTAGGATCAGAACCTCAGGTCTCTTCCTGGGTTTCACTGAGCCTGGAATAGCCTGGTATTAATTTTTGGTTACCCAGAATGCGTTCCCCCACCTCCTGGTTACACTGTCCCAAACTCCCCAGACCCTAAGGCTCTGGCAGGGGGGAGCATGTGGCCCAGTCCTGACCAATCAGCACAATTTAAGCCCTCTGGCCACAATGTTTGGTTCAAGGATGGGCATTAGACCTAGACCGATATAATCAGCATGATTTCTAGGATGTGTATGGAAGTTCAGTCAGGTAGACATGTTCTCTACCCAGGTTTGGGACTGAAAGGTGATGACTTGGAAGCTGTGGCAGTCATCCTGCTGCCACAGGGAAGAAAAGATGTGAAAGTGGAGTCAATCGAGAGGAATCAGAACTGATGAAACAAAGAGGGAAACTGGAACACTGTGACAGCATTTGAGGTCCTAGATTAAGCCATTCCTGAATGCATCCACTCATGACTTCCTGGTGTTGTGAGCCAATAAATTACTTTTATGTTTAAGCTGCCTTTGGTTACACTTTGTATCAATCTGGAACTAAAATAATACTATCTAACAGACATAAGATTGGGGGGGTGGAAGTGAAAACAACTGCCCACCCTATAGGGATCCAGCCTGCAAAGAACACACTTGCTATAGACTCCATGGAGCCCCAGGGATCGTGGCCCAGAATCAAAGAATTCTAGAGCTAGAAGAGACCTTGTGGACAAAGCATCCTGTTCACCCATCGTTGCTCTTTCTTTTTCTAAACAGGTATGCATCTGAAGGCTTAGGGAAGAAAGTTGTCACACAGTAAACAAGAAACAAACTCTTCTTCCCATTGGTGTCTCAATGTCATGTATGTAATTGTTCAATAAAACCTTTCTGAATGAACATTATGTGCCCAGTCACCAATAACCATTCCTTCTGCATGGCAAATAGCTCTTGCAATAAATTCCTAATGGATTATGTTCACTTCCCACAACAACCACAGTCTCAGTCTCTCTCTTTCCTTCCTCCCATCCTTCCTTTCTTCTCTCCTTCTTTGCTTGACACTAGCCTCTCATTTCTTCCTCTTCCCCATTCTGCCCCTTTAATGACTCAACACCTTTTCTTTACTTGGCAATTCAAATCTACATTGCCTACAGGCATTTAATAACCAACCCACTGTCTGCTTCTCCATCCTTTAACCTCTACCTCAAACTGTGAGTTATCTACCAACCCTCACCAGTCCTTCACCTTTCCCCGAGTCCATCGACTGCATTTAAAAACAGCTCCAAATTTTTACACCCTGCCCCCAGAACACACACACACGTAAACTAAAACCAAGTCCTCACTACCGAGTTATCGACATCTTCATGACTCTCAGGAGATGTTTCTTCCTAGGATCAGATCTTACAGTCACCTGAAATATTTTTATATGGTTCAGGAATACGGGAAAATAAGTCCAAAGTCAATTTGTTGTCAGCTCCTTATAGGACAATGATCAGATATTTAAACTTCGTGAAACTAAGTTCCCCTATTTCTATGACAGATTAATGCCATTTGCCAGTGTGTAATGTTAGCCACGTCCTGGTAACACACAGATGGAAAGCTTCACCTAAGCGTTAAACAAAGTTATGACTCTCTGGAACCCAGTATACCATTGGCAGCCCTCAAGAATTACAATTATTATTTTTATATTCTTTTTAGAGTGTCTTAGGAACTTACAGGTCTTTAGAGAAAAAGCTGTGGGATTTCGGATGAGATTCACAAACACATTTGCTCTCTAGCCCAAGTGAAACCTTTTAATAAAACTCTGGACTGGGAAGGCAGAAAGTTAATTCAGGATATAAAATAAACAGGTGATACCTTGAATGTATGCAGGCCTCCACTTGCAGAACTCTGCAACCACTCAGTTGTGTCATTTGATCATCAGTGTCTTCTTTCACTGGACGTTTTCCTGGGGCAAGAAATACAAATCAAAAAGAATTTAAAGACATTTACTATGGATACAAAGTCTAGGCTTTCGTTCTTCTTAGCACTGTTAACATAATTCTATTTAGATAATTTCCCTTCAAACCTTTCTTCTTAATCCAGCTTCAAAACTATAATTCACTGTGGGGACTGGAAATCTTTGCCAGCCTGACTTGCTGAGCCTCCTGGGGGATGAAGCCCTGCGCTGTGTCACGTCCCCTCAGGGGCTTCCTTCTTCCTTTCTCTCCAGGCCAGCGTCCCACCCACCCTGGCTGCCATCCTACCACCAGAGGTGCGGAGACTGGCTTCCAGAGAAGTCACCAAGGAGCCCACGGACTAAGAGGTAGGGGACTGAATTCTCACTGGAGTGAATTTAACCAAGGGAAAACAGGTGTCAGAGCAGTGTGAGGAAAGGGCCAGACCCCCCCATTTCCTTCCCCCTCCAACTATGCCGATGCGTGATTCCTCCGTGCAAATTACCTGGGGCAACCCCACATGCTGAGGGACCTGCTGGAGTCTTCATGGCTTATTTTGAAATGGTAGCACACACACACACACACACACACACACACACACACACACACACACACACACACACGAAAGCAATGTACCCTATTACTTTTCTACTTCAGCCTCACCTCCCTGATCAAGCATTAGGACCACAGCTCTTCCTCAGACCCCACTTTCTGGAGGGCCAAGCTAAGAAGTTTCTCTGTTCCAGCATTTCTCAAGGTGTGATTTGCACAATCCCTGCATCAGAATCTTCTGGGGCACCTGCCAAAAAGGCAGATTTCAGGCCCACCCTGGCAATTCAGATTCAGTCGGTCTGGGGTGTGTACTAGCCATCTGCAATACTGAGCTGTACGGGTGATTCTTCAATGCTCGAAAATGTGATGACCGCTGGTCCAAGTTTCTCCAGACCCCCCCCCCCACCTCTGCACAGAAGATTTTCGGGTTACTCAGGCCAAAATTCTTGGCTTCTTTCCCTTTCTCCCACATTCTTGTTGACTCATAGTTATTATCTGTCAATACAATGTCCCTTGTATCTGGATCTCTCTCTCTCTCTTTTTTGGTTCAAGTATAGTTGACACACAGTGACATAGTGATTCTAGTGACGTGACCCCTACGTTATGCTATGCTCACGGCATGTTAGCTACCATCTGCCACCATACAACGTCGTTACAGTAGTAATGGCTCCTTCCCTATGCTGTACCTTTTATGTCTGTGACTTACTCATTCCGTAACTGGAAGCCTGTACCTCCCGCTCCCTGTCACCCATTTTGCCCACCCCCCACCCCTCCTATCTGGCAAATTCCAATTTGTTCTCTGCTCCTGTCCATGTTATCAAGGTGTAAAACGTGGAGAACAAAAAACATGGTACTCGTCAGCCTCTCTGGCCCAGAGTTCCGTTTGGGAGAATTCTAGAGCTGGTTCCTTTATGTTGTAGTTTCCCTTCTAAACCTCAGCCTTTTCTCTGTGCCCCAGGGCCAACAAATCTGCTCATGGTCCCTCAGTACTATCTTTCGCAGCCTGGGGGGTGGGGTTTCCCTTGTTACCATGTCTCCTCTCTCTTGCTGTTATTCTCTGTGTGGTCTATCTTTTGTTTTTCAGAAGCTGTTCAGTCAGCTCTCAGTTCTTCTTCAGGAGGAATTGCTCTAGAAATACGTAGAGATTTGGTGTGCGCCTGGAGGAGGTGGGGTCAGGGTCCTCCACTGTCACCATCTTGCACTACAACTCTTCTCTTTTCCTACCCCATTCCCCCAACCCCCATTGGGCTCTTCTCCTTTCTCCTGAAATGTTCATTAAATCCTCCTCAACGTTCTCCCCACCTTCCTTCTTCCAAATGGGGATGAAAATGGGAGATCAGGCTACATATTTGATCGAGCACATGGAACAGTCCAATACAAGAAATGTACACTCAGATTCGGTCAGACATATTTGGCGCCCCCAGGGGTGGTGGATCTTCCCTGAGACAGAATCACACCTCTGCTGGGGTAGTGCTTCTGGCCTGTGTGTGCTGTTTAATTCTTCCAACACGGCTACACTCACTTTGCTCATCTTTGTCCTGTGAAGACCACACGAGCCGGGGTCGGTTCATCTATTTCCACGGAATCCCATACCCAATGGGGCACAATGTACATAGTGGGTGCTTCACCCAAGTCAGCGGCAGTGAGGCCAAGAAGAATGTAAAATTCACTGCTTTTCTCTCTTTTTCTCCCTTTCAATCCTCCCAATACCTCTCAGTTACTCAATTCCCTCTCCTAACTTGGTAAACACTCCTACCACAGCTCAAGCACTCTCCTCTGCTCCCTTTGGCATGGCTTTGGCCAAAATCCATTTGACTGCACCTGTGTTCTATTTATTTCCTTCTTCACGTGCCTATTCTTTCTGGCTTGAGAAACTGAAGCAAAAATGTCGTTATCATAAGGACACAAATCGTATTGCTTAACTGGTATAATTACAGCTAATATTTGTTGAGCATTTACCATGAACGAAGCCTCTCCCAGGCATTCTCTCATTTAATCCTTTCAACAGTCCTAGTATGTAGGTACTATTTTTGACCCACCCACCTAGGTGAGGAAACTGAGGCTTAGAGAGATTGTGACTTATCCATAGAAACTGCTGGAGCTTGCTTGATCACAAGATCTAGGCTCTTAATCCTTCTGGCACCTTCTTCCAGTACCACCTGATGATGCACGGTGAGTTTCCCCAGTGCAGCTACCTGGTATGAACTCCCCATGCCGAACAACTGTCCCCAAGTCCAGTCATGGCTGATGCAAGTCAACCTACCCTGACAGCAGGTTACCAGCTTCACAGTCCTGGTCCTCGATCAACCCTTTGATTTTTGCAGATCTAATTTTGCATTTCCATTTGCCACATCGTTCTCCCACATCAAGCAGACATCTCATTTCTGAATAATACAGAGTCTTCATGTTTGGCTTGCCTTATAAGCATTCTTGCCACATCAAGCCAAAAGCTCATTTCCCCCCAATATTTCTTCCACAAACGTCATCCGCTCCATCCCCCTTAAAACCCTGCATCATAGTCTTTCATCCCAGCATCTGAACCACTACAGAAATGTGTCTCAGAGCCATCTTCAGTGACTCACAATCCCCACAACAGATTCTCTGTGGGCATTTGACAGTTTCTCCTTTGAAATCGCCTTCCAAAGACTAATTAGCCCTCAGTCTCCCAGGGAACAGTTCTCTATTCTCTGTCACTCTGTGGACTCTCCATTTCCTTCTCTTGCATCTGTCTCTGTCCTTCTGAGCCTTTAAAACTGCCCAAGATCTGGGATGAGGTTAATTACTTTCCTTTAGCATGCCACTTGTCTCATGAAGGCACGGGGCTAGCCCCTATTTTTAACAGGCTGAGGGATCTCATGATGGCACTGTTCCCCTTCTTAGACCTTCAGGTGATGGCAACTGTCACCCACCCCAAACTTAATTTAACTTTTAATTTTAAGCTCGTCTTTCCAGCTATCGCGCTCTCCCCAAGCCATCTCATGCTCCCCCAGTATGCACATCTGGAACCATTCACAAAGTAGTGGTTGAAATTCCCACTAATTCAAATGGAATGCTTGGGATGGAGGCCACTGGGAGGCCCTCAGCTTCCCCCAGGTCCCAGGCAAGTAGTTCTACTCTAAGAAATGCATGAGTCAATAAACATCCTAGAGCATGCCCACTGGGCACAGAACCCTGAACTAGGGGCACTGGGCTCTGTATGTGGTGGCCCTAAGGCATGCTAGGACATCAGGGACAGGGCTAAGGACTGAACAGTGGTCCCCCAACATCCGTATGTTGAAACCCTATCCCAGTGTGACTTTACCTAGAAGGTCTTTAGGAGATAAGGAAAGTGAGGTGAGACCATAAAGGTGGGACCCTAAGCCAATAGGACTATGGCCTTCCCAATCTCTTCTCTCTTCTCATGATCAGAAGGTTAGGTATCTACAAGCCAGGAAGAGAACGCCCAACACAATCCAGTCATGCTCGCACCTTGATCTTGAACTGCCCAGCCTTCAGAACTCTGAAAAATAAATTTCTGTTGTTTAAGCCACCCAGCCTACAGTGTTCCATGATGGTGTTAACACAGACAACCAGCTCTTATGTCCGTGTCCAGTTAATGTGGTTCAAGGGAAAACGAGGAATCCAGAGCCTTTGCTCTCCTCATCTGCCTAGCCACTCTGCCCAGGAAGGGTTCAGAAATCAGGGAGGGCAGCAAGAAAACCAGGGAGAAACACACTGAAAACAGATTCATCACCCATCCACCGAGGCTCCAATAAGCATGTATGGCATGACTATTGTGTACAATTATAAATACTTTCAAACACAATATATTCACATTTGTTTACAAACACATGGAAGAAATATGTGGAAAGATATGAACTAAATGGATAAGGGAGAAGAGGGGTGAGGATGATGAAGAGGGTGTTTTAATGTAAAACTGTTTTAATGTGTTCACCTATAAAATAGAAACACACACACTTGCAAATACCTGCTGAATGAGGAATTAAGGCAGTAGGCAAGGCACACTGGATCTGGCTTTCCTGTTTAACAGGCAAGCCTACTCCCCAGGCCTTTTTTTCCGGGACCTGGGAATGTAATCATTTTGAAGGCACTAAGAGTCTGCCTGTCCTTTTAACTGCTGTATTCCCAGAACCTAGCAAGGTGCCTGGCACAGAGTAAATGCTCATTCACTCACTGGCTTCTTAGATGCATGAATGAATGCATGGATGAATGGGGGAAGGGGCCCAGAGTCTAATAGGAAAGATCTGTAGGAAGGTCTATCCCAGGCCAGGATATTTAGTTGAAGCCTCAGGAAATAAATCTGAGAGAGTTTCTGGGGAATTTTTATGACTCAGAAGTTGAGATGGTTCAAAGGACTTTGGGTGGCGCATGTCTCGAGAAGGGCCAGAGGGACCAGAACTTTGGAATTAGGGTCTAAAGTTCCAGCACTTGCAAGTGACACTAATGTCCCCAACAAAAGAGTATACCTCCTCTGCTTCCAGATAACCAGTGCCCACCAGATCCCACATGATCCTGGTAGAGACCCTGCCCTCCCCAAACATGTGGGAGTCTGGAGTAGAAATAACTGTTGCAATGCCATAGTGGGCCTGAGCATGAGAGGAAGGGTTAGAGCACAGCCTCTGGCCCCATCACTTAAATGAGTCTGTTTATTTCTCTGTGCTCCAGTGTCCCCGCCTGTGAAAAGAGGATAGTCAAAGTAACTTCTCTATGTACACTCAGACCTAGGGAAGAGAAGGGGAGTTTAATGAAATGTAGACTAATTTGAAGATAGCCAAATAAAACCATATGACTTCATTCATGCCAAATTCATCACTCTGGCTCCTAGAAATAAGATGCAGTAAGATCTACATTTGATGCATCACTGTGATGGTCTTCAGATGGGCCACCCTGGCCAGACTCAATGACAATGTCAGGGCAGAGCATTTTGGAGCACAGATATTCCTTCCACCAGCTAGTCAATCAACTCATCAATGCCTAACTAACCTTGTTTTATGTGTATCTTTGTTCAAAGACCTTATGTAATATACATTGTTGATTCATTCACTTTGGACCCATGGTCAGGGGCACTGTAAATGATGCCTGAAGGAAGCTGATCTGACATAGGTATCTTCTCCATAAGACACATCACAGCCTTCATGCACTTAGGAACACTGAACAGCCCTTCAGCACGATCCCTGGGGGGCATTTCAAATAGTGAAATCATCGACAAATAGCACAGAGAATGTGTCACAAGACAAACACCGAGAAGGCGCTTGCTTACGGCACAAAGGCTGAAACCAGAAGGCAGAGCGACACTTTCATCCACCTCAGCTAGGAAAGTGCAAAGCCCGGGACTCACACTTGTGCCTTTCAGAGCACGTCCACACATGACCACAAAAGCATCGCCAGTACTGATTTCCAGGTTACCAATAAATCTTAGCAAGTAAGCAAACTCCCAACTATACATCTGTGAATAATGAGGATCAACGGTATTTTGTAATCTTTCTCCTTTTCGAACCCTTAAAGAAAGTTTCTTTTCACTCCCATCCAAGGCATGAATTTTGTGGGTTTGAATCTGCCCTCATCTACTTCCCTTACTTTCCTGTTTCATCCTCTTCAGGCCTTAGGAACCACGCAGGACGCTAGATGCCCTCTGCTTTCCGCCTGGAGGACGTCAGACAAAAGATGGGATCTGCGGCTGCATGTGGTCAAGGCAAGAGCCAATGGAAACTGAGGGAAGGCGAGAGCAACACCAGAAGAGGCAGACCCTTGCCTGGCAAATGTCAGAGGGCTGGAGGTAGAGAAGACGAAACTGAAGCTGACTCTCTGGTTTGAAATCACGCAACTCCTGTAAGGACTGAGGAACTGTGAGATTCCGAGTAAAACGATGTAGGTATCTGAAGGAAGGTAATGACTCCTTTTTGGGACCCATTAAGTCTAAAGCGCCCACAACATCCAGATGGTGTGTATCACTCGGTGCTCTCAGCTGCAGAGACAAGAAAGCAATCCCGACCAATACAAGCAGGCAAAGAACTTACAAAGGGTATCTGACAATTCAAAGAATTTCTCTAACAGCCAGAGAACCGAGGTCACCACCTCTGCAGCCAGGAGCAAGCACCGAATTCATTCTGGACCTAGTCCAATGAGGAAACCCTAGTTGATACCACTGGAAATGGAACCTGCAGTTTGCAGTTCTGCCCCAGGCCTCTGCTTCTAGAACACGGCTCCTGCCCCAAGAAGCCAGGATGTGTCCACCACTACCACCCTCACAAGGATGGATTCTGCATGGGCCCTGCTTCTGATCTGAATTGGACCACAGGCCTGTGCTCTAGCTGCCAGGTTGGGGATGAGGTTGGGGATGAGCCTCTGCCACTGGCTGTCTCTGGAGTGTGAAGTGTGTCCTGCCTCGTAAGGCAGGAGATGCCCAACCCAGAGGAATGATGCTCAGATGTTGGGAAGACCAACGGAATAACAAATGTCTGCTATAATACATTCAGAAGGGTTAGAAACAGGACTGGTAATAACAGCTCCTACTTTTAAGCACTTACCACGTGCCAAGCACCACATAAAATGGTTAACATGCATTTAAACTATGCAAAAAGTGTGAAGTGAGTAAAGAGAAGAGATCAAGGGAGGGCAAAGCCATTTATGAGGGAAACCGTGCTGGTGTGCCCAGGACTGAGGGGTTTCCCGGTATGCAGAACTTTCAGTACTAACACCAGGAAAATCTCAAGGGAAGCAGGGCAGCTGGTCAGTCTAGTCACATCAGCCTGACCTGGGCCTCAGCTCTGACTTATACAACAGGGAAAAATGGCTTAACTTCTTGTAACCTCAGTTTCCGCATTTATACAATGGATATAACAAAAATATCTCCCTCACAGAACTGTTGTGGGGAGTTAGAGAAAATATGTATGAAGTACTTGGCACATCAGCAGGTCTATAGTAAGAGGACCAAAAAAAGTTAGAAATTATTTTTATAAACTCCCAGAAAACCTGAGTTTCCCCACATCAAAACAAGTGGTTGAAATGAGTCTTCTCTCTAGGCCTGAACAACTCCACACTATACTCGAGATGCCTAAGCATTTACTGCATCCCTATCCAGATGGTGGCTGAAGTTTGGGGAGGATGGAAGGAACTAGCACGCCTAGCTAACCTGATCCTTAAGGCAGGAAAAAGAGGCAGAGGCAGCAAAGAAGAACAGAAGAAACAGATCACAGATGAAGAAGACATTATTGTGGAAGCAGAGTCATTAAAAAAAGTCAGGATGGGCAAGTCAGATCCACAACTGTAGGCCAACCGGGAGGTTAGAAACACAGTCCATAGTGCAACTGGGGAAAATGGAAAGACCTCCTAATACATGCAGCATCAGGTAGGTACTGAGCCCACATTAGCTTCAAACACATATTGGTCAACTTTTTCTTCAAGGATTGGACACTCCATATTTTAGCTTTGTAGGCCTTACAGCCTCTGCCACAACTACTCAGTTTACAGCTGGAACGCAAAAGCAGCCACTGACAACATGTAAACAAATGTGTATGGCTGTGTTCCAGTAAGATTTTATTTCCCCAAACAGGCAGCCGGCCCGCGGGTCACAGTTTGGCAACCCCTGGCTTACACTAAAGCCAGTCTTCTGAATGAATCCTAACAAAGCTGATAAATAAGGCTCAAAAGAATCAAACTGATTCCAAGGACCTTAAGTGCATCCCAGAGCCACAGAGCCCAACAATATATACAGGAATGCAAAGAACTTTAACACTCAACAATATAAAATATACGATGTCTGGAATCCAATCAAAAATTACTAGTCATGCCAAGAAGTGAAAATATACCCCATAATGAGAAAGGGAAAAAAAATCAATCATAAGAACTGTCACAGATGATACAGAAAAAGCATACAAAAACATTAAAACATTATTATAATCAGGTCAGTTCCAGAAAGTTAAAGGAAAGCATGAGCATGTTAAGAAGAAACATCAAAGGCAGAGAAAGTTGTAGGTCTAACTTCTAGAGATGAAAAAGACAATGTCTGAGATTTAAAATAAACTGGATGGAATTAAGGAGCAGATTAGACATTGCAGGAAAAAAATTAACGAATTTAAAGACACAGCAATAGAAATCATCCAAATGAAATACTGACAGGAAAAAAAAACCCACTAGAAAAAAAATGAACAGAGCATCAGTGAGATGTCTAACAACATAAAGCAGACAAATATACCTGTTACTGGAGTCCAAGAAAAAAGAAGACAGGTGGAGGAGGCATAAAAATATATTTGAAGAGGGGACAGCTGGCTGGCTCAGTTGGTGGAACATGCAACTCTTGATCTAGGGTCATGAGTTCAAGCTCCACGTTGGGTGTGGAGCCTACTTAAAGAATACATATGTATTACTAATTATAGTTTTAATAATATTAAGTAATATAAATAATACAAAAATAATATTAAATATATATATACATATTTTGAAGAAACAATGGCTAACAGATTTCCAAATTCGATGAAACCTATAAACCTACAGATGCAATAACCTCAGGAAATCTCAAACAGAAGGCATAGCAGAATCACATTGCTTATAACTGGTGATAAAGAGAAAATTTTTTAAATAGCTAGAGGGAAAAGGCAAAAAGGAATAAAGATTGATGGCAGACTTCCCATCAGAACAATTCAATCCAGAATATAGTAATACCTCTAAAGTGCTAAATGAAAACAGAACTCTTAACCCAGAATTGTATACCCTGCAAAAATATTTTGCAAAAGCAAAGGTGAAAGAAAAAAAAAAAAAAAGCAAAGGTGAAATAAAGACACTTTGGAACACAAAATGAAAAAAATCATCATTAACAGACCTCTATGAGAAATGTTAAAGCAAGTCTTTCAAGCCAAAGGTTATTGATAGCAAATGGAAATTTGAGGTCTACACAAAGGAATGAAGAACACCAGAGAGAAAATGTATGTGGGTAAATATACTTTCTTCATACTTTAAAAAAGTCTCTCAGGGCACCTAAGTGGCTCAGTCAGTTAAGCATCTGCCTTGGGTCAGATCATGATCCCAGGGTCCTGGGATCGAGCCCTCTGTCAGGCTCCCTGCTCAACAAGCCTGCTTCTCCTTCTCCCTCTGTCCCTCCCCACCGTTCATGCTCTCTCTCTCTCTCAAACAAATAAAATCCTTAAAAAGAAATCTCTCATACGTGAATTTAAAAAACAAAACAATCAAGCAAAGGGACAAAAAGGAGAGAGAAGCAAACCAAGAAAGAGACCTTTAACTACAGAGAACACACTGATGGTTACCAGACTGGAGGTGGGGAGGAGGGGATGGTGAGACAGAGGATGGGGATTAAGGAGGACACTTGTCATGATGAGCACTGGGTGATGTATGGAAGTGTTGAATCACTAAATTGTACACCTGAAAATAATATAATGCTGTATGTTAACTAACTAGAATTTAAATAAAAACTTAAAAAAAAAAATCTCCTTAAAAGAGAAGTGACTGTTCAAAAGGAAATTATCAAGAATGCTTTGAGGGGTTCATAGCACATGGAGAAACACATGAGTAACAACAGCACAAAGAAGGAGGGAAGACAGGAAGGGGTGGAAATAAACTTTCATAAGGTTCTTACAATGAACATGATGCATTACTTGAAAGACCGTGATAAGTTAAAGGTGTATACAGTAAACCCTACATATATTTCTAAGAAAATACAAAAAGATACAGACGATTACACCAGTAAAGGAGATAAAAAGGGAATTATACTGAAAGCAAAGAGGCAAAAGGGATCCTTCCGCAGCGTAAGAAATACTCTAAAACTAGATTGTGGTAATAGTTGCACAATTCTACATTTTCTAAAACTCTGGGGCACCTGGCTGAGCAGGGCACTGAGCAGTCAGTGGAGTGTTCAACTCTTGATCTCTGGGTCATGAATTCAACCCCTGCCTTGAGCTCCATGCTGGGTACGGAGCCTATTAAAAAAGAGGGGAAAAGGTGGAGGGGGGGAGGTACACCTGGGCGGCTCAGTTGGTTAAGTGTCTGCCTTCAGCTCAGGTCATGATCTCAGGGGCCCGGGATCAAGCCCTGCATTGGGCTCCCTGCTCACCTGGGAGCCTGCTTCTCCCTCTCCCTCTGCCTGCCACTCTCCCTGCTTGTGCTCACTCTTTGTGTGTCAAATAAATAAAATCTTAAAAAAAAAAAAAGAAAAAAAAAGACTGACAATCTCAAGTGTTGACAAGGATATGGGAGCAACTGGAAGTCTCATACCTTGCTAATGGGGATGCAAAATGGTGCAGCCACTTCACAAAACAGCTTGGCAGTTTCTTAGAAAATTGAGCATACACAGCATATGACCTAGAAATCCTAATCCTCATATTCATCCAAGAGAAATCAAAACCTGTATCTATATATCTATAACACTTACAGGTCAATTCTCATAGCAGCTTTAGCCTTCATAGCCAAATACTAAAGACCACTTAAATGCCCATCAATAGGTAAATGAATAAACACATCGTGGTTCAGTCATACAGTGGGTTAACTACTTAGTCATTAAAGCGAATGAACTACTGGGGCACCTGGCTGGCTCAGTCAGAGGAGCACACGACTCTTGATCTTGGGGTGAGTTTGAGCCCCACGTTGGGTGCAGAAATGACTAAAAAAATAAATAATTTTTTAAAATTTGAAATAAATAAATAAATAAATAAAATGAATGAACTGCCAACACTTGGAGCAGCATGGTTGAATCTCAAAAGAATCCGGGTAAATATAAAAAGCCAGACATACAGAAAACAACCTACTATGCAATTTAACTTGTATGAAGTTCTAGAAAGGGCAAAATTCTACTACTAAAAAGCAGATCAGTGGTTGCCACGGGCCAGGGTACAGGGGAAGGCTAAACTAAGAAAAAGGAACAGAGGATCTTTCTGGGGTGGTATAAATGTTTTGTGTTATAACTGGGGTAACAGTTGGAAGACTTTATACACTTGTCTAAACTCATTGAATGTAGGTGACTTTAACACTTAAAACTGATTTTATTTACTGAATTATAAGTCAATAAAGTTGAAAACAAAATAAGATACACTGGAATCGGTAATGAGACCAAAGCATGCAGGAGACTATCCTCTTAGGAAAAATATATGAACTTTTACATTTATTTTTTATTTATTTTTCTTTAAAGATTTTATTTATCTGACACAGAGAGAGAGAGCACAAGTAGGCAGAGAGGCAGGCAGAGAGAGAGGGGGAAGCAGGCTCCCCGCTGAGCAGAGAGCCCGACGCGGGGCTCGATCCCAGGACCTTGAGATCATGACCTGAGCTGAAGGCAGAGGCTTTAACCCACTGAGCCACTCAGGTGCCCCTGAACTTTTACATTTAAATCATCTTTTAAGTCATTTGTTTTGATTTATAATTCATAGCATATATATGTATATATATATATATATATATATGTATATGTATATGTACATGTGTATATATATGTATGTATATTTACTAGCATATGTATATAATTTGTAAATGAATATTCATACATTGAGACACCTACTCAATTTTTTTTCATTGATAGGGATTAACCATTTGAAACATTTGGAAAGGGGCACCTGGGTGGCTTAGTCAGTTAAGCATCCGACTCTTGATCTCAGCTCAGGTCTTGATCTCAAGGTCATGAGTTTGAGCCCTGTGTTGGGCTCCAAACTGGGCATGGAGCCTATTTAAAAAATAAAATAATAATAATAATAATAATAATAATTAAACGTTTGGAGACCTTTGAGTTTTTGTAAGCCTAGAAGGGCAATTTCAGTAATGTGGTAGAAACAGAAACCAGATTGTTACAGCTGTTGAAAAGTGGAGATAATAAGCCGACTTCTCTTTCAAGACATTTGGTGGAAAGGGCATAGCTACAGGCATTGTGGGGAGTTAGGGAAGGTGATTATTTGTAGAATGAGTCATTTCAACATAGGTCAAAGAAGGGAGTCAGAAAGAAAAAAATCAATAATACCGTGAGGGAAGAGAGAGAAGAAAAAATTGTATAAAATACCCACAGTTTGCAAAAGGAGATGGTTCTGGTGCATCGGTTAAGAACAGAGGGAGAGAGAGGGTTGTCAAGTTGATGGTCTCATTCATTAATGAATTATTAAACAAGGTCATCAATGCACAGAAGAATGCAAGGTAGGAATCTTAAGAAGAACTAATATGCAAACTGACTGGACCCAAACACGCATATACATAAGTAGTTATAAGAAAGCAGCTGAGCTTCTATCATGAAGTTATTTTTATGGTGACGGTACCTACCACACACTCACATTTCCAAGCTAACCCTGAGATGGTTGACTGGAGTTAGCTGCTCAGACTTGGCCACTCAAGGAAATATCTCTTGATGTCTACTCTAGCAAGAGATGGCCCAGGACGTGGAACGTGGTAGAGACCTAAATGGAAACCGGTAAACTGGTATCTGTGTCCCTGGGTCCCTTTGTAATTCATCTACCACCCACAGGACCTTGGACCAAGATTCACATTTTGCCTCAGATGCTAATTTTGGTCCCACTGGTCAGTGCTAACCTGGGTGTGGTGGCTTTGTGGGTGGGACCACCGGGAAGTGGAGGAAGTGGGACTGGTGAATCAGGCGCGGGGCAGGGCAGGGGGGCACTGCAGCATGGCCTGACTCACCCAGGACCATGGGAATGGGTACTTCAGGGCTGGTGGCGCCATCTCTGAGCACCACCAGGGCTTTGAGGGGCATCATTAGTGGTTGCGAATGCTTGCCCAGCACTTCTCACAAGGTGGCCTTGGGGCCTGCCTACATGCCATCTGGGTAATTATGTCCTATTTACCTTCCTGTAGATCCAGAAGAACTAGCCCTTGACTTCCGGACTTAACCACTCTTAGTACTGCTCCAAATGATACAGTGAGTTGAGCTTTAGAGATGGTGCTTCTTTTCAAAACTAGTCGTCCCTCTTTCCTTCCTACTCCAAGCTAAAGGATTCAACAGAACTTAGGGGTGGGGCCTCTGACCACCTTCTCATTTCTTTTATCAGCTGCAATGCTCTTCTCCCAAAGCAATCCAGACAGCCTCTACTGCCAGTGTGGATACTCGGTGTCATTTCTCTACTTCAAGTAACTCTACTTTTTTGCTCTGAAGAAACAACCCCCTTCACTTTTCAGTTGATGTGGTTCAGATAGTGCCAAATGAGGCTAATAATAGTACCTACCTCAGAGGTTGTTGTAAAGATTAGTCAATTTATCAATGTGCAGTCTTTAGAAGAACACAAGGCACACAGCAAGTGTTCAGCAAATTTTAGCTATGACTATCACCATCATCATCTCCAGTATAAGGACAAGGAAAACAAGGTACAGAGATGTTAAACTAATATAAGGTTGTACATCTAGTAAGTGATAGACTGGGGATTTGGGTCAAGTCTGCTTCTGGCTCTAGAGACTGTATTTTTAACTGCAAAATACTATTTCCTGTGCTCCAGCACCCTACGGGAGTGTCTGGCCGTAAACAGAGAACACACACAAAGCAGAGCTGAGATATGGACAAGTTAAAATGGAGTCCTGCAGACACTGTCAGAGCCCTTGAATTAGCTATCTTTAGTCCATTCTAGCTGCTATAACAAAAACACCATAGACTGAGTGGCATATAACCAACAGAAATTTGTATCTCACAGTTCTGAAGGCTGGGAAGTCCAGGATCAAGGTGCTGGCAAATTCAATGCCTGGTATGTGTTTTCTGGTCTACCGACAGCCATCTTCTCCCTGTGACCTCAGAGAGCAGAGGGACTAGGAAGCTCCCTGGGGCTTCTTTGGTATCAGTATTAACTCCATTCAGGTGGGTTCCACCCTTGGAACCTAATCGCCTACCAAAGGGCCCACCTCCTAATACCATCACACTGCTTGTGAGAGGTGTTTGCATGTATGAATCAGACAGGGACACATTTAGTCTATCTTACCAGTCAAGCCAGAAATCAAATCTACCTTTGGAGTTTTCAATAATTTTACTTTTTTTTTTTTTTTTTTTAAGATTTATTTGTTTGAGAGAGAGAGAGCAGAGCAAGAGAGAGAGGAGAGCACTAGCAGGGGTGGAAGGGCAGAGAGAGAAGCAGGCTCTCCACTGAGCAAGGAGCCCGATATGGGGCTCGATTCCAGGACTCTAGGATCATGACTCGAGTCGAAGGCAGACTCTTCACTGATTCAGTCACCCAAACGCCCCTTGAGTTTTCAATAATTTTAATCAACAAAGTTCCTTCTACCTCAGTCCAGTTTGAGTTGAGGTATCTGTCCCTTGCAGATGAAATCCCTTACAGACTTGACTAACATAGCAATTCAGATCCTGAAGACTATCCTCGTATTCCAGGCATCAATGGCCCAAGAACAATAGGAAACATTCCCAGAAAATAATCTACTCTAGGGTTATAAAACGAAGCTGTTCATCTGTTCCGTCATTCATTCATCTCACCCAAGCATCCCCCATGGGCCGGGCACAAGTTAGTTGCCCAAACATTCTGGGTGGATTGGGCAAAAGGCATTCTAAAGCGTCAAAGTATCAATGGTGTTCCCATGAGTATGCCAGGTACGGCCCCAACCTCAAGTAGAATCTCACTTCTATCTGTCATAACAGAAGTCTCTGGGATCTTATGATCTATGCCAGATCTTTTCTGAGCTCTGCACAAGTGGACTCTAGCTTGTCTTTAAATGGAAAAGGTAATGGGGGACTTCTGCACAGACTAAATTATTCATCTCCATCGAACCACATAAGCAGCATTCAATCTCCGTCTCTGGACAGTCTTCCCAGATCAAAATATTCGATCGAGGTCCAAACAGGAAATGCAGATGCAAGCGTGTGACTGAGAATGCCAGAGTAAAGTCTTCCACCAGCAAGGTGAGTTTTCTCCTTCTTTGCATCAGATGTACACACACACAGAGCCCTTGAGGGCTGCGATTACTTTTTTTACATCACAAGCATCACAGAAAATATACAATGAAAAACCCAATGATCCCTTGAGGAGTTCATTGCTCTCCCCCATCGTCTTTGATTCCCCTGCCTCCTCTCCACATCCTTTGAACTTCTAAAAAGACACTTTGAAGGCATGTCATAAAGCAGTTTTTCATTCATGCTCTTCTCTTTGATGATCTTGCTGTTTGTCTGAACTGCAGCGTCCACAGGATGTCGGGCGGGCGAGCTGAAAGCCAACACTGATGAGGAAGGGCCGAGTGAGGACGAGCCTGAACTGCATTTGTCAATAACAAGAACGGGGAATGAAGGAAAGAGCAAGACCAGAAGGGCCCAAGCAGAATGTCTGGTCTCTCCTCTATGCGCTAGCCCTTAAAGTGGCCACCTGTGAGAAAGGTCAAGGGTACTGCAGCCCAGTGACAGTTCAAAGCCCGCAAAATGTTTTGTTCAGAGGCCTCCCTCCAGCTCTGGGCTCAAACGTAAGAGTTCTCTGCTCACCCCAAAACTGCAATAATCCAGCTTCCCCTCGATGAAAAGTATTATGTTTTGATTCTTCCCAGCTTCTCCCATTTTCCCTAGTGAAAGATTCATTCATTTCAATGCTAACAAGATACCATGAGGCAGAGAATGGAATGGGAGAGAGAAAAAGCAGACAGGCAGGTCTGCCAGACATGCCTTTTTTCTCCTTGCCCATGAAATAAATGGTTGAGAACTAAGACTCTATATGACTCTCGAGAACCCTAAAATCCTCAGGAAATAGCCATGGCCCTCAAAGCACCAGCCCTGACACCCAGGCCTGGGGTAGGCTGACTATGGTGAAGGCAGACAAGAGCTTTCCCTGAACCTGAGTGTTCTCAGATACAAAGGGAAAATAAACCACTCCCTGCCATGGTGCACTGAGTCTGATTTGTCCTAAAGAAGTAGTTATGAGGGTCAGGGTGGGGAGAAAAGCCTTCGTCCAGTTATAAATATGAAATACATTAGAAGCTATCACTCTGGAGGAATCTGCTGTCAGTGGGGAGGGTGAAGAAACCACCCACTCATTCATAAATGTTAGTGAGTGCCCACTGAGCCCTGGGAGCAGAGGGGTGAGCAAAACAGAGAGGTCTCTGCCCTCTCGGAGCTCATAGTTTAGTGAGAGGTCAGACATTGAACAGTTCCACTCATTTACGTGGCATTATAAATCAGGACATATGCCTTGAAGGAAGAGTCTATATAGGGTGTTAAGAGAGCCTTCAGCAGAGAGACAGTGTGCACATGGGGGTCGGGCTCCATGGAAATCTGGGAAGGCCCATCTAAGGAATGCCATCGAAGCTGAGACCTGAAAGGAAGAGGGAACTCAGCAGGCAAAGAGTAGGGAGTACTAGGTTATGTAGTTGGAAGAGCACTTTATGGAAAAGCACACGTGAAGGTCTAGGTGAAGGGAAGACAGAAGGCATCAACTGCAGAAGCCAGGGACCAGTTAGGAGTAAAGATTCAACAAATGTGTCAGATACCTCCCAACATGCCAGGTGCTATCCTGAGTACTAGGAACACAGCACCAAACACAGCTCACAAAGTCACTGTCCTCCTGGAGTTGCCCTCCCGGATGTTAACCTCTTCGGAAACCAGATTCCAGCAGAGCTCCCACTAATGCAGGCTGCACGGCCGTGAGGAAGGAAAGGACAGGGCTACTTCACATGCTCCAGGGCTCTCTCACCTCAAGGGCTCACAGCCTGTGCCTCCAAACTTAAAGTGGACAGCTAGCTACTCTCGTCCCTCCCCTGCTTGGATGCACACCAGACCAAGATCTCCGAGGAACGCAGCGGGCGACGGGGCACGTGAAGCCAACCAGGACATCATCCACCCTCTGTGCTGGCCATTCTGGCCCACCAGGGCAAGGGGTCTGGAAAGATTTCTAGCTTCTCCACGGACCAGTCTAAGTTCTGCCGATCATCCTGGCACAGAACGTCGTGACTGACAGCACGGCATTTCTGAGTCCAGCCATTCTGGCTTCTTGTCTCAACTCTGCCACTTGCCAGCTGGGCCCAGCACTTAACCTCTGTGATCGTGATCCTTAGTCTATAAAAGAGAGTTAATAGGACTTGGACAACAGGGTAGTTGTTAGGATTCAAAGAGTGAGGGCATGTGAAGTGCTGAGTGCTCTGTGCGGCAAACGCTCACTCAGCATCCGCGACCGTGGTTATTACGACTGTGCTAGAGCCCACTTCCCTGACTCAAGGCGCTGGGCTTCGTGTAATTTTCGTCTATCACAGAATCATAGCTCAGGCAATTAAACGCGACGCACAACTGAGGCGCGAAGCCCTCTCCCCTTGATCCACTCATTGCCAGGGAAACCAAGGCAGAGTTTAGCCGCTAGCCCGGCATAACCCCAGGACTTCAAAGTCAGGAATGTTCATTTCTGAGAACAGTGAAGCAACCACAGGAAGCATGCTGCAGAAGGAACAACTGGCTAAATTAGTCCCGTGGGAATTACTCGGAAATATCTTCCATTCAGAAAGACTTTGTGAATTTTCCATTGCAAATATTTAATATCGAACGGGTTCTCCCTTCCGCCTCTGTCAGTGGAGTGCTCAAAATAATTTTAGCATTAGTCTAAGCCCAGTAAAATTAGCGAGATAAATCTACAGCACTTCCTTCCCCTTTCTCCCTTGCTCTACCTGCCCACAACGGATCTCGAAGCCAAACTTGGATGACATGAAGTGTTCCGCAGATCAGCAGCACCACAGCCAAGAAGTTGCTTTTAAAACACAGGACACGGCTTGAACGTTGGCCCTGATACTGATGTGTTTTATGATTTTAGACTAATAACTTGTGCTCTTTAAGCTTCGGTTTCTTCCTGCATAGAACGGGGGCAACAAGAGTGCCTACCGAGGTACCGGCACGCAGGAGAAGGGCCGCAGGTGAATGCTGGTTGCTATTATTTCTACTACTGTTCTGTCCCCACCCTGACCCAGGTCATCCAGAGATGAGCTGGGGACAGCTGGGCCAGAGGGCTCTGGGCAGCCACCAGCTGACCATGGAGAAACACATCCTCCACTGGAATGGGGTGAGGCTCTGGGTCCTCCTTGGATTGTCAGGCCACACAGATGGAGAGTTCTGTGTGAAATTAAGAAAATCCATTCACGACTGAGTCAAATCACACGATACACAGAGAGCTGCCCGACTCTGTTTCTGCCAGTTTCCGATCCCCAAATCAGACTTGACACCTGATTAAAATCCTCAACTTTTAAAGTACATTCAAGGACCTCTACAGGGTTTTCTTTTCCTCTTTCCCCGAAGGAAACCATACAAAGTCTCTGACCTCATGGAACGTCCAGTCTAGGAAGGAAGAAAACAAATCATACATAATGGCAGGAGTTGGGGAAAATCCTATGATGGAAACAAACTGGGGGACAGGATGGAGAAGGACAGAGGATGGAGAAGCACCTCACAGGGGATGGTCAAGGAAGCTGTCCCCATGAAGTGACAGAGGGCCCAGCGCTGAGCCAGTCACGACAAACAGGTTATCTTGCTAATGCCTTATCTTCAAGGTCAAAACCAGGCCAACAAGTGGGAGAGACAGGTGATAGGAGAAGTTTGAGACTGAGGGTCTTCCCTTGTAATGCTTCCTTGCCACCACGAACCCATGTAACAGTGCAGGAGTGTCTCCTTCTCCTCGCCCCAGATGGCCCTGTAGCTTTGCTGGAAACACAGATCTCCCTAATTTCTGCCAGAATCACCACTAGACTAATAATCATAACAGCAATGATCATTCACTGAGCAGCGCTCTAAGCCTCCTGCACGTTCCCTCATTTCCTACCAAGGGGATGAATGGGCATGAGGGTATTACCGTCACCACCCACGTTTTACTAAAGGGAAACCCATGCTCAGGGAAGTTACTTGGCTCAGGGGAACACAGCTAATCCAAAGTGGGGCCGGGAAGCTGCCAGGTAGGTACCATTATCAGCCCCATTTTAAGCTGAGGAAATTAAGACGTGAAGAGAAAAAATGGGTAGAGAATATTTAAACAAGGTGGACAATGCCAGAGTCCACGCATTTCAAGACTCTAAAGTGTGTGCATGGAACAGCGAGTCATTCCATTTCTGTGCAGCAATTCAGGTAGAAAGAGTCTACAGTTCTTCGGTGAACCTGAGACACGCACGGAACAGCCAGGCCTGGTACCAACTTCCCAGCACTTCATTTTTTTTTCTTTAAAGATTTTATTTATTTATTTGACAGAGAAAGAGAGATCACAAGTAGGCAGAGAGGCAGGCAGAGAGAGGGGAAAGCAGGCTCCCCTGCTGAGCAGAGAGCCTGATGCGGGGCTTGATCCCAGGACCCTGAGATCATGACCCAAGCCAAAGGCAGAGGCTTTAACCCACTGAGCCACCCAGGCGCCCCTTCCCAGCACTTTAGTCCAAAAAGAAAGCCATGGGGCACCTGGGTGGCTCAATCAGTTAAGTGTCTGCCTTTGGCTTGGGTCATAATCCCAGGGTCCTAGGATTGACCCCCACGTCCGGCTCCCTGCTCAGCGGGGAGTCTGCTTCTCCCTCTCCCTCTGCTGATCCCACTGCTTGTGCTCTCTCTCTCTCAAATAAATAAAATCTTAAAAAAAAAAAAAAAAGAAAGAAAGAAAGAAAGCCAAAGACGGACATGTTTATATACAAATAATTCATTACTGCTGGGATGCTGGGATAGAAGCCGAGAAGTCTAGGGTGCAATGAGCAGGTAAGAGAGGAGACTAGAGAAATGTCATCTGAGGCAGAAACATTTAAGGGCTAGCTGAGTGAAGAGAAGGCAGACCAACATGCCACGTATCAGGATCCTGGAAAGAACATGGCAGACATGAACAAGTGAAAGAGAGCAAAGGGGCCTGGGGCAGTGCGTGAGAGGAGGGAAGCAGGGGTAGCAGGAGAGGAGTCTGGACAGGCTGGCAATGGAGAAGATGAAGAAAGTGAGGGAGCCGGGTTGTGGGGAGCTCTTAAGACCAGGCTAGGGAGCATCCACCAATTGGTCAGGGGGAACTAAACACTTTCGCAAGCAGAACTGCCTCTCAGGAAGGGGGTCTGGAGACATGTGTGAGGTGATTCAGGAAGAAGCAGGACTGGTGGTATAGAAACAATGACTGTAATCCAGGTAAAAGGTAATGAGTACCTTGAGGGAATGATGGCAGGAGAGGTAAAGCGGAGGGAAGGAATTCAAAGGGCAGCAGAGAGATGGGGGACATGACCCGGACAAGGCCTAAAGGTAAAGGAAGAAACTTGAGTCAAATCTGGTGAGTAGGAGCATGGGGCTGGTGAACGACCAGCAAAAGACCAAGGCACCATGAGCAGCTCTGTTTCATCATGTTGAAGGTGAGGCCCGCTGGAGTGACAGCTACTGAGCAAGACGCGGGGCACCTCAGCGGGCTGTAAGAAACAAATGTCAACCATCACGGAAACACAGATCAAAACCACAGTGAGATACCACCTCACACCAGTCAGAATGGCTAAAATTAACAAGTTAGGAAACGACAGGTGTTAGCAAGGATGCGGAGAAAGGGGAACCCTCCTACACTGTTGGTGGGAACGCAAGCGAGTGCAGCCACTCTGGAAAATAGTATGGAGGTTCCTCAAAAAGTTGAAAATAGAGCTACCCTACGATCCAGCAATCGCACTACTGGGTATTTACCCCGAAGATACAAATGTAGTGATCCGAAGGGGCACACGCACCCAAATGTTTATAGCAGCAATATCTACAATAGCCAAACTATGGCAAGAGCCCAGATGTCCACTGACTGATGAATGGAGAAAGATGTGGTGTACACACACACACACACACACACACACACACACACACACACAGAAATTCTATGCATCCATCAAAAAAAGAGAAATCTTGCCATTTGCAACGACGTGGATGGAACTAGAAGGTATTATGCTAAGCGAAATAAGTCAATCAGAGAAAGACAATTATCATATGATCTCTCTGATATGCAGAATTTAATAAACAAGGCGGAGGATCATAGGGGAAGAGAGGAAAAAACGAAACAAGACAAAATCAGAGAGGGAGACAAACCATAAGAGATTCTTAATCTTAGGAAACAAACTCAGGGTTGCTGCAGGGGAAAGGGTAGGGGGATGGACTGGCTGGGTGATGGACACTGGGGAGGGTATGTGTGGTGGTGAGCACTGTGTGTCGTGTAAGACTGCTGAATTACAGACCTGTACCCCTGAAACAAATAATACATTATATATTAATTTTAAAAAAATGCCATCTTCCCATTTCACACTTTGGAAAGGTGAGACTCAGTGAGGTGGAGTGACTGAGCCATTCACACACTCGTGCATGGGACCCCCTTGGGCCAGAGTCCATCTCCCTCCACATTCCCATGCAGCTTCCCTGCAGCTCTTTTTTGGTTTAAATCCTTCTCTTGTTTACATTCATTTGCTTGTGTTCTGCCATCTGAAGCAATGATGCCTTTCCAGTGACTCGCCCTGCCCTGACCCAGGGATAGCTAACTCTTGGGCAAAACATAACTCCCAGATAAGTTCTGTTCGAATGACGAAGAGTATTTCACATCATGGGTTTATCGTCAACATTTTTAAAAATTAGAAAATTTTACATACAAATGTATGTAAAATAGATATCGAGTTTCTCCTGAAAACTCAAAGTATCTGGTGACATGGGGTTCCTACTCTCAGCTGAAAAGCAGCAGCCCTCTTGAGTAACCACAGCTTTCTAGTTCACCAGTTTCCACGCCAAACATCTAACAACCAAAATAGAAACTAAGATGTGTGACCATGTAAGAAGTCTGTTCCTTCAAAACTAGCAGTCGTTTTTAATCTTAGGGACAAAAGGGAGTAGCGGGGACTATGGCTAACAGGAGAGTACATTCTTCAACTACGGGAGAGCTCCACCTCCTTAGTCCTTATAGACATTTGAGTCCCTGACCTGGCCTTATCACTATTGATATTTTATTTTTATTAAATGGTAAAGGAGAAGGGCTAGTTGGGCACGCGTGCTTGATACCCAGCTTGGGACTACTCAAGAATAGTCTCTTTTTTCCATATTATAATCACCCTAACTCCACCCAATTCCTGCATTATTCACCTCCTGCCACATGGATTCTAAGTTTTAATTCAAAACATCCAGCAGGACATCCCAGGGAAGTGGGGACCCAGAAGCATATTTGCCCAGCACCATTTGGGAATAAATGCAATCCAACTGAACTAAGGGCTCAAGCTGAGTCTGGCTTGGGTCTTCCATGAAATGGGACATTCTTTCAGAGCAATATCCTAACAAAGGAGCCAAGAAGAGAAAACCCATCTCATTACAGAGCTTCCTCCCCCTCACTGAGATTTGGCAGAGAGCAGAAAAATGAAGCACACCCCTTGCTCCTCTCTAAAAAAATCCTGCTATGGGGAATGGGAGCCAAGATGTAAAAGGTGATAGGGTAGAGACATCAGTGTAACGAAGTGCCTTGTGGCCGGCTCTGAAGGCAAACGGGTAACTCCCATTCCAGGGGGCCTGCTGTTCAGAGGGTCAGGAAATGCCCAGTATCTGCCAACACTCCCTCCTGTTCAGTGCTCCAGCCCTCTCTCATTTCCATCTGACTGGATTCTTTCACATCTGCCGAGACGAGTCAACAACAGAGCAGCCCGTGCCCGTGCCCGCCAGAGAGCACACCTTGTCCCGCGGCCCTCGGGAGCTGCGCACCATGCACACGCTTCCTCAACCTCCACGGAAGCACGAGCAACCAGCAGTTCTCTGGAAAGGTCAACTATTAAAGGGTTAAGCGTGGGTTACACCGGGGTTACATGATGAGCAACCACAGACATGTTCCCACCACTGTCAGAGTTTACGGCCAAGTAGGGAAGACAAATAGTAATGATATAATCACACACATATATGCAGGCATTATTCAAAACAGAACTATGGAGGCGCCTGGCTGGCTCACTTGTTGGAGCTTACAACTCTTGTTCTCGGGGTCGTGAGCTCAAGACCCACACTGGGCACCGAATTACTTTAAAAATAAAATAAGCCAAACAGAACTATGTACTCGGGAGGAAACAGTCCCAGGTATGCATGCAATCAATTCATCAGACATAGTCGGGATGGTCAGAAAAGGAAGGCTTCCCAGGGTAGGAGTTGGGGGGCTGGGGGTGGTGGGTCAGGAAAGTACTCTAGCTGTAGGAAGAGCAGGTGCCAAGACTCTAAGGAAGTAGGGAATATGGAATGTTCCAAGACCTGAGACGTGATTCCTACAGTTGAGTGTGGCTGCAGGGGAAGGGGCGGGGGGGGGGGGGGGGGGC
>CM052895.1:24407139-24600743 GCA_028534135.1 Potos flavus
GTGTGGGGGGGAGTAGGTGGGAAGCAGGAGCTCCACAGACAAGGGTGGCAGGATTCCCCAGAAACACTAGCCCTCAACCAAATTACAAGCTGCCTAGAAGGAGACGGTACCACCAGGTTATTTCTGGAGCCAAATAATGTTGGCTTTCATCGCTGACAAACCAAAGACAAATAAGGAAACAAGACATGGCCCCACCCACATCTCCAAAAGGCCAAGACCCTGCCTCAGAAATTACTCAGGTTTAATTTCAATTACAAAAACAACTTAAAAATTTTAAATCATTCTTTGTGATCCCTCTCAGTTCTTGCAAACAATACCTTCAACGTGTCATGCTCTCATTAACTTGTAGAAGAGATTTCATTCCGACCTGGCAGTGACCCTCAGAAGTCCTTTAAACAGCAGTTGGAGATCTTTTTCAAGATGACTTCATTTCACGATGTTCCTCGGTTATCAACTCTCTAGGGACTCCCCATCGCATCTCAAATTAGCCCCACCACCCCTACCCACAGCATCAATCCCATCTCCTACCTCCTTCCCCCTCCTCACCACTCTGCAGGCAAAATGCCTTCCTCTCAGTTCCTCAACCAAGCCATACACGTCCCCACTGCCAGGCCTTTGCACAGGCCGGTCCCTCTGCCAAGCGTGCCGTCACCAAGACTCCACACCGGCCCCCTCCTTGGCCCTTGCTCATCCTTCAGCTCTCAAATGAAATAGCACCGCCTCAAAGAGACGCCCTCCTCGGTCACCCAACAAAAGCAACACTCTTCTCTGTCTTAGGCCAATTTTATTTCTTCGTTTTTTTAGAGCAGAGGCTGTCTAACCAGGAACTCTTCTTAGTCCCCCCTCAGCATTTTTCACTTTTCTATAACTTGCCCTTTGGCATCAGGCTCTCCCAGGAGACTAGGAGCTCCAAAGGTGATCAGACCCTATCCGCCTTGCCCACAAATTTTCCCTCCCACCAGCACGGTGCCTGGGACCCGGTAGGTGCCATCTCTGCTAACTTCAACAAATAAGCTACATCATCTGCAAACTCACTGGCCTGGGCTCCTCAAAGATGTCAGCTCACGAAGGAAGGAGAAAGGCTGGGGAGTCATCTTGATTAGAGGACACCAAAGAGGCACAACGATTTAATGCAATATGCCTCCCTTGAAGGGAGTTGATCTGAAATAAACACTACTACTAATAAAGGACATGACTGAGACAGTAGAACCATCTGAATCTGAACTGTATGTGAGAGAAGGGTGCTGGATCCGTGTTACATTTCCTGAGTTTGATCATTCCACCAACGTTAGGGAGGAGGGCACAAAGACGTGCCCTAGAGTACTCTGGGACAGAAACGTCATGACAACTGCTGCTCACTTTCAAACCATTCAGCAAAAATAAATGTATGTGTGTGTGTCTACGCAGACCTACAGAGAATATTGTTCTGGTCTTACCATCTGTCCTATAGGTTTTAGATTTTTCAAAATAAAAACCTGGGGTTGTGGGGGCAAATAATAGATGGCTTTAATAACCAAAGAGAGTTCTACTTACTTTCACTGAAGGGCTGTGATAGGTCCAAGATCGTATGGGTAGTCTCTGGCAATTGGGGTGATAATTCCAAAGTCCCAGATTTTTTGAGTTTTCACTACATAGAACAACTCACTTGGACTCCTGACAATTTCAAATAGGTAACTTTCAGGGCCCTGAATTATATTACTGTCAGACATGCATCAATTAAAAAAAAATCAAAACAATGTTGGGTGATTTTAATCTCGGGCTTTTGATTCCAGGCCATTCCACCTTACAAAATAAAAGTCTTCTCATTTGTATACATCTAGACCTGAGACAATCAAATATCAGCACTTTCCATCTGCCTCCACACCATGCTCTATGAATTATAACTCTATTAACGGTGACCTAGAGAACTGCTGGGGGAGGGGGAAGGAGAAGGGAGTCTGGCACTAAAGTTTTAATTTTCTATTTTTATTAAAATTCTTAAGCTTTAATTTCCATTCTCTTTTCAATCGAGACCTTTGGAGCCTGTGCATGGTCCAACTCCTATTCATCCTTCAAGTACCAGCCTAGATGCCTCTTCCTCCAGGAAGACTTCCCTGACTTTTCCAGGGCAGTTTAAGAGCATTTCACCTAGGCTCCCACAATCTCTCTGCATTCTCTAGAAAAAATTAAACCTCATCGCACTAATTTTGATTGCTTGCTTGCTTATCCAACTTCATCACTGGATCATATCCTTCACAAGGGCAGGAGTTGGGATGTCAGTGCCGAGCCTGCGCCCAGCCCATACAGAAGACACGAGAATCCACTGAGCTGAACTCTACTGCGACAGCTGGCCCAATCCCGCTGCTGACCAGATCTCAGATGACTCGTGGAGGGCAGGCTGAGGCCGGCTCTCCCAGAACAGCTCTAGTGAAGCTCTCTTTTTGCCTGTTGTTTCAGGTGTCCTGTATCACACATCCCCTTTGGGACAGGAAGTGTCCTGTGTCACTGTTTTCTCCTCTTGTTCTGATATCAAAGGCTGGACCAGGGAGTTCCTGAGTGAAGATCAGGGGGCTTGGGTCCAGTTACCCACCACCTGCTAGAACGGCGACTTGGCCGCATCGTCAAGTGGGGAACAACACACGCTTTATTAAATAATAACAACACAATACACGCTGCTCACTCTATCCAGTCATTTCAGCTCACAGGTCATATTTGGAGTCTCATCAGGGTGGGACAAACAGAATGGGCTTTGCGGGCAGAGGTGGGGGCAGAAGATTTGCAGGATGCAAATTATTTGCATTTCGTGGATTTGACTGAGGAGTGGTTTTTCACTTGCCTAACCCTTCCCACAAGGACTCCAAACAGAAACTGTTCCCTACTGGTCATCGTATACAGAGTAAGGGCAGATGCTGTGTGTTTTTTTCTCAACCCCCTCCTCCCTCCTGGGCCCCAGGTTTACACAAGCCCAGAAGCTGACATGCTGACGCTCTTCCCCCAAAAGATCCCACCAGAGTTGAAAAGGCTGAATTTTTGTACATGACTATCTTTTCATAAACACACAAGCACAAATCAGCAACCCAGAATCTAGTCCCCAAATTCATGTTTCTGTTTAAGGAAATGTTTGCCCACATTGGGATCTCCTGATCCCTGAACCAAACTCAGAACTCGGGACACATGGCGGAGGGGAGGGTAGAGTCAATGCCAAGGTCACTGAATAGTACCTTTGTCCCCAATATCCCACCATCCCTGAAAGCCTACCTCCCATGGGATCTGTCCCACGTGGAGCCTTTCTCCACCAAGCCCCTCTCTCACCATCCCCTCCTCCCCACACTAATCACTATAGCCCTACTGTTTACCCTCATTACCTCTCACCTAGATGGGAGCAACAAACAGCCTCCTGAGAGTCTTCCTCTCTGTGGCATGCCACTACCCACCCCCACCCCAAATCAGACCACAGAACTCCCTTCCTGAGATCCTTCAGTGACCCCATGACCCACAGACTCCAGCCCACATGCCCCAGGAAGGCAAACCAGTCCTGTCTCATTCTGCAGCTTCAGCCCCCACACGGTACACTCCTCCCTTGTCTGATCAAACTGCTTGTGGTCCCCTCTCCCTCTCCACACTGGTTCCCCCACTGCAGGCCTTTACTAACTCTTCTGACCTCCTGGAAAGCCCTTCCCATCCTTGGTTAATTCTTATTACCTTCATGAGCCATTCAGGCATCACTGCCTCTAGGATGCGCTCTCTGAAGCCCCAGTTTGGGCTAAGGACCCTTCCTCTGGTCCCACAGTCTCCACTTTAACTCTTTTAAAGTGGAGTTGTGTGTACCTGAGCCTGACTCCCCAACTAGATGGTTCCTTCCCCAGGGGAATGAGTGGGCTGATCCTCTATAGCTGCCCCACACCTGGCACAGTGCCTCAACACTCTAGATAACCAATAAATATGTGCAGAATGGAAATGAACTTCAAACCCCCAAACAGAACTGCAACGGGCCATTCAAGTGAGAGCCCACTCCATCTGAGGAAAGAAAGAGAAAGTTTCCAGGTTATTGGAGCCCACACTTGGCCCTGGGCTTCCCTGGGCCTTATGCTCAGAGCACCAGGAGGACACCCAAGCATGACCTGAGGACGGAACTAGTGTTAGGCCTGAGCCCACCCCGAGCCTTGTCAGCTGCCCCCAGCCACTCCAGTCTCGGGACTATTCATCTCAAAACATGATTCACAGAGTTTAATACGTTAAAACTTCTTTTAAATAGCTAATATTTATTGAGTATTTACTATATGCCAGGCTTCTGGGGATGTGCTTAAAACCACTTTATAGAAAAAAGATTATGTAGTTAGGTGTACATTCTGTATGCTTTTTTAAAAATACAAGACTTCAACACTGGAACCTTACGTACCCCTCCAAGCTCATCTCTCCATCTCCCTCTCTATTCCGTTCTGGCTTCCTCTCAGTTTCTGGAAAGTGCCAAGCTCATTTCTGCCAAGGAACCCCCACACATGCTGACCATCCTCTACAGACATTGCCAACTCTCCACTCGGCTGCTCCTTACCCTTCCCATCTGGGCTCACTGGTCACCATCTCTGGTGGGCCTGGCCTGACAACCCTCTCTCCAGGGCTCACTTGGCTTCTCCATCCCAGCTACCCTACCATTCAATCCACAGCAGGATTCTCAGTGGTTGGGCACATGGTTGCTTTCCACATGTTGACTGTTCATCTCCCTGATGGCACCATAAGCATCAAGAAGGCAGGAACTGTTCTGTTTTGTTCACCCAGCACTTGGCAATGAAGTGTTCAAGTAATACTTATTAAATAAACAAATGGACGAATTAAAGAATGAAGTAATTAACCAAAGGAAAGAGGAGTCGAAGGAAGGGAGGAATTGCCACCTTAAGCTTTTCAACTCTGGGAGAGATACATTCACTAAAATAGTGGTCCTTTGGTAGAACAACTTAAGACGAAAATTCAGAATTAGGAATCCATGTTTTTGGAAGAAATGACGTAGGGAGAACTCTAACCAGTTTCTCTGTTGTGGTGTTTTGTGCGAACATGAACTTTGCCTTCTGCAGAGACAGTCCTTGGACAGGACCACGGAGCTGCCCAGGCCTCCAAAGACGACCTTGCATGGCGTCAGCAAGGCTCAAGAGGCAAAGAACCCCAATGCGGCTTGAAACATGTAACCCAACTCCACAGGGCTGGAAGGGTCTAGAATCCCTAGAGCAACTCTCATGAGAATGAGTTCACAGAATCACTGCTACCCTCAAACCTAAGACCCAAACTTCTGGGACTGTACCATCCAAACCCAAGGCTACAGTTCACCCTGCAAAAAAGGAGGTCACTGCAGAAATCTGGATGTTGCCGCCTTCAGGGACAGAGCGGGCGGAGGGAGGGGGGTGGGGTCTCTCAAGCCTCAAATACAGCTAACCTTTCCAAGACATAATGGGCACACCTGAGGCTTTTCCACCCAGCCTCAGGAAAACGTTTATGAAGAGCAGCAGAGGGGAAGGGGGTGGGATGCCGATTGTTATTAAAAAGACAACTAGAGCTACAGGAGAGGAAATGTCTCTGCTATTACTCCCAGCAGGTCACTATTGTGGAAGAGAAGTAATACCATTTTAAAAGTGCCAAACAGGAAGGAAGAGCCTGGGGGGCCAGGGGGTGGAGATAAATGAGATCAGAGCAGGTCAAAAAAAAATTAAAGAAACAAACTCCTGGGAGCAAAAATTGTTCTGTAGGAAGACACACCCCTCGGCAAGTTAGTCTCCCTCTGTTTTAGAGAATTTTTCTTTCCCGGTGTACTTATTTTGTTTGTATTTGTAATTTTTATTTTCTTTTTTTGCAGGGAAGGATGGGTCTTCCTCTGCTTTTCTCCCCGTTTCTCTTTCCTCTTTTCTTTTTGGCTCCCTGACCAGGCCTCCTACACCTTCTGGGTTCCAAGAGCATCCTGAGGATATTTACTAACAGGAAGTCAGACAAGAAGGGAATTGACACAGTCATTAGGTGACATAAGCCTGCTGACAAGCTGCCAACTCAGCCTATTGAAGATATAACTGAAAAGCCAGCGTTTCATTCAAATTAGGTCACCTCCAAGTGCTGTGATTGTCAGCTGGGAATTCGCACGGACCAAGAACCCAGAGGTCAAGAGGTTAGTGGTTTCCCCTGGGGACAAGCGGAGGTCAAGGGGACAAGGGGAAGATGAAGACTAAGAAGGGAATTTGTGACAACGGATAAAGTGGAAGAATGAGAGGGAGACATTCACGGGCAAGTGGATTCCCAAAAGCAAGCTGCAGAGATTTGACTGTCAGGGTCTGAGCAGGCCACTGGTGTGGCATCTGGCATTCTCTTTTCATGCATTCGCTCCTATTTGCCTAGTGAGTATTCTGTTCATTAAACTACAAAACCTCCCCCAAATAAAGTGTCAGTCCCTTAAGGGAATGGACTGTGTCTTCAATTTCACCAAGTACCATGCCATAACAAAGTCAACATTTAATCAACTACATTATGATGAAAAAAACAATACAGTGAATGGTTGAGAGCATGGGCTCTCTGGGGTCAAACGTGGGTTCGATGCCCATCTGTGTCTCTCATTTGCTGCCCCACTTGAGTAATGTTTCCAGGCTCTTGAGATTTTAGACCCCTCATTCATAAAATAAGGACAACAGTACTGCCCAACTCATTCACGGTTCCCGTGACAGAAAAGTGAGGTATCACATAAGAAGCAGTCGGCGATGTGCCAGGCACAAAGGAAACACTCAGTAACTGAGTTATTACTATTCTTTTCAATCGTTATTATTGTGAATGTTGACAGGTTACCTTCCCCCTGGCTTTGGGTTTCCCTGAGTACCTCCACGTACATCTGGATTCTGCTTTTACCAAAACATCTGAAAAATCCCCATCCAAGGCACTCAGGCTTCACCTGGCAGATTTAGGATAGGAGCAGCCCCAGGGAAACAGTGTTCCATTGAGAAGAGCCTCCCTCCTGAATGGGTGCTAGACTGGCACAATCAACTGTTTTTCAGCAAGGCATTTACAACGTCTCTCACTCTACCCTTGTGGTCAACAATGGAAGAAGCTGGGGTGCCTGGGTGGCTCAGTGGGGTAAAGCCTCTGCCTTCAGCTCAGATCATGATCTCAGGGTCCTGGGATCAAGCCCCACATCGGGCTCTCTGCTCAGCGGGGAGCCTGCTTCCCCCTCTCTCTCTGCCTGCCTCTCTGCCTACTTGTGATCTCTCTGTCAAATAAATAAACAAATAATCTTTAAAAAAACAAAACAAAACAAAAAACAATGGAAAAAGCTGGGCCAGATGATACAACAAATAATCGGGGCATGCTGTGGCCCTGGCCTTGATCGGTTCAACATCATTAATTTGGTCACACACTGATGAGATTTGAAGATGACCCTAAGCTGGACCGGGAGACTGAGGGAGGGATGGGACAATCAGGACTACGGTCCTTTTTATTTTTTTTTAAGATCTTTTATTTATTTATTTATTTATTTATTAGAGAGAGAGAGAGAGAGAGAGCACAAACAGGGCAGTGGCAGAGGGAGAGGGAGAAGCAGGCTCCCTGCTCAGCTGGAGCCTGCTGCGGGGCTCAATACCAGGACCCCGGGATCATAACCTGAGCTGAAGGCAGACGCTTAACCAACTGAGCCACCCAGGTGCTCCCCTCAGGACTATAGTCTAACAAGATACTTCATAGGAATAAATCTCAGGTCCTGCATACATGATCCAAAAGCCAATACAAAGAATTCAGGATGGTGGAAGATGGGGCTCAACATGGCACATGTGAAAGACTTGGGACTCCTGACTACACAAAGAGAAGGAGAAGCTGGGTCCTTGGTCAAAGTGTCAGAGCCTCTGGATCCAGCCTCACCTGAAGGCAGCCCCATCCCCAAGCCTGGGCCTTGTTACATATACCAACAAATTCCCTTTTAATGTTAATTTTTCTTCTTTTTTCTTAATGTGCAACATAACATTCCAAAATGATAGTACTGTCAAGTACCTTATGGTTTCCAAAGAAGACACTGCACTTTTAGGAAGAACTGAAAGAAGTCTCAAGTCAAATCAAGAAGAGATGTCCCACACTTCCTGGTTTGATGACTCCTGGAGTGTAGCTTATACATGGTTCAGGGTGGGGGTAGGGCGCAATCTCAGAGGGACCCTGACAAACTAGGGAAAATCGGCAGGACGAACAGGGTGCCTGAAACCATGCTATACAAAGAATTAAGTAAAATGAATTTTAAAAGAGACAAGAGATATAAAGACTAAGGAGGGGATAGCTGGGTGGCGCAGTCGTTAAGCGTCTGCCATCAGCACAGGTCATGATCCCGTGGGTGGGTCCTGGGATCAAGCCCTGCATCGGGATCCCTGCTCAGCAGGGAGCCTGCTTCTCCCTCTGCCTGCTGCTCCCACTACTTGTGCCCCACCCCCACTGTCAAATAAATAAAATCTTAAAAAAAAAAAAAAAAAAAGACTAAGGAAAGTCTAGCCTTCCAAATATATCTATGAGGGATACAATATTCTATGAAAAAGAATCCAATCATTCTTCTAGAAAGAACAAACAGACACCCTTGAAAAACTACCAAAAGCTATGGGAACTCTACCCAGGAAAACGTACATGCAAACAAAATTCTACGGACATTTCCAGTGGGTTGTTGCCCTGGCCTCCCATCATAACCATGGGAGCCCATCCATGGACATCCCCCATAGAAGACCAAAATCGGGTTAAAAGACTCCTCAGGATTAGGCATTTTATCTGTGTCATGTCCCCACCCCCACTGCTGTTCAAAGTAATGAACTAGGATCAATGGATGGCTCTATCAGCTCAGTAAAAGACACACCTTCTCATCATGCCTGCCATCTGGATACGAAAAGAGCTTGTCATCTTTAGAAGCATTCAAGCAAGAATTGGATAAGCATTCTCACCAAAATGCTGTAGAGGTTTCAACCATGCGACAGGACTCAAGCACTCAGGCCTTTGCGACTTAAAATGTGGTCTGAGGACCAGCAGCAGCATCTGGGAGCTTATTAGAAATGGAGACTCCAGGGGGACTCATACGCACGTCAGTGTTTAAGAAACATTGCTCTAAGATTTCTAAGATTCTCCAAGGGGCAAGAAATAAAATATTCTGGTCCCTCGGCAGCTATCTTCCACCCACGGCTTCAGAGTTGACCTTTTATAGTTTTAAGTAAGTTTGGGTTTTGAGGGCATAGAACCCAGGGCCTTTCTCTGAATCCTCACCCCAGCCCCTACCTGTCGTATGAGTTATTTATCCTCTCAAAGACAGAGATGGAGAACTAAGGGAGAAGAATGGAATAATTCCCACTTTGTCTCTAATCCAGGTCCAGAACTTAGAGAAGGAAAAAGCCATTTAAAATATTTATCTTTATGATCCTCTCCTTTAATAATATAAGATTTGATTTACTGCGCACTCACATGCGCCACATACACTAAGTGGTTTCTTATCCTCTATCTTACTTAGTCTTCACAATAACCCTATAGGTACTATCATCTTTCTTCTTCCCATTTTAGAGCTGATTTCTAAGGCTCAGAAAGGGTGAGTGACTTGCTCAAGGCCACACAGCTAGTATATGAGGGAGCCAGGTCTTGACACTGAAGTTCAAGTCCTCAAGCCCTAAAGCCACACACCTATCTCCTTTAGAGATCTCCGGCCTTCTACCCTTTTCAGTAGGCTGTGAAGGTGGCCTGAAGGCTGTCAGGTTCCCACAGAGCTTATTCAAGTTATGCAAAAATGCAGCCAGGCCAGAGAGCCAGAGACACAGGTGTGCCCAGGTCTCAGATCTCAGCCCTCCATTATACTCTGTTCATTACACAGGAAGACTTAGAGGTCACGCTTTCAAACCCTGGCCCTTCCTCTTTATCTGTTCCAGCATCAGAGTTCTCCCGCTCCTGTACTGACTTGCTATATCTCCTGGCTGCTGTCCCATCTCCATTAGATCCCAGGCATTTGAGCAAAGTACACAGCTATCCAGTTCTGGCTGAACGGAACTAACTCACCATTCCTTCTCTATAATTTTGGGCATAGTCTGAGAGGATTTAGAAGGTGTCATTGACTTGGAATTACAGTTCTTTGTTACAGAATGAATTTCCGGACCTCGCTGAAGAGACGAGCACTCCCCCTCGCGCTTACACAAGCAGCTTTGTTCCCCCTCCAAGTGCCCCTCTAACTGCACGGCACACACTCCTTGTGGGCTCTGTTGCTGCCCAAGGAGGAACTTTAGCAAAGAGAACTCGGGCCTCCAGTACTCTGCGCCGGTAGCCTTCCTTGGGAAATGAATCATGGGTGCATGCTCTCTCTTCTACTTACCGTTACTACGTTTTATTTTACTTCCTGAGGCTGTCATACTTTTCGTATGCTTTTGTCTAACCTGTCCAGCCAGGTTCCCCAAGGTAGGACCCACATTTTGATTATCTTTCTTTCCACTGCAAACTCAAGCACACCGCCTGGCCTGTATGGGATGCTCAATGCCCACATAACTGATTGATAACCAACCGATTGCATTTTACATATTACCACGCACATCTGTTGCTATGTCCAAAGTGAATCCATTCTTCCAGATACTGAACTTATTTGGAGAGAGGGACTCGGGGAAGAGGGAGGGGAGAACTCTAAATAAGCATGTTGAGATCCTGAAGCAGATGGTGCTGTGTAAAAAAACCATGGCATTATGGTTTCGGCCCTATAAGAGGTAACAATAAAACTTGCTCCCATGAGTTGGGACTAAGCCACTAATCCCCTGGTACAGCTGGAAACACAAAAGCTTCTTAAAGTTCAAGGACCCCAGCCCACCTGGTTAGACAATAACCAGGCCAAAACCTCATTTCTCAGCTGTGCTTGCTATCACTAGGCTCCAAATCTCAAACCACTTAAAGAGAATTCTGGGAACTTTAAAATAAACTTTCCTGAGAAATGGGCCAGGATTGTTCCATTCTTACCCAAAAAAAAAAAAAAAAAAAAAAAATTCCTCGGTGATACCTGGCTAGAAAAAGGCCATTTTGTCCAATAATAAAGGGGGATGGGGTGGGGGAAGGTCCAGAAAATTAAAAATTTTTAAATATATGTAAGGTGCCAATTCATTTTTTGAAACATTCTCTCTTCAAGAATAACTCTTTCTGGGGCGCCTGGCTGGCTCAGTCAGTACAGCACATGACTCTTGATCTTGGGGTTTTGAGTTCAAGCCCCATGCTGGGCATACAGCTTACTTAAAACAAACAAGCAAACAAACTCTTTCTGATCTATTCTCCACTCAACAAGTAGGTCTACAGGAATGATTATATTCTATAGCTGTCCTTCTGTGTACAGACAAAACCAGACATGGGCTGTTAGGCTGACAATTTCATACTTGGTTCCTCCAGCGCTACAATTTCTTCTGCTCTAATTATCAACTTTATCATGCAATCCCTAACAGGGTGGGAGAAACCCCCAGACCCCAAGGGGAGGAGGCATAATGCAGTCACCAAAGCATAGACCCTGGGTCGAGGCAAAGCTCCAACCCTGTCTGCATTACTTCACCTGAGAATTTGCCCTCTCCATGCCACAAGGACCTCACACAGAAAATCGGGATGCAAACAGTCCCTGTCTTGGAGGAAAAGTGCCTGACGTTTTTATAAATACCCCTATCTGTGAACACTATACAACCTTAAGCCAGGGGTTGAAAAAGAAAGTGTCTGCAGATACAAATAAGTATGGGAGCTGAGTCAAGAGAACAGGACTCAGAGTTGGGCATGAGATGGGCAGGTGGGGACAGGGGTAGAGCAGAGACCACGTAAGGGCCAGCGTGACTGGTCACCAGTCAACTGTTACCACAAGGGGACGCAGCCCCGTGTCCCCAGTTCTTCTGCTATGTCAACAGATGCCAGCTCTCCAGATTTTTCCAGTTTTGAAATATCGGTTCAAACAAATTGAGATGCAATAGAGTATTAACAGGACCTTGGGGTCTGGAACCAGAGCAGCTGTGTTTTGAGTCCCAGTTCTGCCATTTACCTGCATGTGACCTTGGACAACTTACTAAACCACTTCATGCCTCATGTTCCCTATCTGAAACACCACTACCATGAGAGGTAATACTATTGCCTATTTCATAGGGCTACTGTGAGGAATAAAAGATATATATAAATTTTAATGTACAATTTGTTATATAATATAAAGATATTTATATAGCAATTCTACGTTTAAATATGTAAAATACATATGTGATTGTAACAGTGCCCGGTACACAGTAAGCATTATGTAAATTTTAGCTATTACTAACGTGATCACTTTTGCCAACATGAGAGAGAACAAACAAAACGCTTCTCTCAAGAGGGTCCAATATCGGGACGCCTGGGTGATGCAGTCAGGTAGATGTCTGCCTTCGGGTCGGGTCATGGTCCCAATCGAGTTCCACATCAGTCCCCCTGCTCGGTGCTCTCCCTCTGCTTCTCCCTCTGCCTGCTGCTCCCCCTGCTTGTGCGCTCACTCTCTCTCACTCTCAAATAAATAAATAAAATCCTAAAAAAAAAAAAAAAAAAAAAAAAGAGGGTCTGATATCAGCCAACACTTTGCTGGCCCCTACCACATTCATGGAGCCACACATTTCAGCCTCATACAGTTGTGAAGGTTGGGTGAGAAGGCCTTCTACTTGCACCTGCCAGCCATCCCAAGAGACCCAGGGATACCAGGCAGCAAGACCCAAGGAGCACTGGGGGCACTGCCACAATAATGGCGTGTCAACTGCCTCTCCTTATTCACCTCCCCTGTCCCCAAAGTGACAGAAGCCTGGGATGGCTCTGCCAGGCAGACAGAGCAGCTCAGGACCATTTCTGAGAAGTACTTTGAGTCACAGAGATGTTCTAGGTACCAGGAACCCACTAGAAAGCTTGACTGTGCCTGGGAATTCATGGAGCTTTCAGCCCTAGGGCTAATGCACTGGTCCCAGCACTACATTCGGCTAACCAGTCGCCCCGCTGGGTGCACAGGAGCGGGCCTGGCTTCCTGGGTCACTGCAGCACTGCAGACAAGGTTTCCAAGCCTCTTGGCCCATAAATATTTTTCACCAGTCCACACAATTCTCTCTACCTTGCTCACACTGCGAAGCATTTGCTCCGGGCCTTCCTACAATTCCTACTGAGCTAGCAGTGATGCATCTGCTGGCATTTAGCAAAGGCTGATTTTTACTTAGTTTTTATTATATTTTTTAAGACTGTTTATTTATTTGAGAGAAAGTGAGAGAGAACACAGGGGGAGAGGGAGAAGCAGACTCCCCACTGAGCAGAGAGCCTGACATAGGCCCTGATCCCAGGACCCCGAGAACATGACCTGAGCCAAAGGCAGATGCATAAAATGACTGAGCCACCCGGGTGCCCCCACAAAGGCTTAATATTTAAAAAGAAAGCAAGGAAGAGTAACTGGGAAATTGAGTTGTATCTTCAACCTTTATTAAAAATTGTCCCTTTTGGGGCACCTGGCTGGTTCAGTCGCTTAGAGAGTGGACTCTTGATTTCGACTCCGGATATGATCTCAGAGTCCTGGGATCAGGTCCTGCATTGGGCTCCACGCCCAGCACTGAGTCCACTTCGGATTCTCTTTCTCCGGCTCGCTCTGCCCCTCCCCCTGCTAGCACTCACACACACATACTCTCTCTCTCAAATAAATACATTAAAAAATTGTCCTTTTCGTCACTTGCTTTCCTTTGATCTCACCTCATTACTCTCAGGTGCTGGATTTGTCCTTCACCACAGTAACCAGAGTAACAAAAGCAAACTTTCGTTAAGTATCACATGTGTTTGTGACACTTTACACCCAAGCCTCAACACCACCCTAGGACACATATGCCACCAGCATCCTGAGGCTGCAGAGGAGGAAACCTAACTCCAAGCTATTAAGACCCTTGGCCAAGGTCACACAGCTAATAGGCAGCAAAACCAGAAGTTAAAAAATGGCGGTGATCACAAAGCCCATGCGCTTCCCCAACCGAAGGAGTTAGATCATTCTAGTTCATTTAGGTGGTAGCTGAGCTTTCCTAAAGAGCACACTGGGCTAGGAGTAGGAGATGGAAACCGCAGGCCACACTCCAATACGGCATCCACCCTTCCTGCCCTGGAGTGCCCTCCTCACTCCACCTCCCCAAAAAGATATCTGAAGGTGAAAATAATATCACAAGGTAATATGGCTTACAATTTAGGAAGATGTTATATAAATCTAAAATGTTAAAATTATCCTAAGAATTGGGGTGCCTGGGTGGCTCAGTCAGTTAAGTGTCTGCCTTTGGCTCTGGTCATGATCCCAGGGTCCTGGAATTGATTCTCCCTCTCTTTCTGCTCCTCCCCCTGCTCATGCTCTCTCTGTCAAATAAATAAATAAAACCTTAAAAAAAAATTATCCTGGGGCACCTGGGTGGCTCAGTGGGTTAAAGCCTCTGCCTTTGGCTCAGGTCATGATCTCAGGGTACTGGGATCGAGCCCCGCATCGGGCTCTCTGCTCAGCAGGGAGCCTGCTTCTCCCCCTCCCCCCTGCCCGCCTCTCTGCCTACTTGTGATCTCTCTCTCTGTCAAATAAATACATAAAATCTTTTAAAAAAATTATCCTAGGAATTCATGTTAGGAGGTATGTGAAATAAACTGGTCAGGTATATATTTTTAACCTGTGTGGGTTTTTTAATTATTAAAACGATCTATGCTCATAACAAATTCAAATACTGAAGCATATAAATTTAAAAGGAAAAAAGAACAGAACGTTTTCCCATCATGTCCCAACTCCCTGAGTATCTTTTCCAGATTTTCCTAAGAACACACTAACATAGTATATATACAGATCTATATGCATATACAGTTTTCTTTCTCAAAATCAGGATCCTATTCTATAGTTTTGAAACTTTTTATTCAAAATTGTATTTATTTACATATCTCCATATTCATTTGAAAAGACCTGGGTTTTTTAAACCAACACAAAAAACTGTATTATTTGAAACTGAGATTTAATCAGTTCCGTGTTGAAGAACATTTGGGTTGTTACTAATTTTGGTGCTGCAATAGTTATGTATGTTATAAGAATCTCTGGTACTTGTCCTAGTGACCTATGAGATGATTAGGGTTACAAATTTTGGTTGTATTGGTGCTGAAATGAAGCTTCTCTCAGTTAAGCGAAAGACCCCACACACATTTAAAACCACCCTAGCTGCTGAGCTTACTCTTTTCAATAGTAAAACATAGACCTGAACACCAATTCATTCTTTCACTCTTTTATTCATTCAAGTACCTGTGGTCTACCAAGCTCTATACTAAGTCCAAAGGATTAAAAAACCAAAAGACCTACTCTCATTTCCTGCCCTTGAGGAAATGACAGTTTGGTGGGCAGACGTAGTCATAAATGAATTTTACATCCTATCTAGGAGTTCTGCTAGGTTTAAGTCAAGGAGCGTCTAACTCTGGAGAAATGAACATGTCTTCAGCAGGAGTTTGACAGGATAAGAACGCCAAAATAGGGCCGCCTGGCTGACTCAGTCAGTGGAGCATGGGACTCTTGATCTGAGGGTCATGAGTTGAAGCTCCACATTGGGTGTAGAGAATAGATAGATAGACAAACAGACAGACAGATCATCTGAAACAAACACACAAACAAAGAAACCCAAAATAAAGGACAGGGTAGCCAAGACTTAATAACTGTAGTTGCAAAGCTTCACCTTTAAAGGCATGCAGAGTATTCAGGGAACTTAGAGAACTCAATACAGAGGGCATCTAGGGGGAAAACATCAGGAGAGAAAGCAGAATGAAAATTGCTGTTGAAAGGCTTGAACATGAAGCTCAGAAATTTGGACTTTAGGGGGCGCCTGGGTGGCTCAGTGGGTTGGGCCTCTGCCTTCGGCTCAGGTCGTGATCTTGGGGTCCTGGGATCGAGCCCCGCTTCAGGCTCTCTGCTTCCCCCTCTCTCTCTGCCTGGCTCTCTGCCTACTTGTGATCTCTCTCTCTGTCAAATAAATAAATAAAATCTTAAAAAAAAGAAAAGAAAAGAAAAAGAAATTTGGACTTTAGGTTGTCAGAGGGGAAATACCCCTCCCAGGGGAATTTTGGATATATTACAATTTTTCCCTTCACCTGTAAATGGACATTTGTGTCGTTTCTGGGTTTTACTACAAGTTTTGACTACAGTTGACCGTTCAACAATGCAGGGGTTAGGGGGTGCCAATCCCCTCACAGTCACAAATCTGCATATAACTTGTGACTCCCCAAAAGCTTAATGACAAATAGCCTACTGTTGACCACAGTCTTACTGATAACATGAACAGTTGACAAGTATTTTGTATGTTATATGCATTATATGCTGTAATTCTTACAATAAAGTAAGCTAGAGAGAAAAGGTTAAGAAGATCTTAGGGGAAAACACATTTACTGCACTATACTGTATTTTATCTTAATATAGTATCTTTAAAAATCCATGTTTAATTAATCCATGTTAATTTAACATTAAAAAAAATCCATGTTTAATACAATATCTTTTAAAAATCCACATCTAGTTGGACCCATGCAGTTCAAGGCCATGATGTTCAAGGGTCAACTATATTACAAATAATCATGCTATGAATACCTGTATACGAGTCAGCTTGCTTGGTTTCTTTTCTCTTGGGTGAACACCTAGGAGAGCAACGGCTAGATCACATAGGAGATATATGCCTAACTTTGTAAGAAACTGCCAAACTGGGGTGCCAGGGTGGCTCAATCAGTTAAGTGACTGCCTCCGGCTCGGGTCATAATCCCAGAGTCCCAGAATCAAGCCCCATATCCGGCTCCCTGCTCAGTGGGGAGTCTATTGCTCCCTCTGTCCCTCACCCCACTCATGCTCTGTCTCTCACTCTCTCTCGAATAAATAAATAAAATATTTTCCAAAGTGGCTGTGTCTTTTTACCTTCTCACTAATAGTGTGTCAGGGTTCTGGAACCCACATCTTCACCAACCCTGGGTATGCAGCCATTCCAGCAGGTGCTGGTGGTATCTCACTGTAGTTTTAATTTGCACTTCCCTAATGACTAATGCTGTTGAACATCTTCTCATGTGCTTATCTCTTATCCATACATCTTTGATTAAATGTCTTTTCACGTCATTTCACCATTTTTAAAAATTGGGTTGTTTTCTTATTACTCAGTTTTAAGAGTTCTTTATATATTCTAATACAAGTCCTTCATCAGAAATATGCTTTGCAAATATTTTCTCCTACTCTGTGGCTTATCCTTTCTTTCTCTTGACAGTGCCTTTTTGAAAAGCAAAAATTTTCAGTTTTGGTGAAGTCCAATTTATCCATTTCTCGTTTTACGGCTCATCTTCTAGTGTTGTAGCTAAAAAGAAATTTTTTTTTTTTTTTTGCCTAAACAAAGGTCACAAATATTTTTCTCCTATGTTTTCTTCTAGAAATGTTATGGTTTTAGGCTTTAGATTTAGGTCTGTGATCTATCTCCAGGAGGCATTCTGGACACCTGTGGGGGCCCTTTTGTTTGTCACAGTTGGGAATAGGGCAGGAACACTAGAGGTCCCACAACACGCAGGAAACACACACACATACCATGCCCCATAGAACCGTCAAATGTCTTGCCAAACATTCACATGGGAAAATTGTTTGTCACATAGGTATCTATTTAGCTCTTACTCGAAAATACCAAAAGCTTTACAGAAAGTTTGCACGACAGTACTTAAATCCTTCCTTCTCTTTAAATCCAAAGTTTTTCCTTAAAAGCACGTATTTCATCATGTCTTCTGGTATATCTGTGCCTGTGCATTTACATATCAAATTACATCTTTTATTATACACTAATTTCCTTTCATTTCTCCTTTTTAATTCAATTATGGCATTAATGTTTTATCTCATGTGGGTAGTTGGTTGTATTATACTTTAGCAACAAGATTAAAAATATTGAGCTGAGTGAAAAAAGAATCAGAATGACATCTATAACAACACCACTTATACATTAAAATATAATTATAGAGTTAAAAGTTTGAGAAACTTGCACATAAACTAACTACACACATTTTCTAAGAATGCATGAAAGAGAATACACATTCTACACATTAGATCAGTGTATAAGGGAAAGAGGAAATGGGTCACCGTAAAGACTTTGGCTTTAATTCTAGTGACATGGTACAGCTTTTGAAGGGTTCTGAGCAGAGAGTGGCATCACCTGACTCTGCCGGAGAAGGACCATGCCGGCTGCCATGTTGAGAACGGCAGGGCCAGTAGCAGAAGCGCACTTAGGAGTCGACCACAATGGTCTGAGCAAGAGACCGTGGCGGTTTAGACCAAGGGTAGCAGTGGAGGTGGTGAGAAGCACAAAGATTACAGATACATGCAGAAGGTTGAGCAGATAGGATTTGCTAAAGCACTGAATGGGAGTGGGTTGGAGGAGAGAGGTCAAGGATGATTCCAAGGTTTATGGCTTGAATAACTATTTAGTGGGGGTGGAGGAAGACTGGGAAGAGCAAACTGGGGGGGGGGGGGCAGGGGAGAAGCAGGCAAATTTAATTGGGGCCTTATTAATTTTAAGATGTCTAATGGATATTTGAGGAGGAGGGTGCTAAGTGAGTAGATGGATATATGAGTCTGACAGGAGACAAGTCAGAGCCTGAGAGGATAAACTTAGAGATGGTATTTACAGCTAGTTTGAGGAAAGAAAGAAGAGAGCCCAAGACAAAAAGCCTGGGACACCTCAATGGGGAAGCTCAGTGAAGGAGTTGTTAGGCAGGGAGGAAGACCGCCAGGAAAGCACAGTGTCCAGGGAGTCAAGCAAAAAAACAAAAAAAAACAAAAAACAAAACAAACCATTTCAAGGAGAAGGGTACGATTAATTATGCCAAATGCTGCCAATGGGTCAAATAAGATGAGATTTGAGAATGATTGTGGAATTTGACCACAGAGGCTAGAAGTGGGGGAAGCAGCCCGGCTACGTGGGGAGCCTTAAGGCACAAAGACAGGGATCTCCCAAAAGGCTTTCACCCCTCTCTTTCCCCTTGCCTTTGTATATGCTGCTTCTCTGCCCCTCTTTACTCAGTTGAGGTCTACTTAGCATCTTGACCTTGGTTCTCCCAGGAACCCCTCCCCAACAAGGCCAGCTTCCCTCGAAACAGACTCTCAAGGTACCAGGCACCTGTCTCCTTCCCAGCATAGGTCCTGAGGGCATTTTTCTTTGTTGTGATTGACACAGTGAACAGAGTCTTAGTCTACTTTCAGGCACTCCAGGGGCGGGGACTTCGTCCTTTCACCCACGGATTTACTCCAGGCACCGAGTGCAGGACCCAGCAAAGAGCAAGCACTCAACAGACAAGGAGGAGATCAGGGAAGAGAGAAACTTAGAGGCACTAGTGTGATCAGGTATGGTTACAAAGATGGTCATGTGAGATGTGTGTCCAACTCAAAAGGGAGAATGGGATCTGGATTCCAAGGGAAGATAGGATGGGAATGTCATGAAAGGAAAAGATGTCCTTCCTCCAAAGCAGAGAGCTAGGCTGATGCAGGCATCAGAGACCACTCTAGGAGAGAGCTGACGACAGGGCCAGGAGGAGCACTGGAGGGCTCTGAAATCCTGTCTGCTCAGCTTAGAATCTTGTTTTAGGCTGAGAAGACAGCAAAGGTGGACTCTGTGCTGAGAGGTTGGGAAGCCCGTGGGCCATCACTGTGGTGACATATGTTAGGTTGCCACAGACACACTAAGCAAAGAGACATTTTGTTTGGGGACAGAAATCCATCATGCACTGCTGCAAATTAAAAACCAGGAGGGTCAGCAGATAAAATGTTCACTGTTGTAGGAAGAATAATAACCTTATCAAGTGCCTTTCATGGGCTGTCCGGGAGTTATCTCCCGTGATCCTCAACTCCCCGACTGTCCTATGTACCATCACTCTCTCCTATCACCCCATTTCTTCCCTGCAAAGCATTTTATCACCATGGATAGTTACCTTGTTTGTATGTTTCTTTACTGCTTATCATCGACTCTCCCCATGGGATTTAAGCTTCTCAGGGCAGGAAGCCGGTGTGACCTTACACTATAACCCTCTGCTAGCAGAGCCCCAGGCACAAGGAACACAGCAACAATTTATCAAGAGAATGAAAAAGTTCTGTAGCCCCCAGCCTATACCTCACTTAGCAGACTTATCACACTGTACTGAAATTATTTTTTATTGAATTCCCTCCTACTAAAACAGGGATGACAAAGAGATTTCATCACAGGTGCCAACTCAAATATATAGTTAGTGGAAAAATTATTTGATCAAAGAGTGATGTATGTTACGGGTGAAGGTATCAGGAGGGGCAGGACATGGGGACTCGAACAGGCATGTGAAGCACCAGGGGACCTGGAGATGATATACACCTGTGACAATGCCAACTCTGCTTCAGTCAGCTGGGATGAGCCCTGGGATTCTGTCTTTCTAACAGGTTCCCAGGGGCTGCTGGCACTGCCAGCTCATCCCTTAAGACGAAGACTGTCTTCTTGACATTTGTATTATACTTTGCATGGTACAAAGTTGGAAGAATGAATATTAAAATGCTAGAATCCACTTTCAAAACTAGGGCAAGTGAAATACCACTGTTTCTATCACTTAGTTCCCTTTCACAAAGACCTTTCCTGGCAGGCACCTGGTGACCAGGAATGTTCTCTCAGAAGCCCACCCCTGAATACCTGAGGTCTCAACCACATACTGAGCTTTGGGCAGGTCCAAGGGTGAGGCAAGGTAATCCCCCTCTTCCTTCCCTTCTCTCAGGCTGCAGGGGCTTCCGGTGAGGAAATGCAGTGTCTCTGTGTGGCTGGGACGATGGCAGCGGACAGGCCCCAGCACGTAACAATGTCAGGATGGTGAGGCTACTCAGTGAGCCCCGCTTAACTTGAAGACCAGCTCTTGCAGCAGATTCAGGCAGCCCTCCTGTGAAGGCAGCACCTTCCACCCTGGCCCCTACCAGGTACAGCCCTGGGCCCAGGATCACTTCTCCGCCAGAAGTGGCCAAAAGCTTCAGCAAGTGAGGGCTTGGTCCCAAGTGCTCAGGAGATCCACGCAGGGCCCCAGATGCTCTCTCATACCTACACAGGTTCATGTGCACACATGCACGCATGCACATGTGCATACACACACATCAGGTCAACTAAGAATGGAAGGCACACCTGGGATTTCTGAAGTGGGGTGGGTGGAAGGTCTGGAACAATCCTGTCTGCACTTCCATGGCTCTATCCATAAAATTCAATAAAAGTTTGGGCAGAGTTACTTCAGGGGCCAACTAGACAAGTCCCTGATTTCTTTAACAGGAATGACAGAGTTCACACATCATCTTCGCTTGAGTGATAGTCCACGGCTGTGGCTGGGAAGGAAAGGGGTTGGGCTTTGTCTGCTTTCTGGGTTACAAAAGTGGATTGCACTGGCAGCTCAAGCTCTGAATGAAGGTAGAAAGAAGGCAGTAAAGTAAGAGGGGGACGGACTGGGATGGGGGTAAAATCTCCTATTGACAGAACTCTACAGAAATCTTATTTCCTGCATCTTCCCTACACACATGGCTTTTGCTGTTCGTTGGAGTCCCAGGCACTGGCGGAGAGGCACTGGGCAGGCAGATGGGAGAAGAGGGGGAGGGTGGACAAGTTCAGGAAGCGAGGCACAGCCCACCACTGCTCAGGCTCCTCAAACGCCTCCAGGAGGGAACAGAGCCAACTGACAGCCAGGCAGCTGGAAGTCAGCAAATGTGGAAATGATCAACCGGAGGAGAGTCACAAAGGTAACCAACAACATGACTGGGTTTATGGGAGAAGGTGGCCTTAGCCGTGGGGTCTGGGCCTACCCGAGACACAGCACATGGGCCCCTGCGCTGGCACGACTCCTCTCTATTAAATGAGGCTTTGGGCTAAATGCCCTATTCAAGGTCCTGTTGAGCTCTGGCATTCTCTAGTCTCTGAGAAGGAACTCTGGAGGGTGGGGGAAATCTTCGTGTGCGTGGGTTCATGTAAATATACCTGACTTATAGTCAGAGTCTTGCCCCGAACAGCCAGCAAATCCGAAGAGATGCTGCGAAATGTGGGGGCTCAAGAGTGGGTCTTAGAATCAGAGGGGTTAAGTCCCAGCTCTGAAGCTCACTATAGCTGTGTGACTTCATGCAAGTGACTTACCCTCTCTGACCCCCATTCCTTACCTGTTGAATGGAGATAATAACACTATTCTCTGTGAGGCAGGAGAGAGGCCCCAGCCTCCACACTTAGAGACTCCTTTATATTTAACAACAAAGAACTTCCAAACTAGATTATCAAGTGTCATGTATTTTGTGTGTATTTTTTGTAAAACAATTTAACTTTAATAACAAATGGAGAACCTGAGTTAATAGGAAATGCTAACATCAGTTTCCTGATTCTAACAGTGTGCCACAGTTATGGAAGATATTGTCATTGGGGGAAGCAGGGTGAAGAACACACAAATTCTCTGTACTATTTTTGCCACTTCCTCTGAGTCAAACTATTTCAAAATAACAAGTTGTTTTAAAAATTAACACACAAAAATATTATTACTGTATATATAACCTTATTTGAAGATGAAGTAAAAAATCTAAATTTGAGGGGTGCCTGGCTGACTCAGTCAGTAGAGTGTGTGACTCCTGACATCAGCATCTTGAGTTCAAGTTCCATTTGGGGCATGGAGACTAGTTAAAAAAAAAATCTAAATTTGAGGTTTAATGGAAACGAGATACACCCTGGAAAATCTATTCCTGATCCTCCCTAACTTGTTCCCCTGCAAGAAGCCCAAGTTATATGAGGCTTAAATTAGATAATACACACAAGCTCTTAGCACAGCCTGAGGCCCAGAGTCTCGATGCCAGCTTATTTATTTTACAGATTTATTTATTTTAAAGAGAGAGAAAAAGAGAGAGCACATGCACACACACGCTGGAGCAGAGGGGAAGGGCAAAGAGGGAGGGAGCAAGACATACAGAATCTGAAGCAAGCTCCACGCCCGGCACAGAGCCAGGGCTCGATCTCACAACCCTGAGATCATGACCAGAGCTGAAATCAAGAGTCGGACTCCTGACCCACTGAGCTATGCAGGTGCCCCTTATGTCTGCTATTTTTAAATACAATAATTATTATTACCTAAAATGGCCACCTAAGAAAATAGCATTCCATATTTACATTGCATGCACCGCAGCTTGTCCATTTTGAAGGATGCTCTGAATGTAAACTTACTGACATCAAAAGGGATTCATAACATATTAGGTGAAAAAAAGCAAGTTACCAATTGTTATGAATAGTTTTATCCTATTCTTTTTTTTTTTTTTTTTTAAGATTTTATTTTTAAGTAATCTCTACAACCAGTGTGGGGCTTGAAGTTACAACCTTGAGATCAAGAGTCACATGCTCTACTGACTGAGCCAGCCAGCCCCTATCCTTTTCTTTTGCAAATTAGTATAGTGTGTACCTACGAACATAGGCTATAGAACCAGATTGCCGGGGTTCAGATCCCAGCTTGGCTATTTATGTGATCTTAAGGTACCTAATCATTCTGGGCCTCAGCTTTCCCATCCATACAACGGGTTTAATAATAAAAACCAAATGGATTCTTAAGGATTAAACTAGTCTATACAGGTAAAGTGCTTGCAAATAGTTACGTTCAAATGTAAGCCATCATCACTCATTAGATTTTATTTTATATTAATATATGCTCATCAGGAAAGAGTCTAGAAGAACATAAACACCAATATAGCAGCAGCAACTATCCCAAATGACAGGAATGCAAAGAAAGGACTTTGGTCTCCTTATTTTTGCTATGTTCTATTTTTTCGATAATTAATACAGGTTAAAAGACAAACCTGAAATTCTTAGGACAAAAGATCTTTTTAAAAAATTTTAAGATACCTATCTGGTTTCCATATAATCACCTAAAAGAAAACGGGGAGAGGGAGTCTGTAACAAGAACACCAAACAGCAGCTCATGCCCTCACCTCAGAGACGTTTCCTGAGTTTCCTAGCATCTCAGAGCAGCTACTTGGGCATCTCCTCTAGCCCGTGGCTCTCAAAAAACATGCCCATGCAGGTCACCAATGTAACAGATACATATTTTTAACTACACACGTAATCCAATGTCCAAATATACCTCACACACACATATGGACTTATTACCAAAGAGAAGAGATTATAAATGCAGGCTAAAGCAAGTCATGGAAAGTGCCCTGGCAAGCGGTAACCCAAGGCACAAAGAGCATTCTGTGGGTGCCCTGTGCTATGGTCCCTCTGCAGTTCCCAAGCAGCACCATTTTGACAGCGTAGACCCATGCCTTCCTTCCCAGAGTGGCTGCCTTCCCACCCCACCTGCCACCTCCTTCTTTGGCACCGACCAGAGAGGACCTCCGGTTGAAGGAGCGTGATCAGCCGAACTTGAGCGTCCAGAGGAGGCCAGGAATCCAGCCTCCGCCCTCCCTGGGGCTCACCCAGCAGGCAGGAGGGCAGTGTCGCCGAGCTGGACCCAGCACTCCGGCCTCGATCCTTGGGAAGAGCCCCAGGCAAGCCACTGCTGGAGAGCTGCCCCTGGTCCACTCGGCTCTGTTACATGAAAATAAAACACCAGCCTGTTCAGGGTCTGACCGGCACATTACTGGGAGGAAGCTATAAAAGCTGCCAACATGGGTTACCTCAAGCATTTTCCTTCTCAAATACGCGGGGAGTGAGGCACTGCCTTTCCTCTTCTCCCCCGCCTTCCATCTTTTCGGAAAAGACTTTCTGTGTCCCAACTGTGTTTACTGACGTCCTGGCCTCTTGGCCGTTCCCGCTGTGCAAGAGCGAAGTTTTCCTCCTTGCCATTCAAAGTGGCCCCTGTTCCGACCCACTGCCCATAACGTGCGCTTCCAGACCGCACGGCCCACTGGCTTCTCAAAGTCTGGCTCGGGAACCAAATAAAAAGCTTTTCATTTACACTCCAGTTTATGTGCAGCAGCTCAAAAGCCTTATTTCCATGTCTTACACAGTTCCCACCTGAATAAATTCGTTTTAAGTGCCTCTTTTCCATTTGTGGATTCGGAAGCCGAGAGGAGGTCTGAGGGCTACCCCACAGGCCCCACAGGATGCTCCGGGAAGGCAGGGCTCCGCGCGTCTCCTCAGGGACCAAGAAGACGGAGCACTGCCAGGCCCCTGAGCCACGCACATCCCCACCTCAGCGGCCCACCATCATGGCCCTTCCACTCCGGACTTCCAATCCCAGCTCAGTAGGTCCTAGGGGTGCGTCCTCTGGGGATGAAACCGGCACAATACCTGGGGACGGGGCTACTGACTGAACGGGAGGACCAAGTATCAAGTGCTCACCACAGTGACAGGCACAGAGAAACCCCGCCAGACGGCACCGTCATCACTCGAACTCTTTTTTTCCACGTGTGAAGCCCATGTTCCACGCTAGGTGTTAGGTGGAAGCAAGAGAGACACAGTTCCCGGCACGAGGAGCTCACAGTATGGGGGTAAAATTGGCCAACAGTCCTACCCTGTGTGAGGAAAGGAGCAGCTAGCTCCTCCTTGAGATCTGGAAATAATGACTGCCGCGAATGGTGAGAAGGCCGATGGCATCTGGTAGTTTCCAACCTGACCTCACTTCCCACCTCCCCCGCCCCCACTCCCGTGGGCCTTCTTGCTATACCCGAGTCAGTTCCACTCCCCGGCCTCTGCCTGGAATGACCCCCACAACATTCTCACGATTGGTGCCCTTACTTCACCAGGGTCTCTGCTTACATGTCCCCTTCCTGGTCACCCCCAAAACACTTCTCTGCCCCATTCCACTGCTTTACTGTTCTTCATGACCCAAGACTGCATTCAAATCTATGTGCTTACATGTTTCCTGTCTGTCCTCCCTCCTAGAATATGACCCCTGTGAGTGTGTGGATTTTTTGTTTGTGTATCACTGTGACCTCTGAACCCAAAATAGTGCCAGAATCAACAAATTACTAATGAGCCACATTTAGAAGGTCAGGACGTTGATAGTTCCTCCTGCCCCAGCAAGAACTCTGGACCCTGCCCACATCTGCCAGGCGGGGTTCCCTCAGGAGCTCCCACTAGACCCAAATGACCCCCTATTCGGGTCTCTCCTTTTGGCCCATCACTAGGAAAAGTGGAATTGGAACCACTCTGGGAATGCTGCACAAGCCAGTCTTTTCCTTGCCTTGCCAATCTTCAGTGGCTATGTTTCTGATAAACAGCTCTAAGCAACACATGCCGGGACTAACAAGCAATGCCAAAGGTCACTCCTATGTTTGACAGGCTTGCCCTCTAGAGTGTGCCCTTCCCAAGGACCAACGAGGAGATCAAGTGAATGAGAAAAGGCCCAGCAATCCCCATATAAACCCCAGCATCCACCGCTGGCTGAATGCTCATTGTCCCCCAGGGCCCGTGCCAAGGTTCTGCAGACCTTCTCTCATGACATCCTCACACGCTCCCTTGGAATAGTTACAGAGGAAGAACCAAAGATCACAGAGGTTAACTCACTTCCCATGCTCACACAGCTAAGTACTATTATCATGAGGATTTGAACCCCAGCCTGTCTGATTCCAAAGGCCACGCCATTACCCACTATATGCCTCAGCACTGCCCACAACTTTCTCCCCTGGCATGGGTCTGCCTCCCTGGTCACCAACAGTGTCCAACAGGGCAGAGGGCCTGGGCTCTGGGCCAGACTGGCCTGGGCTCAAATTCCTGCCTTGACACTTCCTGTGTGTCTGAGCAGGTAGTTACCTTCTCGAAGCTTCAATTCCATCTGCACAGTAGGGTGAAGGATACCTACCTGAGATGGGAAGCGTGACCAAGATAAATGCCAGTCAGGTGCAGAGCACTACACAACCCGTGAGAAGCATCTCAGGACCAAGTCTCTATTGGCCACAGCTAGCCTTGCACGTCTCCCAGCTGGGTCCTGCCTAGTGATCCTGAAGCCTGGGTCAGAGGCTTCCTCTCTGCCGCACAGGAGAGCCCTTCCCCGCCACGAGGGCACAATGCACGCGCTCCACCAGCACCTACTGAGTGCCAAACCCATTTAAGTACCTGAGCTCTCATCCCTACTTGCAGGTCAGTATTACCCATGGACAAATTACAGGATTTATTAAACCAATGTGCTCAACATCTTACAGCTGGGGCAGGGATTTGAACCCGGGCCTGCTGACACCAGGCCACCTTCCATGCTGACATTTCAACATACCCACCCAGTGACCAGTGCTAGACACTGTAGAAACTATACCTTTCAGTAGGAAACTACGGCACAGCCCTGTGGGTATCAAATTCTGGACTGGTTCACTGTCCTTGAGCTATTTATCCCCTCTTAGTAAAATGACTTTTTACTTTGTTACCTACCTGTCAACTGGACTACATCCTGCCATCTTGCATGTTTTCTCACTCCTCAGCAAGTTCTCAATTGTTGTTTCCCATTCTTCTCCCACTCTTCTATCCTGGCTTCACTGAGAACTACAACCTGACTGCTGAGTTCCTCATGGGAACTCCCGGGGGGTCGTAGCCCACCTTCCCCACCAAGATCTAAAGAAGCCCAGCAGGCTAAAGCTGGAGGACCTGATAAAAACTTCAAAGGACTCCTCGCCACCGCAGATCCTGAGTCCCCCTCGTTTGAAGAGTTTGCACCACCCAGCCAATGTCCTCTACCCCAAGGCCCAACAGGTGTCTCTGATACTCGATGAACAAAAGGCAACAGAGCGAGAAATGAACTTACATCATTCTAAGGAAAGAATGGGGTCTCTTCCTATTCTTGAACACAGGAGGGACTGACCAAGATCCTTTCCTTGATCAAACTTGAGTCAGGCTTCTCTGAGCCCTCTTCTCCACCGGGCGTCGACTGGGCCCTCATCCCTCTGGGCCTGCACGGCCCAGTCTTGGCCAGAATCTGCTCCATTCGTTTAGAGAGAATCCCCTACTTCGATGTGTAAGTCCCCCCTACCCTTGAGATCTTTTCTTAGCCATTCTGCATCCACTTAGTCTCTCATTCTGTTCTTGGGTGAGCTAGCCCCACTTGTCCTTGTTGTATTCAGAGCTGAGCCCCATCTCACTCTCCTACTGCAATGCCCTTTTTGTGAGAGCCCGGAATAAAATCCGCCTTATTTTAACCAGTGTCAGAATAATTTTCTTTAACAATATACTAAGGTTTGCTTCAAGGAGGAAGGTTTCCCCATCGTGAAAATTCTTCATTCACTTCCTAGTCAAATACCACCCCCAGATCTCCTCCGCCAGGAGCCTCTTTCTCTCTTCCTGACAGCAAGCAAACCTACGGCAACAACTGCACTGGTTTCCCCGCCACCACCGTGGGGATCTTTGTCTCTCCCAGGCTGGCTGCCAGCCCCGCTACCTGCCCCGCTAGCTGCCAGCCCCCAGCTTCACGACAGTCCATTCACGCAGAGAACACAGCTATGAAAATACAGGAATGCATTTCCCACCTGGAAACGCCTCAGAGCTAAGTATTACGTAGGATGTGATGGTGTTCGTCTACCAGCACAAGAGTGAGGGTAAGAGCAACACTGAGACACGAGGAGACTGCTAGGAGAGCCAGTGCGTCAGCAAGAGCTAAATTTAGCAACTGAAGCCTCGAACTTCACTCTTTCAGAAAAAAGAGCAGCAGGAGAATGTATGAACATACTGGTATGAAAGAACCTTTGAGAGGTGGAGGGAATCCACATCCTAAGTGACCTGGTGCTACTTCTCACAGAATGAGGGTGGAGAAGGAGCTCTCCTGGGGAGCCTGGCCCCAGGTCAGGGAAGGGCACCGTTACCCAAGGAACTAACCCCCACCCCCAACCCAAGCAGAATGTCCCTTTGGACCCCATCACCACCACATAGTATAAAGGAAGCTGCAGATTGAGAAATTCAAATGTTAATTGCTGGAGGCAAAGGGAACAGGTAGATTTTGAAAGACTGGAACTTCTGGAAAAACCTGTAACAGCTTTCAAATAGATTTTGCTTTCTAGTAGAGTGGCTTCTATAAAAACACTCATCATCTAGGCACCAAATGCCTACAGGGAGGCTTCGGAAGCCTGGGAGAAAAGACAGAGAAGGCCAGGCCATGCAAAGTAGTGCTGGAGCTCAGGCCCCACGTCTGCGGGTAGCCAGCTTTGTGGGTTTGAGCCAGGTACCACCTCCAGGCTAAACCCAACTGTCCATGAACCTAAGGCATTTTCATATCCTAAGATACTATATATTTCTGGGTTTATACAGCAAAGAAAGGGGGTGGGCAGAATCAGCTCCCCTCCCTGCTCCTGCCTGCTCCAATCAAGCATTCTACCTTGACCTCAATAAAAGATCTATTATTAAAATATTTCGCCACACTCTTAAGAATATATCAGTACCCACAAAGGACTAATATTTTACGATAAATAAGAGTCCTTATAAATCAGTAACAAACATAAGCACTCCAACAAGAAAATGAAAAAGGGTGTGAAGAGCAATTCTCTCTCTCTCTCTCTCTCTCTCTCTCTCTCTCTCTCTCTCTCTCACACACACACACACACACACACACACACAAACACACAAACAGCTATCAATTCTATGGGGAAAAAAAAAAATTCAGCCTTACTGTAACCAGAAAAAGGATATATTAAAATAAAATTCAAAGAACTTTTCCCACATATCAATTGGCAAGTTCCTAAAAATCCAGTAATATCCAGCAAGGGCCAGATTCTGAGAATTCTGAAGCCTTACGCACCACCTAATGTATCAGGGGTAACCTGGCCAGATAAAGACAAAAATCCTTAAGTGGCTATCCCATTTACCTTTCCTACCACTTCTAAAGCTCTGTCCTACAAAATTATTTAAGGATGGACACAAAGAGTGGTGCCAGGGTGGCTCAGTCAGTTAAACATCTGCCTTCGGCTCGTCATGATCCCAGGGTCCTGGGATAGAGCCCACACTCGGCTCCCCACTGAGCGGAGACTCTGCTTCTCCCTCTCCCTCTGCCTACTGCTCCCCCCCTACTTGTGCTCTCTCTCTTGCTCTCTCTTTCCCTGTCAAATAAATAAATAAAATCTTAAAAAAAAAAAAAAAACAAACAAATGATGGACACAAAGATATCTGTAAGGATTTAACCACAATATTGTTTTATAATCCTAAAATACTAGAAACTGTATTCTACTTAATAAAAGGAATACATCTAAATGGTGGATTGTAACAATTAAAAAATCAAGCTGTAAAAAAGCTATAAAAATACACAGGAAAATGTTTCTATCATACCTTAAGTGAAAAAACATAGATTCTAAATCTATATATACAGGAGAGTCAAATTTTATTTATAGTCTATTTCTCTCTCATATATTTAAAAATATACACAGGCACACTGAAATCAACACTGCAAAGAAACACACAAAAATGCTGCCCGTGTTATCTCTGGAGGTATAATGATCACGGGTGGTATTTCCTTTTATGTACTATGCTGTTTTTAAAAAATTCTTAAACAGGTAAGTCATTACTTTGTATTTAGAAAAACTCTACATTATTTTGAAAAAGAAGCAGATTTTTGAAAAGCAGTCTTTCCTTCTTTCCAATACGTGAAAGGCACTGAACAACTCCAGCCAAATCCTGCCTCAGGCCCCTTGCTCAGGCTAGCATCCAGAAATCTCCTTCCATATCCCTATCTCTGACCCCTGAGGAATGCTGAGTCCCTAGGCCCTACTTTTATGCTTCCCCTCACCCTCTTTTACCCAAAATGATCTGTCATCTGCCATTCATGCAAAGGTCGTATCAAAGCCCAAGTCCACAACAGACACTGAGTGATTCTCCAGTCCTTGTCTATCCCAGCCTTTTACCTTCAAGCAAATGAAGCTATAGAGTGCTGATGGTTTTCCTGAGAGTGTCACCAAAGGAGGCTGTTACCTCCGCTGAGCCTCTCACAACCCCTGAATTAAACAGCCATCAGCACTGAGGTTTACCAAGTTGAAGGCAAGAGCCTGGAGCTAGCTTATAGCCCAGGGCTTCCCCAATCCTTCTGCCTGCTGACTCCACTCCCTCCTCAGCCAGCCAGGGAACCCCCACTGGGAGGAGATGCCACCCTATTGTCACCAGCCCCATATGGCCAGGGGCATGCCTGTCTGCCCATCCTTCACCCTCCTTCATTCATCCCCATCTCAACCCATTGTCCCCTCTCTTGCTTCTGTAATAAAAAGATTCAAGGAAATTAGAACTTTCTCTCATAACTCATTAATTAAAATGGTCTAATCTTCTGCTCTCCTAGTTCTCATTTTCAACCAGAATAATGTGAGTCAGAACTTGCTCAGCTGTGATTGATAGAAGCCACCAAAGTCAGCCTGGCTTAAGTGGGAGGAAAAATAGAATTCATTAGCTCATGTCATTGGGGAGTCCAATGACATGGACATATCTACCTTCAGGCATGGCTAGATCCAGGTGCTCAAATATCAGTGCTCTATGTGTCCTGCTTTCTCCATCTGGCGAGCAAAGATCCACTAAAAGCCTCACATTCATGTTACCAATTCTGGCCAAAACAGACCACCACCATCTTCCTCAAGAGCTCTGGAAGCAAAGTGCCGGAGAGGACTCAACTGGCTCAGATCATACAATCCCTCCTAGGGACACAGGGCAGAGGTCAGCCCCACCCAACCACACAGGGAAAGGTGTTCTCTTCCTAAAAGGGAGTAGGAGATCCTGAGAACGAAATCAACAACAGATTTCCACCTAAACAAATCTCTCCCACTTTAAGAACAAGTCAGTTTCTTGGCACAGGCATTCAGTGGCAGCAGTAAGCCTGAGTGACACCACAGGACTGGGGTCACTTTGCCACCAGGCAGAGTGAATTATCAGCTAACTCTCACAAGAAATGCGCCAATACTATAACATAAATCCAGATGAGAACAGGGCATGTTTCAGTTAAGTTTACTGAGGTGTGATTTACATATAGAATTTGCCCTTTTTAGTAAAGAGCTCTATCAATTTTCATAAAGGCACAGAGTTGTGTAACCACCACCACAGTCAAGACAGAGAATATTTCCATCACCCCGAACAGTTGCTTTGTGCCAGCCCCTTCCCCCATTCCCAGCCCCTGGCAACCTCTGATTTCTTTCATGTCCTTCTAACTGTGCCTTTTCTAGAATATCATGAAGTTATTCAGTGGATAGCTTTTTGAGTCTGGCTTCTTACACCTATAACAATGCTTTTGAGATTTATCTATATTGGTGTACATATCACTAGTTCATTCCTTTTATTGTTGAGCATCACACACACGCAAACACCCCGAGATTTTTAAAAATTCACCTACAAAAAAGCTTCATCTAAAATACTGATAAGACGTATCATTTTATGTATCACTTCAACAGATGTTTAGGTTTCCTCTGTGTGCCTAGGAACGGGGTTACATCAGTAAGCGAGATAGTCTTTATTCCTGTGGTGCTTTCATTTTAAAGCAAAGAGAAAAAATAAATGTTTATTGGGTAGTGAGAAATGACATGAGGCAAAACAGAACAGTACAAAAGATGGAGGTGGTAGCACTGTTGTAAAAAGTGGTCAGGGAAAGCCTCTGAGGGATTCAGAGGGAACAAGCACCAGAAGCCTTGGTGACTTACATGAAGAACATTCCAGGCAGAAGGAACCGGCACAGCAGAGGCCGGGGGCTAACCCAGCTTGGAGTGTCTGAGGAGCAGCAAGCGGACCAGAGGCTGCAGTAAGCACACCAAGGGTGGGAGATGAAATAGGAGGGAAGGAAGAGCCTCACAAACCTAGATAAGGCCTTTGGGTTTCACCCAAGTGAGGTCGGAAATGATTCAATCTAGACGCCCCACACCATTTGCCTTCTCCACACGGACATTCAGGTGGCTGGGACCTCAGGAGCTGGTTGCACAGCCTCTGAGGAACAGCAACAACAAACCTCGTCTCCACGCCCACCACCACTCGGCACTTCACAGAGGAGACCTCCTGGGACCTGCGACACCACTTTACTATCACCCTCGGGCTCCCAGTAGGACTGGCCACGTAATTTCCCAGCTCCACGTAAGGTCACCAGATAAAATACAGTGGAATCTGAATTTCAGATGCACAACGAATAATTTTTAATAAAAGTGTGTCCCAAATATTGTAAGGGATATATTTATGCAAAAAAATGAAAATGAGGGGCTCTTCGTTCAATAATAAAGAATTTCAAGACAGTGGCAGCAGAGCACTGAAGCACGAAATCCTTCTAAGTGCAGGGACCTGCGTGGCTATGCTGGATGGAGCTGCACAGTGGAGCTGCTCTCCCTCTCCCCAGTCAGTTCTCTTGTCTCTGCAGGAGACAAGTCAGAGCTCAGCCTTCCTAAACATCTGACCTACCGCCTCCTCTTTCCGCTGCCTTACAGAGCAAGCCATCCAAATGGAAACTCAAATTCTCAGTCCCACACACTCTCCCACATGTGTATCCTCCTTGCCTCTTCCCCACCTGCTCCGATGGGAGCCTCATCCTTTCCTGAGACGAATACCCTCCCCATCTGAGTCCTGGATCCCACCCCCCCCTGCCCCCGCAGGTGCTTGCACTACTCATTACCCACCTCTTCTGTGTCTCTGCAACTTCTGGTCTACCAGAAGTCTACTTCTCATCAACAATTCAACACACCCAAGTCTTCCCTGTTTTTTGGGTTTTTTGTTTTTTGTTGTTTTTTTTTTAAACCTTCCTTGGATCCTCCCATAGCTCTATAGTTACTACTACCCTTCCAACCACATCCTCTCTACTCTCCCACATCCCAGTGTCCAGTCAACTTCCTGCTACCGGGTTGTGGCACTCTATGACACACCCCTCACTACAATCTGTCAATTACCACGGTATCCATTTCTCAGGGATTACCTTTCCCTCCTTAAACACATCTTTCCTTGGCTGTAGTAACACCAAATTCTTCTGAATTCTTCTATTAGAGGCAGCAACTTCCCAGTTTCCTCTATGGGCCCCCTTTCTTTATACACTGGATTCCGAGGCTTGTCCTAGACTCCCTTTTCACAGGTTACACATTCACCCACAGTGGAATCCAAAGGTTGTACGTGAAGAAGCCCACATCCCGAGTTATAGATGCTGTCTACAGGACAGCTCTACCAAATGTCCTTGAACTTGACATGTCTGCCATCGGATTTAAAAAAAAGAAAAAAAAAAAAGTAGACTCATTCTCCTCCACCCTCTGCCCTGGCACCACCTCCTGTTTTCTGTATCTGAATGGCAGGTCCACCAACCCATTTCCAAGCCATAAATTCAGGTGTTATCCTTGATTCTTCCTTCTCCTTCACCTTTATATCACCAAATCTTATCAATCCTGCTTTCTAAATATCTTTTGATCGCACACATTCCCTTCTCCCTCCTCCATTTCAGTTACCACTGTGTCTGTCGTACTAGAGTCTTTCAACAACATCCTAGCCCATGCCTCTTTCTAATCTTGCCACCTCCTGTCTCCACCCAGCAGCCCTAGCTGCGTCCGTTCTCCAGCCTCATCCCCCAGCACTCCCCTTCACACAGTATGCTCAAAGTTCTCATGATATCTTTCACTTCTCAGCTAGGCCATGCCATCTCTCGCCTCCCTCTGGGCTTTTTACACCTTCTGTTTCCTCTGCCTGGAATGTTCCTTCCAGCCCTCTTTACTGCCTCACTCCCCAACAAGGCTAACTCCTGCTCAACAATCAGGGGAAACAGTAAGGACAGCAGTCAAGACATATTTAAAAAAAAAAAAAAAAAAAAAGACATATTCCAAGTTGGGTTTCCTGACTTCCAACCACAGTTCCACCTCTTTCCAGGTGTGTGACTTTAATCGTTCCAAGCTTCAATTTCCGTTTCAGAAAAATGAGAATAATCGAGGACACATCATTGGTTGAGTACCCAGCTATCTCCCTTCTTCCTCACTAACGGAATCCCAGTTTCATTCAGAGGCCACATGCTCATTCTAAAGATCCCACCATGATTGGTTTAAGTAAATTATAGAAACCCACCTTCCTTTTGCCAGTTATTAATCCTGGCCAATACAACTTAAAAAGAAGTTGGCTGAGGACTTCTAGAAACACAGTACTACCCTTAGAACCAGGCAAGAGAGGTCCCTTTGCTGAAACCCATGCTTTAGAGGAACTAACCTATCACAAACACACATGGAAAAGCTAAAGAACACACGGGCACCTCTGTCCCTAAGGGTCCCACAGCACGACTTACAGCCCTGAGCATCAGCTGTGATGACCAACACCATTCAGATGCCACAGCAACACTTCTCATCTCTTGCCCTACATCCTCAAAAAAAGGCAGCTGTATCCCAAATGAGAAGGTTGTGGACGGCGCTCTGGCCACCACCAGAGACCAACACTGCTATGATTGTGAGGAGGACCGTAGTGGCCGGAGCCCTCGCAGAAGAAAGAAGACAAATGAGCCTGTTGGGTCCTTCCTCTCGGCACAAAGGGAGCGCATTCTTGCAAAACAAAGTATAGGAACCCACAGTCAGAGCTGTATTAACACCAGCTGCACACAATGGTTGAAGAACACTTTGCAAAACTAACATCCTACTGCATCTATGCGTGTCATACATGCAGATACCCCTCCTTCCACATCCATATGAAATAGAGCACGTGCGAAGCATAATACTAATTCTTTATTTTGGAAATGAAATGGACATTGAGCACTCTAACTGCAGTTATTAAAGTCTTAAAAAAACTCAGATGTAACTGAAAAATTTGAAATGGCTTCTTAACTTTAAAATAATATTGATTAAAATTTTAACACTAACTCTAAATTTTATTTTGCTTTTTACTTTTCATCAATAAATAGGAGCATTTCAGAAGAAAAATAGCTTGCTAAAAAAGATCATTTGACTATTATCTCATTTGAATATAATGGCATAATTTTGCATACAAGTTAAATGCTCTTATGCTTGCATTTAAAACCAGCATTGCACGATATAAAGATATAACAGTAAAATTGGTGGTGATAATTTAATATTGTAATTTCTTTTCTTAGAACATTAAGTAGCAAATAAATTGCCATAGTCAAAAGAAAGATTACAAAGAAAGTACAAAGCTTTACATTTTAGTACCTTAAATGGCACTTTTTTCCCCCCTTTATAAAGAAGGAATCCTGCATTTTCTTTTGCCCTGGGCCTCATAAATCATGTAGCCAACCCTGATGGTGAAGTAGAGAGAACAAGCATCTGAGGTCTTGATGTCACCGGTGAGGCACTGCCAACCTGCAGACCGGACCACCAACCCCATATTCCTCGTTTCGTCCACAATAAATGCCATCATGATTAAAGTCACTGTTACAAAAGATTTCTCTTACTTGAAACCAAAAGCACTCCTAACCACTCAACTACTACCCACCCCAGGGTTGTTCAGCGGATGAAATGAGGTCAGTCCAGTGACCAGCGAATAGGTCATTTTTGAGCTCTGAGTATGAGCAGTCACTACTCTGGTGGTGGAGCGCTCGCCACCCCGCTGGGCACGTAGCGGGTTTTTGTACGACTCACTACCCGCACACAGCACTTTTCAGAGTAAAACAGGGAACAAAGAAAAAGTGATGCCGGGACTAAAGGGCAGTACCAGGCCAACTAATAAGAGTAAACACTCGACAAATGTTAGCTCTTCTTATTCATGGATTAACTTAAACATCAGTTCTCCAGGAAGGCATTCCCAGTTCCCAAGTCTGCAGGACGGACCCACAGCACCCTTTGTGTCCTCTAACACAGCAACTCCCACACACCATAGCTCCAGAGTGTTTGACGAGGTCATTCACCACACCAAACTGTAGTTCCAACAAGGTGGGGACTTGGTCTGTACCATCCTCTGATGTATCCACAGGGTCTTACGAATACCAGGGACTCAATTAATACTTGCTAACTGAAATTATTCGGTGTCCTGTGTATACACTTGCCTAATCCTGGTAATTCCACCATGAATTAAATGCTCTTTTATTTGCATTTGGGTTCTAGGGAAGCAAGACCTGTACTTTATTCACTGATGTGTCCCCTCAAGTCCTAACTGCAGTACCCAGTAGGTAATGGTACTCAAGTGCTATGTGCTGCTCTTCCAGAATCCTCTCCCATGCCCAGATCATGCCTGTGCACAAAAGACAGGGAGGCAGAACCTACTGCTCCCATCACACATCATCTACCATATTATCTAGTTCTAGAAGTTGAGAATGAAGAATCAAGATGGGAGATCTTGCCATTCTAGGCACATGGGCCATATTTCTCTCCTGTCAACTAATTCTTAAATTAGGTCTTTCTTGCTGTAGCAAGACGTATTGTACAAGGTGGGAAGGAGAGCCCAATATAGTAGCTCTCCCTATCCACTGGGAACCTGAGCTTACAACCATTAGCACCTCCCTCTTCCCAAATCAGCTTGCTGGGGCTGTTGACTCAGTAAACCAACTCTCTAGAACATCCTTCAGAAACAGCATGCTAGAGGCAAGCAGTGGGCCAGAGCTGCACGCTCACAATCCCCTCCCAAGCATTAAGAGACAGCCCCAACACAGGCTAAAAGGAGTCAGAAAGGAAGGACAATAAAGGAAAACACAGAGGCTGCATGCTCTTCCCTTTTCACATGCAATCACCCCATACTCCCTTTGGGGAACAGATAAAACAGCAGCAGGCAGTTTGGCTGGCCCATCCCGGCTAATTACTGCCATCAGACTGCACTGGCAGAGCTCCCTTCAGGGTTCAGAGGAAGGAGAACTGTGCCCTGGACATTCTTCAGCAAAAAGGACCAGCTGTGGTTTGGGGACTAACATCACGCCAGGCATCTAGCTGTCTGCAGACATGGCAGGGACCCTGCTCCAGGGGACCCTGCTGCAACCAATCAAATACACCAGAGCCCACTTTACATCACCACACTCATCCTCTTCTCTAATGCAATCATTCCAACAGAGGGGGAGGGCTAAAAATCATTCAGACACCTGAGCTACTCCCACAAAACACCATCATTTTTGTTTTTTCCCCACATTGTGTACCCATGATTTCAGAAACACTCCTTACCTTTCTCTACTCAGAAAGCCTCTTTTTCCACCTGGTAAGGGATCCTTCATCTTGCCCCTCTCATTAATGTAGAAGTCACTGGAACAGCGGTCAAACCTAAAATGAAATTTTGAGTTAATTATCTATCTTTAGACTTAGAATTAGCCTCTGTGATGAAAAGTGGATTTTTTTCTGGAACCTTGTGGATTTTTCTCCCCGGCCCTTGACATCTTACTTTCCTACTCTCTCTTTAAAAAAAAAAAAAAGGAAAGAAAAAGAAAAGAAAAGAAAAATGTAACTTCATGAGGAAAAAAATAAATGAACCATTTCTGGTTGTGGGAGGGGGTAGGGGAAAACAAGCAAATACAGTGAGGTCCCCCTGGCCCCCATCTGTTCCAAATCTTCTCCTCACAGGATGTAATGTCTGAAAAGCAAGAAAATATTCCTTCCTCTTCCAACATTCAGCAGGATCTTGCATGCAAAGAGAAGAATGTCTGGTTACTCTGTGGATTTTCATCTGCTTTTTAACTCACATGTTGCTGAATTACACTGGCCCCTCAATCCCATTTCCCCCACTTCCCAAAGAAAAGCAATGAGATGGCTGGGAGGCAGCAGGGTTCACCACTAGCAAGGAACATCCTGGTTCTGGCAAAGCTCTCTCCCCTTTCACCAACCCTTTTGGCACAAAGGATTAGTTCTAAGTCTGGCCAATGACTTCTGCAGATTTCTTAGCTGAAGACTTGCCAGAGGGATGCCTGGGCCCCCAGAGGAAGTGGGGCTGGCCCCGAGAGTAAAAGGAGTGGGCTCAGAATCCCGAACTTCTTGTTCTGCACGCTCACCCCCTGCTTCCAGGCACTTTGCGCGCGGATGTCCACACGCAGCCAACTCCTGGACATCTGAACAGGAAGGATGTTCCCCAGTAGCTCGCAACAGCCGTCACTGATGCCTTTCCAGGACGGGGAGGGCGATATTTATAGGAACGGAAGCCGGCCAAACCAGGCCAGCTCCAACTTTACTTCAACCAACGCTCCTTGCGTCTTCTGTACTTCTCCTTCAAGTTACATGGGGAGCCATTCCTCCCTTTATTGCTTGATTTTTACTCAGGGAAGGAGACTCTCATTAAAATGACTGTGAAACCCTGACTGAAAAGATGAAAAAGGACCCGCATGGTCTGCCCCTCCCCCTCGGCTCTCAGTCTTCCTCCCCTGTGCCCCCCAGCCACCTCCACTTTCTTGACCTCTCCAGACACTGGCCTTGGCACATACTCCCTTTTTATGCCCAGGCAACACAGAACCCCTTGCAGTCCCCCAGATGAGCAAAACTCCCTCTTAACCTAGGCTAACCTGGGCCCAGATTATCCTTCTGGCCACTCCCTAATCCCTTCTCAGCACAGCCTATAAAAAAGACCCTGCAGGGTCTGACCCCTCACACACACCCCTTCTCTGACCTTCTTTCCTTCCACTTTCCCTCTGCAGACCTCTTCCTCTTCAAGGTTGCTCAAACACAACAAACCACCCCTCAGGGCCTTCCCATTTGCTGTTTCCGCTCCCTGGGACACCTCTCCTGGGGTGTTTCAAAGTCTGGCTCCTTGATACCATCTACATTTCTGCCGGGAAATTACCTTCCTCAAGAGGCCTTGCTAACACTGTCTAATAAAAAGCAGCCCCCACCCATCTCTCTCCAGCTGCTCTCTCCCACACATACTTTAATTCACAGCACCTTTCACCACCACCAAACACTCTCCTTAACCAAACCTTTGTGAGGCTCCTCCGAGCCCTTGTCAACTTGGCCTCCACCTTGGCCAGCCCTCAATAGAGTCCTGCTAAGTGAGCCCCTAACCTTGATATCTGACCAAATTCCTCCACCCCCGCCTCTGATATTTAACTGCTTGGCCTGCCTTATGCAAGAATCCTGATGATTTAACAAGAATTTCCCCACCCTTGATGTTTCCTCCATCCACGGACCCACTTCCACTCATTACAGATGTCCAGCTGTCTTTGCTATATTCAGCGTTGAGCTCATTCTCTTTTCCCTACAGAAAGAGTCCTCATCAAGCTTTCCTTACTGTTTTAACCTAATTTTTCCTCAACACCACCTAACCTGTGATCTTTTCATTCATCTGTGTCTCCACTGGATTGATTGGCAGGGTCTGCACACGTTCTGCTCTCCACTAGCCTCCCAGCTTCTAGAGCAGTATCTGCCATTCAGCAGACGCTCAACAACTCTCTGTGGAATGAACAAATCTAGCTACTTCCACTTGTCTCTCACTGTCCATTTACCTGCCACCTCCTCTGGGAAGTCATTCCTGAATCTTCCAAGGCTTGACCCTGTACCTCACCTAGCAGTGATCCTACTCATCACAAGGGATAAGTCTCTGCTTTAATATGTATATTAACATGTACATGCATAGGTATGTTTAATCTGCTACCTATACAATATACTGATATACAATACAAAGCAGAGAAGTCTATCCTGACCATCTGCCCTCCTTCCCTTCCACACCACCCCACTTCCAGTATGTTTTCTCCATTTATCCAGCCCAACACATGTCTGTGTGTCTCCTCCTCCCAGCACATAGCCACTGCCTAACCCCTACCAGGGCCTTAATTAAAAAGGGGAGGGGGGCTTGATTTCTGGGTGGTGAGTTCAAGCCCCACATGGGGCATAGAGCTTACTAAATAAACAAATAAGGAGGAGGAAGAGGAGCAGTGTGGGGCTGTGGGCCAGGTCTCTTCTCCCCAAAACCCGGCCCAGCTTGGCCCCCATCTTCCTGGCTTTCTCCGTCCACAGGGGGAGAGCTGCCACACTGGGGGCTACCCTGCAAGAGGGAGGTTAGTCTACCACACTTACGAGGCCAGAGGAGTGGCCTTGAGCCCACTGCTCAAAGTGGGGCTCCTGGAGGGCATGAGGGTTCATTAGGCCCGGAAAGCCACAGGCCCCAGGGCCCTGTGCTTGGCAAATTCCAGCCTGTTTGGAATCTTGAGGTGGTGGGGGAGGGGAGAACGGCAGGGCTGGGGGGGGTGGGGGTGGGAGGCTGATTGTCGAACTGCCCAAGTAGGTTTCCACATAAAGGAAAAGCAAACAGAAGAAGGCTCTTCCTCATCCCTGTGAGCCTCTCAAAGGAGGGCAAACCTTCAAGTGTTTGTTGAAAACCTAATCGGATTAAAAATGCTTTGAAAGGGCTGGAAGAGGAAGTACACACTCTGACCCCCTCCGCTAGCCTGCAGCCAAACCACTGTCACTTTCCCTTCCCGCCGCCGCGGCCTCTGTCTCCGGGTACTGTTTGTGGAGAGACCCATGTCTAGGAAGGTACCTGGGGCAGAAGCGGGAACCAACCGTCGTCCACTGACGGCTACCAATTCCTCTAACTGCCAAGAAAGAGAGCTTCTGGAGAGCAGACCAACCAGCCAGGATTGGAAGAAGGTCGAGCGCTACACACAGCCTTCACTTCACTCACTCGAGAGTCTGGAAGGTACTAAAGTGCCTGCCGGGGCCCTGCACTCAATTATCAGCCGCCCCACGCCCGCTCCAGGTGGGTGGGTCTCCTTTCTCACAGCCAATTCATCCCAACAAGTTTCAGGTGAAGTGAGTGTCCAGGTGCGTTTGTCAAACAGCAACTAAAGGAAAAGATAATACTTACCAAAGACTCCAGATTTTGGTTCTCTCTCCGTTGGACAACTTTACCAGATCCTGTCACCCAATACCATCCTGCTAGGATGACCGAGCACCTCAGGATGCCAGGGACTGTCCTGGGTTTAGCCCTTAAAGTATCCCATCCCAGGACAGTTGGGTTCATCCACGCAGCTTCCCCAATCTCCTTCCCTCCCTCCCTATGGTTTCAGATGGGCACATATTTGGGGAAAGTGGGCTTCCTGATACTGTTCCCTAATCCTCACGCCCTTGCTGGGTTTTAGAAGGAAGGAAAGTGATGAATCTATAGGTTGAATTAGTTTCTTTCAACCAAAGACTTTAATTTAAAAAGAAGGACCTAGATAAGAATACCACCAAACACTCAGCACTTTCCCTGCTGAGTATACAATGACGTCTTTAATCCTCTGAGGTAGATACCATTTCCCAGATTGGGAAAGTATGGCCCAAAATCACAGATAATAAGTGGTAGGGTTGGGACCCCAATCTAGGCAGTGACACCAGAGCTCCCAAACTTACTGTCTTATATCGTGATCCCTAAAGATGAAGAATTCTTGTCATTTTGATCACAGAGGACAAAAACAACCTGCAGTGACTTAGGCCGGATGGACAAAGCAGACATATGTGGAGCAACTCACCAAGAAAATGCGATTGTGAGACTGTGACCATAAGCTCTCCTATAGATGAGACCCCTAGCTGCTCTGGGGAGACGACCAGGCTCCTGGACGGTTATGGCACCGCTGCCCTGGTCAGAGCCTCACCCCAGAAGCCCCTAACATCGGCCCCGCCCCATCCACCCTCCCACAGGCTGCCAGATGAATCCACTCAAGCTCCAGAGCTGGATGTGTTCCTCCAACCCTGTCTGGCATGTCAGCAGCCACACTGCATAATAAAATCCAGGTCCCTCAGCCCGATTCTCATCTGTCGTCCTGAAAATAGAAGTGAAGGCTGACTCTACAGGAACCAATTTGGCAGCAGAGGTCATAAACCTGGATCCAAGTGCATGCCCTTTGACTTTATAATCTCTTTTCTAAGACTATTCCCCAAGGAATGGTTGTTAACTGGCAGCAACGGGGAGAAGGAGGGTGACATTTTACACATGAAGGTGTTCGTACATAGGGGTTACTTGGAACGAGGAACTTGGAATAATTCCTATGACTCACAATAAAGAAAGGGTTAACCAAACTATGATGCATCTGATATATCCATTCAATTGGATATTATGGGACCACTAAAATGTATGTTGATGAGTTGAAAATAGCACGGAAAATGCTTGAGCTACCATGTTAAGCATGACAAGCAGGAAATAAAATTATAAAGACAGTGTGATCACAACTATGTGAAAACAAAAATACTACTCGCAGGGAAAGAACAAAAAGGAAACGAACACCATAAAGAACTTGCACTTACTAAGTAAGCATCCTGCTAAGGAACCACTTTACCTTCTTATCTCACCTAACCTTCACGACAAGTTAGGAACTATTTTGATCTTCCCTTTGCCAAGGAGAAAATCCAAGCTCCAAGAAGATAATTAAGCAGCCCAGTGGCTGCCCACAGCTAACAGAGGGGAAGAACTCCTCCACACTATTCCAGACCCAGGTACAGACAGTAGCTTGATTTGGCTGGTGAACTGCTGGCAAGTTTTTCCCTTGACTTTCCACTTTATTTTCTAAATTGTCTATAGTAACCATTATGACACTGTTTAAACATTTTTTTTTCCATTTCAAAGGTAATCCAGGCTTAAAACACTTGGTATGTTGTATTACTTTTTTAATGTAGGAAATAAACTTAGGACCAAAGCACATTTAACAACAACAACAAACCTGCCTTCATCTTCAATTCTCTGCAGTTTGGCTCTCTGCTGTCCTTCTGGCCACATTTCCCATGCTCCTTTTTCATAGTCGTTAAGTCGCTAAGCTATTAGGTAACATGGTCAGATCTACAGTTTGAAAAGAACACCTCTGGGGTGGAGAGGAAGGCGGAGAGGCAGGTGGAGGTGGTGGGGACAGGTGAAGGGGTCCTTCTGGAGATGACCTGGCAAATGGCCAAGGAGTAACACCCACGTGGAAAGGACAGGCCCACAGTGTCCCAGAGAGACAAACTATCCATGGAAAAGCATCAGCAATAGACAAAAGAAATAGCAGGAGGACCCGGGAGCCAGGACCTGAGGGGATCTCACCCCCTTGCCACACCCTCCGCATGCACCCCACCTACCCCTACCCCACTCGCCACTGCCACTGTCTCAGGGCCTCCTGGCTGCTGCTCCAAGGAAGCCAGGAGACAGGAGGGCCTTCAGCCACCACTCCCTGGGACATCCAGGGTAGAAGCGGCAAGGGCTAGGAGGACTACCACCAGCCACACCGCCATTCTGGACCTGGCCTCCCTTGGGGTGCTTTGTTTCTAATTTGAGGGAGAAAGCAGGCTTTTGAGAAAACAAAGTACAAGACAGCTTGGCTGCAGCAGAGCAGTAGCAACACAAAGTGTGCAAAGTTGCAACAAAGATGCTCATATTTCACTCACTTTTCCCAATCTTAGTACGTTGGAGGGTTTTCCAAGTAAGGAAGCCATAATATTGCTGGAGAAAAAGAGAGGAAAAGGGGGAACAGTGTTTCTTAGCCCTTGGGGGTTCTGAAAACGGCCTGGGGGAGAGGCTGTTTAAATACTGATTTTTCTGGGACACCTGGGTGGCTCAGGTCCTGATCTCCAAGTCCTGGGATCGAGCCCCACGTTGGGCTCCTGGCTCAGCCGGGAGTTGGCTTCTCCCTGTGCCTCTTCCCCCCGGTTCATGCTCTCTCTCTCCCTATGTCTCTCTCTCTCTCCCTAATGAATAAAGTCTTTACCAATAAGTAAATAAATAAATATTGATTTTTCAGACTCACCCACAAACATGATTTCACACATCCCGCTCAAGCGCAAGAGTCTGCCTTTCATTGAGCATCTCCCCAAGTTGGTGTCGGATCCTACCTGTTAAGAAATCCTGACTTACAGCATCTTGCGGATGTAAGGATTGACATTTGGAGAACATTTCTAATTACTTCATCTTAAAAAAATGTATATTGCAAAGGGTATACAGGGAATTTTTTATATTATTTTTGCAACTTTTCTGTAAGATAAATTATTTCAAAATAAAAACTTTAAAATATACATATTACAAAAGTAATATGTGCCTATAATGAAATATTTTTAGGGGTGCCTGGGTGGCTCAGTTGGTTAAGCATCTGCCATCAGCTCAGGTCATGATCCTGGAGTCCAGGGATTAAGCCCCACATAGAGCTCCCTGTTCAGCAGGAGGTAGGGGGACGTCTGCTTCTCCTTCTAACCCTCACCCCACTCTTGTATTCTCTTTCACTCTCTCTCTCTCTCTCTCAAATAAATAAAATCTTTAAAAAAAAATTTTTTTTTAATAGAACCACATGAGGTAAAGTAGAAAATGGACATCCGGGATGCCTGGGTGGCTCAGTAGGTTAAGCGTCTGACTCTTGGTTTGGGCTCCTGTCATGATCTCGGGGTTGTGAGATCGAGCTCGCTTGGACTCTGTGCTAAGCATAGAGTCTGCTTGGAGATTCCTTCTCTCCCTCTCCTTCTGCCCCTCTCTCCCATTCATGCACACGCGCTCTCTCCTTCTAAAACAAATTAATTAAAAAAGAAAGGAAAGAAGGAAGGAAGGGAGGGAGGGAAGGAGGAAGGAAGGAAGGAAGGAAGGAAGGAAGGAAGGAAGGGGGGACAGAGAGAGAGAGAGAGAGAGAGAGAAAGAAAGAAAGAAAGAAAGAAAGAAAGAAAGAAAGAAAGAAAGAAAGAAAACGAAAGAAAACATATCCCCCTTCACTGTCCCTCGTCCTCCACCACCAGTCTCATCCTACTCTTTAAACTAACCAGTGTGAATATAGTCTGATACATATTAGCGAACATGTCAGACTTTTTCTCTGTGTGTTTTCATTTTTTAACAATAACTTATGCTTACAAGAATGTGATGAAAATGACTCTCAAAATTACTGGTCGCAATGCAAATTAATATAGCCCTTTTGAAAAGCAATTTAACAGTGTATATAAAAAATCATAAAAACATTTATATTCTAAGACCTACCAATTCCATGTGTAGGAATCCCTCCCAAGGACAGCACACTCCTGGTATAGTATACGTCTTTTTTTTTTTTTTTTTTTTAAGATTTTATTTATTTATTTGACAGAGAAGAGAGAAAACGAGCTTGAATGAGGGGAGGGGCAGAGGAGGAAGAAGAGGGAGAAAGAGAATCTCAGGCAGATTTCCCGCTGAGTATGGACCTTGAAGTAGGGCTCAATTTCAGGAATGCTGAGATCATGACCTGAGCCAAAATCAAGAGTCAGACACTTAACCGAATGAGCCACCCAGACGTCCCCCTTGGTTTTTCAATTGTGGTAAGAATACTTAACATCAGATCTATCCTTTTAACCAATTTTAAAGTGTATAATACATTACTGTTGACTATAGGGACAATGTTGTACAGCAGATCTCTAGAACTTACTCATCTCGTTTAACTAAAACTTTTTGCCCACTGATTGGTAATTCCCATTTCTCCCTCCCTCCCTCCGGCCCCTAACACCACCATTCCAACTCTGTTTCTATGGAGACTACTCTATATACTTCATAACGGGAATCATGCAGTATTTGTCTTTCTGTGATCAGCTTATTTCATTTAGCATGATGTCCTTCAGGTTCATCCAAGTTGTCCCATATTGTAGAAAGTCCTTCATTTTTAAGATTGAATAGTAAACATCCAGAAGTGAGATTGTTAGATCATAGGGTATTTCCATCTTTAATTTTTTTTTTAAGAACCTCCATACTGTTTTCCAAAGCAGCTGTACCATTTTGCATTCCTCCCAACAGTATGCAAGAGTTCAAATGTCTCCATATCCTTACCAACACTTGTGTCTTTTATAAAAGCCATCTTGACAGGTATGAGGTGATATCTCGTTGTGGTTTGATCTGCATTTCCCTGATAATTAGTGACATTGATTATTTTTTCATTTAGCTGTCGGCCTCTTTGTCCTCCTTAGAGAAATGTCTTCTCAAGCCCTGGCCCACTAGGAATCAGGAAATCGGGTTTTTTAATTATTGAGTTTTAAGAAGTATGCGATTATTTAAAATGACATCACGAAGCAACAAGGAAGATCATTCTGATGATGTTAGTGAAAAAGGAAAACGGTATAAACATTTTACATATCCTCCAATTACCAAGTGTTTATTTTCTAATTTATTTTTTTTTAATAGATAAAACTAAGGAAATAAAACTAAATTGCTAACAGTTTGTTACGGAGGTGTTATTTGAGTGAAACTTCTCTTTTTTTTTTAACCTTGCTGGGTTTTTTTTTTTGTTTTCGGTTTTTTGGGGTTTTTTTTTTTTTTTGGTTTATTTATTTATTTTAGAGAAAGAGAGAAAGTGCACATGAACGAGCCCGGGGGAGGAGCAGAGGGAAAGGGAGAGATGCAGACTCCCTGCTGAGAGCAGAGCCCTAAGTAGGGCTCCATCCCAGAACCCTGAGATCCTGACCTGAGCAAAATCAAGAGTTGGAAGCTCAACCAAATGAGCCACCCAGGCGCCCCTTGAGTGAAATTTTTCTATTATTTCTCTGTTGAGTGCTCAGCACATGGATTTTGCAGACTGACAGACCTGGGTGAGAAATCCATCTCCCACTTTTCACATGTAAAACTTCTTTTTTTTTTTTTCTTAAAATAGGTCCTATGCCAGCAGGAAGCCCAACCTGGGGCTTGAGCTCATGACCCTGAGATCAAGACCTGAGCTGAGATCAAGGGTCGGGCACTTAACCAACTGAGCCACCAAGGCGCCCCTCCACATATACAACTTTGAGGACTTCGCATAGCCTCCTTGAGCTTCAGTTCCTTATGGAGATAATAGGAGATAAAAATTATCACCTAAACTTAATTCACAAATTAAAATAAAACATGTGTTAATGCTGGATACATTCCAACCCGACAGGGTAAGTAGAGCGGCTTGGGTTATTTGTCTGTATTCTCTGTGATGGGTCACATTTCACAAATCCATACTTAAACACTGGGATTTAAAAACGGGAGTCAAAATTTTGATAGCTCTCATTTTTCTCATAGGACCCGCTCTTAAGCCAGTTCTTTACGTCTAAAAGAGACATTGTACGAAGTGCATTACAGTGATAAGGCACTATGCCCAGTTAATTGAAATAATGAAATGGGAATAAGATTTGCAAATTGCAAAGTACCTTAAAGTGTAATACATCATGAATGCATTAGGAACGGTTGAACCCAAAGGGATGGTGATGCAACGAAGGCCCAAATACCTGCAGTATTTATGCGAGGTACAATACTGCATTTCATGAACACATTAAATGCAGGGGACTGGCGAGTGAAGATGGAATGTGGAGGGGCCGTGTGTCAAAAAAAATCACCAGACTCTTTCAGTGTCTCAGCAAATGCTTCCAGGAGGAGGCAAGACTCTGAAGGGTAATGAGAATAAGAATAATTATGTCGGGATGCCTTTCAGCCAATCACAAGAACAATTTCTGGGACTACCTTCATTTAATTTATCACTAGTCCTGTCTATTAGGCTTGGCCCTACAGCTTTTACTTTGGAGTTAATCACAAGGGTTACTCTGAGCCCATGATTATAGGAAGCCTCTCCTTTCTAAGGACCATCTAGAAATAGAAACTAAAGTATGATTATTTTATTATCATTACCTTGATAGCGTGGTCAATCTTACTGTTCCTAAAATTCCAAAAGCATTTGTTCCAGAAAATATAAAACTATATCTAGTTAATGGTTAAAAATAAATAAATAAATATTTATTTTTAAATAAAGGTGCGGGGGTGGCTCAGTCGGTTGAGCTGCCTTCAGCTCAGGTCATGGTTTCCAGGTTCTGGAATCAAGCCCTGAATGGGGCTCCTTGCTCAGCGGGAGTCTCCTTCTCCCACCGTCTCCCCCCCACCCCCTGCTTGTGTTCTCTCTGTCTGTCTCTCTGTCTCAGATAAATAAAATCTTAAAAAAAAATAGTAAAAAAAATATATATATATCCTCTTTACACACCCCATCTCCTATCCTTCCCAGGAGGGAACTGCTGTTTGGATGTATTCTTCCACACCTTGAATTTTACATATACATGTGATATATTCACATATGCACGCATCTGTGTACACACACAATTATTTTTACACAAATAAGATCACATTCCTTGCTACCTGAATTTTTTACTTGAGAATAACTCAATGGCATCTTTCTTTCTTTATCTGGAGTTACAGGCATGTGTGTGATGGTTCTAGACCTTGGGGCCTGCCAGGTTGAAGTCGGGCTCCTCCACTTACTAGCTATGTAATCTCAGGCAAATTACTTATTATCTCTTTCCCCATATATAAAAATATTCTTTTTCTTTCCTTTTTTTTAAGATTTTATTTATTTATTTGAGAGACAGAGACAGAGCATGAACAAGGGAAAGGAGGCAGAGGGAGAGGGAGAACCAAACTCCCTGCTGAGCAGGAAGCCTGAAGGCAGGGCTCGATCCCACGACCCTGGGATCATGACCTAAGCCAAAGGCAGACACTTAACCAAATGAGCCATGTAGGCACCCCTATAAATATATGCTAATAGTAACCAAAGGACTAGTGTGAAGATTGAACGAGTTAATATTGTAAATATGTAAATATTATAAAATATTTAAAGCACTTAGGAGAGTGTGTAGAGTAAGTACTGTATGTGTGTTGGCCACTGTCATCACAGTAGACCCCCTTATCCGCAGGCAGTACATTCCAAGACCCCCAGGGGATGCCAGAAACCGTGGATTGTTCCAAGCCATATATATATATATATATATATATATATATATATATATGCACCATGTTTTTTCCTATACATACAAACCTGGGATAAAATCTAATTTAAGAATCTGGCGCTGTAAAAAAAAAAAAAAAAAGAATCTGGCGCTATAACAGATTAACAATAGTAACCAATAATAAAATAGAACGATTATAACAATATACTGTAATAAAAGTTGGGTGAATGTTGTCTCTCCCTTTCTGTCAAAATACCCTATTTACTGTACTCACCTTTCTTTCTGTGATCAAGGGAGATGACGAAATGCCTCCCTGATGAGATGAAGTGAGGTCAGCCACGCAGGCACCATGACATAGCGTTGGGCTACTTCCACCTTCTGCAGATTCTCCAGGAAGGTCATCTGCCTCCGAACTTCGAACTTCAGTTGACCATCAGCAACTGGAACTCTGAAAAGCAAACCTTTGAATGGTGGAGAGGGGGGAGCTCCTATATTTGCTTTGTTCTCTTCTTTAATGCTCAAATAGTGTTCCATCATTTGGATGAACTGTAATTTATTAAGCCCGTCCCCTGCTGACAGACACATTGGTGATTTCCTACTTTTTGCATTTCTGAACATAGATGTTTGTATACATGGGCAAACATCACTCCAGGATAGTTTCCAAGGAATGGAATTGCTGCATCAAAGGTCATACTCCTTTTTTATGAAAGACATTGCCAAATTTCTCTCCAAGAGGCTGCACTAATTGACATCATGGCCAATAGTTTGTGCATGCCTGTCTCCAGGCATCTTCACACTGGCAGCCTGGATCTTTGGCGTCCTCATTTCTGCATTTCCCTTCCCTTGGTGAAACCTCAATCAAAACCACCAACAATGCATTTGTTAAAGTCCCCGGGACACCTAATCCCTTTGTCTTTTCTAAAAAGGAATGAGGCGTTTTTGGCTCTGACAGGCCTTCAGTTGCCTGGACACAGCCCCGGGTTGACTTTGAAAAATACAAATAAAACGCACTTGCTGTTCCCTAACACCCTCCGAGAAGCTCAAGGGGGCCCACATGAGGCCCAGTGCTCTGCTCTCTATCACATGCAAAAAGACTTTCAATAGCAGCTGGTGTTTTCCTGGGTGGAGATCAGAGCCAGCGTTTGTATATAAATATTATCTGAGAGCTGGAGGGAGAACCTCTAGAAGCAGAGGCTGCAACATCCCAGTGGTCTTGTTAATGAGGGGAGGGAGTATGCAAGAGCAGTGAGCACCCTCATCCTCCTGAGCTCCCTGTAGAAAGGGGAAGTGTCCCAGGCAGAGTCCCACACCATCAAGGTGGCTTGTAATCAAATAGAGGGGGGAGCGGGTGCAAGAGCTCGGCTGGCAATCCCCAGCAGGCAGAGAGGGAGGGCAAAGAGGTACATCCTCTTTGTACGGGGCCCAGACTGCAGTTCTGTTGCCTGTGTGGCAGACTGAGTACCTGCAGCCACCGGGCTCCTGAGACCACAGCTCCTGTCCCGTAAGGACACAATGACCACCGACTGACGAGGGCCCTCCTGCCTCATCTCCAGTGTGCTATGTCACAGGGTGGGAGACTTCTGGCTTGGCTTGAGGACCTCTCTGAGGAGAGCAGAGATGTGCAGAGACGAACTCTGGCCCAGGCAGGGCCTCCCGGAGTTCTTAGACGGGAATGTGAACAATTCTAAGGGTTGCCCCTGCTAAGCTCTGCAAGCCCAAAGCCATTCATCTTCCAAACTTGTTTTTCAGGCTCACTATTTTATGGCTCAAAACCATTCACCTTTGTTCTTTCAACTGTCTGCTTGCCTCCCACCATTCCCAGGGACCCAGGTCAGGTCAGGGAGGGGGAGAAGGCAGGCGAGCCTCTACAACAGTGGGTTCTGTGGATCAGAGTAAATTCCAGGGATGAGACCCAGGGACCCTGGCTCATGTCCATAACAGAGGGAATAACTCAGATGACTATCTCAGGCACTCAGAAGTGAGTTAAGCTTCCCCTTCCTATATAGCATACGTGAGAGGGTCAGCGGGAAGAAAGGAGGCCCGCAGACCCAGGGTCTCCCTTGGGTCTAACCACCAGCAGTGTATAGCACAGGAAAGCTCACTGTGCCTCAGTTTCCTTTTCTCTGAGAGCGTGGACCTAAACACCCAACACCCTGCATTTCATGAAATGCACAAAACTGGTATTTGTTGAGTGTGGGCTATGTGCTTCTAGACACTGTGGACACAGCAATAAACAATCAGACCAGGGCCTGTTGACATTCCCTGTTGAACATCCTGTTGACATTCCCAGTGAAGTAAATACTAGTAATAGTATCGTGCTTACTACTGAGGGACCCAGGTTTATGAAGACACAAGGTCACACAGCTCCTATAGGGGCTGCACGGCGCCCTCTACCCACAAATACAAACAACAGCTTAACCAGGTCACTGTGAAGCTCACAGAGCTAAAGCTTCAGAGCCCTCACCCACAGCAGCCCCTTCCAAGGCCCTGGAAAGAAACACATGCACATGGTCTTGGGTTTCTCTAAGCTCTGTCAAAGTCAAGTCGCAACCACAAATGGAAAGAGCACTGTCTCTCCCCGGTCCAGTTTCCCTTCTGTTATGCCTGCCCTCCTGCTGTACGATGTACGCAAGCAGGAGTCAAACTGGTAAACTGGTGGGATAGTGAGTTTTACCACAATGTATTTACGTGGTTCACAGTCACCCCTGCATAAGTTGAACAACTGCAAACCCTCCAGGGCAGATACAGCTTTTGAGAATACTCCCGCACCCACACGGCCACTGGCCCCAGTTCCTGTCGCCAGCCACATCAGCGGGTGAGACACCGCATGAACCTGTCCTATAGTGCCCAATACTGAAGTATGTGGTGGGGAAGAAAGAGAATGTTTAGAATGTATGGAGTCAGATGCCAACTTGGGAGAAATGCTTCCAATTAGGAGACCTGTATAATTACAAGTGGAGGATTCAACTCCCGCGGTCACAGGGGAAATTCTCTTCTGTCAGAAATATACTTGATGTATGCAGTTATAATGCACTGTAGTTTCTTTTCTTTTTCTTTTTTTTTTTTTTTTTTTAAGATTTATTCATTTATTTGAGAGAGAGAGAGAGAGAGAGAGAGCACGAGCAGGAGGTTGCAGAGGGAAAAGGAGAGAGAATCTCAAGCAGACTCCTCACTGAGCATGGAGCCTGACGTGGGGCTCGATCTCATGACCCTGAGACCACAACCCAAGCTGAAGCCAAGAGTCAGATGCTCAACTGACCGCACCACCTAGGCAGCCCACCTCTTTCATTTTTGATGGAATCACATAACACGGAATTTAGCGAAATTCCTCTGTTTATGGGACATGAACATGTAGTAATACTACAAACAGCACATGTGTCTACATGAATTCACTCATTTTCTGTGTCTGAACTGTTAAGAATGAAAGACAAATTTTGGCAGCCATCTTTTACTTGGCATCATGGCCATCCTCAGACTCTGGTGAAGCCCAGGATTATTAAAAAGAGGACTGAGAAGTTCATTTGGCACCAGTCAGATCGATGTGTCAAAACTAAGCACAAGGGGTGGAAACCCAGAGGCAGTGACAATAGGGTGCAAAGAAGATTCAAGGGCAAGATCTTGATGCCCAACGCTATTATGGGAGCAACAAGAAAACAAAGCACATGCTGTCCATGGCTTCAGGAAGTTCCTAGTCCACAAGGTCAAGGAACTGATGTGCAACAAACTCTACTACACAGAGATTGCTCCCAGTGTCTCCTCCGTTGTAGGAAGAGCAGCCCAGGGGGCCATCAGAGTCACCAATCCCAATGCCAGGCTGCGCAGCGAAGAAGATGGATAGACAGCTGATGTGCACGTCATATTCGTGCTAATAAAGCCATAAAAATCCAAAAAAAAAAAAAAAAGACACATTTTGATCAACAATGCTAGAGAAAAGGCTGGATTATCTTTTATTCTCTTCCTAAAAAACTATTTTAGAAAATCATTATCATAGGAAGAAATGATCAAAGAGTATGAAGCTACAAAATGCAGGAATAAAAAGTATGATGGAGGTATATCAGGCAGTTAATTAAGAAAAATGTTCTTCTGTGGGGCGCCTGGGTGGCTCAGTGGGTTAAAGCCTCTGCCTTCGGCTCAGGTCATGGTCTCAGGGACCTGGGATTGACCCCCGCATCAGGCTCTCTGCTCAGTGGGGAGCCTGCTTTCCCCTTTCTCTCACCTGCCTCTCTGCCTACTTGTAATCTCTCTCTCTCTCTGTCAAATAAATAAATAAATCTTTTAAAAAAAAGAAAAATGTTCTTTTGGATTTTATAGTGTTTGAGTTATCTGTTGGTTTTTAAAATATATAAATTCTTAGAGCTCTTTATCTTTTTTCTTGACTTTTTAAAATTGTAAGCATAGCTGACATACAATGCTCTATATTTTTTTCTCTAAATAGTTACTTACATTCTTAATACTGGATTCCTAATTTTTATTCTTTCTCCTAAAGGCAGCTCTCCAATCATACAAGCTTTGATCCCCATAAAACCTTGACCTTCCCCAGTAGCCACCATCCCCTGAGCACCAGGATGTGCCAAGAACTCTGAGAGATCCTTCTCCGGGGATTATTTAAACTTAATCTTTAATCAACCCACGGAGGTAAACTGAGGCTTAGAGCATTTATTCCAAATAACACAACTCATTCTGCAGAGTTATAACAAGGATTCAAAGTCCCATAGCGTCTGGAGCAGTACCCCACACGCAAAATAAGAACTTTTATGACAATCTGTATTTTTCTCCCTGAGCTCAAGATTTCTCATATTTAAAGATGAAGGAGTCAAAAGAGATTTAAATATCTGTACATGCTCAGAGGACACAGGTAAAGATACACAGCACTGGTGATGGTGGCTGCCTCTCTGGGAAAAAAACTGGGGTGCACCTTCACATTTGTAAGCAACTTTACATATGAAAATCCTTAGCACAGTGCCTGGCCTACATGACAAGCGCCCAATAAATATTAGCTATTGCTATTTGTTAGCGCTATTGCCAATTACTTAAATAAATTAATTTTTAAAAATCAAAAGGTGGGTGCTGATGCCTAACATCCCTTCCACCCAGATTTGGTGTTTGTTTAGATAACAGTTCCTAGCAGATTCCAGTGCCAGGGCTCTAATGCACTATTGTGTTTAATACTCCCTGCATCTCTGTGCGGTAAGTACTATTCTCATTCCATTCTGCAAATATGGAAACTGAGGCACAGAGGGGTTAAATAACATAACCTAGGTCACACAGCCAATGAAGCAGAGAATAGGATGAACAACACCCAGGCTGGTGACTCTAAAGGCCAAATAAGAGAGTGGCCTCACTGGCTCTACTCCTGGTATGATACATGGGTGTCCTAGCATTTTTCTCACTCTTAACATGCGTGTCGCCAATGAAATCCACGTACAGCAGGACAGTCATCAGGGAGCCTAGTGTGGGACATCTGCTGTCACTGCAGATGTGAAGGTAGCAGAAAAGCCCTACAAGGCTTATTGACAGCTAGGGATTCAGAAGGAAGGGAGTCAAGGATGGATGAGAAAGGAAGGAAACTTGTGAGGCATCTACCCTGAGTCTGACAAAGGACTTGGCTGTTCCTCAGCTACCCTCCCATCACCGCAAAGGGGAGTCCCTGTCATCCTCATACCCACTTCTGAGCTGAGCAGGCAAGCCGAGAGTTCAAGAAGTCCCTAGGTGGTAGGGCCTTGGAAAACCCAGGCCCAAGGGCTCGCTGTCCTCCACTAGCAAAGGGCATCTCCCAGCCTGCCCTCCTTGCTCTGCTCCTCCAGGCTTTCCTCAGCCCGCACAACTTAAAGCAAATATTTCTACACAGCACAGCTCGACTCAGGGGCCTGGGTGGCCTCTGTCCTACTGGAAAACCTTTGGGGACAGGAGGTCTCCTGAGTCTGTTTGCCAAAGCAGGGACTCTTTGCCACAGGGAGAGAGGTGGGTGAGCCCATGAGTTCTGTTGCACAGAAGGCAAGGGACCCAGGAGCCTATAGGCATCTTGCAAGGATGAAGCTCTTCTGGAATCTCCACTGTGTTCAGGAGCACTGAGCACATCCCCTTCAACCACTTGCCACCTTGGCCTCTGTCTGATCTTTAAGTGCAGCTCTGACCTTTGTCTGCCTTGCATATAAGAAAGTGATGGTCTACATAAGGGGCCTGGACTACTGTGGACTTCTGGCAACAACCACCTAATAAAAGTCTTGTTACATCATAGCTGTGTGACCTTGAGCATGTCACTAGACCTCTTAGATTTATCTGTAAAATGAAGATTACAAATTAATAAATATGTCTATACAATGAAAGATGACCCTCCAACCCACCCTAGATTGCAGGTGCCTTGAAGAGAGTAAACATTCTGGCTCACCTCAACATTTCCTTCAAGGTGCCTTCCTAACAAGGCGCCTTACTCCACAGAAGGGGCTCGGCACAGTTTGCTTATTTAAGGCAAACAGGGTAGTTCAAAACAGAGCTAGATTCAAATCCTGCCTCTGCCAATAACTTCCTATGAGGAGGCTTTCAGAGGCTGGTCATCACTCGTAACTACGGCTCTGGGGCCCATATGGTGCAAAACTCTAGTTTCTCATAGTGTTTTCATAGAGTGAGGCTCTCGGGAACCCTGGCTGTTTCAAAGGCAGGCGGTGGGGTGGAGGGAGTGGGGGGTTTGGTAGGGGGGATTTAAGGCCACAGTGAGTGCAAAGTGGGCTAGCACAGGCTTGGCTCAGAGTGAGGGCAGATAAACATGGTCTAGGAAAAGCATAAATCAAAAGAGGATGCTAGGGGTGCTTGGGTGGCTCAGTCGGTTGAGCGTCTGCCTTCAGCTCAGGTCCTGAACTCAGGCTCCTGGGACTGAGCCCAAAAACCTCTGGGATTGAACCCAAGCACCGAGGCAAGCTCTGTGCTCAGCGGGGAGCCTGCTGCTCCCTCTCCCTCTGCCCCACTCTGCTCTCTCTCTAGCTCTGCTCTCTCTCTCAAATAAATAAAACCTTTAAAAAAACACACACACAAAAGAGGATGCTAAACTAATATAACAGCAGACTAGGTCCACAACATGCTATTCGAAAGCTAGAAGAATTTTGCTAATATGCAAAGACAATATCACAAATTTGTATTTTCAGGGACTCACTCCTTTTCTGATTATTCCAGGAAAGGTTTTATGAGTCTTGCTTTTTTGTTTGTTTCCCCCCCATTGTGATGTAGAAATGGTTCCATTAGCAAAGATATATGAATTTTTAACAACCCCCCCACCAAAAAAAAAAAAAGGTCTATTGACATAAATGAATCTTCATCTTCATTTCATATTGATAAGCTGCAGAGCTGACATAAACGATGTGTTTTGTTTTTCTCTTAAAACTGTCTTGTCATTCTAAGAACTTAATGCTGTTTGCAAACACTCTTTTAAGGGACTCGGGGCTTTCTACTGTGAAAGAAAAATGTGTAGTAATCACTGCTTGGACTCGAAAAAGGTGTTTCTAGCAGCACTGCACCTCTCTGAACAGAGGCTGAGTGGCCACATTAAATCCTAAGATTTACAGGAGGAACTTGGGCCAACATCTCCATCTTGGAGACAAAAAGAGACAAAAAGAAAGAAGAAAAAAACACCTTGTACCCGGGAAGTTTTTGTTTGTTTGTCTTTAAAGATTTATTTATTTTAGAGAGAGAGAGAGAAAGCACGGACAGGAGGGGTAGAGGGAGAGGAAGTGAGAATCTCAAGCAAAGCTGGGCACGGAGCCCAATGCAGGGCTCCATCTCAAGACCCTGAGATCATGACCTGAGCGGAAAACCAAGAGTCACATGCTCAACGGACTGCACCCCTGTACCTGGGAAGTTCTTAAAAACAATTTCCTGGTTTTTCCTGCCAGCTACTCTGCCCTTTTTAGAGGCCGTTTTCTCCATGGGGCTAGCCCTGTTGTACCATGTGTGTCTAGCCTGGATGTGCACACGTGGGTCTACTCGGGGAGTACCCTGTGTATCAGGAAGAAAAGTCCCCTGGACGAAATAACCAGAGGAAGGGAAACAAAGGTGAGGCTGACGGGGGAGAAGCGCAGAGGAGTCAGAACGTCCACACCCTGTTCTCCATCTTACCGCTTCACACCTGTGTTCTGGCAAGTCTTTTGACCTCTGCGAGGCACAGATGCCTTTTCTATAAAATGGGGATAGAAACTCCTCTTCCATCGACCTCAAGAGGACTGCTCCTTCCTCAGCGCCCTCACCTGAGTAGATGGCTGCTGCCCCCGGACCCAGCCCCCACACCAACTCACATGGCTGAAATAGAGAGCAAGGGATGCCGGGACTGCCAACCCAAGTGTCCCCGAGTAAAAGCGAGGGGAGTTCTGCGTGCTGCTCTCCCCCCGGCTGCAGTGTGCTTCTGGTTCTAACAGCCCAATCCTCCACCCTCCACACTGCGCCCTTTCCTCCCACCGCTGCTCAGGGTTCCTGGGCCATCGCTCTTGTCCACAAATGCCCAAAAGGAGAAAATGGCTACACAGTGCTGGCGCCGGGAATCTTCAGTTCCTATTTTAAACGATCAGTTGGAAGACTATAAAGGAACCTGGGAAACTGTCTATAATATAATGGTGGGTAGAAAACAACGGTCACGAAAGTCATTTATGTCCCTAAATTTGCAGCCTTTAGATGCAATCAGACCTGGGTTTGAATCTCAGTTCCACCACATAACCTCTCAGAGCCTCGATCTCTTCATTGAAGTAATGGGGATAGTAATTCCTTCCTTCTAGAATTATTTTAAGAATTTGGTGGAAAATAGGTAAGCACTGAGCACAATCCTGGCCAGGGAGCGCCAGTTCACAGTATGTGCATATGTGCATATGTGCAAGGATAAGGAGGAGAATGCATAGCAGGCCCAAGGGCAGGTTCCTTCTAGAGATAAGACAGGGCGTGGTGGTGTTGTTTCCACTTAAGATCGAGATATTATCTTAACAAAATATACGAACATAAACGGAGCTTCAGACTAGAATAATACAATAAAATAAGATTCCTCTAATCAGCAAACCTGCCCTTCTCCCTCTTGCTGGGGAGAGCTGCCCCGGCCCCGGTTCTGCTCTTGGAATCATTTACATAAAAACCAGAAAAAAATCAGAAAAATCCAAAGCCTCAGGAGCTTGCCCCCCCCAGCCCGGGCAACTCTTCAGCCCCCTCTGTTATCTGTTTTCTAGAGATCTTCTACATTCAGTGGGGCAGGGAGAGGCAAGGAAGCTGGGCTGGAGGATGAAGGGCAGATGTGTGATTGGAGAACACAATGCTTAGAGGTGTTCTCGGAGCTTCTGCACCTTGGTCCCAGCACCCCTAGACACCCTTCAGCAAACCATGAGCCTGTCCAGTAGAGTGTCAGGCACCCTGGAAAGTGCGTCAAGCACTGTAGCCTGGGTTTAAGACCCAAGCTCAAGCAGGACCGTTTGCAGCAGGTGGGGTGTGTTCGGTCAGAGACGGGTGACTGGGGCAGGCCCGATTTATTCCTAGACAGTCATCGGTGGAGACAGGCTCAATTATTTTCATTACATGGAGTCAACAGCAACAGGACGAATAATGGGTCTGAGCCAGAGAAGCAAAGGTTAAAGGGAGGGGCAGAGAGTGAACCAAGGGAGGGGGGGGCCTCTCAGGCCCGCCATGCCCAGTGAACCGTGATATCAGAATGGGCGAGCAATGGCAGGAAGACATCGGATACTTGTCTGGTCCTGCTCTGCTGGGCCCAGCATAAACTCTCAGAAGGCCAAGATGGCACCTACTAGGTGACTGACTCCAGAAGCTTGGGTGGAAAGAACTTCATCAAGACTTCATCTAGGGGCGCCTGGGTGGCTCAGTGGGTTAAAGCCTCTGCCTTCAGCTCAGGTCATGATCTCAGGGTCCTGGGATCGAGCCCCACATTGGGCGCTCTGCTCAGCAGGGAGCCTGCTTCCCCCTCTCTCTCTGCCTGCCTCTCTGCCTACTTGTGATCTCTCTCTCTGTCAAATAAATAAAATCTTTAAAAAAAAAAAAAGGCCTCATCTAAATGGTGCAGTATTGAGAGGGATGCACAACCTGGGGGTCCTGTCGCCCCCTCTCCCTTACCCAGCTGCTCCCTTTTCCGCTGCAGTAATGACAACTCACCTTCCTAAGGGCCTCCTACTGCCAGGCACTGGGCTAAACACTTGGCACACACCATCTTATTTCACTTTCCAGACAACCTGTGAGTTACGGACTATTGCAATCGAGGAAACTAAGGGTCACAGAGGGTCACGTGACTTGCACAAGCTGGTTAAGTGGCAGAACCAACAAACCCAAATCTGTCTGACCCCTGGCCCCAAGCTCTCAACCCCTACACTCTTTCTTCTCCTTTTTTCTCCTTTGTTTATGTCAAAGGCCTTCTACCCACTCCTTCACCCTCTATCAGACACTGTATCTTCTGGAGGCTTGAGGGCTCCTTAGCAGGCTGACCTCAGAAGAATAAAGCTCCTCAGGTGGAGGAGTTTCTGTTTCTGAGATTTCTCAAGAACAGGAAACTTCCCGGGCTGCCTGCAATAAATCCAAGGCTTCCTTCCTTTGTGATTTCACCCCGGGAACAACACTACAGAATGACTCATCTCCAGGCCGGCAGGAGATCTCCTCTGGAGACTGGAGGTGACCTTGGCCAGGCACTCACATCCTGTGCCTGTTTTCCCGTTTGTCAAGTGGGCAGCCCCGGCCCCCCTGCCAAGCTTGTTGCAGACTATCACGGTGAACACCAAGCATGTGGAAAACAATTTTTAAGACAGAATGCAAAAATCGACAGGATTCCTAACAGCCCGGATACCAAACCCTGACCTAAACCCTTGGCAGTCCTGATTCTGCTGCAAGAGCTCACCAGCACTCTTGCATTCTGGTGGATGGGCAAACCGTGATTACTGGAAGAGGGGAGGGTGACATGGATAATAACCCTTTTTCTTTCACTCTTCCTTCCGTTCCTCGTCACCTTATTATAAGCACATAATGCTGAAAAGAGCAAGCACTCACAGAACCCTAATTAGGTATGCATTTTATATATTTTTTTATTCTTTATTATGTTATCATTTATTTATATTTATTATTTATATTTGTATATTTTTTGCCTCGTTGAATCCCTTTATGAGTGTCTACGACTAGCCCTATTGTACAGATGAGAAAAATACGTTTCAGATTGGTTGGCCACAGAAACATAATGGTCACACAGCTAGCAGGTGTGGAAGCCCAGATTCCCTATCAGATCTGTCATTCTCCACCAGGACACGCCACCTTCTCTCTGTTTCTAAAATGACCAGCCCCAGCACTCTCGTTCCCCACTTAATTTTTCCTCATAGTTCTTATGCTCTTCAGGAATGAATTCACTGCCGTGCCACTCCCCCACCCCAAGCGCTGGGAAACTCATGTAGACAGGGATCTTGGGGGGCGTGGTGCCGCTACTGTGTTCCATACCCTCCTAGAACAATGCCTGATTCACACTAGATATTCAGAAAATACTTATCAAACGTATGAATTTGGCCAAAAATTCTCATCAGCTATTTTCAGCTCTTCTTTCTACTGGATGTAAATTTGGACAGCATTTTGTTCATCTCATTTTGTTCTCTCACCCCCATCAGAGTCTACAATGATACGCTGAAGAGAATAAAATATTCAATAAAAATCTGGGAACATGATTTAACTCTATTTGTTTTGAAATGGAGTATGTTGGGGGTGGTCTCCTGTTTGGGGAACTCGCTCTGTCAGTTCCCCCCAAGAGAGAGGGTGCTTTGCGGAAAGCTGAGCAGGCCTGCAAGGAGTGTGGTGCTTCTCCTCCTCCCTGGCCCTGGGTGCCTCCCTTCCAGTCCTGCGCCAGGATGCTGACGGACAGGTGGGCTCCACAGGCTGATGGCAAGGCACCCTCCTTGGCTTTTATTTGCCTCACTCCTAACTCATCTTCCCTGGGTTGTGGTAAAGGGTTCAGTATACAGCTTCCTAAACTTGCTGCAGAGCAGCAGGCTGAGCGGGTGTTGGAAATGATACAGAAAAAAAGAATCTAATTAAGCAGAGTAGGTGATAGTGTCAGGAAGAAAAAGCAAGCAAGTGGCAATTTGGATATCTGCCTGCAAATAAAAGACATGACTGTCGTTTCTCCTCTGGCTCCTGTTTGCCCTATAAATCTCAGCTCACTAATCCAAGTGTTTTAATTATCGCTGTATAATACAACACGCTGTGTTGAGCCCATCATGGGGAAATTAAAACGAAGGAGGGGGGTGGAGGGATTCAGGCTACCCCATTCTCCCATTTCTCTTGTTTACACTAATCTGAAGGTGTTTTTCCCCTTTCTGCCATAAACACAACATGGGGTTTCCCAGCATCAAACATATTATCTTCTTCCACTCACAAAAAGGAACTTCAGGCCCTCAGCTCTTTCCTCAACGCCAGGCAACTTAGGGGCCAGGAGTCATGGCCACTTTTGACCCTTAATTCCCAAGAAATCACAAGAACTAGGTCATAAATTAAACTCCGGCTCCAAAAGAAGACTCCCTGAGTAGGAAGCAGCATGAAGGTTAAGCCTAGCATTAGAATTTCACCTCCACTACCGACTAGCTGTGTGGCCTTCGGTAAGTCACTAAACCTCTCTGAGTCTCAGTTTCCTCAAATAAAATACAGAGTGACAGGACTGAATAACATACTGCATTTATCACAGCGTCTGACACACCGTAACTGCTATGCAACACACGCCCATCTCCTGGTCCTCATCTTTGCCATTCCAACCATGTATAGCAAACCCCATAAGGCAGTGTGGCTCACTCCTTCCCTCCCTTCTCAGATGCCATCTTTTTTTTTTTTTTAAGATTTTATTTATTTATTTGACAGAGAGAGAGAGATCACAAGTAGGCAGAGAGGCAGGCAGAGAGAGAGGGGGAAGCAGGCTCCCTGCTGAGCAGAGAGCCCGATGCGGGGCTCGATCCCAGGACCCCGAGATCATGACCTGAGCTGAAGGCAGAGGCTTTAACCCACTGAGCCACCCAGGCACCTCTCAAATGCCATCTTATCAGTGGGCCTTCCCTTACAACCCTAGACAAAACACGACCCCGCCTCCTATACTCACACACAGCATCCCCCCCCTCGTGTTCTTCATTTTCTCTTCCAGAGCATAAAGTACTATCTGACATTTTACATACCCATGTGTTTAATTTTTTTTCATCTCCACCTAAAAGGTAAACCCCAAGAAGACTGAGCTTTTGTTATGTCCTCTGCTGTATCTCCAGCACCTACAGCAGAGGTGCACGGCGTAGAGTAGATGTTTAATAAATATTAACCCAATGAGTAAACAGAAGCTATTCTTTGGATGACGATGACTGGAAGAGCCATCAGAGACCACACAGGCCACAGTTTTGCACAGCCTAGGAAACTGAGGCCAAAAGACATCAGAGGATCTACCCTCCTCCGGTTCTTGCTTCCCCAGAAATGAGTAGCAGGAGAGGCTGGAGGCCCTGATTCCTGCTGTCTTGCTCTGCATCAAGCCAGCCTGCCCAGACCGACAACTCGGCCTATTGTTGCCCTGTGTTCCTCAGCTGGGGAATGGAAATAATTCAGCAGATGGCTCTCCCTCCCAAGTACTCAGGACCCGGATGCCCCAGTGACTGGCAATCTATAAAAGCAAAAAGGACAGGTGGAGATACTCCAGCAATGCTGGAAATCCATCAACAAATGTGCTCAGAGTCGAAGAACTGCAGACAGCTGCAGCACAGAGGAGCCAAAGGCCACCACACTTCTCTCCCAAAATCCACCAGCATCAAGGACCGTCTTGGCCTCCTCCACTGACTGAAGGCAAGAATTGCAGTCCCATTTCTGGGGCGCCAGATAACTGATGCTTCCCCTTGCACAGACACAAGAGGGATGCAAACCCCAGCTCCCACCATTCCTGGGTGGACAGCCTCTCTTGGTACTGACTTTTCATTTGTTAGGACCTTCTCAGAATCAAATGAGAAAGCACAGTGATAGCCCCGGCACAGTCCACAGGCACGTACCAGGCACATGGTAACGTTAAATTATATGACGTTGGTGATATCTGGAGTCAAACACAACCCTCTATCATCCTACACTCATCTACCTCACTAGTCTGTAGAGCTTAGAATTAAGGGTCTTGCAAATGAAGGAGGCTATTCAGCCTTAGAAACCCAGCACAAAAAAAAAAAAGAAAAAAAGAAAAGAAAAGAAAAGAAATCCAGCACCAGATAATTATTTTTTTAAGTTTCCATGTCCCTGTTCAGGTAGAATGGAAAGAACTCAGAGCTCACACCAGTCCCCCACTTCGTCCAAGCCACCGCATCAGGCCTCAAAAGGAAGATTCCAGCCTGAGAGTGTAAGTCACTCAGGTGCTCTTTTTGCAGAAAGTGAGATTTGGCCCAGAGTTCCCCCAACATTAAGATGGCAAAGGACCCAGCAAAAGCACCCTGTACTCCTGTCCTTACCCATTTTCCTAACCAAATAATCAATTTTAAAGTACTAAAAAAAGACACCACTAGTAATCAGAAAGTGGTGACTAAATGAGTCCTGTTTCTTCCACTCACATTGGGTTAGCTGGTCCAATTCCTCAAGCCCTCTGAACCTCAGTATCCTCCTCTGCATTAAACGATAGCAATATCTAAGGGGGCTACCGTAAGGATTAAAGGAGAGAATGCACAGTGCCTGCGGCATTAACTGCTGCTTTGAATATTCAAGCCAAGAACCCCAGTGCAGCCAATGCCAGAATCATAAGCATTAATTGCTCAGAAAGAACACTCTGTACAACAAAAGGAGCCTTTCCCTGCACCACAGACCAAACTTGACCACTCTGCCACAGACTGCAGGTTGGGAGCAAACATTAACTCCACCAGAGGCTTTCAAAAATCATCCAAAACAATGAGGAAGGAGGCCAGGAGAGGTAAAGGTACATAAAGGTGCAGAAAGGCACATAAAGGCACAGGTGGAACTGAGACCCAAACAGCTCCTGAAAGACTGGTGCCCAGCTGGACATGGTGGGGGATGCTCCTCATGAAATAACCCTGTCTGAAGTCATTGTTGCTGTGAACTTCCCAAGAGAAACTGCCATCTTTGATGAGTGGGAATTTCTAGAATGTTCCCATGGCAGTGTGGCAAAATGGTTACAAACATAAGCTCTGGGATGCACCAAATCTAAATTGGGTGTTCCAAGAGCCCTCAAAAACCTCAAGAGGTTTCAGGAGCTGATAACCTTTGGTTACTCAGGGAACCTCCCTGGGCCTCAGTTTCCCCTCGGGCACTGGAACTAAAGATTACTGCCTCTGCAGGGCGGTTGTAAGGCTAAACAGGACCGGCACACGCTAAGGTGCTTCCAGGGCATGGCCCTTTCTCTGAGGCAGCTGTTAAAAAAAAATTTTTTTTTCCAGAAGAAAGCAACTGAAACGCGAGCGGCAGCGCGGCGGGGGCCGGGGGCTCCTCCCGCAGGCGCCCCGGAGCCGGCCCGGGCCTGTGGCCTGGCCGGGGAGGCCGGGGAGCGGGCGCCCCGCGGGAGCGCCGAGGCCCCGCTGCGCCGGGCCGGGCGGGGGCGGCGGAGGAGGAAGCGGGGGCGGCCGGAGCGCGGTGGGGATGTTTAAAGGAAATTTACAATCATTTCCTCTCTGTGGTTTGGTGACAAATCAACAACATCCTGTTCTTTTGTGAGGCTCCGGGCGCCTGCGAGGCGGGGGCAGCGCTCCGGCTCTTAAAGGGACACACACAGGGCCCCCTCCCCCCTCCCCCCACTCCCCTGAGGCTCCAGGAAAAAAAAAAAGAAAACCAGCCTCCCCAAGGCGCCACCTCCGGGGGCGCGCGCGGTCGGAATGCGGGGGCTGCTGTCCGAGCTGCCCCCGGCCGCGACCCGGATCGCGTCCCCTCCCCCGCGGCGTCCCCTCCCCCGCGGCGTCCCCTCCCCGCGGACCGGAGGAGCCGGCTGCGGCGCACCCCTCTGATGGATGTTGCGGCCGGGGGCCATCTCCCGCGGAGGGGGCAGGCAGGGGGCGGAGGCACGCCCGCCCGACGGTTTCTCTCCCTCCCCCGGCAACCTGTGGGCTGGCTGGCTTCGGACCTCCGGGTAGTTTTTACCCCCTCCCCCAAACCCTTCGCCTTGAATTTTCCAGCCCCCAAACTCTGGATTTATGGTTAAAATGTCGACGTACGCACACGAGGTTTATAAAACGCCAAAGCGGAGAGAGGCTTCCCGAACTGTAGGAGTAATGAGAATCAGATGGCTAGGACCAGAAAAATAAAAAATATTCAACTACCCTCCTGGGATATCCATCAGTCATCTAATGGTTTTTTGTTTTGTTTTGTTTTTTAACAAGCGCTGGTCATCATCCTAGGCCCCCTACAACAGGAACAGGACAGACATTGTCCCTGTCCCCAAGGGGCTTAGATTCGCAAAATGGATGGACAGATGCATGGATGGATGGGATTATTTCACAACCTGTAAATGCTGTAATAAAAGAGGGTGGTATTCTAGAATTGCAGCTTCCTATAGGGAGACCTCCTTGAGTTGATGACCAAAGAATGGGTTGAGGGGTCCAGCAATATTACCCGGAAAGAGACTAGAAGCAGGGGCAGCACCCCTGATCATACCCAAGACCACCTGAAGGGCATCCCAGGGACCGATTCCCCTCCCAAGGACAAGCCTTGGAGGTTGGCATACGGGATGAGAGACCTGGGTCCTTCTGGTCTGGCTGTATAACCCAGGCAAGTTCCTTCCCGCTCCAGGCCTCACACTTGCTTCACTTAGAAACAGAACACTGAACTAAATTCAGTAGTCTCAACCCTGGGTGCAAAACAGAATTCTCCAGGGTGATTTTCAAAAGCAATGATCCCTCTGATCCCACCTCAGACCAACAGAATCAGAATCTCTGACAATGAAGCCTGGGCACTGGCATTTTTTTAAGGCTCCCAGCTTTCACTATGCAGCCAGGGTCAAGAGCCAGTGACCTAGATGATCTCTAAAGTCCAGGTTTAAAGTGCAAAAAAAAAAAAAAAAAAAAAAAAGGCAGTGAGACCTATTTGGACTTAGGGTATAAACATTCACATCATTGAGTACTTACCATCTACCCTATAATACACCAGGTGGTGTATTATATGCCATGTGTATATTTTATTAAAGTTATAGAGGAAAAACACTACCAAATTAGATAGGTACTATTAATATCCTCATTTTACAGACTGGGAAACTGAGGTACAGAGAGCAAATGTTGTCAAGAGTTTGAATCCTGGGGTGCCTGGGTGGCTCAGTCCATTAGGTGGCTCCCTTCAGCTCGGGGTCCATGATCCCACGGTCCTAGGATTGAGCCCCACCTCCAACCTGGAGTTCGCTTCTCCCTCTCCCTTTGCTCCTTGCTCATGCTCACGCTCTTGCTCTCTCTCTCTCTCTCAAATAAATAAATAAGAGCTTGAATCCTCTAACCTGGAGTGCCTTCCCAGTGACAAGAAGCAAATTACTACCTAGTGGAGTTGTTACTCACACAGAAGAGCTACCAAGAGAAGGGCATGGGGTACTCTGATGCAGGCATGGGACCAGCCTGGAAGACCTCTGGTGATTGTGATAGCCCCACAGTGCGCATGCCCAGAATGTGGGTCCCAAATAATAGGAGTGTAACTCTAAGAAAACAGCCTTTCACGTTTCTCCGCATTGATCTTGGTCATTTTCAGAGATGATTCCCAAAAAATGTCTACCATAGCAGACAGAGGAACCATTTGGCTGGGTAGGGAGAAAGAACTTCCTGTGTACCCCAGTATGGCCAGGACAGAATACACTCACCCACTCCCACTCCCTCCCATATGAGGCCCACCACTGTCCTTCCCACCTTTTGACCACCTTCCCATTTGTGCAGTTCTCTGAGGCTCGACCCAGAGGACGACATGGTAAGTGGGAGCTGAGACAGGTTCCCAAGGAAGTGAAAGATCTGTTGAATTAGAGATTAGGAAAAGGGGAAGATGGTCTAATCGTACAGTAGAATACTGTGCTGCTGTTAAAAAGGGGAGGGCTGTACGGATAGACTCAAAAGATGCTCGTGATACACAAGGTACAGAACAGGATCTTCTCACTGATATTTATGTAAACACCTCCCCCCCCACACACACACAGGAAACTAGCAGAACCATCTGGAAGGACAGATTCCAAACTGCTACTAGTGATGACTGAGCAGATGCGTGGGGGTGGAGGTACACGGTAGGGCAGTGTGTTGCATTAATGGCATACTTTTACTTTCTCTATTAATCACCATATTATTTAAATTATTGGCAACAACTGTGTATTAATTTTTTTAAATAAAGAGACTTCAATTTACAGATCGAAAGAAATATGAAAGGAGGAAGCATAAAAGCCCACTCTGGGCCCTGGAAATTCTATCCAGGAGAGACCCCCAGCAAGGTCATCTTTGCCAATTTTTCCGGCCAGTGTTAACGGTTCCATTGCTCTCCCCCAGTTGCTTTCTCCTCAGCGTGCCATTCCAATGGCTGCTTCCTCTCCAGTCACAGAGTGCCCTGTGGAATTTCTGGGTTACAGAAGATGGATTCGAAAGCCAATGGCCCGAGTTGATGGAAGAGATGACAGAGCTTATTTGGGAGAGAAAAAGTACCCAAGGTGCTACTTGCCAGCAGAGGTGGGTAAAGGGCGTGGCATTGACGTAAAAGGCTCTGACTTCCCTGCACATCTCTGTGTTGTTCTGGAAGCTGAGAAATGGAAACTGACATACCAAGACCCAAAGAAAAGAATAGTGCTTTGTGGTCAGAACCTTCTCCCAGAAATCCAAAAGGCTAGGGGCAATGGTTCGCTCAGAACATCATATGCAGGATGGTCCCCTCCAAAGAGGACCTGATAACTTGGCAACTTCATGGCCTGCATGAACAGCACGAGGTGAATCTGCTTCCTCTTCATGTTTTCTTACATCTTTGTCGTTTATAAACAGCATAATGTTGTGGTTAAGAGCAGTTGCTACGAAGAGAGAGAACCCAGGTGGGATTCTGCACCACTTCCCTAAGTCTCCATTTCCTCTCCTCTAAACTGGGGATAATAATAGCCATTACCTCAGGGAGTTGTCTGGTGAGAATTAAATGAGATAATGCAGGAAAAGTCCTGAGCCCTGTACCTGGCACATGCAGTTAATAGTAACTGTTGGTTTTATAACTAACAATAACAAAATTCAATAACAAGAACTATGCCTCTCAAACGACAGTAAGGAAGGCCACTGGCTTACTAGTTTACACATCTCTAACATAAGTCCAAATCTTGGCCTCTAGAACTAGGTGTCTTCCATTTAAGACTTGTGTCCACCAAAACCCCACATAGTTGAGCTTTCACTGCATTCAAAAATTATCACCTTCCTCTAAAGTCATTCAATAAGGCCCTTATTTACATTTGCCTTTACATTTGCTAGCTGCTGTACAGACTGATAAAAACAAATGAAATTCCTTCCTTCCATTCAATCAGGCCCGGCCATCTTGGAATCCTCCCAAAGCCCTTAGAAATAGGAATCCTTTCTTTCTTTCTTTTTTTTTTTTCCAATCTCTGTTCCCTCTTCCCTCTAGTTAGGAGAAAGAAAGTTTCTGGGGTAGGAGGTTTAAAGTGATAGGCCATTAACAGGATAACAAAGCAAAAGGAATTTTCCAGGTCACCAGCCAACAACTTTAGAGTGGTATTTAAAATTCACTTGCTTAGAGGGAGGGAAGGAAGATGGTCAGGAGAGGGTGGGGAAGGATTTCTCCCAGCTAATGGGAAACTGGGGAACACCTTTTTTCATGGTTAGCAAAACCAGTAAACACCTTAACAAGCTGCTTGGTTTCTGGGCTGATCTTTTATCATAGTACTTAAGATGCAGATACTGAAAAGAAAACAAACGTCAGTCTACTGAATCCATAAAGAAAAGGTTCTCCTTGGTTTCAGATTTAGGGAATACCTGGATCCCTGCTACAATACAACATATCCATAAATTTCTTCTGAGCCCACTGAATAGACATAGAGACAGACAGACACACAGACAGACAGACACACACACACACACACTCACACACACACTCGACACTCTCTCATATATATCCTGCCTTAGTCCAGCTGTGACGAAGTTCAGTAGGAGAAGTGTCATGGTCATGCTCTGTTTCCCCCAACCCCAAGTTTGTATTTTGAAATTTTATTTGTTGGCAGTCTGGAAGTCATTGGGGAAGGCAGCTTCAGCACTTAATTGGTAAAAAGAACTATTCTTCTAGGGATCACCTTTGCTGCCAAAGGAAGAATGACCAGCAGAGAGTCCTGCTGAGATTTGGCAGCTGGGCCTTATCACCTCCCTATCCCACTCCCTTCTCTCCCACAGTGCACAGCTCCAGGAACCTGCACAGCCTGGGCAGCTTCTGGAAGCCCCGCCAAGTTGCACAAGGCTGTTTAAGTAGTAGTTGTACACAGTTTTAGGTTTTTCTAGTACAGTGGTTTCCAAACTCTTTAAAACTCAGCAGAATCCTTGCCAAAGGAACACAAAGGAAAAAGCAGATTAAAACTATTGCTTCTGGTAGGAGCCAATCACAAGGTTGCTCAAACAGGTCCCTGGGATTAAAAAAAAAAAAAAATCACTATTTTCAAATATCACTCTACTATTACTTTAGGTAATTCTGTCATTACAATCAAATCCAAACTCATTAGGTTTTAGAACCCTTTTTGATCCAGCCCCCGCCTACTGAGCTTCATGCAGTTATTCCTATGTTATCTGCTCTCTTGATTTACTCCTTGATTTTGCTGGTGCAGGTCCTCCACTACCTTCCTGGGAAGAGATACATGGGAGGCAAATTTTTTTGAAATCTTGCATTTCAGCATATATCTTCCTTTTGTTCTCTGTTCACATTTTGACCAGTAGTTTTGCTAGGTATAAAAATCTAGGTTGTAAATCATTCCCCAACAAGCCTGGGCCTCTCCAGCACCCAGGTGTTGGAACTGGAAGTTCCTCTTACATAGAACATATACAACATGCCCACTCCCTGCCCTTGTGTAGCTAACACTTCATTATTCTTTTTCTTTTTTAAGAAGTTTTTTTTTTTAAGTAATCTCTATATCCAAAGTGGGACACGAACTTATAATCCTGAGATCAAGATTTGCATGCTCCACCAACTGAGCCAGTCAGGTGCCCCATATCTCATTATTCTTGTCAGGGAAACTGACCTGCCCAATCACATATCCCTTCTAGTTGCTCCCACAAGCTGGTGCTTACCCCTTCGTTATACTTCTTAAATCATATTATCACTACCTATTTACTTATCTGTGTCCTCCCAAGTTTGTGAGCATGAGGGCTAAAAACACAGAGCCACAATGCCACTCGATAAATATTTGTAGAACAAAGAAATAAGTGAATGGCTGTGATATTTTTTTAAAGGATTTATTCATTTGAGAGAGAGAGAATGAGCCCAAGCACGAGTGGGATGGGCAGAGGGAGAGGGAGAATCTCCAGCAGACTCCACGCTGAGCACTGAGCCCAACATGGGGCTCAATCCCAGAACCCTAAGATCACAACCTGAGCCAAAATCAAGAGTCAGATCCTCAACTGTCTGCACCACTCAGGCGCCCCAGATGATATTTTTTATTATAAGACACAATGTACAGTAAAATACTTGACAAATGCCCTTACCACTTGATGCATGCTGGGGAAGTAGAGACCAGGACTGGTGTCGGGGAAGAAATGCCACCTTGATACTAAGAGCATAGTAAGAACACTTATAATTTCTTGCTCCATATGTGCCTTTCATGAGGACAGGGACCAGATCTGGCCTCTTGATGCTGAGTTCCCAACCATCAGACCATGACAGCTTAATAAAGAATTGATGAATGAACGTACTGGTCCGACAAGGGGGTCCTATGCATTACACGACCAAGAAAACAGAGAGGAAAAGTCCTTACACTGTCTTACAGTCATAGGAAAAAGGGAGGTTTGGAAAGAAAACACAATTCATCATCTGTTCCCACTCCACCTCCAGTAGCAAACCCTCTCCCTCTTCCCTGTTCCAGATATAGGCATTCCCTTCTTTGGACACATGGATTTGAAACCCCACAACTATCTGGCTTGAACCCTCGCTTTCACAGTCTGTTTACTTTCAATCAGCAAGTCCTGTTGCCTCCTCTCCCTCACTCGCTTTATAGCAGCTTTCACCCCGACCCTCCTGCTTCATTCCTCTAGTACCCCCAGTGAGGCCTCCATCACCCCACACCACCTACATTTTCCTATGGCTCCGTCACTCCAAGTCATTTTGACACCTCTGTCAGATTAATCACTCTGAACCTCACTTTGCAGTGTCTCCTCACTGCCCAAAAATACCTTCAGAGGCTCTTGACTTCCTCCCGTGTTAAGTCACAACTCTTCTGCCACTTTTCAACCTTCAGAATGATTTCTGATGCTCTGTTTTCCCTCCTCAGACACACCAACTCACTTATCACACACACACAACTCTCAAAGATTAGGCAAGAGGCCTCACTGTCTCAGAAACAACAGAGCAGACTTCTGCATAACTTGTGCATTCTCTTCTCTGGAATGTTCTCCCCAACCCTCTCTTAATTCAATCCATCCTTCCAGACCTGATTTAAATCTTTCCTCCTCTAAGATGCCTTTATTTACAACTTCAGGCCTTGCAGATCGCCCCAAATTTAAAATCCAAATAGTACTTATCATCTTTGCAGCCCAGTTACATCCGGATGTGTGCCTCATATAAAACACTATATAGTCCATATGCATCAGTGCGGTCTTCCCCAACTAGCCTGGCTGCCAAGGATGTCCTGCTCTTGGACCTGAGGGCCCTAGAGTTGAACACAGAGCAGAATTCAGGTGGTGGTAAGACACCTGCTTTCAGAAACAGAAAAACCAGGGTTAATCCCAGCCCTACCAATTCCAAGTGTGTATATTTGGACCCTCTAAGCCTCAGTATTTTCATCGGTAAAATTGGAACAGTAATAGTGCTATCCCATAGGTTCGATGTGAAAATTTAAATGAGATAATGCTAAGTAAAGCAATTTGCACATTGTTTTGATACAGGATAAGTACTCAGTAGCAATAGCTATTGTTTATTTGAGACTCCAATCTCTGTTCTTGGAGTTGAACTTTGGCCTTGATTTTGCTTGAGACTCTCTGTCACTGAGCCAGCCTTGCAAATAGTGATTTCCTGCCAATCCCTGCCTCTGTGTCCACCCTTGGCTAGTCAAAGCAGTCTCTGCGAGCAGTGGCTAAGAGAAAGTTCCATCATGCAAAGTCATCTCAGCCCCCACATGTGGTTCCTCCTGCCCTCAGCACTACTGGATTCAGTGCTGAATTGTTGAATACCTTTGGTTTGTGAACCTTAGGCGTTTCTTTTTTCCACTTTTTCTTTATCACTATCATTGTATTATAAAAACAATACATGCTCATTTTTTTTTAAGTACATAAGAGTATAAAGTAAAGAGCAAAAGTCTCACTCCTCACCCAAACCCCATTCCTACTGTTTAGAAGAAACCAGTTAGCAGGTTCTCATGTGTATTTCCAGAAAACACGGCTATAGAAACATATACACACATAAGCTTTTCTGTGGCTTTCTTCACTTAACAATCGCTTTTTTTAAAGATTTTTTAAAATTTATTTATTATTTTTTTTTTTATTTGACAGAGAGAGAGAGAGATCACGAGTAGGCAGAGAGGCAGGCAGAGAGAGAGGGGGAAGCAGGCTCCCTGCTGAGCAGAGAGCCTGATGCAGGGCTCGATCCCAGGACCCTGAGATCAGGGCCGGAGCCGAAGGCAGAGGCCTTAACCCACTGAGCCACCCAGGCCCCCAATAATCGGTCTTGAACACCTTACTCTACCTATACCTGATAGGTTCACCACACATTGTCCAATGACAACTTAGATTTTTTTTTTTTTTTAAGATTGTCTTTATTTATTTGAGAGAAAGAGTATATGAGTGGGGAGGAGCAGAAGGGGAAGGAGAAAGAATCTGAAGCAGACTCAGCACTAAGTGCAGAGCCCAACATGGAGCTCAATCCCACGACTACCAGATTACAAAGAGCCAAAACCACAAACCAGACGCCCAACCAACCAAGCCACCCAGGTGCCCCTTAGATTTCTTTTATAAAAAGCAACCAAAGTTGATTTCATCAATCCTCTATACATGGGCATGCAGGCTGTTACTACTAAAACAACGTGATGAACATCCTTGTATATATATTTCTGTGTACTCCTTAAGTCTTCAGGCTTCTGATTGCCAAAGGAGACTAGATTGGGGGTGATTCATCAAATTTGGTTCTACCTCCCAAGTCTCCACCCACATATAGCATTCAGTTCCTATGCCCACTGACTCACTGGTCAGTGGTGTGACCACCTTCCTCTTCACTTTAAAATAGAAGAAAGGGGTCACTGGACTGTTTCCTCATGATCCCACTTAAAAAGAGTTCACAGAACTCATGTTCCTCCCTTTATCTGAAACCAGAGGGGGAATCCCAGGCATTGGGAAGTAAGATTTCAGAGTCTGGCTGTGTTCTCAGGTAGCCCTGAGGTAGCTCCAGAGAAGGAAGGAAACATGTTTTTGCTTCATGAGACACAATCCCAGCTGTTTTCAGTGGGGCCGAGAGGGATGTGAGTGTGACAATAAGGACAGTAGCTGAGACAGGCTTCAGGTGGTGGCTGGGGGATGGTGAACACATAGGGCTTTTATCAGCAGTGACTCGGCATTATTATCCTAGCCCACATCCGTCCCTTTACACCGTGTCCTTGCTCAGGCCAAGGACAGGATGGAACAGCAGGAACTTTGATTGCTTATCCTCAGCTCAGCCTGACTCATGCAGGACCCCAAGTCAGCCCCTTACTGTACCCTGGGGGAAACTCCAAGAGCCTGGGTGAAAACTAGGACTGGGAAAAGTTGCCCCTGGGATGTATCCAAGTTGCTTACATATAACTCTATGACCCAATTTTAAGCTTCAGTTAGCCCATTCCCCTATCTGTGGAAAAAAAAAAAAAAAAAAAAGTGACTGCAACACCCACAGTCCCTGTGTTACACTGTCCTTGAAGGCAGGAGGTATACCAAGTGCGTAACAAGAACATGGCATTACATAAGCAGTCAATAAATCTCTGATACTTGCCTCACTGGTATCTCCCTCTTGCCTAGCAGTGCCCGATTCAGAGTAGGTGCTTAATTAAAATTTTTTTCAAGGAATGAATGAACAACCCCTTCTGATGGGCAGGCAGGAAAATTGCAAAATAACTCCCAAGGCCTTTCCAACCTCGTGTCACTCTATTCTCTTCCTTATGATATGGAAGTTTACTGATAATGCAGTTTGGTTTGGTTCACTCAATTCATTTTCTCTCTCTCTCTCTCCCTCAGAGAAACGATGTTCTATTCCCCCTGGTTTGTCCTCAAGACCCAGCCACATCAAAGCTCAGGGCCAAGGTCCTAGAATGCAGCCTCACCTCAGAGTCTCTAAAGAGAAACCAAGTCCTCGGACCATGGAATATCAGAGGAGGGGGGAAAGAAAATTCATTTATTCATTCAATAAATATACATGTGGAATATCTATTGTGTGTAGAAGTGAAACCAAAAGCTTGCTGCTTGCCTCTACTCTCCTGTCATCTGGCCTCTGCCTCAAACCCTCAAAGCCTGATTTCCAAATCCCTATTGAAAATGCTTCCTTGTAGGTAGTCCTCAGGTGCTCCCACTGTTAATCCAGGTGCCCTTCCCTACTTCTTGTTCCTCACTACCTCTCTCCCAGCACCTTTCTCCTCCTTTGGTTTCCCTCCTCTGCCCCTGATTCTTGCCTTCTGTTGCGAGCCTAACTGCATCCCCCCCAAAATCCATCTCACAGCCCTACCCCCCTGCACCTCAGAATGTGACTACATTTGGAGATAGGGTCTTACATGGATTTTATTTATTTATTTGACAGAGAGAGAGCGCGCACAAGCAGGGGGAATGAGAGAAGCAGGTTCCCCCACTGAGCAGGGACCCGAGGCAGGGCTCAATCCCCGAACCCCTGGATCATGACTTGAGCTGAAGGCAGACGCTTAACTGACTGACCTTCCCAGGCGCCCCGAGATAGGGTCTTATAAACATTTTATTTATTTATTTGAGAGAGAGAGAGAGAGAGAGAGAGTGAGCACGAGCAAGGGAGGGGAGGATTTCAAGCAGACTCTGTGCTGAATGCAGAACCTGACGGAGAGCTCTATTTCAGGACCCTGAGATCGTGACCTGAGCTGAAATCAAGAGGCAGATGCTCAACTGATAGAGTCACCCAGGTGCCCCTGGAGATAAGGTCTTTATTTACTTATTTATTTATTTTTAAGATTTTATTTATTCAAGAGAGAGAGACAGAGAGAGAGTGAGAGAGAGCATGAGAGTGGGGTGAGGGGCAGAGGGAGAAGCAGACTTTTTGCTGAGCAAGGAGCCTGATGCGGGGCTCGATCCCAGGACTCCAGGATCATGACCTGAGCCGAAGGCAGACAGTTAACCAAGTGAGCCAACCAGGCGCCCCAGAGAGAGGGTGTTTCAAAAGTAATTAATGAAGTCATTAGGGTGGCCTCTAATACAATATGACTGGTGGATTGATTGACATGGTCAGGCAGAGGGCAGACCATGAGAAGACAGGGAGATGGCCATCTACAAGCAAAGGAGGGAGGCCTAAGAAGAAATCAACTCTGTTGGCATTTTGATCTCAGACTTCTGGCCTCCAGAATTGTGAGAAAATAACTTCCTATTGTTTAAGCCACCCAGTCTGTGGTACTTTGTTACAGCAGTCCTACCAAACTATTACCCCTGTATTGTATGTCATAGTCATCACCCCCAAAGATCCCATCCTCCTTTATTAATCCACTTCCATGGCCTAAACTATCATCCCTCCCATTCCAAATGGCGTACTCAGGTTAATACATCCATACACTGAAACCTGAACTCTCATCCAGATCCCAGCTCCAAGTTCTAGCTGCCTACCAAACAATTATGCCTGAATTGTTTTGCCAATCCTGAAACCTCAAGAGGTCTAAAACCACAAAATCCTTGTAGGTCAGCCCAACCAACTTGCTTTACCCATGAAGAAACTGAGGCACAAAACAAAAACAAACTCGGCTCTCTTCCCAACTTCCCTATTCCTAAAAGCACCATCTATCTGGTCACTCAAAAATGTGGAATCATCTTTTACTCTGCCCTTTTTCCTCCCTCAGAGCTAATAAGGAACTTCCAATGGATCCCAAAACTAGACAGAGCTAGGGGCACCTCAGGAATGGTAAAACCAAATATAAATCCTCTCTAAAGGACTACAGTTTCAACCAATGCATTCAGGAATGCCCACAAAGTCCTAAGAAACTAGGCCTAAAGCTAAAAACCACAAAACACACAAGGAAACAAGGCACCATAAGTGAGAATGAACAGGAACAACAGACCCACATAATCATATCCATAAAAATATGACATAGAAATTATCAAGTACAAAAAACAAATAAGTGTATATCTTTCCTTCCCTCTTTCTTTCTTTCTTTCTTTTTTCTTTCTTTTTGTTTTTTTAAAGAGTAAGAGTGAGAGAGAGGGTGCAAGAGGGGGGAGGAGCAGAGATTTTTTTTTTTTTTTGGTAAGTAAAGCGACATAAATTTACCAAGCGAAGATACAGAAAAAGCTCTCAAGAGTGAGAGGGGTCCTGACAGCGTTGCCCAGGAGAGAGAGACTCTTAAGCAGGCTCCATATTCAGCACAGAGCCTGACTCTGGGCTCAGTCTCATGACTCTGAGATCATGAGCTGAGCCAAAATCAAGAGCTGGATGTCTCACTGACTGAGCCACCCAGGCGCCCATATTTCAAAAAATAAATGTGAGCCTTAAATATATGAGCCAAGGGTAAAAGACTAAAAAAGTAACCAAGCCAATTTTGAAAAAAAATTAAAACTAAGGTGAATTAAATAGCAGATTAGATACTGTTAAAGGCAGAATTAATTTACTAGAAAATGGATCTGAAGAAATCTAAAAAGTGACCCAAAGATACAGAGAGATGAAGAATACAAAGAACTACATATGTGACATTGCAGGATAGAATAAGATGGTCTAATATATATTTAATTGTATTTACCAAAGAAAATGAAGGAAAGAATAAGAGAGAGGAGTGTTTGTAGAGTCAGGACCAGGACTAGAGTGAACCTGGGGCATAAAATTTATTTTAGACACTCACTCTCAGGGCCAATTCTATATTTACACAAGCTCAAGAGTGATGAGAGTCTCCTTAAATTTGGTGCCCTAGGCACCTCACTGGCTTCACACTGGTGTTGGCCATGCTGAGAATCTTCCCAAAATGTCTTAAAACACAGCAAACTCTGGACTCAGAAGTCCCAAGAAGGATGAAGAAAAATACATTCACAACTACTTACATCATAGTGAAACTGCAAAGGCCTGGGACAAACATAGATCAATAACCAAGAAACTGAAGTTAGACTGACTGTAGACTTCTCCGCAGCCACTGCAGGAACCAGAAGCAAATCTTCAATGTCCTGAGACAAAATAACTGTTGTTTGAGAACTTTGTTCAAGAATTTAAATATGAGGGGGAAAGAAAGTAAATTTCAAACCAATGGAAACTGAGGTAATTTACTACCAACAGACACTGAAATAAATTCTAAAGGATGAATTTCAGGCAGAAGGAAAGTAATCTCAGACAGTCTTACAAGAAGGAACAGTGAACAAAGAGATCAGTGGTTCTGTAAGCCACCAAGGAACAATATTTGACCATATAAAGAAACAACGTCTCATCTCTCTTGAAAAAGAAATTAAAAATAAAAAAAAGCTAGACTGAAAACACTGAACTATAGCAGAATATAAAGGGAGAGGTAGGTAGAGACTTAGGGATTTAAGTTAATTTAAGGTCCTTGAATTAAATTGTTTAAGAGGGTAAAAACTATGATTAATTTTTTTTTAAGATTTTATTTATTTGACAGAGAGAGATCACAAGTAGGCCGAGAGGCAGGCAGAGAGAGAGGGGGGAAGCAGGCTCCCCGCTGAGCAGAGAGCCCGATGCGGGGCTCGATCCCAGGACCCTGAGATCATGACCTGAGCTGAAGGCAGAGGCTTTAGCCCACTGAGCCACCCAGGCGCCCCAAAACTATGATTAATTTTTAAGTATCTAGGGAATCCACTAAAAGAATAGAGACTGTAACTTCCATGACAATCAATAGGAAAAAATGGGATGACAAAACATACAAACAAACAAACAAACAAAAAACCCTCAGTCCACAGGACAAGAAAGTAGAAAGAAAAGCGAAAATAAGAACCAGCGCCTAGGGGAGGCTACGAAAGTATTGGGATGGGGGTATATAGGAAATCTCTGTACTTTCCTCTACTTTTGTTATAAACCTTTTTTTTTTTAAGATTTTATTTATTTATTTGAGAGAGAGAGAGACAGAGCACCAGTGGGAAGAAGAGGGAGGGGCTCGATTCCGGGACCCTAGGATCATGACCTGAGCTGAAGGCAGATGCTTAACCGGCAGAGCCACCCAGGTGTCCTTCATTTTTGTTATAAATCTAAAACTGCTCGGGGTGCCTAGATGGCTCCTTCAGTTAAACATCCACCCTCTGCTCAGGTCATGATCCCAGGCTCCTTGGATCGAATCCCCCATCATCAGGCTCCCTGCTCAGCGAGGAGTCTGCTTCTCCCTCTCCCTCTGCCCCGCTGCCCCTCTCCCTACTCATGCTCTCTCGCTCGCTCTTGCTCTCTATCAAATAAATAAATAAAATCTTTTTACAAAAATCTAAAACTGCTCTAACAAGTAATCTCAACACATACACGACAAATATCACAAAATAAGACAGAAAGAAATGTAACTAATTCAATAATTTTCAGTTCTCATAGCAATACATGCAAACTGTAATGAACTGCTCTGCACTGAAAAGACAAAGCCTGGCTGGCTGGCTAGAAACCAAAATCCAGTAATATGTGCTTGTTACTAGTAAAACAAGGGAGTGAGTTTAAGTAACTGCTAAAGTTTCCTCCCGCTTCATCCAGCCAATGTGATTTCCCCATAAAGTCAAACAGAATAAATGTGGTCATCTGAGGAGAGATTGATAAAGGAACTATTTGCAAATATGTGGCCGGACTGTAAGGAAACCACAAGGATAGTGTGACACCCTGGAATGGGGAACTGGGCTCCGTTATCACCTCTAGGACGGAATGACATAGTCCCTAACACACACAATCACACACATACATCCGCAGCTTCAAAAGTTTTAGTAGTATCCTGTGGTCCTTAAGAAGGATAAAACTGCACATCCTTACAGAGCCTCCAAAGCCTTCTATGATCTGTCCCCTCTCCCTTATCTCTAGCTGTTTCCAGACCCAGCATCCACCAGATTTTCAATCCTTTAGTCACAGTGGCTTTCTCTTATATCCTCAGGTTCACCATGCCTGCTCCTTCCCATCTCAGGACCTTTGTGAGTGCTGCTCTCGGGCCTGGAATACTTCTCACTCCACCCTCCAAGCCCACTTATCACCAGTCCTCCTTTTGGGCTGGGCTCAGGTTATCACTAGAGACTAGAGGAACTTTCCCAAAGCCCCAGCCTTCATCATATACCTTCAGGGCACTGATACCTCTCCTGCAGGGCACCGATCACTGGTGTCACCTTGTATTTCTATTGGTGCAGTTGTTTGATGAATGTATGTCTCTCACTAGATTGGAAGCTCTATAAGGGTAAGAATGGCACTCTTTATACTCACATCTGTGCAGTGCCTGGCACCTGCCGCCTAGCAGAAGCTTAAGCAATACTGATGAATAGAGGAATGAAAACATCCTTACTAAAAGAAAGGCACTTTGCCCCAAAACAAGTATTCCATACCCTAAGAAGTTTTCCCCAGTTTCATCACACAATTTGCATTCATTCATTCATAGATTATTTACTTGCCATTTCTCTTTGTCAGAAAAAATAAAATACAGCTACCTTCAAAGGCCTTTCCTGAATATAAAAACACTCCCTGGGCTGTTCATATGGCAAGAACACGGTAGGAAAGCCTCCAAGCCAAGGCAGTGGCATCTTGGTAAACCTGATGGACATTCAAGGTGAAGGACAGGGAAGGCCTTCCCGTTCTTGACCCATCAGACCCAGAGCAAAGGCAGATGGATTAACAATCAACCATGAAGCCTTTCCAAGGGCCCTAAAATGGTGGACGGGGCCACAGCCAGAGGTATCCAAGTGACTAAAACTATGGGCATTTTGCAAAATGGGGATGAAGAAGTTGAGTTTGGTTGACTTCAGACAATTGCTGACCACAGAGAAAATCCTCTGCCTTAAAATTCCCATTTGGGAAAGGGACGACGGAAAGCAGTTCCTTAGATTAATAAAATTTACAATCCTGTTCCCTGACTTGATTGACCTTACACATGGATAGTAATGGCTCTATGCCTTGGCTTCCTGATTCTCACTGAGGATGAATATTTTTAGATTCTTTAAGAGTATCAATAATGGTAATAGCAGTAGCAGCTACTAATATTTACCAAATATCACTCTATGCCAGGCTCTGTGCTAAGTGTGTTTATGTATGTATATGTATGTGTGTATGTGTGTGTGTGTGTGTATATACACATATATATGTATATATATAAAATGTCTTTTAATCTTAAAGTAAATTAGCTCATGGTGGTCTCCTGCTTAAGACTCTTCAATGATTTCCACTGATACTAAAATAAAATGTGGAGTGCCTGGCTGACTCAGTGGAGTGTGCAACTCGATCTTGGCGTTGTGAGTTTGAGCCCCCTGTTGGGTGCAGAGATTACTTAAAAGTAAAACCTTAAAAAAAATAAATAAATAAGGGGCACCTGCTGTGGCTCAGTCGATTAAGCGTCCGACTCTTGATTTCCGCTCGATCATGATCTCAGAATCCTTGCAATCAAGCCCCACACTGGGCTCTGTGCTCAGCAGAGACTGCTTGGGATCCTCTCTCCCTCTCTCTATGTCCCTCCCCCCCCACCAACCACTCATGTGCGCTCTCTCTCTCAAATAAGTCTTTAAAAAATTTTTTTAAATTAAAAAAAAATAAAACGCAAATTCCTTACGGCAGCCTTCCAGGCCCTGCATGACCAGACCCCTGCCTACTTCTCCTGCTGTATTCCAAGCAGCCCACCCATTAGTCAGTTAGCTCCAGCAGGATCAACCTTCTTTCTGCAACTCGCATATACCAAACTCGTTCCTACCTCATGGCTTTGGCACCAGCTGGCCCCTCTTCACGGAGTGCTCTTCCCTCAGAGCCCCCCACCGCTGCCGTCTTCTGGTCATGCGGGTCCCAGCTCAGTCACTACCACTCTGACTCCCCAACAACCCTCCCCCCATCACTTGGCCAAGGCACCCTGTTTTACTGCCTCTATAGCTTGTATCACTATCTGAACTTATCTTAATTATCTGCTTCATCATTATCTGCCTCCTCTAACTAGAACATACACTCCATGAGCAAAGCCTCATCTGTCTTGTTCACCCCTGAATTCTCCAGAACAGAGCAGCACACAGGAGGTATTCCAGAAATGTCTCTCAAATAAAGGAATGGACAAAAGACCCTGTGAGATAAGAACTACTATGCTTAACTGATTTTACAGTGAAGAACTTAAGGCCCTAGTGATGTTGGGTGACTTACCCAAGGTCACAGAGATGGGAGGTAAATAGAGGCTCTGAGTAACAACTGAACCCACTTGTGCTCTTAATCATTACACGAATTGAGATTCATCCCATGAATCATGTCATGATTATCTCCCCTCTATTCATTCTTTTTTTTTTTTTTAAGATTTATTTATTTTAGGGAGAGAGAGAGAGAGAAAGCGCGCACATGCAAGCACGAGAGCAGGAGTGGGAGGAGGTGAGGGAAGAGAATCTCAAGCAGACTCTGTGATGAGCACAAAGCCCCATGTGGGGTTCGATCTCACAACCCTGAGATCACAACCTGAGCAGAAACCAAGAGTTGGACTCTTAACCAACTGTGCCACCCAGGTGCCCCTCCCCTCCATTCATTCTTTGCATAGAACCTGGCCCAAGAGCTAGGCAGCAAGGAAACATATTAAAGCAGTATACAGAGTGTGAATTACTGCACCCACTTGGGATAATTGGAAGTACTCACTAAAGCTAACCCAGTCCTCAGTGTATATCCACAGAAACACAAACACGTGTTCAACAAAAGTCATGTACAGAACTATTAACAGAAGCAACATTCTTTTTTTTTTAAAGATTTTATTTTTAAGTAATCTCTACACCGAACATGGGGCTCAAACTCACAACCCCAAGATCATGAGTCGCATGCTCCACCAACTGAGCCAGCAATATTCTTTTTTTTAAATTATTTATTTATTTATTCTTTTTGAGTAGACTCCATGCCCAACGTAAGGTTCAAACTCAGGACCGAGAGGTCAAGAGTCATGTGCTCTACCCACTGAGCCAGCTAGGGGCCCCCAAGAAACAGTATTCTTAAAAGTAAACACTGGAGGGGTGCCTGGCTGGCTCAGTCAGTTAAACATCTGACTTCAGCTCAGGTTATGATCTCAGGGTCCTGGGATCAAGTCCCGGGATCAAGCCCCACATCAGGGCCCAGGGTCACTGGAGAGTTGACTTGTCCCTCTCCCTCTGCCCCTACCCCCAGCCTGTGCTCTGTCTCTGTCTCTCAAAAAATAATATAAAATCTTAAAACAAAAGGTAAACACTGGAAACAATATACATATCCATCAAAAATAGTATGAACAAATATACTGCAATACAATTATGTAGCAGAATAGTAGACAGCTATAAAAAAGAAACTATAACTATAATCAACCATAAGGAAGAATCTCACACAAAAAAAGTATCTACCATATAATTCCATTTATAGAAAGATAAAAAAACAGAGGTTAATATGGTCATAAAAGTCAAGATAGCGATTACTATTATGGGTAGAGGTGGGGTATGGTGGTGGTTGGGGATGGGAAGAGCATGAATGTGGCTTCCAGAACACTGGTAGTATTTTCTTTCTTGACCTGTCCACTAATTCCACAGTTGTATTCATTTGGGAAAATTTCACTGAGTTGTACACTTGATTTACGTAGTTTTCTGAATGTTGAATCACATGAAATTTATATTGAATTGCACGAAATTGCCATCTTTGTGCATGGAAATGGCTGAATGTCGGCAATTTCATGTGGTTCAACTAATATGCTATACTTTAAAAAAAAAATTACTTAAGAAAAAAAAAGTCCTGGGGCACCTGGGTGGCTCAGTGGGTATCGAGCCCCGCATCCGGCTCTCTGCTCAGCAGGGAGCCTGCTTCCCCTCTCTCTCTCTGCCTGCCTCTCTGCCTACTTGTGATCTCTCTCTCTGTCAAATAAATAAATAAAAATCTTAAAAAAAAAAAAAAAAAGTCTTATCTGGTTGAATTGCTTTGTACACAGCTCCGTAAAAACTGGTTTTGAGAAAGAGCCTGTGCCTTCCAAGGGCTCCTTGGCAGATGGTAAACAGGCTCAGGATGGTTGTAAATTCTTCCCCAGGGCCTGAGGCTGGTGCACTTGGCTGTGTACTGCAGAGTCCAGCGCCTGGGCCAGCCCCGGTGTGATGCAAGTCAGCTGGAGGAGGCCAGAATGTCCTAGAGCAGAGATGAGCAACTCCCAGCCTCGGGCCCAAGATGTCAGTGTTCCTGAAACACACCCATGCTCGATTGCCCTAGTCTCTGCACTCAAGCCGCCCTCCCTCCTGGGCATTTCCATGGCTCCAGCTCTTCAGCCTTCAGACTGCCCAGAGAGGCTTTCCCCAACCTCCCTAAAGGGGTCAGCTCCGTCCCCCAATCGCTGTCACATCCCTTTGTTATTCTTTTTGTAGATTTTACCAACACCTAAAATTGTTATTATTTGGGTGTTTACTTTTGATTATCTGCCCCCACCGTTAGACTAAGCTGTATTAGAACAGCGGATTCCCAGAACTTCTTTACTGTTGTATCCTCAGGTAATGGCAGGGCACCTGGGACCTAGGAAGCGTTTAAATATCGGTTGAATGATGAGTGAATGAATAAATGACGAAAAGAAGTGGCATCAATGGAAGTCAGGGGAGAAAAGGTGGCCCGAAGCAAACTGTCAATCAGAAGGAAGGACACAGCCCCCATTGCCCTTGTGAAGCAAGATTGGCCTCCAGAAAGTTACTGACCCCGCAAGTGTAGACATTCATTCCTTGTCCCTGTGTTTTCCCAGGGCTTGCATTTTATGTGACTTTGAACTAAGGCAAATCTGAACTGTGCCACAGAAATATATTCACAAAAATCTTGACTCGGTAGCCAAAACTGACAGCATGCAAATCTGACTTCACAGTCACACCAGGAGGAAATTGTTCTTGAATTACGTGAGGTCTTCTCGAACGCTTCTTTCTCATACCATTCTATTGCCCTGCTCAGCAAACAGTGAAAATCAAGGGTCTTGTAGGAAAAATGGGGCAAAGAAAGCCAGAGACCTGTATTATCACAACCAAGGTAAAATCTTTAAAATATTCCTGTTAAACAGATTAATTTGAGGACCACAAAAATGGCTGTGCGCTTGGTTCTGAGCTAAGTTACTTGAAACACATCATGTTTAGTGCTCACAACTCTCTGAATCAGATACTATGCTATCATCCCCTTTTTTACAATAGAGGCTTGAAGAGATTAAGAATTATGCAAAGTCACCAAGTGCTTAATACAACAGAATCATCATGCAGCATACATTCAGCATTATATCACACATGTGCTACCACGGAAATTCAAGCATCTATTTTGGGTATGGTTAAAATCAACTCTTGGGTGAACTATTTAAGATACCCGGCCACACAGCTGAAAATACCGTAACTTTCATTCTGCAAAACCGTACCAGTTAAGGCAGTGATGACAGCCACAATATTACTGTTTTAACTGATTATTAACAATGAAAACCTTGTTTAGGATTTAGATTATTTTTCTCTGAGGTTTTGATAAACCCACATGAAATGGACTCCTCTTAAAATTCTAACTCATTCCTTGCATCAAAATGGCAGGGTATGTTGAATAATCACCTAAATACGTACTTGGTGTTTACAATTTGCCAGACGCTGTTCCAAGGGCTTTATGTACATTTTTCCATTCAAGTTCCACTCAACCCTCTGTGGTAAGCACTACTATTAGTTTTCATATTACAGAGGAGGAAACTGAGACACATAAAGTTTGGATCGCTTGTCCATGGCTATGGAGCTTGTAAGGGTAGGACTGAACCTCAGCAGTCTGTGCTCAGTGTCTGCACATCTGTCTTTCAAGGTCTCCAGCCTTCAAAACTGAAACAAATGAACACACAGAGCCAGAAAGCCTAGGAGCTAGGGCCAGAACAGAGCTCTAACTCAGGCCTGACATACCCTCCCTTCCTCAAAGGACTAGGGCACCCTAAGCTCTCTTCAGTTGCTCTAACAGTCCTTGAAACTTCTTTCTGCTTCTGAGCCTTCTGCCACTGAGCCCAGCTTGGCAGAGACTGCACTCTGCAGATCTGAGCTGCAGGGAAACTTCTCAAGAGCCCCTAGGTTGTGTCCCCCTACTTTGCTCTCTGCACTCGCAATCACATCACCGATGTTAAATGTAATTAAACCAGTCTTCCATCAATGGTTTGTTTAATGTCTTATGTCACCTACTTGACTATGGGGGAGGCAGGTGATCTGTTTGGGTTGAGGGGCTTGGCTCCCAGTGCTTAGTATGTGCAATAAGGCTGAGAAATGTCAAGTGAATATAGAAACAAATGAGGGAGCTGATGGAAGATCATAGGGGAAAGCACACCCCGCCCCCACCCTGCCCCGATCCCCTTACCACTGACTGAGAGCTCTATAAAGGCAAAAATTGTGTCTATCTCTTTTATCACCATAACCCCAACACCTGGCACTGTGCCTGACTCACAGGAAGTACATAATAATTTTTGGTGGAATTACATAATTAAAAGATAGCCTCTGACTTCATATCTGACAAAGAGGAAGGGTAAGACCCAGAATACAACTTTTTAAAGCAGTACATAGGAAAACATGCTGAGCACAGGCATGACACACAATAAGTGCTCCATGAATGTCTGTCATTGAATTGGAATTCCTGCCTCTCCTAACTCCCACTAACTCAGCTTCCAGGTCTTGGCAAGGCCATGGGCTAAGTAAGAGGGCCAAGCCCAGAAGTGAACACACTCTCCTCCCCTGGCCATGATCTGGTAGGGGTGAAGATGTTTACATTGACGTTGGGGTGAGAGGACTGTAATTAGCACAAGCAGGAACACAGGGCTGTTAGGATCTGCCTCTAGCAGAAAAGTTATACCTGGGCAGGAGACAGCCCCTTAGGAGTAAACAAAGTCAGATGAAGGAGAAGAGAAAAAAAAGCAAGGCCTACTGACCACTCAATCCAAAAGAACAAATATGGCACCTTCAGCCTGTCAGGAGCAAACATCATGCATTCTCCTGTCGCCTTTCACTCTGTCCCCTCATCCCCAGCCACCGGCCTCTGGGCTGCTACAGAGGTTTGGAACACAAACCAGAATGTGTCATGACGCTGCTTAAAACCCTTAAGAGAAAAAAAAAAAAAAACCCTTAAGAGTATAGTATCTGAACTCCTCACCAGGCCAACTTCCACCTTGTTTGCCAAGCCGTGGCCACAGAGGCCTACCGTCAGCACTTCCACGTCAGGCCTTTCCCACACAGGGCTTCCACCCAGGCTCCCTCAGCCTGACCTGTCTCCTCAACCTCCCTCAGGCTCACCGCTTCTCAGATTTCAGGTCTCAACACAGACCCCCCTCCCAACACTTATCACGGCCTCAAATTGCGTGGTCTCCCTGTCTCTTCAAAAGATTGTGAGCTTCACAAGGGCACGGAAGGCTGTCTGTCTCTCACCATGGAGTCCCCAGAGTCAGGACAGACTCCTACACACAATAATATGTGAATGAATGAATGAATGAATGGAATGAACGAACACATTTATCATAACACTTGCCCCAGACCTCTCTTTAAGTTACAAGTAGAGGCAGAATATAATCCTCACTTACCTCCCAGACACTCTGAATCGCACTCTGCTTACAAATCAGGGGCTCTGCCCAGCCCAGGGCTGGGGGCTCCTCCATCCTCTCACCGTATTACCAGGGCTGTGGGGTCTTCACCTCATCCTTCAGTAAAGCTGAGAAAAGACCAGGAATGGAAGCCCATCTGTCTCTTGGCTAATTTCTATAAATAAAGGAAACAGGACAGCAAACACACACTACCACCACCATCTTGCTTTCCTTTGATAGTTTAAAAAGGATGCATTTACTGCCATCCTTTTAATTGTTCAAGCAAGTCCCAGAGTGAGCATTGGCTGCAAAATTACTACTCCAACTTCCCTTGTTCAATGTGCTTAAACGATTTAACAAAAAATCAGGTTTTGTGTTTGTGATGCCGAGAAGGGGTGGTAACAAAGTCGAGAGAGTTAGGTTGCAAAGATCTGGAAAAATCAGCTCTACATTTACTAGGTCTTCCATTGAGTAGGTATAGGACTCTTGCCCTCAATTTCTTTCTATATCTGACAAACGGGAATGATACTGAATTCAAGACCAGCAAAGGTCAGTCCTAAACAACTGTCCTAGTAAAGAGTTTTTCTTTCGGCTTTAAGTAAGATCTTAGCCCTGAAAGACTGCAGTGCTCTAGGGGAGGGGGGGCTCTACCCTCAGGAGCTAAACAAGTAAATCACACTGCAAAGGTACCTCTGAGTAGCAAGAAGACATTTTAGACTGAACCTCGAGTTCTGGTAGGGGTTTGCAAAATGTCCCTTCACGGCCCGCCCCCAGAGCCCCAGCCCCAGCTCCAGCCCAAGGCCAGACCTCTGACATGGACTGGAAGCCTTTCATTGGCTCCTCTGACAACAGCCAAGCCCAGTCCCTCAGTGCTGTAGAAAGAAAAAGACAGCTCACAACCTCGCGGTCAAGCCAGAAGACCAGCAAGACTAACTAGGGGGGGATTCAGGCCCTGGCCTAGCTCTTATTCCGGCATCAAAGCCATCCACCCCACTCCACTTTCCCCCCCTCCCAGGCTGCAGTCTCCTCTGTTCCTGGGCGGAGCTGGGCCTGCTGCTGTTGTGAGGGCTCCTGGCCTTCCCCAAGTCAGGCCTAATGGTGAGGGCTTTTCTTTTCAATAGCCTGGGCTGATGCCATACCCCCCACCCCACACAACATCATTAACTGCAAAGAAAGGATCCTCCGCGGCTCAAGAACCCTGTTGTTATTTAATCCCATGGCCACTCCAGCAGCATCCTCTGCTCGGCCGGCCCCACCCATCCACCTGGCTAATTCTGGGCTGTTCCGGCTTCCCGGGAGGGTAGCTAGCTGATGGGGGTCAATGAGGATAAACTCCCACTGCAGCAAAGGGCCGTGGCCTTGGGTGGACAGAGACTCCTCCAGCCCGCGTCCCGTGAGAGTTGGGAAACGCAAAGGGGTGGAGAGGAGAGCAGCTAGTCAGGGCAACCTAGGGCCGGCAGGCGCCAAGGCACTGAGAATATTTCAGTGGGGTATATGGCGGGGGTGGGGGTGGGGGTTGGAGGTGGCACTGCGAGGCTAGAGCTCTTCCTCTAACTGAGTAGCCAGCGTCGGCCCGGGGGCAGGGGGGACTGGAGATGGAAGAGGCCTCAGCCCTGTCGCTGTCCACACCCAAGAAATGGTGAAGTGGGGGTGGGGTGGTCTGTACTCACTCAAGGAAGAATCGGTCTTAGGAATGGAACCAGATTCATTCAAGAAACCCCCACGATGCCCTTCCTTGCTAGGGACATTTGACCTCTCTTAATTTTAGGTAAGCGCAGCTTCACGACCCCTCCCCCCAACGCCCCTAGGCGACAGAAAGATAAGACCCCCCGCAGGGGTCTTCCCGTCTCCCGCCCCGCCCCCCACCCCTGCGGCGGATCGAGATCGCTAGATCTAGGTGAGTCCTCCCCACCCAACACTCGGCCCAGGATTCAGAGGCCGCAGTGCCCCCAACCCCCAACGACACTGACGGTTCCTGCCCAGGCCCGCAGTGGCGTGAAGGTGGCCTTTACCTCCTCTCGCAGGCTGGGAGGGGGTACAACCCGCGCAGCTGAGCCAGCTGCAACAATCGCCGCCGCCCTCCATTCATTAAAAAAAAAAAAAAAAAAAAAAAAGGCAACAACAACCTCCACCCCTTTTTGTAAAAGAACGACGGCCTCTGGAGGAGCTAGAGTCAGCCCCAGCAATCAGGGGTTAAGTTCTTTTCCGGCCCCCCATTCATAAAAAAAGGAGAGCGGCGCATGCGCGCGCGGGGTCTCTTGTGCCCACCCATTCATAGAATCGCGAACGGAGCGCGTGCGCACTGGAGTTCCCTTCCCTCCCATTCATAAAAAAGCCATTTTCCCAGGCAGTGGTTGCAACACCGCCGCGGAGGCAGCGAGAGGAGCTGACAGCGCGGAGCTGGCGCAAGGAGTCCTATCGGTGCGCAAGGAGTCCTATCGGTTTCTCCCGCCGACGTCTGCGTGAACAGCGGCGTCTGACCCGCCCGGGTTCGGGGATTTACACAGGCGTGGAGCAATGCTTGTGGTTCTGCGGCTCCTCAAAGTAAGTCCCTGGCCGGTTTCGGGATCTGAAAGTACCCCCTTTGAGTCCCCCTCCGGCTGGGGCAAATGGTGCGCTATTTCTAGGCGCGCCTCAGTGTTCCTTCCCTCTCTCCCTGCGCCTCCTCGAGCCGCTGCGGTGTGCCGCAGCTCCCTGACGCCCTCGGCTGGGCCGGCACGGCGCCGGGGGTGTTCACAGCCTGGCACCGGAGTTTCCGACCCCGGGGCACTGCCAAGCCCGGCTTCCCCACTCTAAGACTCAGGAAGCCCCGTGCGTGTCCCGGGAGTTTGCTACTGGCCTGGTTTCTTTCCTCCTGCCACCACCCGCCTCGAGCGTTGGAATGGGAGGCTCTGGGCTCGGTCAGGAGCTACCTCTTGGGTCCGGCGGGCGCTCTTGCCCTGGGAGGCTTGCCCACCCCGGGCTCCGTGCCCACGGTGCCAACTCTGCCCAGATCTCCCCAGCCCACTGCAGCGGCCTATGCTCGACGTAGGTTTTTCTCTTCCCTTCGGAGCTGTGACAGACTGGGTTTTCTACCCTTCTGCCTCCTCCTCGATGGTCAGCACGTAGATGGCCCGGGACTGGGCATTTCTGCTCCCTCTCTTTGGCGAGGCGGTTCCTCGCCGTCTGACCTTTGCTCTGTTGCTGCATTTTATGCTGTGCAACTGCCTTGCAGTTGCCTTTCCCTTTCCCGGCCTCTGCAGGGGCAGAGGCCCCTTGGCCTCCTCGTGCCTCTCGGTGCCTCCCTTCTCCGGGCACCGAGCCGTGCCGGGCCCCGGGGCCCGGCCGCGCTGGGGCTGTGGTGGGGGCTGAAGGTGCGTTTACATAACGCCGGGCGTGTGGGAGCTGGAGAAAGAGGTTGCATGCGTAGGAGAGATAAGGTTCCCGCTTTCCCTCCTTCTTGGTGGTACCAGGCTTGACATCACCGAGACGAGAGAAAGAGACGGTATGTTCTGAAAATTCTGAATCTCCAAGGCCACAGGGGCAAAGAAGGGGGGCAAAGCCGGGTTTGGGCAGCCAGGGCAGCTGGAGCTTGGCTTCATCACTGGGGCCAGGGCTATGCCCAGTTCCCCCTCCATGCAGACGATCAAAAAGCATTTAGACAGTAGATGCTCTTGTGCAAGAAGACGATTTCTCAATTCTCTTTGATTGGGGCTGGGGGTTGTGGGCAGAGAAGGCAACAGAGGCGAAAATGGTTGCATGGCTTGATGGACGGAGAAGCAAACTGGGCTGGAGGGGCTGGATGGTGGCGATTAGAGGGGAGAGCTGCTGGCTGCCTCATCACCAGCTCCTGGATGGGCGTCCATATTGCCAATGCTAGGTGAGGGCAGAAGGCTGTGTTCTGGCACATTGAGTCTCCGGGAACCCCCAGGCATGGTTAGCGCTGAAAGGAAAGGTGTGGGTTCAGTGGGGTGCCCAGATTCAGTGGGAACCCCCACTTTTCTGCCTCCAAATCAGTGGCGTGATTCTCTCCAATTTGGGGAGGGGCAGGAACAAGTGCGTGCCTGTCTGGTTAGCTGACCAAGGCTCTCCAATCTTTCTGACGAGCCTCTTGGGTGATACAAAGCTGGAAGGTGAAGGCCTAGAGCATTTAGGAAATATGGCCTTATCAATCTCTTAATAAGCTCAGTCTGGCCTGCGGCCCTAGCTGATATTGCACTGGTGATTTCACAATGTTTAGAGTTCTCTGGATCTTCACATGAATGGAGCATAAACATCTGAATTATTCAGTTTTTTTTTTTTCTTTAGTCTGTGGGTGCGGGGTGGACTAGGAAAGGGAAGACTGCAATTGACCCCTTTAGCTCTCTGTATCAGCAGAAGGGTGGGAAAGACGTAGACTTGTCCAGTATGAAATCTAGTTTCCTCTTTGCCAGCCCTTGGGAGCGACCTCAGTTGCCAGCAGGCTTCAGGCAAATCCATTAATTGAGCAGTGCACACAATGACCAACTGAGATGCTGCGTTTGGCCAGTATCTGGTTGGAAAGCATTTTGATGGCATAATCCATTAATTGAGCAGTGCACACAATGACCAACTGAGATGCTGCATTTGGCCAGTATCTGGTGGAAAGCATTTTGATGGCATATTTCTAAAATCTCCGTGATGGACAAATGTTGGTCAGTTAGGGTGAGGAAGACTTTCATAAGACATCTCTGATTTTCCTTTTTTAGATTCTGAACCCAGGAGTCATTCCCCTTTTTGTGGAGTGGAAATCGTCCTCATTCCCACGACCTTTTCCATATTACCATCATTTTGAAATGACAACATTTCCTTAAAGCTTTGGTTAGGCTTGGTGGGAGGAGACCGAACACAAAGACTAGAATGATTTCCTGACTAAGGAAGACAGAAACTGGGGGATGGTGATCATTTGGAGCTTACAGATGCCATTTTTGTTTTAATCATTCCAGAATAGGTAGAGAGATGAGGCTCTTTGGTATTCCACTCTCTGTCCAGCATATTCTTTACCCACTCCTCCATCTCCATCCCCACCCCCACTCCCACTCCCACTCTGGTAAATCTGACGTAGTTTCTAGAAACTCAGAGGTTTGGCTGACTTGAATAACAAATGAAGGCAGCCTTTCAAAGCAAAATTTGAAAATGAGTGATTTAAAAATAAAGGAAGGAAAAAACACCCATTAACACCTTCAGAAGTGGCCCTGTGGTTTAATACTTTGGGAGAACACGCGGGGACTTCGCATCTAATTCCTGATGCAAACCCCTTAGGTGTGACATCTTATAGCCCCAAGTATGGGCCCCCCCAAGCATTTTTCTTAACTCAAGCCATTCTCTTGGGTAGGACCCAGATATCTGTAGCAAGGAGGTTTGGAAAGGAGCCCCCTTTCTTTAGTCAGAGAAGTTCAGTATTAGAGAGTTAAGGCATTTAATCCGGTTCTGACTCCAGAGTGCGTGTCACGTTGCCGCTACGGAGTTGGAAGTTCCTTTGTGAGGAAAACTTCGAGGAGTCTTGCACAAACCTGGAATTAGGGATACAGTTGAAAAGTTTGGATTTGGGAGGTAGATATGAAAGTGTTCTTAAGGAAAGGGGGAATGGCAAGAGTGGAAAGGTTCCATCTCATGGCAAACCTGGATTCCCAGATAGAAGGGAAAGCAGTGACCTGTTGGAATACATTTTTGGTCTTTCAAAAGAGCCAGAGGAAGAAGGTGATGAAGAGCAACATACAGAAAACTGTATTACTCCTTTCAGACCAAGCTAGGGGCCAGGTCAGAGAAGATGAATAGCTAGGAAACCTGCTAAGCTTGGGCCTTAGTCTCTTCATCTGCAGAGTCAGGGAGGGGTGGAGGGACGAAACTTCCCAAGAGGGCTGGAGTGGGCTGTGCTGGGCACATATGAGGACCTGGTTGTAAGGGAGCCACCTCTTCACAGAAGGTGTGGAGTGTTGCATGAGGTTAGAGGCGGGGTATTCTTGGCTCTCAGGGTTCTGGGGCCACCCTGCAGATCCGGACAGCTGACAAGGCTGGGGATGTATCCGGGACATGTGGCTGGGTTTAAGAGGCTCCACCATTCAGCTGTGGTCATGATTGTTCTTTCCAAGGACAGTCAGTGGAGGAAGCAAGGGCACTGGGGAGGGAGCACAGATGTGCTGGATCTAGTGGAGAAGGGAAGAGGCCCTTCTGGGGCAGGTGGCCATTTGCAGAAGAGTGGTTTCCCTTGTCCGGCAGTCCTTCTTTTTTTTGGTTGGGAGAATTGGGGAGTCATCTCCTGCCCCATCCCAGGAGGAAACTAAAATCTATTATCAGGAATCTATTATTAGAATCTCTTCTTAGAAATCTCTGGTGGAGGGTGGTAAGATAAATTGTCTTGTTGTCAGTGAGAAGGGGCCTTCCCTTGGGGTCTAGGTTTCTGTTCCCCTCCAAACTTTTGATACTGGCCAGGAGTTCCCAAACTGTGCTGGTGACTACAGGCAGGCTTCTTCTAGCCCTGATCTTTGCTCACTCTTGACTTCTAGTATCTCTTTAAGGGGATCTGAGCAGATAACCAATGAAACCAACATTGAAAGCCAGTTAGAATAGCCCAGGGCCAAGTACAGCAAGACCCCTCCCACTAATCCTTGTGCTGGGGCTTTGGAGCTCAGCTGACTGGTTATGGATGAGGAAGAGGAGAGGGTTGGGAACTGCTAGCTGGTAATGGGACAAAGGGATGAAAAGCAGCTGTTTTCTTTTGTGATCTCTAACGGATTATGGCCAGAGGTGAGCTCCTTAGTGCTGGTGCTGGAGAGGGATGGGGAGCAGCAAGGATTCTCAGACAAATCCAGCTGCGTCAATGCTTTGTTCTCCCACAGGGGCTGTTCTCTGCAGAGATGCAGAGATGGTTTTCCTCAGTGGGGTGTAGGGAAGGCAGGTCCTTGGCTTTCCTTACCACCACCCCCTGCCAAACACCTTTTAAAGTCTTTTTGAAGCAATAACTCATTATTTGCTTGGAGTTTAATTAACTAAACTGGGATGTTGTCACAAAGAAACAAGCAGTAGTGATGGGCGGGATTCCCAGCAGCCTAGAGACCTTTTCTTCTGAACTGATAAAGGGTTAAACAACCTTCGCTGGGAGGACCTGCCGAGACTGAATGGAGCAGTGCAGAAATGGCCCATTCATTCAGAGCCTCTTGCCAGTCTGTCATGTGCTGACCTATAGTTTTGAAAGCACAGATGTCAGGTTTTCCAAGTATTTCCCAACTCCTCTTCCCAGGGGAAGTCAAGGGGAAGGGGTGGGTGGGTGGCATGGACCTTTAACAGACTCCTTGATTCTTTCCAGCCAGGCTGCCTTGTGAGGTCTGCGTCTGATGCTCAGCCCGTCCCACAGGTACACACACCACAGACCGCCAAGTGGCAAAGACAGGACTGTGTGCTCTGGGCTTTGCAATACCCTGCTGATTCAGTATTCTAGGACTGTCTTCTGGCTTCCTCTTACTCAGGGCCCTCCCTCCCTTCCCCACAGACCTGGAACAGAAAGCCCCATCTGAGAATGTGCCCTAGGGAATCCTTAAGTTCAGCTTTGTAGGAGAGGGGAGAGGGAATTCTCTCCCATGCCAGGGCTTCCTTTTAGAGACTGCTTTGTGATGAGATCCTACAAGTGAGACTTAAAAAAAACTAAAAATGAACACACTTAGTGAAGCAGCCGTGTATGAGGTGACAGAAGGGATAGTAAAGAAAACTGAATTGGAAGCAAAGGTAACCTGAGCTCTGGGCCTTCCTGTAATGACAGATTTCAAACAACCCCCCCCGCTTCCACTCTGCACAGTGAGAATTCCCTTAAGGGGGGCGGGGGGGGGGCAATCTGATGTAACCCCTGCCTGGCTTCATTTCCCTGCTGGTTTGGTTAAGAGCCCCACGAATGGCCTGATGAGGCTCCCTGAGGGCTGGTGGCAGATTGGGGAGACTAGCAGAGTTCATGGCTGTGAAAGTGATCAGTGCTTTCCTGCCTCGACGTGAATACCCAGACATAACTGTAAGTCAGGGCTGTGGGGTTGAGGTTGCAGGCTCTGGAGCCTTTGCTGTCTGGGTTCGAATCGTGCCCTAATTACTTACTAGCATTACTAGCATTATGACCCTTTGTTCTTCATTTCTTCCTTGCAGAATGGGTGTTAGTCTCCAAAGTAATGGTGTAAGGATTAAATGAGAAAATCACTGAGGGCTTAGCACAGACAGCCTGACACGAAGATAGGTTTAATAAATATTAGCTGCTTCCACAATTATTATTATTTATTCTGAGAAGTTGAGAGTGGAGGTAAAAGTTTCCTTTCCTCATGCTAATCCATAATAATGCCACCTAAAACTCGATAGAGGTGCTTCTCTGACTAAGTGGAGTCCTGGCTTTGTTTCTCTGTCCACAGTCTTCCAAATTGGCCATCAGTCTTCCAAAGAGCCTAAATGAGGCAAAGCCTCCTCTCTCCTATTTATATTATAAATCTCTTCCTTCCTTGCAGGGGAAGCTGAGAGTACATATTAAACTGCACTTAAGTTCGTCAGCATTGCTTAGGCTAGAGGCTGGGTGTGTCCAAGTGAGTAGAGATTGATCTTCTAAACCAACTGAGGGTTGGGGTTTTTTTTGAGACTTCATTTAGCCATGCTGAGGGGTTATCAAATAGGCTGCTCGGGAAGTAGTTTTTTGTTGTCAGCCAAATGAATTCAACCCTCCTGTGGAAGTCCAAGCTAATGGGGAGGTAAGGCAGTGGGGCAGGAGGAGGGTTTTGAGCACTGCAACCCTGAGCCAGCCACTGGTTTTTGCTGAGCTAGTGGCCGGAAGGAATCCGATATCAGGGTTATGATAGGGAAGATGCATTTTGGAATATGCCTGCTGGAGCCATCTTGGATGGTGCATGTCCCAAGAGAGCTGAGTCATCATGGACCAAGCTCCAACCCCCATGTCCGGCCCCAACTGTAAGCCCAGATGTTGACAGCCAACAACATCCCATTGCCCGCAGGCGCTGCGCAAACCCTGGCATCCTGGTGGGACTTTTCCATTAATGTGCCTTCTGATTCCAGGGCCTATTAAAATCCTCGAGCATTGCCCATGTCTTTTGTTTTAGCCACAAAAAATATGGCTGTTTTTAAGAATCCCAAGAATAGAACTGGGGGAAGAAGAGTGGGTAATTTTCTTCTTTCCCCTTATTTTTCCAAGAGCATGGCAAGTCCCAGTCCTAGTCCCAAGAGACAAAAAGCCCAACTACATGGGGGCAAAACGGCCTTCAAACTGCCACTGGCAGTTTTGTTGGCAAGACCCTGAGCATTTATGACCCAGGCTTCTGGAATAAGGGAATTACGTTGTCCTTGTCCAGGGTGGGGGTTCAGGCTGAGGCACCTCCTAGCTGGCACCAAAGAGTCTCATTCTATGCCTCTGTCAGCATTTTCCCTTCTTGTGCCCAGCCACACGTTTTTCTCCAGGCAAAGTCCCCACTGTGGGGACCTGGAGTTCCTAATCCTCGTCTGTTGACCCTAAACCCATTTCTAGAAGCCAGGCTTTGGAGCCCCTGCAAAGAGTAAGTGGGCTAAGGTAGCATTCCCTAAAGTTCTGCCCCACGGTATGCTGGATCCTTGGAAAAACTCCTCTCCGTAGATGCGTATTTGACATCACCCCCACCCAGCCCTGAGCTGGTCCCTATAGGAGGCTGCCTTGGTAAATGATCATATTTGGTGGCAGAAGTGCCAGATGCTTAAGGCTAATAACTCTGCTACATGCAAGGAAGTCTCCCATTTGAAGAAGATGCTCTCCTTTCCTATGGAGGCAATGTGGAGACAGGAGGCAGGTGTTGCCATTAGGCAGACTTTCTCCCATGTGAGAAAAACTGCACAGAAGTCCCAGCATCTTTTAAGTAGGTAGAGCCACAGGAGCAAAGCCAATAATACATGCCCTTTGCAAATGGGAAACACCAGCTGACTGAGCACTGAGCCTTATGGAAAAGACTTGATGAGAACACAGGATGAAAACCCTATATAAAGTTCCCTTTTATCCCCTTCATGAACTTTGCATCTAGGGCTAGCTCTTTCTTTTAGACAGGTCAGAAAGCATCTATAGAAGCCCTTCCCCCAACAGTTTCACCAATTCTGATCACATATTGTTTCCAAGTAGGGGAGTACAAAATTGAGTTGCTCTGAATGCCTTTTCTGCCCGCCTCATCATTCCTCAGTGTAGAAATTGATAAGTATGGATGAGTCACCTAGGGCAAGGTGTCATTCCCCTGTGATTGGAGTACTGGGATAGGCCAATTGTGTACCCAATCTGGAGGGACAGAGGGTTAACTGGAAATGGAAACCTATCAACGCCCCCTCCCCCCCTTCTTAGCATTACTTCTGAAGCCACATGAACACCTCTGACAGCAGAGGTGCAGGGGCTGTTCCCCTAATGAGAACATCATTAGCATCATAAAAAGGCATTTACCGAACTCTACCCCGTAACATATTAATTCAATGGTCTCGTTCCTTTTTTCAAGACCATTATCTCCCCCTTCCATCCGCACCTTGTTCTGTCTCACACCCCCACCCCTAGTGGACTCTTCCCAGAGTCTAATATTTCTCTTGGATTCCAAATTGTGTCCCCTTGGGCAGAGGTCTTGGCCTTCTGGTGCTGTTTCTTTAAATTGATCTCCAGCCGAATTCCGAATGTAAAGGTCAGCAGGCGAGGAAATGGCACTTCTAATAGAAAACAATGTGCACTTTCTAAATTTGAACCAAGTCGTTTCCGCTCTTTGATTTAAGTGACTTCCTGGGGTTCCGTGTCAGGCACTGCAGTTGAATCTCTGGCGGGATTCCAACTTAAAATTGCACTCTCTCGGTGAAATTAGAAACTGATCCAGAGTTGGCTTAGCTATTCTAGTAAATAGCATTTAGGCTGAATGTTCAGCTCAGCACTTGGAAATGGGTGATGTGAGTGCCCCTCGAGAGGATTTCCCATCCAAGTTGTCAGAAGTGCACCTAGCCAGGGGTTATTAGCCACTGGAGGTTGCTGCTCTTAGAAGTGGTGGTAATAAGTTAATATCCTGGATGTGCAGGCATCACATACAGCCCTTCCTTCTCTTGTGACTATGTGAAATAAAGGCTTTTGTTTATCCAGCTGATACACTCCATGGGAGCTTACAGGGGCTATCTGTCATGGTCACTACATCCTCGGCACAATGCCTGGCACACAGTCCTTTGGGTGTTCAGGAAATCTAAGCTGATGCTCTCTGGAATAGTGACACATTACTGGCAGGCAAGATGCTAGGTAGTGGATAGCATTTTCTCATTTAATCCTCACAAGAACCCACTTTTAGAAATGACAAAACTAAGACATAAAGGTAACAGAACCTTATTTACAGCAACATTGCTAGGGAGGGGGTGAGAATTCAAACTTGGATCTGATTCCAGAGCCCTGTTTATAACCACTGAGCTATCTATCTTAAAAATAGAGCGTATTTCATAGCCGTTGCAAGAATGGGTTTGGCTGGGCTAGGTTTGAACTCCCGCTGAGTTCTATTGATAATTTTGTATGCCTTTGGACATGTTACTTTGAGCATTCGTTTTCTGTAACTACAGAAGGGGTAGTAATAGTAGTTAACGTTTTAGAGTGAAGAGTCAATGACATAATATACGTGGTGCTTAGCATAGTGTGTGGCTCATTAAGTGCTGAAAAAGTGTTATTTCTGCGACTCGCTATTAATTGTTATTATTAATCATCTAAGCCTCGATGCTGGAGAGTCCACTGAGAGAATCCAGTTCCCATTTCATTTGTACTCCCAAGGACCTGATGGGGGGTGGGGGTGTTAACAGGCCAAGTACTGATGCCTGGAATCCACTCTCTTCCTTCTCCCCCCCTCCCCCTACCCAGGGCCCCTAGAAGCCTGTTCCTCTGCACAGTCCAGGACCTCCAGCCCCATGGAGCCCCCGATCCCACAGAGCGTCCCCTTGACTCCCAGCTCAGTCATGGTCCAGCCCCTACTTGACAGCCGTATGCCCCACAGCCGCCTCCAACACCCACTCACCATCCTCCCCATTGACCAGATGAAGACCAGCCACGTGGAGAACGACTACATAGACAACCCTGGCCTGGTGCCCCCTATTGGCCCTAAGCGGACCCGGGGTGGGGCCCCAGAGTTGGCCCCGACGCCTGCTCGCTGTGACCAGGATGTCACCCACCACTGGATCTCCTTCAGTGGGCGCCCCAGCTCCGTGAGCAGCAGCAGCAGCACGTCCTCTGACCAGCGGCTCTTAGACCACATGGCACCACCGCCCGTGGCTGATCAGGCCTCCCCGAGGGCTGTGCGCATCCAGCCCAAGGTGGTCCACTGCAAGCCACTGGACCTCAAGGGCCTGGCGGTGCCCCCTGAGCTGGACAAGCACTTCCTGCTGTGCGAGGCCTGTGGAAAGTGTAAGTGCAAGGAGTGCGCATCCCCCCGGACACTGCCCTCCTGCTGGGTCTGCAACCAGGAATGCCTGTGCTCGGCTCAGACCCTGGTCAACTATGGCACCTGCATGTGCCTGGTGCAAGGCGTCTTCTACCACTGCACCAACGAGGACGATGAGGGCTCCTGTGCCGACCACCCCTGCTCCTGCTCCCGCTCCAACTGCTGCGCCCGCTGGTCCTTCATGGGCGCCCTCTCCCTGGTGCTGCCGTGCCTGCTTTGCTACCTGCCCGCCACCGGCTGCGTGAAGCTGGCCCAGCGTGGCTACGACCGCCTGCGCCGCCCTGGTTGCCGCTGCAAGCACACGAACAGCGTCATCTGCAAGGCAGCCGCTGGGGACGCCAAGGCCAACAGACCCGACAAGCCCTTCTGACGCTTCGGGTCGAAGGCCCTGCGCTCCCCCTGAAAACCTGGTTCCCTTCTGACACCTGAGAAGACCACAGCGAGGCCAGAGGCTTTAGTGTCCAGAGGCTGACCTTGCCGGTCTGTCTACTCCCCACCCTCAGCTTCTGAAGATATGGAGACCACCACTGCCCACCCTCTCTTCCCTAAAAGGATGAAGGAGCACTTTGGGTTGTTGTCTTTTGCTTTTTTTTTGTTGTTTTGTTTTTGTTTTGTTTTCAGGGTCCTGGAACTCTGTGGCAGACACAGTGGCAGGGGCGTGGTGTGGTGGGAGTGGGGGGGGGGGGTTTCTTTTCAGAAGACGGAACACAGATGTGGACACATATCCGGAAGTTGCAGCTGCTTGAATGCCTTCCCAGTCCCTCCTTCCCCCTCTCCCCCTACTCTTCCATTCTCTTTGGCTGCTGGGGAGGAATCATTAACTAAGTGACCAGGGGACCTCTGAAGAAGATCCTTGGAACCCTGATGTCCGTACTTCTCCTCTCCCTGCCAACCCCAGGTTGCCCCAACACCCTGGGGAAGGCGAAGACCCTGGCAATCCCTGTTGTATATACTTGGGACCCCCCTAAGAGCAGAGGCTCATTCCCCACTCTGCCTCCCTGGAGCCGCAAATGGATTTAGGAGCCACTACACAGCGCATTTCTCCCTTCCAGCTTCATCACTAACTCTCGGGGGTGTTGTGCTCATAATGCCGTCCTCCGGTTCTTACCGAGTCACAGACTCACCTGCCACTACATGTCCCGAGTTCTATCTACCCAGATCCTTTCCAGAAATTTTTATGGGTAGTGGAGAAGGCCGGGGCAGCACATGTGAGACCAAATATCATTTTGCCAATGAGTCTGAGGCTGTGGTCTCTGGATCCAGTCATTATGTTTTTTTTAGAACAATTAAACTAGATGCTGTAACGGTGTTTTAAAAAAAAATAATAATGAAACACTTACTTCCTTTTGGGCCACCCCCAGGAAGGGCTGATTTCAAAATCTGGGGGGCGAGCAACCTCAAGGAACACAATCCCCCTTCCCACCAAGAAGAGGATTTTAACAGCAAAGAAGAGAGGCAACACCTCCCATTGGCAGAGTGACATTAGAGCCAAGCTGGGTGTGGGTTCCTTCTCTTGTGATTCTGCTGCTTGCTGTCATAGCCTTTTGTGTACAGTGATGTGTCTGTATCTTTAATGTAAATAGACAGATGATGAAAAAAAGAGTCTATCTTAGTGTTAGGAAGCCCTGGTGGGGGAGTAAGAGAAAGGGGGGTGGGGATTCTCCAGGGGTTTCTTGGGATTGAGCCCTGCTTCTCTGCATGGCCACACCACCCTCCTCCCAACAGCCCCCAAAGACGTAGCAACTCTCTCTCTCAAGGTGCTAAAGGACTCGAAGTGCAGCACGTCCAGTGGGTAGGTACTTGTTGCATGCAAAAGCTATATTGTGTCTGGTCCTTCCTCCCCAGCTGTTGTATAGGGGTTTTTGCTTCGTGTGATACTCTGTGTTGTCCCACCCCCATGAGAGGACATGGCCTGGGTTAGAAAAGCTACCCCAGGTGTGAAACTGGAAGTGCAGCAGGAAGACCTTGTGTAGCATTTCTAGTTTGTTCTGTAGGAACGGAAGTGCCTCCAGGAAGGAGGCAAGGAGGCAGGTAGCTGTGATTGGCATGCACCTAATGCTTTTCAAGGACTTTTTTTTCCTTATTGAAGACTAGTAGTAACATCTTATGATTTAGAATAAGTTAATCGTAACTAGGTATTTATTGATTGGAGGAAAGGAGGGGAGGGTCTTACTATTTTAGGCTTTATTTATATAACATTTGCTAGCTTATAAAAAGTATGAAATATTGCATCTGTGTTTTCTAAGGCTGATTCACATAGCTACCCTTGCCACAGTCGGATGGATGTATGTATATTCTTGCACAAATAGGAGGGAATGGTAGAAAAAACACATTCAGCCAACCACTTAATACTAATTGAATGTATCAGATGTGTACTGAAGGGACTGGAGACGTTTTCCTCAGAATAGGTGTGCAGAGGTTACCCCCCCAAATGGAAGGGCACGCGTCCACTCTTGGCAAGGCCTCAGAACTTTTCCTAGGGCCCCTCTCAAATGTCTCCATGTGAAACTTGACCCAGTGGCAAGTTGCACTTCGGTGATCTTGGTGTTCTACACACCCATTCTGTAGAGAATTGATTTACATAAGCTGTGTATACACACACACACACACACACACCCCTACTCCACCAACCCTCTATCTACACAGACCCTGTTTCCTAACAAACAGCCTCCTGACCCCTGATGAACCCTGACTTTTTGTGTACATAGTTGTAAACACGGATTTTTCTGGTTTGGGTTTTCTTTTTTCTTTTTTTCTTGCCCCTGTTTTGCCTTGTTCTTTTTGGTTTGCATTTAACCTGCTAGATGGATGTGTGCCGAGCTCGGTGTCCCTTGTGCTCAGTGGTAAAGGGAAGCGGTGAAGCAGCTTTGGTTGTCCTAGCTGTTGCAGGGCAAGTCCTCAGCATGTTTTTCTCAGCTTCTTGGCAAACAAAACAAAACTGGCTTGCCCATTGGCCCTGGGGGCCAGTCAAGGGCCACCGAGGGACTGAACTCTCAGAAACACGACACACTTCTCTGGGTGCTTCTGGCTGATCGGGTTTCCGTCAGCAATGGCTCGCTTGGCTGGACTATGCCTCATCTTGACCTTTTTTGAAAAGAGCCAGCTGGTTACCACTTCTGTTCAACCTGGGGTTAGTGGTGGTTCTGCCTGGAACTGGGGGTAGGGTCCACAAGCCTGGGTCCAGGACACATGTCCTAGTAGGCCGTGGCTGTTCCCACCCTGAAGGTGGGTTTGTGAAGGCCCAACACTCCAAGAAGCACCCTGAGAACTGACTCTAGGATAGCCAAGACCTTCCGGATGAATGTCGGGGTATAACCACGGTTTCTCAAAGTCCCTGGCTGGAAGGAGGTGAAGACCAATCCCCGCTGCTGGTATGGGCCCCTTCACAGCCAACGGAAATGGAAGACCTTCACGTGACGGCATCTAGTTCTTCCAGCGTTGTGGAGTCTGCATGGGTCCCCAGTGTACATCGAGTGGGGTTAGCTAATGACTGGCCCAAGTTTGCACAACATGGAAGGTATAGGTCGGGAACAAACACCCGGTTTCTGTCACCTCGAAGCTTCCTAGTCTCCCCCACTGCCCTAGAAGATGGCTGATGGAGTCTGGGCAGCATGACTTTGCACTGTACAATTCACTAGGGCATCTCCCAAGCTTCACCGGCCTTCTGGTTCATGCCTTCGGTAAGCATTTCCATGCCCTCTGCTTACTGTGACAGTTGATGACAAATCTTGCGCTGCCATTTTTGCTGTGGGTAACTCTGTGTGGTGTCCTCTTGCTTTCTCTTCTCACTGCCCCACAGTTTGGTTTCGTGTTACAAACAAAAGCTGTTCGAGGTTCCCACCCACCACCTTCCTACTTCATGTTCCCTCTTCACTGTAGCCCCTTCTCACCCCACAACAAAAGTTACCACAGAAGGTTTCCTTTGTATAGAATATTTATTTTGAAGCTCTATTTTAATAGTATTTATTTTAGAAAGTCTACTATTGTAAGAGTTCTTCTGTTTGTGAAGAAAAAACAAGTTAAAAATTGAATGTACTGATCTAGAAAATATATATAAATATATATTGTTAAATATACACAGGACTGCCCTTTCTCGTGTGTTTGTGTTCACACCCCCAACATCCTCATGCAGCAAGACTCTGAGTTTGTCAAAGAACACTCAACAAAGTGGAAATCCGTACCCTAGTTCTGGCAGAACAAAGGGCAGAGGGGGGGCTCCTTGTGCCACAACAGTCCCTTGTTCCGCCTCTAGGACACCCTGACAATCCCTGGAGGAAAGATGCTTCACTTTCTTACATAGCTGAATTCTGCCAGGTGCTGCTCCATCTCCTTCCCCTACACAGGAGTGTATCTGTAACCCACCAAACAGGGAGGCAGAGGAGGTGGGAAATGGTCCTCTGACCTGCCCAGTTTAGGAAAATAGTGCAATTCTCTCCTCTCGGTAAGCCCTGGTGCCCCCAAAGCAGATTTCAGTGCACAGACATATACAATGCTTTAAGAAGACAAACAAAAGCCTTTGGTGAAAATAAGGAAACCACCAGATTGGTGGATATTGTACAAAAGCAGTTCCTTTGACTTAGGAAGTCTCCCATCCATGTAATGCATTGCCTTTGCCCTTCTAATGCACCTTCTGTGTGTCTCTGCCCACACCCTGTCCCCTAAAAAAAACAAACAAACTCGTAGAGACCTGGCCAATTCTCACTTTATGTACCTGGGGGAATTTTTTTTTATTTTGAACATGTGAACACCTGCCTCTTGCTTTCTGAAAGAAAAGGAATTGAGTGATTATTGTTTTTTCTGTTGCCATTAAGCACGGGCACACAATGATGGGCCAGGGGGGCATGGAGGGGAAGAAGATAAGGAGCCCAGGGTCCAGTTCTGATTTTCTCTAAAGTCATCAATTTCTGGCATCTTCGAATTCTTGGTTTAAAACCTCAGGTTCCTCTTGAGATAGATAAACCCATTCCAAGGACAACCCCCCCCCCCCCCAATCAATGCCAAAGAAGTCACAAAGGATGTCTGTCCTCAGTGAGGTCCTGTCTACTCTACCTCCTTGGCCAGACCACGTGGCCTGTCCCGTTCCCAAATGGATGAAGAGTAATTTGTGCTCCGAGGTCTTCCTGTACTGACAAGATTAAGTGTCACACTGCCGATGCTTTTCTTTTTAATCCTCTCAGTACCAACTCCTGTGTATCACGCTTTGATTCACCCTTGGACTCCCTGCTGCTTGGTTTGCCCCTGGTTTTACTTTGTCTCTCATATTCAGAGATCAAAAATAACAAAAACCTATGCAGGGTGCTGGGTGCTTAGAATCTCACTAATCCAAGTGCTGTTTGAACAAACATGCACTGGTTTTTTAAAAACTTCAATGTCCAGAGAAAAAGTTACACATTTGCCTCCCTTGTCTTTCCTTCCCTGACTGGCCCTTTCTCCCCTCGGTTCCCAGTTACAAAACGGCCTTGGGTAATTAATAATGGTTGGCAACTGCTGAACGGAATGCTTTCTTTTTGCCAGGAATTGACAAATACACGGCAGACACTACTGTTAGCTGCCTCTCAGAGGTACAGACACAGGCTCCGAACACATGCCGAAGACATGGTTGGGGGCGGATGGGGAAAAGGGAGTTCAAGGGTTAGTAGCTCAATTTGTTAGAAGCAGAAGATGAGTAAAAAGGCTCCCCAGTAACTGAATTTTAAAATAAGGGGGAAGAAGCAGAATTTCTACCCTCTCCATGCTGATAACCACATACTCTTAAGAGGCACCACAAGCCTGGTGCTTATTCCACAAAGAGCGGGGGGCGTTGGTCTCCCTGCTCTGGGGGCAAAAAACAAGATCCCCCCCTGGACAACTCTGCTGTATGGCCAGGAAGCCCCAAGCCACACCTGTACCTCCCCGCCCGTGCCCTCCAGCCTGCTGAACGCACAACTTGAAATGAGCTCTGCTTTCCAAGGTACGTTTGTGAGGTAATCAAATGAACCCAGGCAGACCGGCAGCTCCATGCTGGAGGTGTGTGCCAGATGAAAGCCGAGAGGACATTTTTAAGAGCCTGAAGTTTATTCATCGGAACTTTAATAAAACAATATGTCCATGGCCTGGGGCAGGTGTTATTTTCATAATTTATGGGTCTCTGAGACAGGAAGAGAGCTCAGGGTTTTATTGTGTTTTGCACGATAAATGGCATTCCAATTGTCTACATGATGTTCCTTAAGGACTCTCATCTGGCAGGAACACAGGCCTTCTGGAGCCCACCTGGGCCTCCAGGCCCGAGGCGAAGGATAATTATGAATACATCTGTATCTGTTAAGCAGGAGATGATTGACAAACTCCCTCGTTTCCTTCTGTCATTAGAAGACACTTCCTATGCTGACACCTACATTAACATTTAACTATTGCAAGGTTTGGGACCCTCCCTGTTCTCTTCCTCTCCACCTTCTCCTCCCTTGGGTCTGCCCTCTTTCCTTCCTGCCTTCCTGTACATGAAGAGACTCAGGTAAACTTCTGACCGGCTCCCCTCCCAGGGAATACTGAGGGAGGGAGTGGCCTCAGACTCTGAACAGAAACATGTACCATCCACAAAGCAGGATAATGGAGCTCCAGATGACACGCTAATTGAGATCAGTAGTTAGAATACCCACCATCTTCTGGAAGGCCTTCAAGAGGGTAACAAGAATCGAGTGGCCTTGTGAAACATGACAAAAGCTATTGCTTCTGAGCAAAGATGCCGTGTTATCATCTATAGTCTTGAGAACAGTCAAGTTAGGGTGATATAATCAGTCTCATAGATGAGAAAACTGAGGCTCAGAGAGGTTAAGTCACTGGGCCAAGGCTACACAGCTAACAAGTGGAGAGCCTGTGTGCTGCATGATAAGGTCTTATTTTAACTTCCAAACCCAACCCAAGTATCACCTCCCGTTGGATACTTTTCCTCTGTTCTCAGAAAGGTTTCCTTCCACTTGAGCTTCTGTATAAGTTGGCAGAGTAGGTGATCTTTAACCAAGATTACACAGACTAACTGACAAAGAGATTTGAATCCTGGTCTAACCACCTCACCACAGCATAGCATTTAAATTTTGAGGCCACATCTCCAAACTGATCTCAGGAGGGATCCTCCATTACCACATGACATTACAAGAACCCTCCTAACATTGCTTCTGGCCCGCCTTCCTGATTCCTTGTCCCATCAAAAGAGGAACTGCTTCCCCAGACTGGAATTATTTGGGCTGTGGTAGCCAGGGACAAGAATCATAGAGGGAAGAGAGAGACATGTAAGTTGACCCTTATAATTCACAAATGTGTTCTGCTGGCTTCATGGGTGAGTGGGGCAGCAGTTGCAAGGGGGGAGATGCTTACACAGGGTGAAGGGCTTAGGCCACCCCTCTCTGCATGTCCCGGGGCAAAGTCACGTTCTTTGTGCCAGTCCTGGAGTAGATGGAGCGGGCACAGATCAGGGAGCCAAAGCAGTCAGGGCAGAGATGGAGGGTGGCAAGGGTAGGGGGCCCCCAGGTTAGAAACTGCTCCTCCCAAACCCCCAAGTTACTGCTTGATTTCCAGGAAATGCTCCAGCTAGCCCCGGATTACTAAAGCCCTTGGAGATGCCAGGCCTAATCTGATTAGACAACTAGTATCTATCCAGGCAGGGCTAGTCCCCAGAGTGGGGCACAAGCCTTGGGGCTCTCCAAGTACTGACTGCCACTTCCACAGGCCACCCCTCATAGGGTGACGTGGTGAGAAGAGCACTGAGCCTTAGGATCCTTAGTGCTCAGGTCCCTGTTCTGTCACCTTCACTAGTTCACATGACCTTGGGAGAATGCCTGCCCTTCTAATAACAGTTGGAGGATGAGATAGTGGCTGTACACAACCCCAATAAATGCTATTACTACTATCAGAGATGAAAACGGGGCTCACATGGGATGTCAGGGAATAGAGGAATTTAGTTATCTATTCCTGAGCCTTAGTTTCTCCATCTTATGCCAGCAGCCTGGATCATGGAGGCAGGAAATCACAGAATGCTGGTCCAGTGTTTTCAAAAACTGATTTGAAGAATAAGAGGTTTCTAAACCCAGATATACAACTTCTCTTAGAAAATAAAAATAGCTGGTGCCTCTGAGCCCTCATTGCCCCCACGGTAGGAATTGGCTGGAGCTGAAAGGCAACTGCCCTTTCTAAACTGGGCAGGGTCCCCTTGCCTTCCCACAGCATCCCCTCCCCTTGCACTGCCCAGTTCCCCTGGGTTGAATGCCCACGGGCATTGATGACATTTGTACCATGATGTCCCTTAGTCCAGCCTGCTTCTCTTTTTTTATATTACCTGCCTGGCTCTCCAATCGTGATGCCGGCTGGTGTCAAGTCTGATTGGCCTCGCTGGGCACTTTAACCCAAATCATGGTATCCCAAACCCCATCTAGAGGGCTTCCTAAGGCTGCCCACCCTGCAGGCATGTCACTCAGATACACATACCAGAGTCACAATCCCAGAAAGGAAATCTAAGCTCATGGAGGCCAGTGGTTCTTAGCCCAGAATTGGGGGAGAGGGGGGGAGGGCAGTATTAAAGGGAACTCTTTGACATTGTTAGACAAATTTCTGCTTTTTGTCTGAGAGACACTTATCAGTCTCTCAGAGGGGCATGTGAACCTTCCAAAATGTTAAGAATCCCTGGTCCAATCTGCCCACCTCCAATATATAGATGGGGATGTGAGATCAAGTGGCTTGTCCAAGGTCACATAACAGGTTAGCTGTAAAGCAAAGAATAGGAGCCAGGTTTTCTCTCTCAGAAACAGTTCATGGTTTTCAAACATTTATGAGCCAATCTATAGTGTCTCCTACAAAAAATTCCCCAAAAGTGGCCTCAACCATAATGATACCATCAGTAATCACCTGACTCAGTCTTGCCCTGACTCTCTCTGATCTTTATTTGGTTCTTCCTGCCACTTCTGCAATATGCAGCAATTTGACGGCCTTTCTACTTGTTCACAACATGTCTCGTCCTCACTAGAGGATGCATTCTGTGAGGGTGGGACACTTGACCTCTCCTGTTTGTGATTTCAATGCCGCCTGGCCTTTGTCACAGCACACACAGAAACTGCTCACTCAGGTAAACCAACAAGGTCTCCTGCCAGCCATGGGCAGCAGCACTCCAGAGTCCAGGGGCTCTGTCCTCCCCAAGCTACACCCACTGCCCTGAGCATCCAGGGGATCATTATTTCAATATATCCCACATCCACAGGGAGCTTCCAGCACAGCATCTGGTACATGAGGGGCAGGTGATCTTAAATCTTAAATCAATTTAAGATACACTGAGAGTTAAAAAAGGAAAGAATAAGGGGCGCCGGGGCAGCTCGCTCAGTTGAGCATCCGACTCTTGATCTCTGATAATCTCTTAATCTCAGGGGCGTGAGTTCAAGCACTGTGCTGGGTTCCACCCTTGTGGAGCCTACTTTAAAAAAAAAAAAAAAAAGGAGTGAACAAGTGGTCTCAGGCTTTCTTTTATTTCCGTCCTAAAGCTAGCCATGTGAGAGAAGGTAGCATTTCATGATCATAACAATACGACAGACCAGCTTCCATCTCAATACGGTTGACACTTGAGAATTCATCACCTGCCTGGCACCATACAAATCAACCGCTTTTTACCCATTTTTCCTTTAACCTTCACTCTGTAGTAGTACTTTCATTTCCCCCATTTTACAGATGAAGAAACTTAGGATCTAGAAGGGGAAGTCATGTGCCCAAGGTCACAAAGGCCTGACTCCTGAACCCCTGCTTTCCTACCAGTGTGCCCACCCATGGAAATTGGGAAGAGGCAGCAGCATGGTGTCTGGGCAGCCAACTAGGGGTGGTTGAGGAGGAGGATGGAGGAGGCCTGAGCCCTAGCTGCCAAGTAAGAAGGCCTGGGTGCATTGCTGTGGAATCACTCATGGACTGGGAAGATATTTGGGGCCAGCAGTTTGCAAACATGAACCTGGCAAATTCCCAGACCTGCGCTCCCTTCACCATTTGCCTGTGACAAAATATTCTCAAGGAGAAAAAGATGAAGCCAGTTTAGAATCTATGCCATTTGGTTCTTCTGACCCTTCTAGAACATGTATGGTTACCAGAAGTGTTTAACGGTTAATAGTGAACATTCACTACTTAGACCAGGTCAGTATAAGAAGAATAATTATTGATCAGCTTTAGGAAAAAGAATCAAGGTGGCACTTAATTAAAAAAAAATATATTATAAGGAGTGAAATATATTTTTTAAAAAATAACATGACTTTTGCAAAAAGGAAAACAGAAAAAAAATAAAATAAAATTCCCCACCAAATTCCCAGCTTCAGTCTGACATTTTAGAGTATACCGTTCATTCACTGAACGAACAGTAAGTGTGCAGAGACTGTCCTTCCATCTTTCAAACTGTACAGAGGGTCACACTGCAGAAAACTCTTCCACACACACACATGGATGGCCTTCCTTCCACAGCTCCACTCTCATTTTTAATAAGTGGTGTTGCATGGCATTTCATTTTACAGCTTTACCACTCCGGTTTCCACCTCCCATTGTGATATCTTGCTCTCCATACACAGCCATAAACCTCACCTGGACCACAGGACACACACACACCCTCTGCTTGCCCTGCCCAAGGAGGCCAGTGATCAAAAACAGGAGCCTTTCTGGCCCATGGGAGGGTGTGTACGGTGGGTGCAAGGGGTGGGGCTTCACACAGGCAGCGTGTTGGAGCCATTACTGGGGGGTACAGGAAATTCCTCCCTTTCCAGAACATCTGCCACGTGGCACATCTCTGAGTGGACAAAACTTAGATGGTGTGACATTCTCCTTAAAAGAGAACCACGATGATCTACAGGAGAGAACATGAAAGACTGCTGTCTTTAAGATATACAGCTTTCACCAGGCCATCAGCTCCAGGTCTGTACTACTTAGAGGCATGTATTCCAAAGTAACCATCATTTATTTATTCAATCCTTTCTTGTCACTGCCCTTTTTAAAACCCTCCAATTTCTCCCTCCCCTTGAGTGTAGGCTGGACCTAGTGACTTGCCTCCAAAGAACACAGCATGGAAAGAGAAAAAAGTACCTTCACAGTGGAGAAATCTGGCAGATGCCACCTTGACCAAGTGACCAAAATTAAACATCACCAGTAATAAGTCACACTAACGTCATATACTCCCTGAAATCATGTGACAAGAAGGGCACATCACCTCTCTTATTCTTCTCTCAAATCCATAGCCTTAGTGGAATCATAAGAAAACAGCAGACAAACCCAAATTGAAAGACACTCTTCAAAATACCTGACTAGTGCTCTTCAAAAGTGTCAAGGCAATGAAAAGTAAGACTGAAAAATTGTCACTAGGGAAGACTGAAGAGACAGGAGCACTAAATACAACATGGTGGGAAAAAACTGACAAAATCTAAATAATATTTGTATAGTATTGTGCCAATGTTATTTTCCCAGCTTTGATCAATATACTACAGTCATGAAAGATGTTAACATTAGGGGAAGCTGGGTGAAGAATATAGGGAATTTCCTGTACTATCTTTGTAACTCTTCTGTAGATTTAAAATTATTTCAAAATAAAAAGTTTTTTAATAAGTAATTTTTAAAAAAATCTTCAATTTCTTCCCATTGAACTTAGAATGCGCGTCCAACTCCTTACCAAAGACTACAAGACCTTGCCTAACCTACCCCAAGTTTCTTCCAGAGTTCATTCCTTTGCTGCACAATTAAGGGAAAGTAATTCTAGTCACAGATAAACTCTAAGGAGTATACAAAGCATGCTGGCCCCAGTCCCCTTGCCAGTGACTGGCTCTGCATGGACATGTGGTACAGTGACAACTATGGGATGTGAGGGGAAGTCTGCTGAGTGTTTCTGGGAAGTTTCTTCATTCAAAAAATGAGAAACAAGGAAAAAAGGAACACATTGTAGTGTCTTTGTGAAACTGGAACTGTAATCTTCTTAATATATGAAGGGAGCTGATGTGAGGATAAGGCCAGAAGCTGGATGGCAGAGAGAAGACAGGGAGAGACCCTGGAACCTCTGTGATATCACTGGGATGCCTAATTAGCCAATCCTGAAGTCATTATACCTGGAGACTTCTTTTATAGAAGTGAACACATCTTTCTTATAATTAAAGCCAGTTTGAGGTGGGTAATTTTCATGACTTATAGTTGAAGGCATCCTAGCTGACAGAGTTGGTATATTCTCTGCTTCGAGAAGACTGGCATTTAGAAAGATCCTAGGTTTGGGAGGGGCCTTAAGTCATCTTAACTATAAATCCTCTGAACAACTGTGTAAGTCATCATTTTCAACCCTGTCTAAGATTTTCTTTAGAACTAATGCTACCACATCACATCATGTCTTTTTTTTTTTTACATTTTATATATATATATTTAAAGATTTTATTTATTTATTGAGAGAGAGCATACACACATGCACAGAGGGAGGGGCAGAGAAAGAGGGTCAGAGAAAGAATTTCAAGCTGACTGCCTGAGTGCAGATTCCAACGCAGGGGTCAATTTCATGACCGTGAGACCATGACCCAAGCCAAAATCAAGAGTTGGATGTTTAACTGACCGAGGCACCCAGGTGCCCCTAGATTTTTTTTTTTTTAAGTAATTTCTACACCCAATGTGGGGTATGAACCCACAATCCTGAGATCAAGGGTCCTACACTCCACCAACTGAGCCAGCCAGGCAGCTCTACCACGTTATGTCTTAAATGGGTCAGTGACTTTTGTAAAGGGCTATGTCCAGTTCTATACAGTCATCTGCAGCACTGAGAGAGTTTGGCTACCAGACTGCCCACAGATAGCAGCTATTTCCACCCCAAGTGAAAAAAAAAAATAATGTAGAGGGAGTTCTACAGTTTTTCAAAGTGTATCCTATTAGTTGACTTAACATCCCCTCTTTTCAAGGTGGGGGTGACTGCAGAACTACAACTCCTAAAACCTTCCAAAGCAGATTACATAGAATGTTGTCTCTGAAATAAAAATCATGTTTTCCTTGTAATTCCAGGAAGGAAGGGGGAAGTCAGATCTTAAATAAATCCCGAATTAGAAACAGTCTTTTTTTCCCCTCTGCTGAAGCAACACAGCCCCAGAAGTCTTTCTTGTGGACTTTCAGACTGGACTACTGCCAAAAATGTGAGCAAGAATTTGGCCCATTGTTACTTTAAATATCCTGTGTCGCAGGCCATCTAGGAATGTCTAAGTATGGGAATTTTCCTTCTGAGGTCTGGGATGTAGATATAAATAACTCGTTTGTTAGAAGCTGTCTCCATCCTGCCTCTCCTGGCTTCAGTGGTGTGAATAAGGCAGCCTTGTAAATAATGATTACCAGCCCACTCAGGGTGAGGCCAGCAGCCCAAATCATCAGGTGAATGTTTCTCACCTGCTCTCCAACAATAACTTCTCCCTGCCAGGTCAGGCCAGCTGGGGCGGAACTACTTCCAAGGCTGCCCCAAACCTGTCTTGAAAATGTTGCCTGGAAGACTGCGGTGTAGGCTGACCCATCATCATCTTTCTACCCCCTTGCTGAAGTGGGAAGAGCTCATGCTTCTGGTAGGGTCCATAAGAAGCAAGTTTTATTCCTGTCCTTCTTGCCATTTCTTTCCAAAAAAATGTCTGCTGGAGTCGGACTTCCAGTCTTATCTGTCACAGATGAACTGGTAGATGCAGTTTGTAGCTGCTTCTCTCCTTCCAGCTCTAATTTCCCCAAGTTTCTCTGGCCTTCGGGTTACAGCTAAACCGAACAGGCCCCCAGACAGCACCCGGACAGAGACCAAAGGGACTCTCCACTTCTCTCAGGACCAGAGTGTGTATGAGGGGTGACTGCAAGGTGTGACCTCACAAGCCCCCCATCCAGGCACCCTCTTGGCCTTCTCAGCCTCATCTTCACCTGTTGGAGCAGCAGAATGGAGATCACCATGTCCTCAGAAAATAGCATTTGTTTTCTGTCAGGACCAAGGCCTTACATAGAGCATAAGCATCAGAAGACCTGGATTCAAATCCCAGCTGGGCTATGGCCACTGGTTGTGTGAAGAGACAAGTCACAAAGTCTGTCTGAGCATTCATTTCCTGATCTGGAAAATGGGGACAATAATGACCTATCTCACATAGACTCCTGTCAGGGGTCAACAAGTGTGTGTACACACAGCAGTTACTATGAGGTAAAAACATAATAAAGAAGTCAGAACAGGGCGCCAGGGTGGCTCAGTCAGGTAAGCCTCTGCCTTCAGCTCAGATCATGATCTCAGTGCTTCTCCCTCTCCTTCCACTCCCCCTGCTTGTGTGCGCTCTCTCTCTCTCTCTCTAATAAATAAAATCTTGAAAAAAAAAAGGAGTCAGAACAAGAAGAGAGAGGATGAGTGGGAAACAAGGAAGAAGAGAGAGGGAGACAGAAATTGAGAAACAGAAGGACAGAGAGAAGAAAAAGAATCACAGAGACACAGGCAGGGGGAGAGACAAAGAAAGCTCAGATCCAGAAAGGGACGCAGGGAGGTGGGATCTGATGTGACTGGGAAGTCCTGAGGGGAAAGGAGGGACAGACTGAGCAGCTTCCTCTCCTGGTGAAAGGTCAGTGAAGTAGCAAGTGAAAAGTGCTATAGGGAAATCAGGTGACCTGGTGGAGAATGACCCATATAGTGGTCAGAGAAGGCTGCTCTGAGGAAGTGATGTTTGAGCTGAAAACCTAGTGAAAAATTTGAGGTGTGAGCCATAGGATAAAGAAAGGGTCTTCGGTGGGAGGCCCTCCCAGAACCTGGTCCCTACGACATGTACACACCCCATAAAACAAAGTCAAAGAGAAATCTGCAAGAACTGCCCAAATAAAAGATGGATGAGATGAATTGTGTTGGCAGTTTTTTAGAACTCAGTCACCCCCCCTCACGTGGCAAGAGCAGGAAGAGGCTGTGAGTCCCCAAGGAAGCCCTTCATGGGGGGCAGGGGATGGCAGACAAATGGTTCAGATAAAGATCTCCCTGCTGTGTGGTATTTTCCTTCCTAATGATAGCACCTCAGCTCACTGAATCACCAGGGCTTCCTCTGGCTGGGGAGAGAGACTTCACACTTCCCAGCGTAGGCCCTCAACCCACCTCCACCTTTCCTGGGGCCAGTGGGGGACTATAATCTACATTCAAAAAAGTGCTTCTGGGAGTTGGGGGGGGCGGTGTGGGGAGGGAGGCAGGGAGAGAGTTCAAGGAAGGATGCCTCCCCTTGACCCCAGTACAAGTTGAGGTGAAACTGCTCTCTTCAGGTCAAAGCTGCCAAAACAAAGTTAAAGGTGTAAAAACAACATGAGAAGGTCACACAGGGATAGCCTCTCTCTGGAACCCCAGGGTGGAGTGGGGGGAGGAGGGGAGGACTTAACTGAAAAGTACTTTTTAACTACAGATGCCCCTCGACTACAATAAAAGCATGAGAAGGGTGGCCAGTTTCATCTATTCAGTAAACACGCATTTTTATATGTTTTAAACAAGCCAAAGTTGTGACTTTCTCTCCTAACCTGCTCTTGCTGCAGCTTTCCCCTATCTTAGTAATATTTAATTTACCCAGTAGCTCAGCCCCAAAATCCTGGGTTCATTCTTGGCTTCTTTCTTTACTTCCACCCCACATCTGATTCAGCAGCAAATTGCACTGGTTTACATTCAGATAAACCCAGGATCTGATCTGTTGTCACCACCTCCACCACCATTCAAGCCACCCACTATCCTCTCTCCCGTCCCGATTATTGCATCCGCTTCCTACTGTCTCTTGCAGCCCCTACAGTTAGCTGATTCTATACTCAGTGGCCAGAGGGAATTTACTGAGCAGTTGGGTGACCTTATTAGGCAGGTTATTTCATTTCTTTATCTTTACTGTCTGCATCTAAACAAGAGGGAGAGTAACAGTACCTGCCTCAAAAGACTACTGTGAAGATTAAATTAGGTAGAGTGCCTGGTACATAGTAAGTCCTAGTATTTCAATTTGTCAGCCATTTCACTTATCATGCTGTGTAATAACTAGTTTTTTAAAAGTCCTTTCTTCCAACTAGACTGGATATTACTGGAAGGCATGGAGCATACTAACTCCTAGCACAAAATCAGAAGTCAACCCTCTGCTCATATACTCCCTACTGGCTTCTCATTTCATTTAAAACAGTATCTAAAGGCTGATTTAAAACAGTATCTGAGGCTGATAGCGTTCCCGATGATCTGTCCCTGACTATGCCTCCTCTGACTCTCCTTCCTTTTTACTCACTTCCTTCCTGCCACATGGCCTTCCTTGAGGTTCTTCCATCTACCCACGCATGTTATGCCCCAGGGCCTTTGAATTTGCTGGTTCCTTGGTCTAGAAAGCTCTTTGCCCAGATATTTGCATATCTCATTCCCTTACTTCATTCAGGATTTTGCTTAATTGTCACCTTTTCATAAAGGCCTATCTCACCTCCCTATCCTGAACAGTCCCCACTTCATCCTCCCATCTTCTCTCATCCTATTTTACATTTCACCACCACCTGCTCTTAAATTACATATACATTTTTGGTTACTTTTTTATTGTCTGTCTTGCCCACTCCCACTAGAATGTAAACTCTATGAGAAGGCAAAGAGGCTGTCTTTTTAACCACTATATTCCTAATGTCCACGACAGTGCCTGGCTCAATGTAAGTGCTTAATAAAAATGTGCTGGATGAATGGATGAGTCAATGAATCAATGAACCAATGAATGAATTTACTGAACACTTCTGTACCCTGGCACTGTAGAAGGCACTTTACAAACTACACATCCTTTTGTTCAGTCCTCACAATTATACTACTAAGTGGGATTCATATATTTTCTTTTTTAATATTAAAAGATAATTCATTAAGTATTTACACTCATTAAACTGAAGCCTATGAATGCATCATTAGTTCTGGGCAAAATTCTTGATTTTATTGGTAAACTAGTGACTTACAAACACCTAGAAAAGAAAGCTGTGGTCACCAGAAACCAGCACATATTCACAAAGAGCAAGTTCAGTGGACTTCTTCTTTAATAGAATTACTATCACACAATTGTGAACCAGTTCAAGGCCTTTGTGAAAGCCTCATGAATTCTTTTGAATACAACTGAAAAATGTAAGTTGAGTGAAATACAACAAGGTCATTGATAAATGATGATTCCCAAAATCTGGAAGGAGCTACATCTTTCTTGTTTCTTCCCTTTGTCCTCCTCAAATCAATACTTTGATTAGTGATTTTATTAATGATAGAGAAAGAAATGCTTAGAAAAATATCAGTAGATTCCATGAAGATAGAAGGAATATGCACACTTGGATATCACAATAAGGTTTTAATTTGTTTGTTTGCTTGTTTCAGGTGGGACTCGTATTTTAAAGATTACAAAGGAAACCAAATCAAGTGGTGAACCTTCCAGAGCTGGGCAAGAGCAAATTCCAAGTAGAAGGGACCCTACATGCTGTTCCCTTCCCTGCTAACTCCCGCTTGGTTTCCTTAGCCTACTGAACCTTCAAGATCAACTCAGACATCTTTTCTTCTATGCAGCCACTCCACCCCTAGGTTGGCCAGGCACCCCTCTGGCATCCTGTACGGTCTGCCTGGCTTCCCATCCCACTTCCAACAGCTGGGTGGCCTTGGGCAGGTTACTTCACTCCTCTGTACTTTAGTTCCCACATCTGAAAAGTAAAGAAAATACTAAGTACCTGCCTCATGAGACTGTTGTGAAGATTAAATGAAATAAGATGAGTAATGAGCTTCACATAGTGCCTGGCATATACTAAGTCCTAATATTGTGTTCCATTTGTCATTTCACCTACCATGCGGTGTTGCAGCTGGGTGTTTCACGGGCCATTTCTTCCTATCAGCTGAGTGGGTCCTGGAAAGCATGGACTATATCCAACAAACAGCACAATGCAAGGCTGGGTGTCACTGGAAAGCATGGGCTATATCCAACACCCAGCACAATGCACGGCACAAGGTACATTAACAGTTTGCCAAGTGAACAACAGCAACAGTGAAAGGTTAAATTTAGTATGTCCTTTTCGGGTGCCAGGTTCCATGACAAACACTTAAAAATGCATTCACTCATCTGAGCCTCACAACAAACTATGACGTGCTATATTTTTGGCCATTTTGAGGCTTTCAAAATTTAAGCAAATTGCCACCCCAACAGTAAATGGTTAAGCCAGCATTCAAGCTAGAAGGAGGGAGCAAGGGAGGAAGTCAACTTGACCTTTCTATTGGCTCAGCCAACCCACAGCTCAAGGGGATTAGGGTACATTTGTGTGAAAAAGGGAAGAAGAGAGCTAATAAATTTGCAAATCTCCCACCCAAGTCCCTAACCTCACTCTGCCTCCAGCCTAAATAACACAACATCAACTCATTGTTTCCTGGTACCCAGATGCTATCTCTTTAGCAATCAAACACCCAGCTTGGGGTGGGGGTGCAGAGCTGGAGAACTGTCATGGTTCACCTCTGGGTGAGGCTTGAGGGCAGAGGGGAACTAGAGCCCCATGGGTCTCCTTGTATCTCCACTTCCCTCTACAACAAATTCCTACAGAGGAGTGTATGTACCAAAGCCCCCTACAAATAAATCGCCAAACCCATAGGAGCCCAGGCGAGACTGCAGCCCCAATCCTCCAGTTTCAAAACTGGGAGAGAAAAAAATTCCATCTCTGAGCACGACACTGGGGGAAGTTTCCACTTGCCCTGAGTTTCAACCCCCTTCGGGGACTGTCGGAAGCACACAGCCCAGTGCTGCCAGCACCCAGCACACAGAACAGTTTGGGCTTGTCCAAGGCTGGAAAGACACTCTGATGAGTTGGGTCTAGTCTTTCAAATGTGGTCCCGCTAGCATGGGAAATGGGTGCCAAGAAAAGAACGATAGATGTACAGTTTGAAAGCCACAGTGGGCTAACCTGGAACCTGGCCCATGCAGGAAGTGTAGGGTAATTCAAAGACCATGGATCCCAGGGCTGGCCTCAGGTTCAGATCATGGCTCTGCCACCCACTGACTGGGTAACCTGGACAAGTAACTTGTCCTTTCTTTACCTTAATTTCTCATCTGTAAAATAGGGATCCTAATTCTAACCTTATATGGTTGGTGTTGGGATTAAAAGGAACAGCGGCTATAAAATGCCAATGAAGGAGGACATGGTAGGCGCCCTGTAACACGTGAATATATTCCTCCAGAGGGAGAGGGACCCCTGAGCCAGGAGGCCCAGAGCAGAACTAAAGAGAACTGCTCACACAAGGAATCCCCTTCTTTTCTTTTCTTTTTTCTTTTGAAGATTTTATTTATTTATTTGACACAGAGAGAGAGAACACAAGCAGAGGGAGTGGGAGAGGAAGAAGCAGGCTTTCCGCTAAGAAGAGAGCCTGATGAGAGGCTCGATCCCAGGACACTGGGATCATGACCTGAGCTGAAAGCAGCTGCCTAACAACTGAGGCACCCCAAGAATCCCCTTCTTTACTGCAGACATGCTCTTTCATCATTGCTATCCAGGTCCTATGGCCGTGACTTACCGGCTGATTCTAATTCATCATCATATTCTTAGGAGCATGAATTTACTTTCTGAGGCCTCTGATATTCAAAGCACGTGTTTCAAACATGCCTCCTGGGTACTGAACACAGTGCTCAAGGCTTCTCTTCAATAATTAATTCATCCAATAAATATTTATCGACCACTGATTACTTGTCGGGCCAGGATCTGGGATGAACACCACAGACATGGAGCCTACCCAGGGGAAGCCTGGCCATCTGAGTGGGGAAACAAGACACAGGCATGATGGGAAAGCTGAATGCAAGGCCACAGTGTAAGTTCTGCTGATGAGACCCTGTATTAGGAGTTTTGAGCAGAGCCCCTTTTATAAATATGGCGTGAAGTGAATATATTATTGAAATGAAGACAAGGGAACACATTGAAGGAGCACCCACGATGTTCCAGAAGGCAAAGCATGTGGTCCCAGCCTCTCAGAGCAGCCGGTAGAGAAGGACCCCCCTCCATACAGGCTGCTGAGATTCTGGGAGGTTAGTTTCCCCTGCATACAGGACCATTGGAAGAGCCGGGATTTGAACACTGGCTTTTCTTGACTCCCAACTTCGTGTTCTTTCCACTGTCACAGGCCATGAATGCAGTATGTCCCCATCCTCTGAGGATTTCAGACCATCAGAAGATTGTCTGGCTGTGGCGGATTTTAGGATCAGACCTTAGAGGCCCTTGAGTACTAGAATAACATGTTCAGTCTTGAGTTTTTGAGCAGGGCAAATGACAAGTTAGGAGCTGTACTTGAGAAAGAGAAGCACTGACTGGAGACAACAGTCACAGAAAGGATATACCATCACCTACCATTGTTGCATTCACCCCAGTCCTGCTGTTATCAAGCTCATGTTAGGGGTAAGAAAAAGGAGGATAAGAGAGGTTAAGCCATCTGTTCAAAGTCCCAGGGCTGGTAAGAGGGGTTTGAACTCATAGCCTATGATCCTGACCACTTCCTCACCCATCGGAATGAGAGGAGACGAAGTGGAGAAAAGGCTGTGGAAAAGGTGAGGTTGGTGGTCTATGGAAAAGACCTGCAGAGAAATATCAGGAGGCTTATGCCTCCATGAGCTCTGGTCTGGCTCAGTGTCAGTGTCCCATGACACTCTGCCTTTTCTACTGCAGCCCCTCTTACAATGCCTCCCCCTTCCTGAAAGCTGACCCACCTACCCCAAAGGCCATTCTTTCCCCTGACCTCCCACTGCTCTTGGTGCCTCTGATCCCCAACCCACCATTTGAAGCCCAGGTCAGAATCTGGACCTGTCACCTCTTAGCTGCACAACATGGGCTAGTCTCTGCCTCAGTTTCATCGTCTGTCATAAAGATGTCATAAGACCTCCTGGAGTTCAGTAATTAAAGGCGGTTAAGGATGTGCTCTAAAAGAAAGAGTGATGTTTTTACATGATGAGCAAAATTGCCCATTTTTGCCACATTGCCCCACTAGATAATGAGATTATGAACCAAGGTTTTTGTCTGTCCCTCTGCGGCAGATCGCACAGCTGACCAGTCATGCGAAGGCCTTTACTCTTGGTATCTTGCTGGGGAGAGGCCCTGGGAACCAGAGGAGCCGGCCACGGCCAAGAGGCCAGGCTGCCTGGGCCTCCCCAGAGCCTGCCAGTTCTTTCCTGAGTCTGGTGGGCCTCTGGCTTCCGAGGCAGCTGCAGCCATGCACAATTCACCTCCTTCCCGTGGAACCCATTTCAGGATTAGCTGCCAGGAGGTCATAAAATGCAAAGAGGAAGTGGGAGCATCCCACAATTGTAGGAACCTGGCTCCAAGGGAAGTAACCTGTCTGTTGGTCTGTCTGCCTCTGGGGAAGTGGGCCATAAATCGCAGTCTTAAGGGCTGGTGAAAGGGCAGAGTTATTTATAAAAAGTCTGGGCTTTTGAACTCTTTAAAGAGGCAATAGCCTTCTCTCAGATAATTGGGGTTTCGTATCAAGGGCTCAAATGCTTCAGCAAACAAAGCCATCAGTGCCCAGCTGGGAGAATGAGGAGGAGAGCATTTGCCGGGAAGCACAGGAGCAACCCCCCTCCCCATGCCAGAGACAGGCCTGCCCGGTCCCACTATTCTCTCCTGCTTCCCTGACCTGGGCTGATCACCAAGCATGCACAAATGAACTCATGCAGGAGGACTATCCACTTAATCACAAGAGCAGGAGAGGCAGCTGAAAGCAGAACTGCTCCCCCAGGTTTGCACACAAGGCTGTGCACTTGCTATTTCTTCCACCTTGAATACTCTCCCCTCTAGTCCTTTCTTGAATGTCACCTCCTCCAAGAGCCCTTCCCTGCCTGCACTGGCTTCCTGCAGCACCTTAGTTGGTTTTATTTTCTTCAAAGAACTTTCAACCAACTCAGAGCTGGGCTTCATAGCCATGTACCCCCACCAGACCCTTAGCACCAGCACCCTGAATGGCACGTGGAAGATGCTCCCTAAAAATCTGTTGCATGAGTATATAAATTACCATAAGATCCACACAGAGGAGGGGACCTTGACTCTGTTGGGGGAATGTAGATTGGACTGGGAAACGCTTCAGAGAGAAGGTGACAGCTAACGGTACCCTGCAGGAAGAGCAGCCCCCAAAGTGCAGGCCAGGTGGGGACTGCATGCTATGTTTCAGAGAACAGGAACAATGCGGTGTGGCCAGAGTACAGGGCGCAGGAGACAAGGCTATAAAGGAGGAGTGCAAGTAGGTTTTAAAGGCTCTGAAGGGGCACAGAATTTATTGCCCTAAAATATGCTTCTTTGGCCTAAGGATTACTTCAAGCTGGTTATTTTTAAGAAACTGCAGAGAGAAGAGAAGCTCTAAAAACTGAGCAAAAGTTACTCTTTTGTAAGAGACATTTACAGGGATAAGAGAAACCTCCATTTGTAAGGCTGTGTTTTCCTCACTGTACCAGGAAGAGGGAGATGACCAAATCTCTAGAGATTCTTATCAACGGAGAAGGCAATGACTTAAATCTTCATTAACAACCATATGCTTGTTTTCTGTGCTTTCCTGGTGACCTCCCATAAGTGGCTCCTCCCCACCCCCCAAGAACATCTTCCTTTTGTCTTTAGGTAAAGGCGGTATTTAAGATGATGGCCTGGGCCATTTTGGAGAGTTACTTGATTTTCCTGGGTCTCTCCCATGTAGATATGAGGGCTACATGTTATTTAACTTTTTGTTTTTCTCCTGCTAATCTGTCTTTCTATTACAAAGGTATCTTAGCCAAGAAACAAGAAGGATAGAAAGAAAATTATTTTTCATACCCCTCCCACCCAGTTTTGGCGCCCCAGATGGGACTTTCTAGGACACCATACTCATTTTGGAGTCTGCAGACAGAATCCTGGAAAACTGGCAGAATCCATGAAGGGTAAGAATTCTTACCAAAGCCAGCTCTCCCAGATCTCACTCTGTACTACCTGGTCAAGGGAAAGACAAAAAATGTTTGCCTCTTCCTTTCCAAACTTAGATCAGCAAGAGAAAATATTTGTGTGAACTAGTTCCTTGCAGATAGCCACTCTAGGAAAAATGTGTTATGAGCACTCTTGTTTGCTAATGATCTTCTTCCTCCTAGAGATGGTCATTGTTTTCTTTTGTCTCTGTCTTCTGTGCTGTTTGGACAAAGAGGAGAACCATAGATCTCATGAGGTTTTTCCTTTTGTCTTGTTCTATGTCTTGAGATCTTGTCTTTGTAACCAGTAAGACTATTCTCCCTGGCCTCGACTAGCCGGAGGATACATGTACTGGCACGCATCTGGCGGACAGCCGAATGGGCAGCATTCTCTTTGTCCAACTGTGACAGCTCTCAGGGGAGTTTGTCATAAGGTGTGCCGATCCATAAGGAGCCTTTGTCATGTCAACCTGCATTGTGTTGTTATTGCTGGCAAAGTCCCATTCCAGCAGTGCCTGTCCAGTGTCACAGACTAGTGGGTCTGTGACTGAAGGCATCTCACGTTCTCCTGGGAAACCAGAGACACTGTTCCAACTACACCATTCTTATTGCCTGTGACAACAAAGATCTTTGGCTTTTTAGGCTAACTCTAGGAGTGAATTTTCTTTCTTTCCTTTCCTTCCTTCCTCCCTCCCTCCCTCCCTTCCTTCTTTCCTCTCTCTCTCTTTCCTTTCTTTCTTGCCTTCCTTCCTTTCCTTTCCTCTCCTCTCCTTCTTTTGATTTATTTAAGAGAGAGAAAGCATACCTGTGTCCATGGTAGGGGAGAGGGAGCATCTCAAGCAGACTCCCCACTGAGCTCAGGGCCTGACACAGAGCTTGATCTCACAACCCTGAGATCATGACCTGAGCCAAGATCGAGTCCAACACTTAACTGACTGAGTCACCCAGCCACCTCTAGGAGTGAACTTTCTGGATCTTGTGGGGGCTGCATCTTTTACATTCCCTTTTGAGATGTCTCTTGCATCCATGGTTAAGCCATAAAAAGCCTTACTGTTTGAAATGCTACTGAGATTACGGCCAGATGATGGATCCTCTGAATTAAACAAACTTCTATCTGAAAAAATACAGAGAGCTCTCATTCTAAACAATTATCTTATTGGTGCCTAGGGAAAAATCAAATTGAGAAGGACACACACACACACACACACACACACACACACACACACGAGTATGGTGGCTAGCTTTAAGGCATTATTTAACCAGATGAAACTAGAAAGCCCTTTTTGCCTTTACTCTGAGATGATCCTACCAAATTTAGAGAAGAGTTAGAAAGAGAATAGACATTCACAATCCCACTCAGAGGGACCTCAATTGACTACAAGAGTATTCTTGCCACTTACAATTTATACTGTGTTATCAGATAAGCCAGACAGCTCCCTGGGGAACCAGCCCCATCATAAAGAAAACAGATGACCAGAATTTTTCCCAGGCCTTACTATAAATTATCAGGAACTCAGTTACCTGGAAGCCAATACTGAGGGACTAAAAGAAGCAATAGTAGAGGATTTTCCTTCTAGGTAAATTGGTCCAAGGCTGAACTGTACACTCAGAAATGAGGCCTTTGTTAAATGCTTTAGATAGACTTCTTAAAAGTACACTGCGTTAAACCCTGAATTTCCAGAATATAGAAATGTTTTGACTTCCATCTTAGCTGGAAACCTCCCTGATAAAAGAAGCAAGGTTTAGTTAGATGGGTGCATTCTTCTATTGATGTTTAAGCTACAGCTAGATTCTCTGAGGAATTAGAAACAACTGTCTTTGACATGCAGGTCTACAAAACCAGAACAGTGGCTCCAGACACAATTCAAACTCCACCTATCCTTACCAATCCCAAAACCTCCCTTATTCATCTCAAAATGCTACAGATGTTGGGACACTGGAAATACGATTGTCTTGCACTGAAAAAAAAAAAAAGAAGGAAAAATTTAAGCAGTAATTACTCTAGACCTCCGATAACAGGCAATATACACCAAAACTCCTCGGAGAAAACTTGGATACTTTCTCTATGCCTTTGTGATGTTCTACCTCCATCTTCTCTAGGACCTAAGAGCCATTCTTCAAAATGCAAAGTTTTGTGTCAGAAGGAGAAAAAAAGGAATGATTTGGAAACTAGGCTAATGAAAAATTTAAGTGTCCTCTCCACAAATATCAGCAAAAAGCTTTAGCCATCTAAATAGGTATGAGGCATGGTGATGAATTTTTTTGAGGGAAATGAAAGTGATTTTGTCCTTAAGTAAAACTGGATATTTCAGAATGATAAAGAGAAGAATGAAGGACAGAGTGGTACAGAAAGTTGGGGAAAAGAGAGGGAAGAGAATTTCACCTTAGTAATCAAACTAACTTTGCATTTTTTTTTTTTTTTTTTTTTTAAGTAAGATTTAATATTAGTAGGGACGCCTGGGTGGCTCAGTTGGTTAAGCGGCTGCCTGCGGCTCAGGTCATGATCCCAGGGTTCTGGGATCGAGTCCCACATCGGGCTCCTTGATCCACAGGGAGCCTGCTTCTCCCTCTGCCTCTGCCTGCCTCTCTGCCTACTTATGATCTCTCTCTCACTCTCTCTCTGACAAATAAATAAAATTAAAAAAAAAAAATCTTAAAAAAAAAGATTTAATATTAGTAGTATACTTAAGTCAAACTGGAACTTCACTTTCTTTCATTTGCTAAAAGGACAAAATTTTTTGGGACTACTGATCTGCTTCTGGTAAGAGATTGTGAAAGGTTTTTCTTTACCTTTTAAGTAATCTGCCTAGAAAGCAAAGATTTTGTGTTTTACCAAGATAATTTCATGTGCTTCATGTTGTCTTAAATATTCTTTAATTACTTAAGAAAACTGAATCTTCTCAACATTAAAAGAGCTAAGTTTTGCTTACAACTACGTAACCTCCTGTATTGCCTTTAAAATCTTTTGTCACTTTGGACAAAAAGATAATTACTGTTTTATAATGATCTGTAATTCTATTTAGTCAGGTGTCCAAACCTTTTGATATTCTTTTTAAAGATTCTTTTTTTTTTTTTTTTTAGATTTTATTAATTTATTTAAGGGAGAGAAAGCATGAGAAAGAGAGTAAGCACAAGAGCAGGGGGAGGGGCAGAGGGAGAAGCAGACTCCCCACTGAGCAGGGAGCCTGATGCAGGGCTCGATTCCAGGACCCTGGGATCATCATCTGAGGCAAAGGCAGATTTTTAACCGACTGAGCCACCTAGGTGGCTCACCTTTTGATGTTTTTGATAAACCACAAAATCAAATTCTAAATGAAGTCTTCTTGACCTCTGACTAACTTTGGGATTTTTCAGAAGGTCCTTGAATGTCTCTAAAGATTTGTTCTCTTTATTAAAAAAGGTGGAAGAGCTATTAAAACTAATTATGTTTATTTAATATGTTAAATTACAGAGGAAGCATTGACAATTAAGAGATTAATACTAAGGCTTTTTATGTTGTCTCTGCATAGGTATATAAGAATTCCAGAAATTGTATGAAATTTCTAAAATTCTGATATGTCCTAGTATAATGTTATGAGTCACAATTCTAGTTATTATCTTGAAATAATCAGCATATTTCCTTGTCAAATGCATTATAATGAATTCTCATCAGATCTTTAAGCACGGACATTTTCAAGTCTTGTCATTTACAATTATTGTTTTACTCTCATACTTTTGCAAAAGTGTTTCATCTGCAAGAAGATTCATGGAAAGGGCTCTAGTGAGCAAGGGCTTTAGATAACTTTTAAGATCATAAAAGTAAACTGGGAACTTCCTAGAACAAAGTGAAAAACTGCATCCAAACAAAACAATAATTAATAACATGGGACTGAATGAACTAATGAGGATGATTATAATTTTTATAACTTATTGTAGGAAATACTGCTGGTTCTTTAAAGTTTTGTTCTTCTAGATTTAAGGACATTATTTTCTCTTAAGCTAAATATGACTTAGAGCAATTTGGTAAAGTATACCTTTGTAAACAAGAATGAAACAGTTTCTTTTTCTTCCTACCTGATCCCTCCAGAATGCAAACTGTTAGTATTCTTATTTTCATGACAATACAAATATTTGCGTAAGTTCAATAAGAATCAGTTCTCCTTATAACAGGACACCACTGGAAACACTGATTATATTATCAAGGCTTTGACTGCAATGTCAGATTTGAGAATGTGCATAGAATCAGATATGCCAGACAGCTTTAAGGAACTAAGGTTGACTTTATGGAGCCAATAAAGCCCCTTGCATAAATGGCCTGGAACCCTGCTTATAGGAATCCTGGCAGCCTGAGTAAGGAAGGTCACTTGCAGGCCGATGTGGGAACCTCGGGATATTTAGGGGACCTTAAGAAGAGAAAAATTCACCCAAATCTATAGGTACTACAGGCAAAGTCTGATGGTAGGATCTTGACTTGGTTTCTTAGCATGGAGAGGCTTTTTAAAAAATTCCATCTGAGATTCCTTATGAAAAGTTTCAGCAAAGCAGACTGAAAGAAGCCTATATGGTCAATTGCTATGCTTGTTGCCCTTATGTAAATAATCAATCCAAAGTTCACTGAGACCAGACTCATTTTGGAAACAAATCCATCTTAATTTGGCCATTTTTGATAGAAATGATGGTACTTTCAGAGAGAAAAATTATATTTCAGTAGAAACCATAACACCTCTTGTGGTCATCACATTCCAGTTCAATTACTTGTCTTTTAGGTTTCTGTTTTCTACCTATACACTGGACCATATCCCAAATTCTAGTTTCTTCAAATATCTGGCTACAAATCTCCAAACTAATATTTTGAACTTTCTCTCACATTTTTTTTTTAAAGCTTTTATTTATTTGAGAGAAAGAGTGAGAGAGGGAGTGCAAGCCAGAGGAGAGGGAGGGGGGAAGCAGACACTCCACTGAGCAAGGAGCCCAACTCGGGGCTCAATCCCAGGACCCTGGGATCATGACCTGGGTGACAGGCAGATGCTTAACGAACTGAGCCACCCAGGTGCCCCCTCACTGTTTTGACTTAGAATCACTAAGAACAAAAACTGCCCTTTCCCCAAAGCCCGGAACCTGAATGCAAATGACCTGATGTATACTTCGGAGAGAATGCTGCACTAGCGCATGTTTAGACAACCTTCATGCCCGCTGCTGTGAGGGCCATGCAGAAAGTTACCTGAACACCCAGTGACCATCGCAGATATTCGAACTGCAAGAGATGTTCTAAGCCTAACATCTAGAAATCTTGACTGACAGCCCTCAGGACTCAGACTGGGTTTCTAATTTGTTCCAATCATTAACATTTTTTGTTTTTCTTTTGTGTCCATAGAAGTGTCTTATTAAATATCTGATTTCTCAAACAATATCAGCCTAACTTAGGGAGCCTAGCTACATTATCACTTCCTGAGATCAGACACGACTGTTTGACTCAACTGACCTAATCTCAGGATGGAGTGACTGGTTCAGTGAGATATGGAACAATCTTATCAATTTAGCTTCTGAACTGTGAAATTCTTGTTTAAAGTTTCAAAGGCAGGACTGAGGGGGAACAGAATTTGTTACCCCAAAATATGCCTCTTTGGCATGAGGATTATTCTAAGCCAGTTATTTTTAAGAAACTACAGATAGAGGAGAAGCTCTAAAAACTGAGAAGTTACCCTTCTGTTAGAGACATTTACAGGGATAAGAGAAACCTCCATTTGTAAGGCTGTGTCTTCCTCGCTATACCAGGAAGAGGGAGATGACCAAATCTCTAGAGATTCTTACCAACGGAGAAGGCAATGACTTAAATCTTCATTAACAACCATATGCTTGTTTTCTGTGCTTTCCTGGTGACCCCCCCATAAGTGGCTCCTCCCCACCCCCCAAGAACATCTTCCTTTTGTCTTTAGGTAAAGGTGGTATTTAAGATGATGGCCTGGGCCATTTTGGAGAGTTACTTGATTTTCTGGGGTCTCTCCCATGTAGACATGTTTTTTAACTTTTTGTTTATTTTTCTCCTGCTAATCTGTCTTTCTATTATAAAGGTGTCTCAGCCAAGAAACTAGAAGGGTTTCTACTACCTTTTTATTAGACAGGTAGAAGGAAAATTATTTTTCCTCCCCACATTTCTGACAGCTGAACTACAAATAACTTTGATTGGAAAAAACTACATTTTACCATGGGTTTTCAAGAAGAGAGAAAGGGATGAAGAGGTAGAGCGCAGAGGATTTTTAGGGCAGTGAAACTATTCTCTAATAGTGGACATATGTCATTATGCATTTGTCAGAGCCATTAAATGTACAACACAGACTGAACCTTAATGTAAACTACAGACTTTAGTTAATAATGTATGAACACTGGCTCATCAATTGTAACAAACATAACACACTAACACGAGAAGTTAATAGGGGAAACTGGAGTTGGAAGAGATAATGTGGGAACTCAGTACTTTCTGCTCATTTTTTCATAAACGTAGAACTGCTTCAAAAAATAAAGTGTACTAGTTGGAAAAAAAATACTAACAATGTGTCCACCAATAGGTGGACAAAATAAATTTTGAGAGAACCACACAGTAGAGTACTATGCAGCCATAAAACTTATGTACCAACATGGAACAATCATCAAGAAAAAAGTAAGTGCTAGCCAGTGAGGATGGCAGGACCCCACTTATGTAATTACTCATGAGTTTGCTTGATGATAGCTAGACTATCTCTGGGATAATACCCAAGACAATGTGGCATCACTCATCTCTGAGAGGAGATGCATGGACACTTTTCACTATATATCCTTTCATATTTTTTAGATTTTACACTCTACATAAGTTAACACTCAAAAGTGATATAAAGCTTAAAATTTATCTATAAATGTAATAACTTCCATCCTTCAGGTCTAGCTTATACAAGTACAGCAGAAAGGAAAGAAAAATCCAGTGCACAGTCCCTATCTCCCAGGAGTTGACAGTCTCCCAGCACCTCTACCTGGCACTGATTACACTCATGCTGATCAATTATTCTTAAGTAGTTGTTATTATTTTTCTTCCAGGCTAAAGTATAAATAAACTGAAGGTGAGGGTAGGGTCTGTCATATATATTACTATTTCTCTGGTGCCTCCTAAAAAGGATGTTTTAATACCTATGTTGATAAACTGATAGCTCAAATCCAGCCTCTTTGAAGACTTGTCTGATATCTCCTAAACTTAACTGTCTGCCTGATTTCATTTGATTCAATCAAAAAACGTTTAATGAGTGCCTATTGTGTCAAGACACTTCACAATTCTATTTTGCAGTACACTCTTTGGCTTCGTTTTTCTTTTCCCTTCCATTTGATCTCTGGTTAGATGCAGAGATTGTATATTATCATATACATACAACCTAGAACGTTACCATGCATACAGTACATCCCCAATAGGTATTTGTTGCATGAAGGAATGCATTAGCTCAATTCATGAGTTAACCAAATGAGTTAATATAAATAATATTGGAACCAACATTGATTTCCCATTTAATCCTCATAGCAAGCCTCTGAGATCCGTACCATTTTGCAGATGAGGTAACTGAAGCTGGAGACATTCAGTGACTTGCTCAGGGTTACAGAACCACTAAAATGTGGAACCTGAATTCTAGCCTAGACTGGTCCACCTGGAACTAGTATAATGTACGGGAAGAGCCAGGTTACCTTCTCTTTTAGGCTTCAGGCAACATTTCTGAGACAGTCTTGAGGGTCACACAATAAGAAATGGCTCTGCTGGTCTCACAGGCAAAATTCCAGAACCTTCCCCTGAATGCAGGCAGTGGCAGGGATACATTTTAAAGGTGTCATTTTTGGGGCACCTGGGTGGCTCAGTTGGCTGGGCGTCTGCCTTCAGCTCAGTTCATGATCCCAGAGACCCGGGATCAAGCCCCACATTGCATCAGGCTCCCTGCTCAGTGGAGAGTCTACTTCTCCTCCTCCCTCTGTCCCTCCCCTCACTCATGTGCGCTCTCTCTCTAATAAAATTTTTAAAATATATAAATTTAAAAAAATAAAGGTGTCACTTTTATGATAATAGTCATTTAATGACAATGGTTCAGTGAAACCACTAGGGAAGGACACCTTCAACTGCACCACATTAGTAGGTACCACAGGTAATCAAAGGTGGGCTGCTAGCACCTGGAAGGCGTCATTTCCACTGGAGGGGCAGGTGGGACAGCAGGGTAGGGAACAGGGACTAAGAGGAGAGTGACAGCCAGCAATGGTCAGGCCCAGGCCCCCTGTCATTTAAATCATAATACTACCAAATAATCATGGTATTAACCCGTATTGGCATGGTCAGAGAAGGGGCAGGGGTGGACAGTACCACAGGCAGAGGAGGCATGGAACCCCTCACATTCTGGTCAGAAGCAGCAACACAGAGGGTTGTGGAACTGAATGCCACAGAGGAAGAAGTGAGGGTTTGGCGTTAGGACCATGGAACAGAGCTAAATCCCTCACCTTGATGTTGACTGAAATGAAACATCAAAAAAAAAAAAAAAAAAAAAAAAAAGTAAAAAAACTTAATACTTCACCAGAAGCAACCAGAAATCCTATCGTGCGTGTACAGGTGTGCTGGCTGGCTAACACAGATCGGTGCTACAAGCATGAGTCTTTGACTCTACATGTCAGCACTGCAAGGAGCACCTTTTATCCCAGGCTACCTGAAAGATGCACTCACCATTTAGAGATGGGGACTTGGGCTCTGGCCCCAATCTCACAGCTGCGAAGTGACAGAGCAGGTGTTCAAGCAGCTCCATCTCACCCCAACCACAGGCCTTAGACTCTCAGACTCTATGAGGCACCCCCTTGCCAGACGCCATGCTAACCACTCAACATGCATTACCTCATTTAATCCCTGCAGCACTCAATGCCTAGTGTTATCAGGGCCAGGACCAGGGTAAGCCTTGATCTGAAAATTGTGATTACGGATGTTTCCTTTTTCCTTAGGCTCCGATATAGCTTAGTATGGCCCTTCTTTAATAAAATTTTTGATATTTTGGGGGCGACTGGGTGGCTCAGTTTGGTTAAGCACTTGACTCTTGATTTCAGCTCAGGTCATGATTCTCAGGGCTGTGAGATGGAGCCCTGTCAAACTCTGAGCTCAGCAGGGAGTCTGCTTGGGATTCACTCTCTTCCTATGCCCAGCTTCCCCCCACCCCACATGCTCTCTCAAATAAATAAAACTTAAAAAAAATTTTTTTATATTCTGTTCATCATGGATTATTTGCACTGATTTTGACACTCCAAAAATATTGCATTAAATTCCTATTTATCTTGATCACCAAGCTTTTTTGGGGGGTAACTCTTTACCTGGCCTGCCTACATCATACTCAAGGCAAATGCCTCACCCACCTTACCCTGTTCCTTGCCCTGAATTATACCCACTTTTCAGATGAGGAAACCAATACTTGAGGGAGAGTTTATGCCATTTGTCTTGACTACAGAGCTGGTTAAGTGCTAGTAAAGAAATCTGAATTCATGTATAGTCCAGAGCCCATTTAAGCTACCGGGTTCAGTTCTCAGGGATTTGTGTCTTGTGGTCAGGTGCTTTTACCTGATCTCCAATTCTCTCATTTTTTGTTCTGCCGTTTTCAGGCATCAGACGCACTCTCTTGCAGTCAGGTGCTTTTACCTGATCTCCAATTCTCTCATTCTTTGTTCTGCAGTTTTCAGGCATCAGACGCACCCTCTTTGCTCCACTCTGGTCCTTCCTCAAGCCCTAGGACCCTGCCGCAAACCGATCTGTCCTTGCAAAACATCCCCCACCCAACTGCCTCCCTAGAAGCCTTCCTGACTTCCTGAGTCTCCCAAACGGATGTGGCTTCTCCGTCCTCTGTACCAAAGGCCCTCTGCGTATCTTCTCCGGGGCACGTACTCTGCCCTCTCCAGCAGTAGGTCATGTCTGGACTTGTCTTACTCATCTTCCCAGGTGGCCCTTGCTATCATTAACTCCCTGAGTTAGGAAATGAGGAGGAAACAGGTTTCATCTACTCCTGTTAAAATGCCCTCAGCGCCTACCCTAGGGCTTTCTTCACAATAAACATTTAGGAAAAATATTTTTAAATTCCACCTTAATGACAGTTACAGGAGTTCAGGCTCTGCATCGATCTGACTGTGTTCAAATCCTGGCTCTGCAACTTTCTGCTTGTGTGACTTTGGGCAAATTTCTCACCTTGTCTGTTTCTTCAACTGCAAAGTGGCAGTGATACTGAAAGAGGACTTTGGCTGCCTCCATTTTGACCTCCTACTTTTTAGTTGGGTTCTTCCCAGCTTGTCTCTTGACTCAGACAGAAGACCCTGAGAGCAAAGCATCCCCTGTTGCTAACCAAAACTACCTCAAGCAATGAGGACTGTCCTGGGCTAGCAAGACCCTGCCCAGTGACTGACCCCAAGACAATGATCATTTAACCCTCACTGCCCACTTGCATGGACACATCCCTTTGTCCTATGTATTTTCAGCATTTTGGGGACAGTCTTTGAGACACTAGTCCGTTGTCCTCCAGCTGTAACAAATAAATTCCTTTCTGGTTTCCCCACCCCTCGGCTCTCTCCCTTTGGATATGTCAGCTGTGAGTGGCTGAACCCAGTCTGTCTGGGATCCCTGGAGCCAGATGCTCCTGCACCTCTGCGCCCCAGCTACAACACTGGACAGTTTAATATAAGTTTGTGGTATACTTCTTGACAGATAGGACTCTGTCACTAAATGGTAGCTGGAATTCTTAAGTACTCAATATAGGTAGCAATTGTTATTAAGTCAATGAATGTGCTAGTCATTTATAGGATGGATTAGAGAGGCAGGGACAGGTCTGAGATTAGGCAAGTAGGCAGGCACTGAGCCAGAGTATGGTAAAGAGGACGCAAAGAGGAGGAAAGGATACAAGACACATGGCAGGGAGTGAACAGACAGAAAGAAGGCGGGATGTCAGGGTGATCTAAAGGCACTCTCTGAGGTCGTGTGTGTGTGTGTGTGTGTGGCCCAGCGGCTCCTGGCACCTGCTGATACCACTTCTACATTATGGAAACTTCAGGCCAACTTTCCTCACAAAATGATGGTGGAACTTAAAACACACTACATGGGGAAGCTGCCACCCTACAGATAACCATACAGCAAAGAGAAAGGTACTGAGAACATCTCGTAAGGGCTGGGGAGTAAGGAAATCTTCCTGTCCTTTCAGACAAAAGAGCCGGTGGGAACTGGGGCACATCTTCCTCTTCAGCCCCAGAGGTGCTAGTTTCTTCACGGGTGAGGCTGGGGGCAGGGCTCCTTGGGCAAACCAACAGGAGAGCTACGGGCCTTCCCCTCCCCCGCAGGCAGGGGCATTTGCTCAAGTGGCCGGAAGGAAGGTCCATTAGAAGGCCATAAAGGGGGCAAGCCTCCTGACCCAAGGGCCTCTGGTCATGTTGTGGCTGAAGGGCCAGGCTCTCGGTGAACAAAGGGACCTTCCTTGGCAGGAAGGGGACAAGAGGCTTCATTGCCTCATTTTCTTCCCTCCTCTCACTGGTCCAATGGCCCCTCTGCCTCACTGAGCTGTAAGCTTCTTCCTCTCCACAAAACACCAGGGGGGGTGGTTAATGACAGATGAAAAGAAATCTCCCTACTATAGAAGACTGGAAATAAAAGGAGTTATCTCCGTGGAATGACAGGCGACTTGAGGGGGGCCAAAAGGCCACCTCCATTTGGTGCCTGAAATTGCCACCCTTAACAGCCGCATGGGTCCCAGGCCCTGGGAGGTGTCATTATCACCTATTAGCATCGTAAGTAAGTTTTAATGTTCTGGGAGGGGCACTGGAGGCAGGCTGGGAACCACGAGGAGGCCCACGGAAGGGGCTCCAGACCTAGTCTCCCCAGGGGGCACTGAGAAAGGAAGGAGGTCTTAGACTGAAGGGGGCTCAGAGGAGTTGAGAAGACAAATGCTGCCTATTTCAGATTCCTGAGCACATCCTGTCTCCACCAGACTTCCTCAGGCTCCTTTGTGCCTGGGCTTCTTGGCCAACACCACCCCAGCTAAACTCCTCAAGACTGTACTGCTCGCCATAAACCACGGTCTCCTTTTCTTGATACTACAGCCCCAGACTTCTGACAAACAAACGCAGAGAGTTTCTCTTGAGCTCTGCAGAGCCTGGGAATGGATGCGACCGTGCGATCTAGTGCTTGGAAGACAAGGCAGTGTAAACACCCGGCTATGACATCAGAATTGCTGACATCTTCACTCCCGCCAAACCTGTTCTGTGTTTCCCAGAAGGCCCCAGGCTGGCCCCAGAGAAAAGTCTCACTTACAGAGCCCTTTCCAAAGAGCATGTGAGAAGGATGGGGTTGGCAGGTACTGGCAGCAGTCAGTGCTGCTGTTAGTTACTCGGTGGGTAGCTGCTGAACAGCAGAGGTTGGGCAATACTGGCACTCTGGCTGTGCTGCCAACCAGCTGTGTGACCCTGGGCAAGTTACTTAATCACTCTGGGCCTGTGTTTCCTTTGTTGTGAAATGGGGCTGAGACTAGAAACTACCTCATAAGATTTCTGAGAGGATGAAATCAAAATACCCAACCTGGCCTTGGAAGCCCAGGAGGCCCTGGGCTACTTGCCTGCGCATTACTGAAGGCTGCTCTGTCCCTCCTGATAGGACCTCTAGCTGTTCTATTTTATGTTCTCAGCATTCTGAACCACTGTATCAGCACCTAGAAACTCTTTTCCCTTGAGTAACTCCTTCCAGTTTTAACTTAAATGCTCCCACCTTGACCTCTGCCCCTATCCAAATCAGGCTCCCATTTTATTCTCCTGTCACAGCCTCTTCTTTCCCTCCCAAGTACTTGTCACCCTCTACCCTGATTTGGGTGATCACGTGTTTCAGGGCAGCCCCCCCTCAGTAGACTACAAGCTCTTGAAAGACAGAGGCTCCTGTCTCATTCTCCATGTAACCCCAGTGCCTAGCATGTAGTTGGTGCTCAAAGCAACACTGGTCGAATGGAAAGATGAAAATGGAATAATGCAAGTACAATAGCAGGCACAGTCCCAGGTCATTAACAGCATCTGTCACTTCGGCTGTTGTCCTGTGGTTGCTCATCCAAGACCCTTCAGGGGAGAAAGTGAAGGAGACAGGCCACTCCCTGCAAGCCCATTAGAGAGGAGCCAGGAAAACAGGATGCACATCAACAGAGAACAGTAAGGGACAGTACTGAATTAAACGTTCCATGATGGGATGTCATTGCCTCAGAAACTCAGAGGAAAAGGAGCTAATGAGGGCAGAGAAAAAGTGTATCAGACAAAAAAAGAGACAAAGCTGAAGGAAACATGGCACCAGAACAGCAGAGGGGAAGAGGTTGGAAGTCCAAGTGGAAGGAAGATCATCCTTCCACTAGCTAGTGTTTACCATCAGGAGTAGCAGAAGTCATCATCCTCGTCGTCGCAGAGCTAGCATCCAGATCGATATCTACAATGGACCAGGGGCTATCCTAAGCCTTTTGTAGAACTGTTTCATCTTTAAAACAACCCTAACCAAGTTCTTCTATTATCTCTTAGAGGTAAGGAAGTTAAAGTTCAGAGAATGTTGTGTAATTTGCCCAAGAACTCAGAGCTATTAAGTAGATACGAGACTCACACCGACCACTTCCAGACTGAGCGGAGCCTGCCAGGCAGCGGCCTTACGGTGGACGCGACTGCAAACCTGAAGTCGAGTAGGGAGGGCACACTTGGTCCACGCTAGTACAGAAGGAAGGGAGTCAAGTTTCAGAGCTGACAACTTGAGCCCCTGGGCAGTGGCAGACATGAAGAGGAAGGGATGGATGGATGCAGGAGAGATTTTAAAAGAGGGAAGAGCCAGGTCCTGGAAGTTGGCTGGCTGGAAGTGTGGGGCTGTTGAAGGTTATCACTTAAAAAGAACTTTCAAGTTTTAAGCGAAAGCGTACTATGTGGCCACCCCCATTCTGTCAACAGTTCTCAAAGACTTTAATTTGACGATCTGCCCAGGGCTCAGATTTTTCCCCACGCCCCAACATTTTAGGATATCTTTCCCTGGGCCCAGTCGTGTGCTAGTGCTGGCTCAAGGGTCAACAGCCAGCTGGATTCTAGGAGGAGTCTGCCTCCCAGGAACCTCTGTGGGCTTGGTGGCCTCAGCTGCACTTCCAATCTAAAGGTGATGGCATGAGTCATCAAAGGAGGTGTGGAGGCTGGGGTTATCAGTACTGGCTTTGAGGAATAATGCCCTTTTGTGACAATCGCTATTCACTGAGCATGACTCACTCTGCTCTTTTAGAACAGGCCTGCAGTCTCCTTTGGGTCTCTGGGACTTCACAGCATAGGCTCCAAAACAAAATATTGTAATAGTAATTTAAAAAGAGCAAGGAAGGGAGACAAAACATAGGAACATGAACAGCTTCTCTTCTTTCCTCTGTCTCAAATGTATTAAAATACACATCCCCAGACAGGTTCAAGGTCATCCATTATAGGCCCTCATTTGCACCTCAGAATGGTGCAGATATTATCCTAAATATATCATTATCCGTAAGGCATCTTTACCTCAAGACTGATGTATTCAGAGAACATGCAACATAAAGCCCTCAGGGACATCTGGGCTACGTTTCCTAGAAAAGTTTTATCTTGTAACCGACCCATCCCATGTTCCCATCATTTTTTTAATAGATACTATTTTTTAGAGCAATTTTAGGTTTACAGAAAAACTGAGCAGAAAGTAAAGAGAATTTCTATATGCCACATTATCTCCCAATAAGTAACATCTTGCACTAGTGAGGTACATTTGTTACACATGGTGAACCAATCTTGATACATTATCACTAATTAAAGTCCATAGCTTATATCACGGTTCACTCTCTGTGTTGCACATTCTGTGGCTTTTAACAAATGCATAATGTCGTGCATCCATCATTACAGTACCTTACAGAGTAATTCCACTGCCTTAAAAATCCTGTGTTCCACCTATTCATCCGTCCCTCTCTCTACCTAAAACACTGGCAACCACTGACTGATTCTGTACTTTCTCTATAGTTTTGCCTTTTCTAGGATGTACCCTGGTTGCAATCATACTGTACGCAGCCTTTCAGATTGGCTTCTTTCACTAAATAGTATGCATTTAAGTTTCTTCCCTGTCTTCTCATGGCTTGATGGCTCATTTCTTTTTTTTATTTTATTTTTTTCTCTATAGTTCATTTCCTTTTATCGGTGAATCATATTCCATTGTCTGATATGCCACATTTTGTTTCTCTAGTCACCTACTGATGGACAGGCTGGTTGCTTCCATATTTAGGCAATTATGAATAAGGCTGCTATAAACATTTATGTGCAGGTTTTTGGGTGGGTATAAGTTTTTCAATTCATATGGATCAATACCAAGGGTGTTAATTGCTGGATCATGTGGTAAGAATATATTTAGCTTTGTTAGAAATTGCCAAACTGGGGGCGCCTGGGTGGCTTAAGCCTCTGCCTTCGGCTCGGGTCCTGATCTCGGGGTCCTGGGATCGAGCCCCGCATCGGGCTCTCTGCTCGGCGGGGAGTCTGCTTCCTCCTCTCTCTCTGCCTGCTTGTGATCTCTCTGTCAAATAAATAAATGAAATCTTTAAAAAAAAAAAAAAGAAAAAAAAAAGAAATTGCCAAACTGTATTCCAAAGTGCTTGTACCTTTTTGCACTCCCACTAGCAGTGCACAAGAACCTCTGTTGCTCTGCATCCTTGTCAGCATTTGATGCTGTCAGTCCCCTCAGGGACATCGAGGCTGTTTCCAAGAAAGATTTTATCCTGCAACCAAACCACCCTATTTCTCCATCCTATTTTTATTTAAAAAAACAAAAAAGATAATTGGTTGTAAGTCTCTAAATTTACGGGTCATTTGTTATGCAGCATTAGATAGCTGAAACAAGAGCCATACATAGATCCTAAGCTATCAGCCAGCACCAATTGCCAGGCATGTGAATCGGTCATTCTGAATCCTCCAGCCTCAATCAAGCCTTCACTCTAGCTGACATATGACTGCAATTACACAAGAGATCCCAAGAAGTGTCAAGACCTTCCTAAATTCCTAACTTACAGAAACCATTTACTTCTTAGACCTCATCATGACTATACAGTGGAAATTCAGGACTCTTAGGTTCTTCTCATTTAGTAGAATTGAAGAGAAAAAAAAAGGGAGCAAAACTGTATTCTCATCTTGGCTTAGTTGCTTGTTGGCTATACATAAGTAGACATCACCCATAACTTTTTAAAATTTTTTTAAAAAGATTTTATTTATTTATTTGAGTGAGAGAGAGAGCACAAGAGTGGGGTGAGAAGCAGACTCCCCACTGAGCAGGTTGCCTGATGGGGTACCTGATCCCAGGGCGCCGGGATCATGACCTGAGCCAAAAGCAGATGCTTAACCGACTGAGCCACTCAGGTGCCCCTCATCACTTTTGAGAGACTGTTTCCCATGTTATAAAATGGACCACCACTACGAGCTCTGTCCACCTATCAGGGTTGACATGAGAAAAATTGTGGCAGTGTTTTATAAAGTATCACTTACTGAAGAAACTTCAAGTGTCATATAAATGGAGAGAACCAGTAGTAAAAACTTTGAAGCGATGTTTCCCTGACTTTGGACCATTACAAAGGATTTTCTCTCCATCCAAACTGCACAGTCACCGTTGAGATTGCTTGGGGGCTCACCTTAAGCTGAGACTGTGTCCTTTAGGCATGATTGTAATGGCCTAAGGAGAGATCAACCAAAAACTGAAAATTTGCAAGGTAATCCGTAATGTACATAATCTACTTGCCCATAACTGCCCTTGACAAAACAAAGTGTCTATATAATTCGTAACCATCCAGACTGGGTCTACCTTAGACCAGAAAAATCTAAAATAACCATAGTGATCACAATTTATTGGGCACTTCCTATGTGCTGAGCACTGCGCTAGTACTTTATAGGCATTATTATTTCAATCCTTTACCAACCCATGGGTAAATATTATTACTCCCTTTTAACTCATTAAAGAAAAAAATTGACTTACAAGTAAAGATGAGGGATTGAATACACATAAATGTGTTTGCTCCCATCCAAAACTCCATCAAAAGAGTAAATTGATTTTTTTTAAAGCCAAACCAGTATCTGGCACATAGCATGGGCTCATAAATATTTGTGGAATCGATGAATAAAGTGATGAATGAAAAAAAAAATTAAAAACCTACAAGGTAAATAAAATAGACATTGGGCTCACACCAACAAAACTTTGGAAGATGGAATGAATATTAATGGACTTTGCAGACCTGAGAAAGTTGAATGTTAAGTCTGAGAAGAAAGCCCAAAAAATGCCAGATAATAGCTCAGACTTCCCCACAAGGGGCTGGGATAGGGAGCAGTAGCTATCCCCTAAAGTGGGAGTGGGATAAAGGTAAAAACAGAGGATTCATTGATTTAAGAAGGTGGTGGATCCCAGATCCTCTACCCCACTCCAGTCAACTTTGTGACTCCCACTTCCACAACTGAGCAGAAGACTGAGCTGTTTTCCCGCAGAATAGGAGGAGTATGGATTAGAGAAAACCCTACAACTGAAGGTGAGGATAGCATGGAAAAACAGAGGGCTCGAGTGACACTCAAATACTAAATGCTGAGATTCCCCCCACTCTCCTTCTTATTTCAGTGCCCAGAGAGCTAGTAGCCAGTCTCGTGCTCTCCTGGCAGGAGGTGGAAACCCCTTCTCTGGGCAATTTGACTAGCCCAAGAGGAAAGATACAAAATACTAAAATCAGGAGTTTCCCAATGAAGGAGTAACCCAGATCGGCATAACAGAAAAGGGCCACTAGACATTTGAGGAAAGGAGAATGAAAGGTAGAGACCCAAACAAACATTTATAAAAAACATTCTGGTGGAGGTAGAAATAGTGCATGAAGAAGAAATCTCTTTTTAAAACTATCATTACTATTTTCAGAGTGTTAAGATATTTTTACACCCATGAAAAAGGAACAGTATGCTACAAAAAGGAATATCCAGAGACTAAAAAAGAACTCCTGGAAATTACAAATGGCATAAATTTAAAACTTGATAAAATTATTGGAAGATAATACTGAAATACACCCCTAAGACACACAGTAAAATGACAAAAGTGGAGAATAAGAGAAATGATAAGAAAAATTGAGGGTACACCCACAAGGGCAAACTTCTCTTAACAGGGGTTCCAGAAAGAAGGAACAGAGAGAATGAAGGAGAGAAAATCATTAAAGAAATTACTCAGTCAAGGGTGTGCAGAGATGCAGAACAACCACAAGTGACAGAGGATAAGGGATTTGTTGCAGGGCTTAGGGCTTACACAGTTGTGGAGCTGGTAGAATCATCTGTGCAGACTGTTGTCTTTGCAACTCTGTTGAGCCTAAAGTCTCTACTGACTGGCAGTTGGGAAAGAAAGCTGGATGTGGAACAGAGCAAAGATGGAACCCAAGAGAGCAAACTGGAACTCTGTCTTTCTCTCACTACTCCAACCTGAATGTCATGGGTGACCTACAGAAGAATGTGGCACCTTTTCACCACCACAGAGCTAAAGCTTGGAGCGGCTGAAGCAACAGATATGGTGGGAGCTAATGGAGCCGTGAGTCAAGTGATGCCCCAAACCAACCAGGTGAGCTAGGAGATGCCTAAGTGCCTGGCACTGGATACCAACCTTGACAGCATACAGATAAAGCTGTTGTTTCATTTCCACCTTCCAGATCTGGAACAAAATGTCCTCTGTGGCCAACACTAGCCTGACACCATAGGAAGAAGGGAATTCTGGGAGACATAGTTCTAGCTTAGCTAAAATGACATAGTACAAAGCAACCATAAGAAATAATTCAATATGGAATACTATGCAGCCATCAAGAGAAATGAAATCTTGCCATTTGCAACGACATGGATGGAACTAGAGGGTATTATGCTAAGCGAAGTAAGTCAATCAGAGAAAGACAATTATCATATGATCTCTCTGATATGAAGAATTCGAGAGGCAGGGTAGGGGGTCGTGAGGGGTGGGAGAGGGAAATGAAACAAGATGGGATCAGGAAGGAGACAAACCATAAGAGACTCCTAAACTCACGAAACAAACTGAGGGTGGCTGGGGGGTAGGGGCGGGTAGGGATAGGGTGGCTGGGTTATGGACATTGGGGAGGATATGTGCTATGGTAAGTGCTGTGAAATGTGTAAGCCTGATGATTCACAGACATGTACCCCTGGGGCAAATAATACATTATATGTTAATAAAAAAAATAATCCAATAACATTTATCATAATGGAAAGATGCTTTTAATGAAAAGAGTCTGCAGAGTGCCCTGAGTAATGGACGAAAATAGTCTCACATCAAGGTACAATGCTGCGAAATTTCAGAAAACTGTGGACAAAGAGAAAATAAGGAAAAACAGATTTCAGACGTCAGAAAAAAACAAACAAAACAAAACAAACAAACAAAAAACAAAGCCACGTCTTCAAAATTGTGAAAAGAAATGATCTCCAACCTAGAATTCGTCACCCAAACTACTACTTAAAGGGAATGGTAGAATAAGGCACCTTCAGACACGCAAGATCTGAGGAAGCTGCTGAATGATGGGATCCACCAATAGGTTTGAGATTCTGGCAAAGGTGGGTCCAATAGTAGTGGAAGGTGACCAGAATTGACCTGGATGACAATACAGAAAGACCCAAGACAACACCTGTGCTTGAGGCCCAGAAAAGAACAAGGCCAGGCCCAATGGTCAGATGGTCTCGCAGGGATTTCTCTGAGGTGAAGTTGACAAAATGTCTTGACTTTTTTAATGTACTGAGAGGAGGAGACTCACATTAAGGATTCTTTGAGTAGAATTTATGATAATCATATCAAATACTTAGCAAAGAAATAAACAAACAAAAATCTGGCCAAGTGTTAACAACAGGGAAAACAAAAGCAATTGTAGAGGAAAAGAAAAATATTCATAGAATACTACATGGCTCACCTGTGAACAGCATTCCATAGCATAATAAATGCTAAACATTGATCTAATAAACATTAAATAAAACTATACTAGGAGACTGGAAGGGGGCAGGGAGTATGGACACAGTAGGAAGGGATGAAGATGCTGAAGGAGAAATCCTCACGTTCCAACCCAGAAAGCTAAGCTAACGATGTGACCTTTTGCTTTTATTCCATGTGAAATACCGCCTAATACAAAAATAGTTTATGTGACGATACATATTATCCTGTTCCATGGTGGGAAGCCAAAGATAATACCTAAAACAGAAAAATCAAGAAGTAGCAATCCAGTTATGTTATTTAGATATGCAGAGGTAATTATCAAAAAATAAAAAATAAAGAACTCCAAAGTAGTTGCCTCTGGTGAGGAGAAAATGTGGTTAAGGAAGACCTGGCACTTTTAAAAAACTTCTGTAGAAGTACTTGACTCTAAACCATGTTTGACTAAAAAAACTAACTCAAAAAACTAACCAAAACATAAAGGTACAGCCACTGTTATGGTCTGAATGATAGTATCCCTTACCCCCCCAAATCCATATGTTGAAATCCTAATGCCCAAAGTGATAGCATTAGGAGACAGGGCCTTTGGGAGGTGATGAGGTCATAAGCATAGACCCCTCAGGAATGGGATTAGTGTCCTTAAAAGAGGGGCCCCAAAGAGAGCTCCCTAGTCCCTTTTATCATGTGAGGACACTCAAGTAGTAATCAGTCTGCAATCCTAAAGAGGGCCTGCACCAGACCCTGACCATGCTGGCACCGTGATCTCAGACTTCCAGCCTCAAGAACTGTGAGAAACAAATGCCTGCTGTTTATAGGCCACCCAGTCTGTAATACTCTGTTATAGCAGCCTGAACGGACTAAGATAGCCAGCAACTCAAGGGAAGGAAGAGGGAAAGACGGGGTGTTGGAAAAGAAAAAGAAAAAGAAAAAAGAAAAAGAGATCAAGAAAAGGAAGCTTTACAATAGCTAACTTGTGGGGTTCCTAGCTGGCTTAGTCGGTGGAGCACATGACTCTTGATCTTGGGGTTGTGGGTTCGAGCCCACATTGGGTGTTGAGACTGCTTAAAAATAACTTAAAAATTAGTTACCTTGCTAGCCCCAAATGCATGGTGCTGACAAATGACAGAACTGTTCTAAGCCATTTCATGTGACTTGACAACACTTGCTATAACTCACTGCACATCAAAACACTGGCCTCTCAGGTCCTCATCTGGTCTGTAGTGGACCCACTGTCTGGTGGGTCTGCATTTGGGTGATAACTGGACTTAGGGCAGAGAGGTCAAGGACACAATTGGTGAAAGGTTATAAAGACAGAGAGAAAGAGGTGGTCGGGTAAACAGTTTATCGGACAGACACAAGAGTCCCCAGAATCACCTGGGCACCAGGGGAATTGAGAGGGACAGCTTGTGTGTGAAGAGAAAGAGGAGCCCACGGGTGCCAGAAGTTCAGGCTCCCTGTACAGATGCTGGTGTGTGGACAGGAAGGAAGGGTGGGCTGAGGAGGGAAAGGATGCTCCCTGGACAGGAACCTGAGCACAGTCCAGGACAAAGCCCATTCAACAAGGCAGCTGCAGGTTTTCATTCTTGCTTCTAAGAGCAAACAGCAGGAGCTCAACAATATCTGCTGTGTGCATGGTACAAGAACGAAAGTCAGGGGCTCTTCAGCAGTTGAGATTCACCTTCCCAAGCTTTAAGTAGTGGTAATGTGGATTGTTTTGTTTGTTTGGTAACATGCATGTTTCTGAGGCTCTCATCAGACAAAGAATGTTCCAATTCTAGATCTCTCACCAAGACCCCCACACAGGGCACTGTGTAAGACCCCATTGTACCAGCTCTCAAGAGAAGAATGTTAAATTTTCAGGAAATTTGTAAGCCAGCTGTCATCATATTGGTAGCATGAAATTGGCCATGCTGGGAGAATTAACACTACAGAAATCAGTAAAAACTACGAATTAGGGCTTCATTTTGCTTTCAGAAAGCTTGTTGTTGGAACATTCACCAGCACACCACTGCCTACAAACATTAAAATAGGGGAAAATAGATACAGACTGAGTAAATAAGAAAAATATAGTGATAATGTTAATTATAAAATCTTTTATGGGGTACGGGATATATGCTGCCAACTATATTAGATGCTTCTTGTCTTGCTTAATCTTAGAAAAAGCCCTATGGGGTGGGTATTTATTTTTACCCATTTTATACATGTTGGGACTAATGTCCAGACATTAGATAATGTGTTCAAGGATACAAGCGAGTAAACAGGAGTCAAGAATTCGAATCTACACTCGGGACACCACCACCACAGTGGAGACAATGTTGTGAAGCAGCTCCGTGTGAGGGTGCTGAAGCCAGTGAGCCTGGATTCAAACGCCAGCTCTGACATGCACTAAATGTGTGACCTGGGATAGATATTTAATCACTCTTTGCCTGACTTTCCCCACCTGATGAAGTTCTTTTTAAAAAGGCTTCATTTATTTATTTGAGAGAGGGAGTACAAGCAGGTGGAGGGACAGACGGAGAGGGAGAAGCAGGCTCCCCACTGAACAAGGAGCCTGATGCAGGGCTCAATTCCAGGATCCTGGGATCATGACCTGAGCCGACGGCAGACACTTAACTGACCGAGGAGCCACTCAGGTGCACCTGATGGAGTAGTTCTTAATCCAGAGTCTGGTACTAACCACAAAATTAGTTACTATTACCTTAATTATTGACAAAGTTTGGAAATTTTTTTTTCCTTACTTCCTATTTAGTAAGACTGACTCGAAAACCACACTTGCTCTCTGGAGGATACCAAGAAACTGGCTTGTTGACCCAGCAGGGGAAGGTACCGCTCCTCAAGCGCTAGTTGAAGAGGGGCACTCAAGTCTGGTGCTGGTATCTTTGAGGGGTTGCAATGAGGCCGGGGGTAGAAAAACTTCAAACTGGTTTCAGCTGCTGCTTCAGGACACCAAGATGAAGAAGTGAGGCTGGACTAGGGGGGAGTGGGATGTTCACAGTGCAGGAAGCAGACAAGAAGCCCACAGAAGTAGCAAGTTTCTTCCCCCTCTGGCCTTACACTCTCCCTGACACTGCTGCTGGCAAAGTCTCACCTGAGGCAGCTGCCAAAGCAGAAACAAACTGTACAGAGCCCTAGCCACAGCATCCAAAAACTGAGCAGCAAAGTTTGGAACTGAGAGACAATAACTGAATAACTGGCATAGAGACTTTAGCTGAATAGCTTGGTTACATTTGGAATTTTATTCCATTGAAGTATTACTTAATTTAAGAAATACTTAAAATGTGGGGAGCCTGTAGCTTAGTGGGTTAATTGTCTGCCTTTGGCTTGGATCATGATCCTGGGGTATTGGGATCAGCCCCTGAGTCAAGTCGGCTCCCAGCTTGGCAGGAAGTCTGCTTCTCCCTCTTCCTGCCCTTCCCCCTACTCATGTGTATGCAGGCACTCTCTCTTTCTCTCAAATACATAAAATCTTAAAAAAAAAAAAACACCTAAAATTTAAGTTTAAAAGGAGAAAACACCTGACAGTTGTTACTGAGCTTGGCTCTGATATATGCTTGGCACTAAGTAAGTGTTCAATATACAGTTATTGAGTGAATGAATGAATGGAAGGAAGCAACTCATGCAAGCCTGCATCTACCAGAATTTGTCAAAAGGTACTCTGCACTACTCTGGATGTGGAGGACCCACCAGGAAACATAGCAGGCCGCAGTCCCTACCTCCGTGGTGAGGGCATGGAACAGATTTATCACATAAACAAACAAGTTAATTTCAAACAGTGCCAGAAGGTATGAAGGGAACGAACATGGTGAAGAATGGGTGGAGAGCATTTTAGAGGTGGCAAGGAGGTTCTCTCTGGGATGGTAACATTTAAATGGAGACCTGAAGGGTGACAAAGGACCAAAGTGTAAAGGGCCACTGCAAAGACCTAAGGGAGGAGAGAGCTCGATGAGCTCAGGACAGTGACTATAACAGGAGTGTGCTGAGGAAGAGGACAGTTGGTGTGAGAGCTGTCAGAGCCCAGAGACAGCAAGCCCTGGGCCTAGCTGGGCTTCGGAGGCTATGCATAGGGCTGGTATTTTATTCTGTATGTGGTTACACACACACACACACACACTGTAGTATTTTTAGTAGAAGTTACGGGATTTGTATTTCTCGAAGATCACCCTGGTTACTGGGTGTAAAATGGATCATAGTGGGTCAAGAACAGAAGGAGGGGACTGACTCTATCAGTTTTCCAGGGCTGCCGTAACACATTACTACAAACTGGGTGGCTTAAAACAACAGAAACCTATTCCCTCACCGTCTGGATGGCAGAAGTCCAAAATCAAGTTGTTAGCAGGACTGTGTTCTCTCAGAGGCTCAAGGGGAATCTCGTCTCTCAGTACCTGGTGGCACCAGGCATTCCTTGGCTTGCAGTAGCGTAATGCCCATCTCTGCTTCTGTCTTCACAAGCTCTTCTCTCTGTGTCTTCTCCCTGGTGTCCCTGCACTTCTCCTTTTCTTTTAGGACACTCTTTTGTTGGATTTAGGGCCCATCCATCCTGGATGATCTCATCTGAGATCTTTAACTTAATTACATTTATTAAAAACCTGTTTTTCAAATAGTCAACATTCACAGTTATCAGGGGTCAGGAAGGTAGGGGGGCACAATTCCCACTGACTAAAGAAGACTAAAGTGGTTATGCAGTGAGGGACGATGGTGGATTAGCACAGAAAGTGACCGCAGAGATGGAGAAAAGTAGATGGTCTGGGTAGTGTATTAGGCTTCCCCAGAGAAAAAGAACCAGTAGGATATATATACTTATATAGAAAGAGATTAATTACAAAAAATTTCTTCACTGCTTATGGGGACTGAAAAGTCCCAAGATCTGCAGTTGCCAAGCTGAAGACTCTGGAGAACCGATGTGTATTTCCAGTCTGAGTTTGAAGGCCTGAGTGCCAGGAGAATTGGTGATGTAAATTCCAGTCCCAAAGCTGGCAGGCTCAAGATCCAACAAGGGCTGCTATTTCGTCTGAGTCCAAAGGCTCCGAAAACAGTAACATCCCAGCTCATTCAGTTGGACAAGAGGAGGTCATTCTTACCCAGCTTTTTTGGTTCCTTTCAGGTCTTCAGTTGACTGGATGAGGCTCCTTCACACTCAAGAAGGCAATCTGCTATCTATGGACTCAAATGTTAATCCCATCCAAAAACTCCCTCACGGGTACACCCGGAATGGTGGGTGGCCAATGTCTGGTTATCCTGTGGCCTGGTTAAGCTGACATAAAACTGACCATCACAGATGAGGTGAAAGGGAAAAGAGGGTCTCATGCTCCAGAAAGAGACAGCTACTGGGTAGCCTAATTCAGGATCAAAGAGCAGAGGTGGAGAAGGGAGGCCTTTAAGAAGCCAGAAGTTGGTGGATGCTGCCTTTTGAAGAAAAAGCTTAGTCACTGCCTAAGTGATCTGTCACTTTCTTGCAGCTTCTACCTTCCCCCATCCCTAGTATTTCCCTGGAACTACTGAGGCACTCTCCTCTCTTGATGATGGAGTCCTTTGGCTACCATAACATTATCACCAAGCAAATGGATCAGTGCAAAGCTGGATTACACTGGGCACCATCTTCTCACACAGAATGGAATCTATGAAATCCTTTCCTTTACATCTCCCACTCGTGCAGGACAGCTCGGGAATATACAATTAATATCAGTCTGTCACACTGCATAAATTCTGTAACATTCTGATTTCAATCCGAGTGGGTAACTTCTGCACCAGTGAAATTATGAGGTCTGTATCTACACTCAAGATCTTTTAGCTTCTCTCCGTGTACTAACATGGAAAGCCACTGAGATTTTGATATATAAATAACTCTATAGACTTGCACCCCAATATTTTTTGTAAGCAAACCTCCTCCAAAGTCTGTTCTAGGTTAAGGTAATCTTTAGTTATCTACAGCTGCATAACAAATTACCTCAATACTAAGTGACTAAAACACGAATATTTATTCTGTTGAAGCTTCTGTGGGTCAAGAATCTGGAAGCAGCTGAAACTGTACGGTTCTGATCGAGGGTCTCTCATGAGGTGGTGGTAAAGATGCATCTGACAGCCTGGCTGGGGATGGAGGGTGTTCTTCCAAGTTGGCTCACTGACATAACTGTTATCAGGAGACCTCAGTTCCTTGCTGGCTGCTGGCAGGAGGCTTAAGTTCCTTATCCTGTGAGCTATTCCCTGGGGCTGTTGGGGTGTCCTCCTTACAACATGGCAGCTGGTTTCCCCCACTCTTCTTCTTTCTTCTCCCCTCTCCCTTCTTCTTCTTGAAGGAAGAGCATCAAATAACTTGTGGGCACATTTTAAATGTCCAGATACTCTGGGAGCTTGTCTCTGATACCGAGCAGGCTCTGAGAAATGGCTATCATACAGTGAATGATGAATCTTCTAGAGCATGCTTATTCAGGAAAACTAATACACCACAGATGGGCATTATCTCTCCCTCCCCCTATGAGTTAGGTGGTGAGAAGAGCAACAGCAACGGCATCAACAAAACATCAACAATAAGAACGGCACCTGATATTTGCAGAGCACACTTGAGAATGTTAACATCTCAAGAGCAAAAGCAATGCCTGTCTAGTTCGCTACTACATTTCCAGGACCTAGAAACAGGTGCTCAATAATTATTTTGAATTGGAAGTAGGCATTTTTCATTTTAACGTCACTAGAATCTTCTGAGGTAGATATTGTTATTGTTCCCATTCTACAGATGGTAGAGCTGAGGTACAGGGAGATGAAATAATTTGACAAAGTGACATGCCTAATAGTAGTAGAGTTAAAATTAGAACCTAGACTATCTGACTCCAAATGGCACCCCCTACTCCACTGGACATAGAGAAACAGATTGATGACTTGCAATTACTGAACCAATACTGATAATGACAGGCTAACCTGGCCTATTAGAAGGAAGATGAGGCCTGTATTAATAAAACAAAACACTGGAGGAGCACCTGGCTGGCTCAGTCAGAGAAGTATGTAACTCTCAATCTCACAGTCTTGAGCTCAAGCCCCACACTGGGCATGGAGCCCACTTAAGAAAACTAAAAAAAAAATAATAAAGAAAAACACATCGGATAATCCAAAAAACTTCATTTGACGCCAGTGTACAGGCAGAGACACACTTTCAGAGGAGCAGCTACATCAATCCAAGGGGACTAGGCCCCGATCTGTACCCAGAGCTGACATTATCTGGAAGGGGTCCTCAAAAGAGATCTAGCCTCTGACCTCAAAACTGCCCTGATTTCATCTTAAAGTGCATCTTTAAGATTCTTTAGAAAAATAATGTCCACACACACCTCTGGAAGCTATGTTCATGTTTTTTAGTCTCTTGTCTTACTGAACTTTCACTTAGAACTTTCGTTTTGCAAACAGCCTATTTCTTCCTGTTGTGGCTTTAGGAAGAAAACATTCTTGAATTTGAAAAAATAATCTCTGATTCACCCTGGAGTGACTCTGTGTGAGGACCAGGGGAAGGTCCATTCCCCAACATGTGCCTAAAGGGCAAGCGGAGAGCTGCTCAGTCTCAGGACAAGATCCCAGGGTATGTTCTGACTTACGAAATGTATCCAACTCTTCTGGTTTCTCAGAGCCCCTCCTGCCAACTACAGCAACCACAGATGGATATCATGGTGAACACAGCCCAGATGTGGAAGTGTGAGCGAGTGGAGAAAAGTGTGTGAAAGGCCAGGTTCAGCTTGAGACACAGGGCAGGTTTCGAGTAGAACCTGGGAGCTTGTACAGTTCCAGCTCAACTTTGCTTCTTAGTCAGTGAATAATAAGCAAGTCACCTACTTATTCTTTCCAGACTCAGTTTCCTTCTCAAGAGCTCAGACATAAACACAAGGCTTTCCTTCTCCAAGAGGTGACGTAAACGTGCCAAAGGGAGTGCAGTCTAACAGGGGTATAGGGGAAAGGACAAACTGGCCCTAAGAACCTCATGGGTTGAATCTGACTTGTAGACATTATTCGCTAAGAACAATTTTTTTTTCCAAATTTAAATTAGTTACTAATAGTAAAAAAACAAAAGTTTTCACATTTAAAATAATACCAGGGCACCTGGCTGCCTCAATTGGTAGAACGTGCGACTCTTGATCTCAGGGTTGAGAGCTTGAGCCCCAAGTGGACGTAGAGATTACTTAAAAATAAAATCTCAAAAATAATATAAAATAAGACAATTCAGATATCCAAAAATTGAAAGCTCAGTGTCAGATGGCTTGCATTTCTAAAGGGAACAGTGAACCAGAGCTGAGTACTGGCTGTCACTGACTTTAGACAGGGCATTATCTCTTTAGTCCAGTTTGCCAGTCTCCACCAATCCCTGTTGTTGTTTTTTGGTTTTTTTTAAATCTTTTTTTTTTTAAAGTAAGCTGTTGCCCAACGTGGGGCTTGAACTCCCACCCGCAAGCTCAAGAGTCACATGTTCTACTGACAGATCCAGCCAGGCATCCCAACCATGGCCTATTTTTCAAACCCTGTTTCATATTAGTAATTATGGAAATCTAATTTAAATCTTTTATTTGATTTTTCAGAACATTATAACACTCATAAGAATGTTAAAATGACAAGTTTTCCTCCTTGATTTTCATTCTGTGAAATTTTGCAGAGTTTACTGATGCTGAGTCTAGGACATACTTCCTTTGCAGGTACCTTATGCATATGCTTGGTCTGTCACTTGGGTAATCCTGACTCCTACAAACTTCGGAGTTCGGAGCTCCTACCATGACTCAGGGGGTAGCTGGCCAGCCTGGGGAAGTGGCAGAGCACTATGAGAAAAGAGAATACAGAGGGAATATGGGGCCCATATTCCACTCACTTTTTAAAAAATTTATTTTTTACATATTTATGTATTTATTTTATTATTAACATATAATGTATTATTAGTTTCAGGGATACAGGTCTATGATTCATCAGTCTTACACAACACACAGCACTCACCACCACACCTACCCTCCCCAATGTTCATCACCCAGCCACCTCTCCCTCCCACCCCCCTCCCCTCCAGCAACCCTCAGTTTGTTTCCTAAGACTGAGTCTCTTATGGTTGTCTCCCTCTCTGGTTTCATCTTGTTTCATTTTTTTCTCCCTTCTCCTATGATCCTCTGCCTTATTTCTCAAATTCCACATGTCAGTAAGATCAAATGATAATTGTCTTTCTCTGATTGACTTATTTTGCTTGGCATAATACACTCTAGTTCCATTCATGTTGTTGCAAATGGCAAGATTTCATTTTTGATGGCTGTATAATATTCCACTATATATACACCACATTTTCTTTGTTATCTGTCAGTGGACATCTGGGCTCTTGCCATAGTTTGGCTATTATATTCCACTCACTCTTAACCCAGAGTCAAAGGAGACCTAGGCTAAATGCAAAGGGATAGGGGACATTTTCAGTCTTCATAAAGAATTAGATTCATCCACCCCAAGTCCATGTGACACTTAAATTTCATTTTTTATTTTTAAAGATTTATTTATTTTATGGGGCACCTGGCTGGCAGGCTTAGTTGGTGAGAAAGAGAGAGAGAAAGCATGAGTGAGTACACAAGCGGGAGGGCCAGGGAGAGGGAGAGAGAATCTCAAGCAGATGCCATGCTGAGCGTGGAGCCGAACACGGGGCCCCTCTCACAACCCTGACATCAACACCTGAGCCACAACACCTGAGCCAAAACGAAGAGTCAGATGCTTAACCGACTGTGCCAGCCAGGAACCCTGATGCAACAATAAAGCTTTAACCTAGCACAGAAATTGACACACCTCAGCTTGAGCTGGTCACCAGTTTTTAAAAACAAAGTTATATTGGAACACAGCTATGCCCATTGATTTACATATTGTCTATGACTGCTTTTGGCCTACTAAGGCAGCAGGGAGTAGTTTCAACAGAGACTATGTTGCAAGGTTAAAATTAGGCTGGCAAACCTAAAATATTTACTATCTGCCCATTACAGACAACGTTGCCAATCCCTGATCTAGCACCTTGAGTTGCAAGAAAAAGAGGCCCACCCAGGTTAGCTCAAGCTAAGGATGTTTGTGGTCAGGACATAACAGGGAATGTGCTGGATGCCAAGGATATAAGTCACAGAGAAATCAGGCCTTGGTAAGACTAAAAACAATAACTGCAGATCTTTCTTATGGGTCTCTGTTTCTCCCCATCTCCTCTCTGTTCTCACCACTGTCTGCTGTCCTCAATCTGCTTTGCCTTCCTTCAGCTTGCACCTGGCTCCTCAGGGCTACCCAGACTTCCACATCATGCAATCCCAAACAGCCTTTCAGCTCCGGTCCCCATTGCTAATGGCCCTGGCTTCTTCTAAATTTTCTAATTCTGAACTCCTGTGGAACGAATGTGACTGGCCCAGACCATCTTTTCAACCATGGGACGTTGTCACGTGGAGCAGAATGTGTAGTCCACTCAACAGGGGTGACAGGCCCAGAGCCCTCCTTTAGAAGAGAATGCAACAAGGTAGGAACCAGGACTTAGCTAACTTGTGAGGGACCTGGTCTTTTCTTAAAGTCAGAATTCTTCTAGCTCTCTTATTCACAACACTGACCAAAAAGCCAAAATCTAAATGCTCAACATGTCTGACAGAAGGGTAATAGATCCCACCTGGAGTGTGCTGATGGATATAAGGTCAGCGGAGGACCAAGCCCATCCCAGGGAGAGACCAGCAGATTAACTATGGAAACTGGTGGGATTTCAAAAATTACAGCCTTGTCCTATCCGGACCAATAGGAGAAGAAGGGGCAAAAAGAAATCCAGCCTGGAAGAAGCTGTCCTGGTTCTGCCACAACCTGAGTGCTGGTATACACGTTTCCTTCCTCCCAATCACCTCTGGGCCTCGGTCCTCCCACTGATCAAATAACGGGGCTGAATTAGATCAGTGGTTCTCAAACTGCCCTCTACATCAAAATCACCTAGAGGGCTTATTAGAACACAGATGCCCAGGTCCCACCCCCAGAGTTTCTGATTCAGCATGCCTGGAAAGGGGTCTGAGAATTTTTATTTCTAAAAAGTTCCCAGCTGCTGACCTAGCACTACAATTTGAGAAGCACTGGTCTAGCTCTTCCCTAAGAATCCTTCCAGCTGTAACATGCTATGAGTCTAGTCTAATCCTCAGCTTACACTGGAGGAGAGTTTGGACTGTGGGCCAGGAAACCTCGTTTGGGGGGGAGGTCTTTCCCGAGCTTAACCCAGAACATAATATGCCCCCTCAACCACCTTTTGGCTTTTGCCACCACAAAGACCCTTTTACCAGCGAGTCCTGGGCCTGAGAAATGCCCAGCTGCTTCTCAGCCTGCTGGAAAATGTTGACTTTCTATTTCTCCCTTGGCCAAATTCTGTGGGTAGCGTGGCTCCTCGACACGTACGCCACACAATCAGCTCTCACAACCCACTTCCTCAAGGTGATCCCATGTCGTTCCGCTGTCCATGATAAACAGCTCCGGACTGGGCAGCCCAAACGGAGGGGAAGCCAGCCTGCTGTGGATCTGGAAAGTTCCCCAGAGGCAGATAGATGGCAGCTGCCTCGCTGGCCCAAGCTGAGGCCAAGCCACAAGCTGGGAGGACGTCTCGAGCACAGGCCGACAACCAGTGATACAAATTGCCCCTGTAGGGCCTGGCCAGGTCAGTGGGGGCCCAAGGAGCCCGAACTCTGAGTGGCAGCTAAGCAGGGAGACACTCTTCAGCATCCTGCTAAGTCACTAAGAGGTTTCTGAAACAGGTGGCTCAAATTTCCTTGAAAACCCCGAATAATCCCCCATTTGAAGTGTGCGCGAATCTTGTTGTCACCACCTAGTATTAATGGGCAGGCACCGCAGAAGGAAAAAAGGGTTTTCAGCTACATTTTTGCACAATGACTGGCCTGACAAGCTCAATAAAAGCTTAAACAAATATTAAAAAACACACAGAGAGTCAGGCTGGTTTAAATTAACGTCCCAAGCACTTCACCTACTGTAGGAAGAAATTATAATAAAATGTCAGTGCAAAAATAAACCACGCATGGAAATAAAAATAAAACATAAAATGCCCTCTTACGACTAACTGCTCAGTACGATTTAGTTCATAACAACATATCATTGTACATGAAGTTTTCATAGTCCTAAAGTGTATTTGGGCATTAGGAATGTTGACTCTGAAAAATTCATATTTTACACATTGGGAAACTGTCCCTTTCCCAGAAGTCTTATGGATGTAAACCATTAAAACACATATACACACAATCCTGTTAACTCTGAAATAATAATTTGTCTAAATGGAACATGCTGCTTGACCTATGACCCCAAATTCCGTTTCTCTTCAGCACCCTCAACCCTTAGCCTGCTGCTTGGGCTTCGCAATGCCCTTTTCCTCACCGTAAGAGAAGGAAAGAGATGACAGGCTGAGAGGTGACAGGTTCATCTCCAGCCATTCTGAAGCTTCACCCAGAGGTGAAGTTTATGAAAGGGAGAGATACTTCGTAGTCTCTGGATTCATGGGCTGTGGCTTGTCACATCCTCCAACCTTGGTTGGTGTGTACACTGAGCCAGATACAATGAGAGATTAAAAGGGAGGAGGTGCTTGGTGCTCTCATTCCAAGAAGGGATAAAGAGAAAGAATGAAGGCAGGAAAAGCAAAGAGAAAGGAAAGAGGGAAGGGAGGGAGCAGGGGAGAGACGGAGGAGGAAAGGGAGGAAGGGAGGGGAAGGAGGGAAGGGGAGAGGAAGAGATACAGAGAGGAGGGAAGGAGGAAGAGAAGGAGGGAAAAAGAAAGGCAGATAAGTGAGCACCTCTGACTCAGTTCATCCTGTAAAAGTTCTCTCACAGTCTGGTTACTCCCACTTGCTTTATTCAGCCAAGCTGGCCTAACCTCACTGCCCAACCAGAGAGCGTGGGGGCTAAGAAAGACCTTGTTGGCCCACGTGCCCTTCTTTCCCCCTCTAGGTTTCTGTCAATCCTCAAAGGTGATTATCTGGGGAAGGGTTTTCCTGGCAGGGTCTGGGTGGAGCAGCAGTACAGATCTGTGTCTGGCTCCCAGCAAGACTGTCCTGGCCAAACCATGCTAGCCTCCCCTTCCTCCAGGGTCCTGTCAAGAACTTTCACAGTGTGCTCCTGCATCAGAAAGTAGAGCCAGAGGAAGCAGGGCAGCAGTGGAAAAGAAACAAGAAGTTATTAAACACATGTAAGTACATACATGTATGACTGTAACTGGGTGTCTCCATATGTAGGCACATGTATAGATGCATGTAGATCTTTTACTGGTGAGTTAATTATGACTGTCCCAAGAGAGTGCGAGTTGACTCACCAGCTGGCAGAGTTTGGACAGCCATGCCAGGGATGTCAGACCTGACCATCTCTCCAATATGGACTAGCAGACATGGAGGGCCACACAGACAGAGCCTGAGGAGGTCCAGTCCAGAGGGTGAACATAGCCTAAAAAAATGCAACTTATTTCTCTAATCTGCTTGTGCTGATGGTGCCAGAAACAAATACCAGCAGGCCTGGAAAAATGTTTGTTTGTTTGTGTCGGCTCTTAGCCATCCACCCCAAAGTGGAAGGAAAAAGAAGAGGAACACGCTCCGGACCTGTTTTGTCTGGCTCACTGGACCCTCTTGCCCCCTTCACCTATGGGAGGAGAGATGGGGGCGGGTTGTGGAGTCCCCCACACTGAGGACCTGAAACAGCCCCTTAGTTTCCCACAAACAAGTTTCTGAAGCGGAAACTAGCTCTGACTCCCCAGGGCAGAAATTGAGAGCTCCACTCTAAAACACTTCCTCTGCTTGGTAACAATGTAAGGAGGAATTTCCACAAATCCCCTTAGCTGTCATGGCTTCCGCTCCTCATCTTGGGAAAAGGCAGTCTGGGACATTCCAGGCCACACCCCCACCCCGTTTGATCTGCTTGGTTCCTGGATGGGCCTGGAGAACTACGACATACATTTACCTTTCCTATTTTTCCTCCTGGAGTTGAGAAACATCCAAGCCTGACCAGGCTGTGGAAAGAGGCCTGGTCAGCCCAGCAGCATCACCCAGAGGCTGTTCTCTCTCCTCAGAGAAGAGAAGATGGACGGGAGGGATGGGGAGGACCCACGAGACAGAGCACAGCATTAGGGGAAGAAGTTTGGAGCTAAAACAACCCCAGCCCTGCCGCTCTTAGCTGTGTCACACTGGGGACTGACTTGAGCTCCTGTCCAACAGGATAGGCATAGGGTCCCACAAGGTAAGCTTATAAAGCAGTTGGCACAGCCAGGACATGGCAAGAACTTGGTAAAAGTGAGGGGCTACAGCCAGCCCAAAAGCTCTGCTACCTTGAGACTCCCCTGCTTTGCAACAGCAGAGTCGTAATGTTCCCCGGCCCCCACGAGTGTTCCCCAGTCCTAAGTGCACAGACCACAGTCACCACGTGGGGTCTCCTCAGCTCTTCTACGTCAGCTCACAAAACCCCTTATTAAAAAAATGGCCAACATCCATGACAATGTCCATGCCAGCCGTGCTTCACACAGGTGCTCCTGGAGCTTCCCATCCATCTCAGGGCTCAGGTGGTCCTGGGTTCTGAGCAGAGCCCAGGAGGTTCCTGCTAAGCTCTGGCCCTCACTCAGCCAGCAGGTCACTAGAGCATCTGTGCTTGTGCCTCTGGTCTAACATCAGCTCCTAATTTCCAACATGTGCTGGCAGGAATCATCTACCTTTGAGGATCCTTGGTTACTCCATCTGGAATATGAACTGAATTGTGTTCCCCCAAAATTCTTCTATAAAAGCCCTAACCTCCACTGTGACTATATTTGGAGACAGGGCCTATCAGGAGGTAATGAAGCTTAAATGAGGTCATGAGGGTGGAGCCTTACACTAGTAGATTAATGTCCTTATAAGAAGAGGAAGAGACACCAAGCCTATTCTCTTCCCATGTGTATACAGAGAAGGGACCATAAGAGGACAGAGCAAAAAGGCCCAGGAAGAGAGGTCTCACAGGAAACCAACTCTGCCAGCACTTTGATCTGAGATCTTAAATCTTAGCCTCCAGAACTGTGAGAAAAAAATTCTGTTGTTGAAGCCAACCATTCTATGGTATTTTGTTATGGCAGCTTGAGCAGAGGTGGGAGACAGAATCAGTGCTCTGTGGAGTAAGGGGTACATTAGAGATGCCCCAAAGGCTGGGCAAAGAAAGACTGAGGAAATGGGACTCCTGATCAATTATACCTCACTCTGCTGGAACCTGTACCAACTGTAGATGTTTTTTTTTTTTTTTTTTTTTTTGGGTTTAAGCATTTTTTTTTTTTTTTTTTTTTTGTCTCAAGGAAGTTTCCTTGATGAATAGCTTTTTTTTGAAAGCGCAGGATTCAAGGATTTCTAAAAGCTCCTGCTTGCTATCCTCATAGTATCCTATCGCTTATGCTAAAGGATTATGAAGTCACAGCACTCAAGGACCTGCCTGGCTTGAAGGATCCAAGGCTTGGGAACGGTTCTGGTTGCCAACATTAAGGGTGCATTTGCCAGGTACCAGGCTGTCTTCCATGCTTTACATTTATTAATCCATTCAATCCATCCTCACACACTACAAGAGATGCTTTTCATCCTTGTTTTACAAATGAGATGATGCTTTATATCATCGTTTTACATCATTATGGCTCAGACAACTTAAGCCCCTTACTCAGGCCCACACAGAGTGGTCTGTTTAATTCCAAAGCCCATGACCATCAACCACCATTGTAGAAGAAAGGAGAGGAAGTTGTAAGGCAATCCTTCTGTCAGCAAGTGTCACCCCCCGACTTCGCCATGGCACAGATCTGCTATATATAGTGAAGGATCTGCCCCTAAAGTCTCAGGACCTAAGTAAATGAGCTGCTTCCTAATTTCCCCCAGAATTCTATGTACCTCATAAACAGGCATTCAGATCTGTTGCTCTAACTGATTTTTTGGCATTTGAAACAACATATTTGCATTAGGTCCTCTAAAACACTAAGGTGAATTTACATAAAATGCACAAATAGTCATGCTGAATTCAGTGTTACTTAATATTTCCTTAATAGACCTGTAGGACTAAGCGTGTCTCATTACACATTCCAGATATTCAAGAAAGAATGACTAGAATAACACTGGCATTATTTGGAGATGAATGAATGATTGGCTACATTAAAACCCTCAAATAATATGCAGATATAATATCTGAACTAATAAGAGAGATCGGTAACATTGCTGAATATAAAAATCACACATTTCTGTACATCAGCAATAATCACTTAGAAATAGAATGTTCTTGGGGCGCTTGGGTGGCACAGTTAGCTGAGTGTCTCGATTCTTGATTTTGGCTCAGGTCATGATCTCAGGGTCATGAGATATAGCCCTGTGTCAAGCTCTGCGCTCAGTGAGGTAGTCTGCTTGAGATTCTCTCCCTCTGCTACTCCCACCCCCCTGCCCGCTCTCACATGGGCTGTCTCTCTCTCTCTCTCTCAAATAAATACATATTAAAAAAAATAAAGTTTTTTTTGTTTTGTTTTGTTTTTAGATTTTATTTATTTGAGAGACAGAGAGCAGGAAAGAGCAAAATCAGGGAGAGCGGCAGAGGGAGAGGAAGAAGCAGGCTCCCCACTAAGCAGGGAGCCCAATGCTGGGCTCGATCCCAGGACCCTGAGATTATGACCCACACCAAAGGCAGATGCCCAAATGAATGAGCCACCCAGGTGCCCCAAAATAAAAAATGTATTAAAAAAAAAGAAAAAAGAAATGTGGGATGCCTGGGTGGCTCAGTTGGTTAAGTGTCTGCCTTTAGCTCAGGTCATAATCCCGGGGTCCTGGGATAGAGCCCTGTGTGGGGTTCCCTGCTAAGTAGGCAACCTGCTTCTCCCTTTCTTTCTGCTCTTCCCTGCCACTCCTGCTCCCTCTCTCTTTCTCTCATGCTTTCTCTCTCTTTTTCTTCTCTCAAATAAAAAAAATCTTTAAGGGGCACCTGGGTGGCTTAGTCATTAAGTATCTGCCTTTGGCTCGGGTCATGATCCCAGGGTCCTGGCACTGAACCCCACATCAGGCTCCCTGCTGGTAGGGAGGGCTGCTTTCCCTCTCCCACTCCCCCTGCTTGTGTTCCTGCTCTCGCTGTCTGTCAAATATATAAATAAAATCTTTTAAAAAAAAAGCTTAAAAAAACATAATTTTCTTAAAAAGACACCAATTTCTAAAGACCACCAAAAATTTTTTAAATATGTAGGAATAAAACTAGAAAAGATATGTAAACTTTCTGTGAAAAATGATCAAACTTCAAATGACACTTAAAAAGGTCTAAATAAATGGAGACAAATATAATGTTCTCAGATAAGAAAACTCAAAATCATAATTACATCAATTCTAGTCAAACTCACGTATACTATTAATGCAGTATCTATAAAAATCCCAACAAATATTTTTAAGGACTTGAAAAGCTGTTTCAAAAATGTATATGGTAGAGCAACTATCTAAGAAAACAAAGACACTAGTGAAAAAGAATAAGTTGGTGGGGACCTACTCAACCAGATACCATCATCTATGGTTCAAGCTGGAGTAATAAAGGCAGTGTTCACTGGAATAAGGACAGACAAATGGACTACCTGAAAAGAAGAAAGAACCTAGAACAACATCCATGTACGTATGGAAGCTTGATTCATGACCAAGAAGATACTTCAGATAGATAAATCCTGGACTAATAAATGGCGCTGAGACAACTGGTTAATTACACAGAAATAAGTGAAATTGCCTCTCTGCTTCACATTATATACCAAAAACAAAAACAAAAACACTCTGGGACTTCAATATCAAAGAGAAAGCTATAAAATCCTTAAAAGGCAACATAAAGAGGGACACCTGAATGGCTCAGTTGGTTAAGGACACAACTCTTGATTTTGGCTCAGTTCATGATCTCAGGGTTGTGAGACTGAGCCCCTTGTTCAGCTCTTGTTGGGCATGGAGCCTGCTTAAGATTCTCTCTCTCCCTACTCCCACCCCACTCCTCTCTGAAGTAAATAAATAAATAAACAATAAACATGAGCAAAGGCCTTAAAGTATTTCACAGAAAAGGAAACACAAATGGCATGTCAACATGTGAAAATATGCTCAACCTCATTAATCATAGAGAAATGTACATTAAAGCCTGCATGAGATGCTCTCTCACACATTTTTTTTCCTTAAAGATTTTATGTATTTATTCGACACAGAGAGAGAAAGCACAAGCAGAGGGCAGGGGCAGAGGGAGAGGAAGAGGGACAAGCACACTCCCCAGTGAGGACAGAGTCAACAGGAGGCCTGGGCTGGACGTAGGGCTCAATCCCAGGACCCTGAGATGATGACCCAAGCTGAAGTCAGATGCTTAACCAAATGAGCCACCCAGGCATCCCTCTTACCACATCTTACTAGTCCTACTCCTTCACACCTACTAGACCGACTACAACTAGAAAGTTGGTCAGTTCAGGTCCTGGAGAGAACGTGGAGCATCAAGAACTGCCATCTACTGCTGATGGTAACATAAATTGGTACAACCATTTTGAAAAAAAGTTTGGCCTTACCTAACAAAGATTAATATGCACGTTTTCTGTCACCTAGCAATTCCACCTCTGTGTTAGGTATCCCAGACAAACTCCTGCCCAAGGGTCCCAGGCAACAGGCACAGACGTTCTTAGCAGGGTTGCTAGGCAGATCCAGAGCCTGAGGGAGGAAGAGAGGCTCTCAGGGCACAAAAGGTAAGGTGACACTCAGCTCAAGGGTTGTTGTAGACTTGCCTCTAATATCACACCCACAGTGTCTGCGGCTGGGAGGAAGGGGAGAGGGGTCGAACAGTGACTCTCCAAAAGACATGGGCATGTGTTGAAACCTGTGAATGCGATCTTATTTGGAAAAAGTCCTTGAAGATGTAATTAAGTTAAAGATCCGGAAATGAAATCATTCAGGATAATCTGGGTGGGCCCTAAAACTTTATAAGCAACCTTGTAAGAGATACACAGAAAAGAGACACAGGGAGAGAAGGGAAAGATCATATGAAGACAGAGGCAGGGACAGGAGCCATACAGCCACAAGCCATAAAGCAAGCAACACCTGGAGCCACCAGAAGCTAGACAGAGCAAGGAAGGACCCTCTCCTGAACCCTTTAAAGGGAGTGTGGCCCTGAGGACATTTTGATTACAGACTTCTGGTCTCTAAAACTGGGAGAGAATAAATTTCTGTTGTTTTAAACCATCCTACTTGTGGTCATTTGCTAAGACAGCCACAGGAGAATAACAGTGTCTCTCTTGCCTCACTGTAGCCCCACCTCTGTTGCTCAAGAGAGTAAAAAGAGGAAACAATTCTAATGTCCATCAACAGCAGAATAAATTGTGGTGTTATCTTACAATGGAACATTGTAACTAAATGAATCAACTGCAACGACATGGGTCCATTTGAATGAATCTCAAAGAAATGTTGAGTGAAGAAGCAAACCAGAGAAAACTATAAATAGGATTCCATTTATATACATTTCAAAAGGAAACACATATATTATGTAGGTCTCCACACACAGATAGTAAAGCTATAAAGAAAAGCAAGTGATTAACCAAAACAGTGATTATTTCTGGGAGGGAGAAACAGGTGATTGGGAAGAAGTACTCAGTATATAAGGTTGTGGGCTCTAAGCTGGGTGCTGGGTAAAGCAGTAGTTCTTCTACTGTTCCTCTTTACACTCTACACATACCTTGTACAGATTTTGTGATATCTTTGATATAATTTATAATAAAAATTAACAAAGCAAGTATAGACTTATGGAAATTAACCTTGCCAGTGTGCTGTTTCTTCTCAGATGAAAGATTCCTTAAGACCTGGGCTAGCTAGGTCAGAAGTCACTCAGTCACGGGCACCTGGGGGGCTCAGCGGGGTAAGTGTCCGACTCTTGGTTTCTGCCAGGGTTGTAACCTCAGGGTTGTGAGATGGAGGCACGCACTGGGCTCTGGACTCAGCGGGGAATCTCTGCTTGAAATTCTCTCTTTTCCCCTCCCTTTGCCCCTTCCCTCACCCCCAGCTCATGCTCTTTCTCTCTAAAAAAATAAAAATAAATAAAAATAAAAAAGTCATTCGTCCAGGCACAGACACATCTGCACCAAACCCCAAGAGGGCAAATAGTGTGCTGTGCTTTGGGCTGCAAAATTTGTAGGGAAAGATAGTGAGAGCTCAGCCAAGAGAAGGAACATGCACTGACTTATTTGCAAAATTAATTTGCAAACTGAAATATATTTAAGAGCCAGGACATTTTTGCTACCCAAAGCCTGAAAGATTTAGATGATTGATAAAGGGATAAATCTACCAACTGGATAAATGCCATCCAGTAAAAGATGGAGGACTGAACACATGTATTTAACATTCCAAAGATGGAATTTTTTTTTTTTTTTGAAATACATAAACCCAGAAGGACAACAGCAAAACAAAACCAATCAAAACAACATCACAGCACCAACCAGAAAAAGAAAGCAGGAGTGCACGTATCTTGATGAAGACCAAATAAAGTACAGAACTGTTAAATTAATATATTGTACACCTAAAGATAATATAACACTGTATGCTAACTACACTGGGAAAGAAATGAAGAGTTGGAAAAAAAACCACAAAACTGGAAAGCAGACGGACGAGAGGTCACCAATTTAGCAGGCCCCAGAGAGCTAAGTCCTAAGCCAGCAGCTGAGCAAAGGGCTCAGTGGGACAGCACCAAGTATTTCTGGAAGTGGGAGCAAAGGTGGAGCCTAAGTGCTGGAGAATGGATTGAAAGGCTGTTGACAGTGTGGCCAGACTCCATTCCCTCCTTCACCTTGCAGTCCTCGGTCTGCCCCTCCCTGAGGCTGGCCCACAGGACACTGGAGGTTTATTCTCTCAAGAGGGAAGGATGGAGGGTCTCTTTCCTGGGGGAACTGAGTTGACAACAGTGGGATTTAAATCAATGTTTACATACTCTGTGCAAAGACACCCCAGCCCTCTGCCCTGCATGGGTTCCACAGAAGGCTGGCAGCCAGGCAAGCTAAGTGTAGTAATTAGTTCCCTGAAGAGCTCAATACTTGTCAGCTCTCATTACTGTGTCATTAGTATGTCTCTCTCCTTCCCCGAGTTCCGTCGCAGAGCATTAGGACTGGAGCCCAGACACCCAGACAGACCTTCCAAGTCCAATGTCTTCCACATTTTTCCAATGGTTCTCCCAACTCAGGCAGATACTCCCCTCTCACCCCACCCCCCCATCCTCGCCCACCCCCCTTTCCCAATTCCAACAATAAAATATATTGGTCAGATTAGCTGGCATCCCCTCAGACAGGGTGAGGGCCTGGCTACCCTCCCTGCCCTTGGTTAGCTCAACTCAAACTCCCTCAGACTCCTACATCCATGCTACTCTGGACCACAGGGGATTCATCCCTCACCTTCTTCTACCCTTACACTGGGAGAGGGTTTTCTGGAAATTTGGGGTAGATATGAGGAGTCCCCAAGGGTCTTAAACCCTGAGGTGAGAGATGGCATCAGAGGACAGAGTCTGATCTTCACGAGCCATTTCTGAAAGCTTACTGGTCATAGCCAGGGTGTAGGTGATGGGTATCCATTCCCCCAAGCAAGGGAGAGATCGAACAACTGCTTTGAGACTGTCAAAGGAGGAGAGAAAAAGCAGCAGCAGCAGCTTCTGTGTCTTCTAAACCTGAAATGAAAACCTCCATCTCCCCTGCTCATGCCACCCTATCACTGTCAACACCAGATTAGGGCTCAACTGTGTCAAAGAGCCTTCTGAGAGGTATAGCAATAAAGCCATTTCACAGAAAATGCAGTGGCTTCCAGACTATTGGGAGGCCAAGTATGGAGTTCGGATGGTTCACAGTCCCGTCCTGGATGGGGGGCACCCAGGCCCAGCTAACCCATCTCAAGGGCTTCACTGGGGCTGTTGGACCCTTCCCTCCGATTCACACATCTGCCTGAGTGGTCTGTTCCATAAGTCGGTAAAGGCCCTAACTGACTTAGCACCTCACAACAGAAACCCCATAATGAGTGAGGAAAAAAGAGCAGAAATACTTGTTAGAAACCCAAGAAGAATTCTGAAAAGATCCTCCACACCCACCCCCTCCCTGCTCCAACCCCAACTGTCATCAGCTCAAGCCACAAAGCCTTGATCCCTTGGGAACCCCCACTGCTATTCTTCCCTGTGGGTCCCACACAGCCAGGACAAGAAAGCATTCCTTTCGGTGGGCCAGGAGGAAGTGGGCCCAGCCCTGCAAAGCAGGAGGGGAAAAGGATTCCATTCCCATTGTTCTCACCCAGACTGCCCAACAATGGAAGAAGGAGCAGGAGGAAGGAGGCCCCTTGAGAGTCTGTCTGACCTGCTGGAGCGACACTAACTGGATCCAACCTCCCAACTGGTTGTCAGTTGTCCTGTCTTCTCCCTCCTCCCTTCCCTAGATTTCCTACACCCCTCTCCTTCCAGCCCCACTACTACCCCACCACCCCCTCTGCCTTCAGTGTTCAGGCTGGGGACAGGGGGCCATGCCCCAGCCCCAAGGCCACCATCTGTGGCCAGCCCCTGCTTGCCTCTCAGGCTCTCCGCAGCATTTTTTCTTGCATCCCATAGCCACAACCAAGAGTTAAAATCTGAACCTGCCCCCAGTCCTTAAGACTCCACAGCATAATTTCCAAAGCCTCAGCCGCACAGGGTGGGCTGCTCATCGAAATCAGTTTCTTCCATTATAGTCATCACCCCCACAACACTCACAGGCCAGGAGTGTGATAGCTAAGGTTCAGTGACAAATGACCAATAATCATTTGTGCCAGGTACTGGGGATATATGGCAATGAATGAAACAAAGATTGCAGTCCTTATGAAGCTTATGTCCTAAGAGGCAGATCTTTCCTTGCTTTCTGCTCTCACCTGTGTGCCAGATCTATGTGGCAAAAAAGAATGTCACACTCAGCAACGCAGCCAGGAGTGCTATAATATGGTATAGTAGTTAGGAAGACAGTTTTTGCCGCTAACTAGAACCGGGTTCAAGGGTTGTTTCTACCCATTTGCAAAGTGTATAACCATAAGAGAATGTTTCTTAGCCTTCTGAGTTTCCTCATCTGTAAAATGGGATTTTATTACCATGATAACCATTACTGTTTAGGGTAACAGTTAATTATCACAGGGATTGTTATGAGGATCCGATGAAAAGGGCGTGTGAAGGGCTTGGCCCAGAGTCAGGCATGTCATAAATAAATGCTCAATAGACATCAGGTGTCATCATTGGGCCCTTCCTCCTGGTGGAAGCTGTCTACAGGAAGGAATCTCTGTACTGGTTTACAATATACTTAACAAAAGTTCCACTTGTCCTGACTGCTCCCTTTTCTGCAACATCTGCTTGTGAGCCAGCTCCCAAACCAGACATTCCTTGGGCTGTTTATTTTCCATTTGTCCATATGCTCACCACAAATGCAGAGGAACCTCTGGAAGAGGATCACACTTAGGAGTTATGATCGCAACCTTGAGGCCAACACATAGAGTCAGGGGATGAGACCCAAGTGCAGACAAACTCTCCTTATGTTTCAGATTTCTGAGGTCCTGAGAAGCAAAACCCAGGAAGGTTTTTTATTATGTCATTGGGCTATCTGAGAGGACCCTTCCCGAGCTACCAAACCAAGAGAGAACTCGCATCAGCTATCACATCGCCTCACATCTCATTAGCTATCTGTGTACACTAGTCCACTGTGTTGAGACAAAAATACAGGTCCCATCTTAAGGAACTTCCCAAAAGGGAGAACACAAGGATGTCTGAAATCATTCACTGAACACACTACGTGCAGGACCAGGGTGGGAACTGTTACCATATTGCGGCAAAGAAATCTTGCCCACAAATGATGTCTACTTCTTCGTGTTTGCAGGAAGAGTGGGAAAACCATTCTCAGAGTAGACGCACAACACAGCCCTGAGTTTAAACACCCAGCTTCCCCAAAGGTGTTCAATCCTAGTTTCATTTATACAGATATTAGAAGACGCGAGGAAATATCTGAGAAGAACATCATCTAATCCTATTGTCTTACACAAATGTGCTTTATGAGTTCTTCTCACCACAAACTTGATTTAATGAAGCCTCGTGCTGCACACAGCATCCTGTTAAGCGTTACCACATTTGTTTGCCTGTTGTCATTGTACCTCTGACATGTAAGGAGGTTCTGTTGAGCTCCGAGGCTCCTAGACTCAAAGAACAGAGAAAAAGCCAACATTTCTCTTGGTTTGTTGGTCTGAGGATCTGGGGCAGGCCAAGATATCCCAGGGTACAAGTCAGATTTCTCCATGTGTGTGTTGGGGGGTGGAGGTGGGGAAGTGGTGCTTGCTTGTCCTTCTGTGTACACTAGTCCACTGGAAAGGGGGACTCAGTATCAGCTTAGAAATCCCCAAGGTGACTGACTGGTCTCAGGTGAATACACAATGGCCTCCTTGAGGGATAGGACTACATCTGTTTTACTGATTGTGATATCCCTTGGAGCCTAGCAAAAATGGTTGGTACATAGTAGACCCTGCATCAATCAGAGTTTTGGAAGGAAATAGGTAGTATACTCAATTTGGATCAGTGAATAGCTTAATGAAGGTTCTATTTACAAACTTGGAAGGAAAGTAACAAGGGATAGTGCAGTGTCCCAGGGCGAGTCATAGTGGGGGATCCTTCACATCCCTAGGCCTGAAGGGGTGAGAGGAGGGAATAGTGCCCACCCATGGCAAACCAGTTCACTCTCCCACCTCTCTCCAGTCCCCTGCTGGTGCTTCCCACTGGCTAAACCAAACCAAAAACCAGGGAAGTGGGGCCTAGGTGCAGGGGTCCCCGTGGCTAGCCCTTCAAGTCAGAGAGCAGGGCAAGGAAGGGAGAGGTTGGATCTGGAGGGGCAAAAAGAAGACAGCCAGCCCTCATATGAATTTTCTGGTTGACTGAGAAGCCAGCCTCTGACCAAGGATGAAGCTAATAGAGAAAGACGCCAAAGGATGTTTCCTCTGAGTTATTGCTGCTTGTAGGCAAAGTCAACACACTGAGTCCTCATGCACTAAGCACTTGATTAAGGGCATGCCATAAATGATCTTACTTAATCTTTACAATACCCCTATGAGGTAAGCGATATAGTTATCTCCATTTTTTTTTAATTTTTAAAAAATTTTATTTATTTGTTAGAGGGAGAGAAAGAGATAACAAGAAGGGGAGCTATAGAGGGTGAGGGAGAAGTAGGCTCCCCACTGAGCAGGGAGCCCAATGTAGGGCTCTATCCCAGGACCCTGGGATCATGACCTAAGCCGAAGGCAGATGCTTAAACAACTAAGCCACCCAGGCACTCCCGTTATCTCCCTTTTGAAGAGGAGAAAAATGAGTCTCAAAAAGTTTTTGTAATTGGCTCAAGGCCCATACTTATTAAATGAGGGAACAGGATTCAAATCTAATCCTACTTCTCTATTTTTTTTCATTTTTTATTTTATTTTTTCAGTGTTCCAAGATTCGTTGTTCATGCACCACAACCAGTGCTCCATGAGATACGTGCCCTCCTTAATACCCACCACCAGGCTCACCAAACCCTCCACCGCCCTCCCCTCCAAAAGCCTCAGTTTGTTTCTCAGAGTCCACAGTCTCTCATGCTTCATCTCCCCCTCCGATTTCCCCCAATTCACTTTTCCTTTCCTTCTCACAATGTTCTCCATGTTTTTCCTTATGCTCCACAAGTAAGTGAAACCATATGATAATTGACTCTCTCTGCTTGATTTATTTCACTCAGCAATAATCTCTTCCAGTCTGGTCCATGTTGATACAAAAGTTGGGCATTCATCCTTTCTGATGGAGGCGTAATATTCCATTGTATATATGGACCATATCTTCTTTATCCATTTGTCTCTTGAAGGGCACCCTGGGTCTTTCCACAGTTTGGCGATTGTGGCCATTGTTGCTATGAATATTGGGGTACATGTGGCCCTTCTTCTCACTACATCTGTATCTTTGGGGTAAATACCCAGTAGTGCATTTGCAGGGTCATAGGGTAGTTCTATTTTTAATTTCTTAAGGAATCTCCACACTGTTTTCCAAAGTGGCTGCACCAACTTGCATTCCCACCAACAGTGTAAGAGGGTTCGCCTCTATTTTTATATCCTAACTTCTCATTATGAAAATTTTTAAGTGAAACAAACATTGAAAGAATAAAACAAGGAGCATCCTTATATTAACCACCTAGATTCAACAACTGTAAATATTTTGTCATATTTGCTTTATATATTTATAAAAATACTAGATTTTTATTTAGAAAAACATAAAATAAGGGGAAAACAGTCCCTCATGCATCTTCCAAAATAATAGCATTCTGCTCATAATCAACCTACTATTACACCTAAGAACATTAACAATTTCTTAATAGCAAGCAAAGTAGTTCAGAGCCAGATTTCTCTAGTATTCCCTAAAACATCTTTTTACTTTTGTTCTTTATTTGTAAAATTAACCAATTAAAGTTTGTACAATGCACTTGGTCATCATGTATTTTTAGTCTCAATCTAAAACTGCCCCCACCCAATTTTTTTATTTAAATGACAATGGCTTTCTGAAGAGACCAGACCTGATATCTTACTGAACATTCCATATTCTCAATTTGTCTGTTTCTTCATGATGTCATTTAAATTGTCCCTGTATCCCTCTTAAGGAGAGGCTGCATTGTATTTGGGTTAAACATATTTAGTAAGAATGCTTTCCAGGTGATGTTGGTCACTCCTACTGCATCTCTTCAGGGTGCCTCTGATAGCAAGAGACTCTCAGAGCCTTCACTCTTACCTGCCAATCAGGGGCTCATTCCCCAGCCAGGGTAAGAGACAAGTTTGCTTGTCCTTAGAAAAATCCAGACTGGGGAATTCCTCACTGACCATTGTCTGCAAAAGAGAATGAAAAATTTGCGGAAAAGAAACAGGACAAAAATGGAGGACAGGTGGCCTTGCCTTTGGTTTCGACACAATGGTAACATACCTCATTTTCCAACTAGAAGGAAAAGGACAACGCCCCACTGTGAAGCATGAATGTGTAACGTGTGCTTCATTCAGAGGGAGCTGCCCCCAGGCCAGCAATCCCTATTCACAACCAAGGATGTCTGCCTTTCTTACCTGGCCACTTTGCCCATCAAATTAGGTTCTTTTTTTTGGTCAAGGACTGCCCTGTTCCAAGAAATAAAAATCCACTCCAGGTAACTTAAGTGAAAAAGGAAGTAAGGAAATGGGTACATAAACATACAGACTCCTGGGGGTCCCAAATGAAGAGCTGTCCGGCTCCTCTCAAACGACATCTGGATAAATACAGTAGATACGTCTGGGGGTACCTGGAAAGTACAAAACCCCCCACTGGTTCTAAAAGCCTGGTTTTCAGTATATCCTCCTTTGGCCATTGGAATCTATCCCAGTCCAATGAGATTCTGCCTCCCAGGAATTTGGAACTGGAACTAAGAGATGTGGGTCTCTTCTGTTCCTGGAATTAAGGCCGTGTCAACTTCAATAAAGCTGAGAAAGCCAGAGAGTGAACAGTGAAGTTGCCCCACAGAAAAGCCAGGGGTGTGTCCCAGGGTCCTGGACAAAGGAAATGGCACTGCCCACAGGCTTCTCTATAAGAGACCCCACTTCCTTCCACTACATCACCTTTTTGGCTTAAGCCAGCTTGTAGTGAGTCTATGTAACCTGCCACTAAATTGACTTGACCAAACAGTAGCATACCAGGGCAGGGCAGAAGAGTAGTCTGCCCCTGCGGAGAGGAATATTTTATCACTGACATTGTTTAAAATTGCTGGTGTGTGGCAAGCAGTCCTTTGCCTTGGTTTCATTCTTGACTTTTCATTCTCTGCAGACAATGCACCCCCGTTATTGCTCGTGTGGGGTGGGGAAGGGCTCCAAGCCACCCTGCTCTTTGGACACCACTGTGACTAAGTCAGAAACCTGAAGAGTTTTAGAAAGACTGTTTAAAGCTTTTGTTTCCCTCTGACTTCTGGGCCTTAGTTCAAATGTGCTTCTAGAGGGAGCTTAAAAAAGAATTTCCAAGAGTCCTGAAGTTTTCCCTCTGGCCAGCCTGAAGAGGGGCAGAGGACAGCCTCTGCCCATGGGAAGCTTGGCCCTGGGCATCAGCAGGACCAGAGCGTGAGATGTCTACCTGTCCGCAGCGCCAGCTAAGCACATCTCCAGAGGCCACATTTAACACCTGATCGAGGATTTTCCTCATATAAGGAAGATGGCTGGTGTCCTCCTCCTCCTCCTCCTCTTCCTTCAGGTATTCGCTCTTCTGTTTATTCAACGAGATCCAGCTCTTTAAAGGAAGTGAGAGTCAAAGATGGCAGCCCAGAAAGCTTCCCAGTGAAGAATTTATGCACAAGACCTCAAGACACAATCCAAGTGTCGCCTCCTTTTCCAGAAACATTCCAAGAATATCTGTCTCTTCCCAGGCCTGTGGGAGTTTCCCCCGATAGATGAGATAAAAGCTATCCCACAGAAGAAGGGCTGCCTAATGGTTAAGAATCGGTCTCTGGCCTGGCTGCCTGCATGTGAATCTCTGCTTCACTATGTAACAGTCAGTCCCTTCAGGCAGCTTGTGAGATCTTAGCCTCAATTTTTAAAAACAACTTTATTAAAGCATAATTTACATATCATAAAATTTGCCCATTTTAACTGTACAATTTAATAATCTTTAGTAAATTTACCAACTTGTGCAACCATCACCATAATCTAATTTTAGGACTATTTCTATGACTTCATTACATCTCTTAGGCCCATTAACAGTTAATCCTCATTTCTACCCTTAGCCTTAGGCAACCACTAATTTACTTTCTGTATCCAAAGATTTGCCATTCTGGGTATTTCATATAAATGGAAGCATGTAAAATATGGCTGTTTGTGTCTGGTTCTCTCATTTAGCATATATCAGAACTCCCTTCCTTTTTAGTGCCAAGTAATATTACACTGTATGCAATATGTATATTTTTATCCATTCATCAGTTGATAGACGTTTGAATTGTTTCTAGTTTGGGGCTAATATACACAATGCTGCTAAGAACATCTGCGTCTAAGTTTTTGTGTGGACACGTTTTCAATTCTCTTGGGTATGTACCTTGAATTGAAACTGCTAGGTGGTATGGTAAATTGATGTCTCACTCTTTAAAACCAGTAGGCTGAGAGCCTGGGTGGCTCAGTCAGTTAAGTATCTGCCTTCGGCTCGGGTCCTGACCTTTGGGTCCTGGGATCAAGCCCCGCATCGGGCTCCCTGCTCAGTGGGGAGCCTGCTTGTCCCTCTCCCTGTAATCCTCCTCCCCTCCTGTGCTCTGTCTTAAATAAATAAATAATAAATAAATAACTAATAAATAACTAAATAAATAAAATCTTAAAAAAAAAAGAAGAAACTACCGCACTGTTTTCCAAAATGGACTCTGCCTCGATTTTACCATCTGCAAACTCAATATACTGAGTCTCCACAGTGTCTGCATGTAGGGAGGTCTGAATGAGTCAAGCAAGGCATGTATAGTGCTTCGCAGTGCCTGGCTCATGGTAAGTGTTCAAGAAATGCTACTTATTATAGCTAGTGTAGTTAGCTCCTGATTACTTGATTAATTCTTCCTCGCTGGCAAGGAATTTGTCCGATCTGAGTCTTTATCTCCAGACCTACGAGAGTCTCAGAAACTCAAAAGTCTCAGAAATTCAAAAGGGGTGCAGTGCTGTCTCAGAGGCAGACAGCGCCATGGGGATTGAGAGAGAGAGAGAGAGAGAGGAGAGAGAAAGAGGGACTGATTCTAGCTGAGTGCATCAGGCATGATACTCTCCACACTTCAAGATAAAGTATCCAAAATACCTCACCTTGGCTTGAATCCTGGGGCCCTTTATTTTCTTTTGGCACAGAGGAAGAATGATGGGGAACACTTTCTACCTATTTTCTCTCTTCCCTGCAAAAGCTAGAAGAATGACTTCTCAAGGCATCCAAACTGACAGTTTTGTCCAGTATCAAATCCCTCCCCACTACCCTCTGCCCACCAAGACTAGAAACAGGCACTGGGATACCCCTCCATGGGGCTGGGTGACAGACCTCAGAACTCACTGCTTCCCTCCTTAATAAAGCTTCAGCTCCTTCCCACCGAACCTCCATGCCCTAGCCTCTGCACTTCTGTCTTGTGTTGAACTCCCCCACAGCCCTTCTGTCCCCAGGATTCCCATTCTGTGCATGCCTGTGTGCAGGACAGAAAGCTTGGGTATGTGTGTATATGGTGGTGATGATGGTAGTGGCAGGCAGCCAGGAGAATCAAGAGTTCACGGTGGTGCATACTCTCTGCTGGCCTCGCCCTTGCTTTCCTCCTGTGCCACGCACAAGAGCAGAGGTAGAGCAGGAGGCCAAACAGAAGCCTGAGCCCACCAATACAGGAATGCCTCCAGCCTGACATACAGGGGGCCTTAGTCCCAATGCATCTGAGTCGCTTTCCACCAGGCAGCAGCACCAAGAGCATTCCAACCACCAGCAGTCATACCTGCACCTCTCCCTCTCACATCTGCTGGAAGCCCACTCCCCATCAGTCCTACCAGTGGGAAATCTGCTCTGACTGGGCGGCGAGGGGGGGGGGGGTGGAGGACACACTTCCCATCCCAAAGGGCAATTTCAAAATCAACACATGGCCAACCCAAGAGCAAGCCAAAGGCATGTTTAAGGAAATCACTGGAATGTATGCAATTAATTAAAGGGCAAGTCTCAAAGCAGACTAAATACTGGAAGTCAGGAACCAGAGTCTAAGTCCCTTCATGATCGGAAAGGGGAACTTCCCGATTTGATTGCAGAAAGCAATTTACTTCAATTAGCAGTGACATAAACAAGGTGATTGCTTAATAGGAGTACAGAATCTCTAAAATATAAACAGCCTGAATTGCATCCCTTACCATTATATTAGCAGAATGGGATTGCTTTTCCCAAGACAGGTTTCATTAACCCTTTAGGAGCCACCCTCTCCCACAGTGGCCCTAACATTTGTGGCACATTTGATTCATATGAATCAATTTGCTGGTTGCTTTCATGTCCTTTAATCCCTTCAGGGGATATGCTTTATTATGCCCACTTTAAAAGATGGGGAAAATGAAGCTCAGAAATTAAGGGGGTGATCGTTTCCTTTCTTTTTTTTTTAAGACTTTATTTTATTTATTTGAGGGAGAGAAAGAGAGCACAAGCTGGGGGAGACGCAGAGGGAGAAGCAGGCTCCCCACTGAGCAGAGAGCCCAAAGCGGGGCTCTATCCTAGGACCCTGGGATCATGACCCAAGCCGAAGGCAGACATTTAACCGAGCCACCCAGGCACCCCTCGAGGGGGTGATCTTTTCACATATAAATCCAATCAGGTCATTCCCCTGCTTAATTTTTAATTAAAACCCTCCAAAGGCTTTCAAACTCTATCATGACCTCAATAGCCCTTCAAGATCTGCCTCCCAACTACTCCCCTCATCTCAACTCAAACCACTCTCCCACTGGCTCACCACATTTACATTCTGTGGCCACTGACTGTTCCTCAAGCATAGCAAGACTTTCCCACCTCAAGGCCTTTGCACCTGCTGTTCTCTCTGCCAGGAATGCTCTTCCTCCATTTCTGTGTAGAACGGACTTCTTGCCTCCAGGTCTTGGGTCAAACATCACCTCCTTCCTTGGAGAGGCCTGTTCCATCTGCCTGTCTTTCCAACTCCCTTTGGCTTTGGACCAGATACTTAGCCAAAATTATTCTGTTTACTGATGATGTATCTCTCATTCATCCACCCCCACCCCAAGCTCCATGAGAGCAGAGATCTTATTTCCTATCTTGTTCAATGCAAATGGTCAAGCACACAGGAGGTAGACGGAAAATATCTGCTTAATAAAGGAAGTATAACCCCTTTTATATAGATGAGAAAATTGTGTTTCAAAAGTTAAGCCCCTTCATAAGGTCAAATAGGTAGTAAACTGCAGAGCTGGGGTTCAGACAGCTTTTTCCCACACAGCTCTACTACACAGATCTTTTGACTTTTTGAGAAGCCTCCATTCCCCTCATCTACACTTCCCCCAACCTTCTCACCGTCATCACCCCAACCCCAAGAAGCAGGCACCTATGCAACCAGCCTGGAGAGCACTAAAACTACAGCCCCAGAGCAAAATCTCTTCTACCTAGTGAAATTTCCTCCATCACTGATATGTCAGTATCACTGCTCCTCAGCTGGGCAATGTCTTCATTCCAAGAATGTAAATTCTGCAAGTTAAAGACCTCAAAACCTTCTTCCTTTGGCTCCCCAACTGGAAGAACTGAGGTAATGAACCAGGCTCCTCTTCAGAAATGCACCCCAGCCCAAGGAATGTGGAGTCCATGGAAAAGCTGTTTAGAGGAGCTTAAGCTTCCCGGTGACTCCCACCCACCTAACAGTCAAATTCCACCCTTGGCCTAAGTTCACACACAACCACTGGGTGGGGGCATTCTGGGCCTCATCCTAGCCTGGCTGTAAACTGGAACAGGAAGGATGTGGAAGCAGAGAAGTGGTCAGGAAGAGAACTGAAATTGGGTTAAGGTTGTGAAAACAACGAGCATGAGAACCCCAGCTTTGGGCCGGGAGGAGTGGGACTATGAGCATTTCTCTGTCGCCAGGCAGCAGGGGTGGGGGCTGCCTGGAAAGCAGAGCTCTTCCCCCTACCACTGCCCCCTAGATGCCAGCTGACTTTGGGTCTCAGGGTCTTCATCTAATTCCTCTGCATTGTCACTCTCAGGAGAAGGTCAAGTACAGCTGTCATCAGTGTCCCATTCTCCCCGCCCATCCCCTGTGTGACTTTGAGGGGCTTTAGCCCCTCTGAGGCCACTTCCTGGTTGATGAGGAGATTACATTATTCACCTGCCTAGTGGCAGTGTTTCAAGAGCTTTAAATAAGGTAATGAATGGGAAAATGCCCTGGAAAATATAAGATATAAAGTACACTAAGGGGATATACTCTAGCTGAAACCTAAGAAAGGGATTTGGGCATTTACTAAACGTCTCCTGCCAAAGTTATGGGTCCCTATGCCCCATATTTAGAGGAAACTGGGCCTGACAGAGCCCCTTGCCTCCCACTACTAAGCACTGAAGCCTAGATGTTAACCATCGTCTCTGCTGCGTGTAGGCAGCTGAGATGTGACACTGCAGCTCAGTAGTCTAGCTCAGGCCCTGAATCCGGAGTGAAGTGTAGGGTACAAGATGAAGATGGAGACGAGGCAAGGTCACAGGCCCTCCCAGGCCCAGAGAAGGTTTTTTGTTTTGCGTGTGTGTGTGTGTGTGTGTGTGTGTGTGTTTTCAGATCTATTTATTTATTTATTTGGGGGGGGGGAGAAAAGCAGACTCCCCGCTGAGTACAGAGCCTGACTCAGGGCTCAATCCTACAACCCTAAGATCATGACCTGAGCCAAAATTAATAGTCAGACACTTAACCGACTGAGCCCCCCAGGTGCTCCAGGAAAAGGGTTTTTATTATTTGGTTTCAAATTATAGTAAGCACTGAAAGGTCAACATCTCTAAAAGCACCCCTGGAAGCCAGCATGGGCAGTAGGGGCCAGGATGGGTTGGAAGAGCATGGAGCTGGAGCGAAGAGGATGGATTTCAATCCAAAACAAAATTTAAAGTTGGAACCCACAGGACCTGCAAGGTGTGGGCCATGATGACCAAGAGAGAGCACTACTGGTTGAAAACACTTTGCAAAAAAAGTAAAACAAAATTTCACAGCCTCCTGCTTTGCTGCAAACACTTAGAAAATTTAAGGAGATCCCAAACCTAGTGGATAAACATGGAAAAACTCCTGCAAACAAGTCTTATGCATGCTCTCCGGGAACAGGAACGTGTGGCGCCCCTAACCTGACTGGCTAGAGCCATCTGCTTCTTTCTTTAATTAAGCTCCTCTCTTTGCCCCTTCACTGTTAATTATTCCCAGCCTCCCGGGTGGGACAGAATGTTTACTAGAGATTCCAGTCAGGCACTGTCTTCAGAAATGCCTTTGAGCGGCTTCACTCAGGCTTTGGCGACAACTTTGGGCCTCAGAGCCCGAAACTCCCCCTTGACCAACTGGGGGCGGGGGGGCGGGGTGGTGGATGATACAATTTGAGATGATACAATGTTTCCAAAGGAGCTCAAATACTGCCTTCTCCATGAGGCCTGCCATGACTACTCTAAAATAGGAATTTCGCCTCCTCATTATTCATCTCTTTACCCAGAGCACTCATAGCAATTACCAAAATTTATACTTAACAATGACTCATTTGATTTATTCTGCCATCCTTAGCCCACCAGGTTGGGCTTTCCTGAGGGTAGGGAACATATCTATCTACTCGGGCTGCATCTGCTGTCCCCAAGCACGTTGCTATCGTCCAGCAAGTGGTTTATAAGTATTTTCCCACTAAATTCAAGACACATGACCAGGGTTTTGAAAGCCCCCAACAAGCCTTCCCTCTTGTGGTCTCTTTCAAGCCCCAGAGGTCTGACTGCTAGTGACAATACCTGCCACAGAGATTCCTCCTTTCTCCTTAGGCGCCCCAGGGTTTTGTTCCCAGGGGAACTTCGTCCAGTGGCAGCCATGTCTATCACGTGACTGAGGTCAAAGAAGTTACTGGTAACAGAAAGAAGCCAGGCTTCGCTTGTTAAAATTATGGCACCCAAAGGATCACTGCAGGCTTAAGTTGATCGGTCAAGGATTCTGTGTGCTAGCCATATACCAGGCACAGTACTCCGAAGTGGAATACAGTGGACAAGACCAACACAGTCCCTCAGCCCGCCTGGAGCTCACAAGCTAGTAGCATCCTCAAAGTCTTTGCCAAAAAACATCCGCTTCCCCAGAGCAGAGCTCCAAGGCCAGGGAATCCAGCTCTTCCCCTTCTCTAGCCCTGCGCATGACAGCTTTCAAGTTCCCCAAGGAAGGAATCGATGCAGTAAACCTCACCTTCCCCAACTTCAGGCTCGGGAAACACCAGGAATGAAACGTCTGTATCCTAGCCTTGTGACTCATTAACTACATGACTTGGAGCACATGACCTGTCTAAGCCTCATTTCTTCCCCCCGCAAAACAAGATCGTGTCCTTACCCCGTAGGGTTGTTATGAGGATTAGATGAGATGAAGACGATAACTGCTAACATTTTTTTAACTCTTTCCTAGTGCCAAGCATTGTGCTAAGAACTTGTCAGCATTATCACATTTAATCTTCCTAAAAACCTTATCAGGAGGGCTGTTATCACCCCTATTTTCAGAGATGAGGGCAAGCAGGTTACACCACAGCCCAATGTGATACCACAGCCACTAAGTGACAGAGCTGGGACAAGACCCAGCCCTTCTCAGTACAATCTGCCCTCCAACCTATGGCCTTACCTGCCCCCATGTGCTTAACTTGGTGTCTGGTATGCAGTAAGTGCTCCATAAATGGCACCTCTTATTTAGCGGCTGGAGGCTCCCAATACAAGGCTGCCCCAGCTCTGAGAGTTCTTCAGCACTGGCCGGTGATTTCCCAGCAGTCAGACCCTCCCAATCCCACTCCTGTTCCAAGTTCCCAGTCTGCCTCCTTATAAAAGCTCAGACTGGAACAACAGTGGCTGGAAGGCTGGCCTTCCCCGTCATCTCCCCAGCAGCCCAATTGCCATGGGCCACCCAGATCTGGACCTCCTTGAAGCAGCTAAGTGGCCAAGTTGCCTCAAGAAACTTTTGTGCTCTCCCTGTCCCCTCTACCGTACCCACAGGACGAGCTGAAGCAGAACAGCAGGGGCCTAGGAGCTAGCTCCAGGTATCACTGGGACAAGCACAACTCGCTTCCAAAGAAAATGATAGTATGAGATCATTCATGATAATATTTAGCTCCCAGAAAAAACCGCGCTGCAAGCCCCATCCAAACCACAGACAGCTTTGGCAGCCCCAGTATCCTCTTACAGTTACATAAGCTTTGCAGAGAAATAAATACCAACTCATCTCAAAAGAATTTTAAGGGCTAATAAACCTTAACCAGTCCGTGCAGAAAGGGCTCCCTTCCGAGGGAGGAGAATGTGGTTTTAGAGAGGAAGGACTGAGAGGGCTCTGGGGCAGGACACAGGAGGAGGCCTCACGAGCCTGGCTACAGGGACGTTCCTCAGAGAGGTTCAACCCCACTTGTGGGGTACACATCTCCAAGGCCGGTCATGTCCCTGACCACCCCCTCCCTATATACCATTAGAACTCAGTTAACTCCTACAGGTAGTGAGCTTCCCATTACTAGAGGTGTTCAAACATATCCAAACATAAACTGCATGGCTCTAAGAGACCTTTTAGTTCCAGGATTTTATTGTTATATCAGGTTTTCAGCTGTAGGAACACACTCGTGGCAGCAACAAAAGGCAGGATAATATAGGAGAAAGAATCTATATTCAGAGACCGAAGATCTGTAATTTGGTGTTAGCTGGGTGACCCTGGGCAAGTTGCTTCACCTTTTTGAGCCTTGTAAAATAGAAATAACGATTATTCTCTCCTGCCTGCCCCACCTGATTGCTAGAAGAGGCAGATAATTTGCAGGTGTATGAAAATGCCTTGCAAATCCCAAAATGCTTTGCAAACAGTGAGCTGCTACAGACACACCACACACTAAGCAGAGATGGTGGCTGCCTGCCTGGGGTGATAGGAAAAGCACTAACAACCCAGACTCACCATCATTCCTTGCATGTCTGAGGCGGGTCCATCCAGTATCCCGTGTTTTCTGGGGGAAGAAAATCAAGTATGTCAGGTTAGTAAGACTAACTGGGAGCCAGATTCCCTGGGTCTGAATCCTGGATTTGCCATTCACTAGCTGTGTATCCTCAGGCAACTCACTTGACCTCTCTGTGCCTCACATTCCTGACTTCAAATGAGCATAATAATAGTACTTATCTTGGAGAGGTATAAGAAGAATTAAGTGAAGTACCAAGAGCTTAGACAGTGTCTGACCAAAAAGAAGTGCTATATAGGGATTTGCTGTTGTTATTGGTAATATCTTAGCTAGCTAGTTAATTCACTACCTGTCACTGAGAAGGAAGACCAATCCTAAGGGAGAGAATACAAGATGAGCATATTTTGAAAAGAATGACAAAGATGATGACTACCATTTAATGAGCATTAATGAGTACGTAGCAAGCACCATGCTAAGCATGTTAGATACATTGCCCTATCTAATCTCTAAAATATAGTCCTTTGTGGGGGTAGTGTTATTGTTCCCCTTACACAGAGAAGACTAAACCTCAATAAGGCCATGTGACTTCTCCAAGGTCACAAGGCTTCAGGGTTAGAACCTAGGCTGTCTGGTGCTAAGACCAATTCTCTGTCTCTGTATCTCTCTCTCTCTTTTTTTTTTTTTTTTTTTTTAGAGAGAGGGCACACACGAGCCGTGGTGGGGAGGGGGGAGGAGAGCAGAGGGAGAGAGGGAATCTTAAGGAGGCTTGACACCTAGCGCAAAGCCCAACACAGGGCTCGATCTCATGACCCTGAGATCATGACCTGAGCCAAAATCAAGAGTTGGACACTTAACTGATTGAGGCTCCCATGGACACCTAAGGCCAATTCTCTTGAGCTTATTTAAGGCTTAGGGTATTACCTAGGCCTTCGGGAGGTACACCAGTGCAGGACCCTTGTGACCAGAGTTCCCACGGTGAGGGGTTATAAGGACATAGGCAGATGCTGTGTCATGAACACAATGGATAACCTGTAGGCCACACCCCAGTCCCTGGCCATTCTCAGGATCCTAGTGTCTCCAGTTTCCAAGGAAGAGAAGGGGCTGCCTTCAAGGCCAGACAAGACAGGAAGGTATTAGGGAACAAATGTCAGGTCTGAGGGAAGTGTTAAGTACAAGAAGAGACTGACTCCTACCCCAGGCTGTGCTCCGGAGCTAGGAGACACACCCCCAGGGAGGTCAACTGGGTGGCAAACTGCCAGGAGACAAGGCTGCCCACTCATGTCAGACCAAGTCCAGGGAGAGGTAATAAGTAATTGGGCTCACTGAGATTCAGCCTGGGTAACCAAGGCAATCATGGGGTTAAATCATCCAGAGACGACAGACCTACAACAGAACCCCCCAGTTCCAGAGCTTGTAGGCCACATTCCCAAAGTACCAGGATCAAGGCATTTGGACTCCACTGCTTTCTCCCCACCAGCAATGGGAGGCCCTGTCAGGTCCTCCAGCAAAGATATGATTGCCCTCTCATATTAAAAAGCAACAATTTTTGTCTCTGCTTAAAAGCTCTTACTGGCAAGGAGCACTTGGTCTGTTAAATGTCCGACCTTGATCTCAGCTCGGGTCTTGATATTGGGGTCACTGGGCTCTACACTGAACACGGAGCCAACTTAAAAAAAAAAAAAAGTTCTTACTGGATGACAACACCCATAATAGAAAAAGAATCTGCTCGATGCTTACTCCCCAGACTACTGTACCCTCCAAAACACACATAGGCTGAGAACACCCTGGAAAAGTGGAAGGTCACCCCTGTATACCAGGCATGTGCTAACTGCCACCAGGCTTCTGGACATCTAGGTGCTGAAGGCAGAGCCTAGAGAGGGTGGAGGCCTTGGAAGTCTGTTAAGAGCCCTGAATAAATGAGGTTATGAAATCCTGCCTGTCTCTTCCTTTTTCCAGCAGGAGTAGTTTATAGTTTGGTGGTTTGGGTTTCCTGGGGAAGTGCTTCAGGTAACCAACTAGAAGGCTCACAGACTGGCTGTGTTGGGCCCTGTCAGCCTACCCAGCTCCCAGCAAGGCACCTGTCCCATAGAACCTTGCCCACATGGCAGGCAGGCAGCTGGCAGCTTGTTTGATGAACACTCAAAATCTAAAGGGAACCACAAAACCATGCTGGGCTGCAGACAATCAATCATGAAGGACGCTGACACTGGGGATGCCCCTACATCCTCCTCTTAGGCTGGGATTTTTTTTTTCTTTTTTTTTTTTTGGCAGGCAGCAAGCAAGGTTTATTGAGCAATAGTAAAGTATATTGAATGATAGAGTACAATAGCTCCCAAAGAGGGAGGGGATCTGAGAAGATTGTTGTGGGCTCATTTTTAATATTAGGATATAAAATGATAAATATTTTCAAGTACCTTTTTCCTCTATGAGATTTGGATGGTATAGAGATGGGCAGATGGCTGGAACAACAGAGTTAGGGCTTCTCCCCACCCCTCTTGCTTCATCATATTCACAATATCACAGATCATAAGGTCTTAGCTTAGATATAAATTTCTTCTGAGTGTACCTCCCTAACCATGTTGGCAGCCTTCTTTCCTCATTGTTCTGTATCTCTGTAAGGTTTTCTTTTCCTTCAGAGCACTTCATCACAATGTTAACTAGGTATTTTTTGATTATTTATTGTCTGTCTCCTCCACTAGGTTATGAGCTCTATAACAACAGATGTATTCTAAGCACCTAGCCTAATTTCCAGCACATACTGTGTATTCAATTAATATTTGTGGGGCACCTGGATGACTTAGTAGGTTAAGTGTCCAACTCTTGGTTTCAGCTCAGGTCACGATCTCTAGGTGTTGACATTCAGCCCCATGTCGGGCTCCACACTCAGTGGGAAATCTGCTTAAGATTTTCTCTCCTCCTCTCCCTCTACCCTGCCCCCTCTCAAATAAATAAATAAAATCATTTTTAAAAAATTAGTATGTGTTGAGTGAATGAAATACTAAATTCACAGAAAGACGCCAAGAGGCAAAGATGTGGTCCCTATTTTTGGTCTTATTATTTAGGTTGTAAAAAGATGGTTATGTGGAGAAAAGTAATCATTAAATAGGAGTATTCAACAAATGGTCTTAGGGTGACTGCTTAAAGCATTCACAAGCAAAAAAAACAAAACTCAAGCTAAATCTCACCCCTTATAAAAAAAATTCAAAACAAATCAGAGATCTAAGTTTAAAACATAGAGACACCTGGGTGGCTCAGTCAGTTTAGCGTCTGACTCTTGGTTTCGGCTCAGGTCAGCTCTGTTCTGGGCATAGAGCCTGCTTAAGATTCTCTTTCTCCTTCTCCTTCTCTCTCTGCCCCTCTCCCCACCCTACTTCCAAGCCCCCCCCCCCACATGCTCTCTCTCAAAAAATAGTAAATTTTTAAAAAACAGATCTACCCTATGACCCTGCAATTTCACTACTGGGTATTTACCCCAAAGATACAGATGTAGTGCAAAGAAGGGCCACGTGTACCCCAATGTTCATAGCAGCAATGGCCACAATCGCCAAACTGCGGAAAGAGCCAAGATGCCCTTCAACAGACGAATGGCTAAAGAAGATATGGTCCATATATACAATGGAATACTATGCCTCCATCAGAAAGGACGAATACCCAACTTTTGTAACAACATGGATGGGACTGGAAGAGATTATGCTGAGTGAAATAAGTCAAGCAGAGAGAGTCAGTTATCATATGGTTTCACTTACGTGTGGAGCTTAAGGAATAACATGGAGGACATTAGGAAAAGGAAAGGAAAAGTGAATTGGGGGAAATCGGAGGGGGAGACGAAGCATGAGAGACTGTGGACTCTGAGAAGCAAACTGAGGGTTTTGGAGGGGAGGGAAATGGGGGATAGGGTGAGCCTGGTGGCAGGTATTGAGGAGGGCACGTATTGCATGGACCACTGGGTGTGGTGCATGAACAATGAATCCTGGAACACAAAAAAAAATTAAAAAAATAATAATAAATTTTAAAAAACCCCACAGTAACATTCCTATTAGACACTCCTACACACCTATTAGAACAGCTAAATACAGACTTGATCAAGCGCTGCAAGGATGAGGAGCTCTCAGACACTAGTAGTAAAAATGCAAATGGTCTAACCATTCTGGAAAACAATTTAGCAGTTTCTGATAAAATTAGACACACTAACCACATGACCAGCAATCAACCTCCTGAGCATTTACTAAAGAAATGAAAACTTATGTTCACGTGACAAGATTACAGAGATGGAGAACACATCAGTGGTCACTAGGGACTAGGGAGGAGGATAGGAGATGACCATGAAGGAGTAGCTGCTGGAGCTCCTTGGGGGTGAGAGTAGAGTTTGTATCCTGATTGTGATGGTAGTCACACATATCTCTACAAGTGACAAAAATTTAATACAACTATGCACACATACAAAAGTGCATGTAAAAACTGGTAAAATCCAAACCATTCTGGACTCTAATAAAGTAGCAATGTGTATTTACTGGTTTGTTAATACACTTTAGTTATGTAAGCTGTTACCATAGGGGAAGTTGGGTGAAGGATACAAGGAATCAGCTGGACCACTCTGTACTATTTTTGCGACTTCTTTTAAGTCTATAATTCCAAAATTAAAAGTTTAAAAAATAGTAAGGGTAATATAGGTTAAAACTCCCGAAGTGCAGAATAAATGTTAGAAGCTCTCAGCATCCAGAAGAGATAAAATTCCCACCCAGTTTTCTTGAGTGGTCAAGAAAAACTTCAATTCAATGGGTAGTTATTCAGTACCTATCCCATGATGAATGCCAGACATCATGCCAGGCAGTAATGGGGCATTCAAAGACAATGGTCCTATTCTCAAGAAGTTATGAATCAAGAGGGTAGGGAGGTGGGGTGAGGATGTGGGGAAATGCCCACTGGTAGTGGTGGCACCCAAGTAGACTTACTGTAAGCTGGATCTTGGTCAGGACTCCATTTATTATGTGGCCCTCCGTGGGACGGTTTCTTCCCTCCCCTATAAGGTCTATCACACTGTCAGCTGGGTTATGCTGTGACTTAACCTTAATTTCAAGCCATGTAAGGGAAGGTAAAGGCTGATCCTGGAGGTACCTGTTGCCTTTGGGAGAGAGGCCCTTGCACTGTTATCCAAAACAGGAGAACACTAGCTCTTACTAGCAGGGCTAGGCCACTTCCATGCGCTCTGAAGGTTAAGCAGAGTCGGCAAATTTACAATATGCTAGGGTGGCCACATAAGTGTCTCCAGCCCGCATGTCAGGGTCCTAGGTTTTTCCCACCAAGGTCTTGACCCTGACATAACAGAACTGCTTAGTTTGGTATCTGTCCTCGGCTAAAAGAGATTGGTACTTCTTTCATTGTAAAAAAGAAGCCTGCTGGCTTTCACACTAGCCTTTCAGTCGCCTGTTACTGACGTATGGTGGTTGACACCTTTCTGGAGACCACTAGTAGGGCTTAGTAAAACCATTCCATACATTTATCCATACAGTTCTATCAACCCCATTCCTCTCAAACATCTCCCATGTCTACCAGTGCAACCCCCCACTTCACCAACAGATGAATTAACAGTTGGGCCACCACCTCATCCCAGGGGATGTCCGTGCTCCACCCCCACCTATGGTCAGTCTTGGGATAAGTGATCCAGCTCCAAACCCTACCTTAATGCTTGCTTTCATGGCCATTCCCTGTACCAGCTATCACAGGTTGGGTTCTCCAGAAGCACACACTGATAACAAGTTTAGGGTACAAGTGTTTATGATAGCTCAATGCCTGTGAAAGGAAGAAGGCATAAGCAGAATTGGGCAGAGGGAAAACTCAAGTTGCATGCAGGCCCTTCAAAGGCCTGGCCAACCCGGCGGAGAGCTCTAGAGCAAATGTACCAGAGTTGTCCTTGTCATGTAGCAATGGCAGCGCCTTTACACCCTCACCTCACCAGGCCACCAGATGTGGATGCCCTGACAAGGGCACAACCTTGGGTGGGACAGATCCTGGCAGCTGAGATGGATTTTGAGGGAACTGACAGCTGGACGCTGCCTGCTGACAGCCCCACAGCTGACAACAAGTCCTGCCCTGAAGGGAGAGGAGGGTGATGAAGAAATCAAACTCGTTTTGGCTGATGACAAACTTCCTCTCCACGAAGAGCTGAAGCATGGTTAGGATTTCAACTGAAAAAAGAGAAGGGAGATACTTTCCTCTGGGAGAAAGCACTTGAAGGCTTTCCAGAAGACAGGAGATGGAGGTAGCCCCACAAGAGAAGCTGTGCTCTGGGCTTGGGACATGGTCTGGAGGTCGCCCGCTCAGAGTCACCTTCAGTGGACTAGACACTCTTGACACTCACCATCTATTTGATTCTCTCTTTTGAAAAGTAGTTCAGACTATTGTTCTTGAGTAAGCCCTACAGAGCTCTGTGGGCACAGTCTACAAAAAGGGGACTCCCAGAAGTTCCCCAGGTAGAACCTGTAACACTACCAAAGTTCGTGGGAGAAATCTCTTTTCAAAAACTGTGGTGGCTTGCTATTTCACATCACTTCTGAAAAAACAGAGGGAGATGCCCCTCGACTCCCTGCAGAAAGCCCTGGTACTAGGATAGCACATCACCACTTCTGACGAGCTACAGGCCTGAGTCCTGGAGGTCTCCCCACCTCTCTGAAGCGAACTGGGGTGGCAAAGTCTCACTGCGCTGTTAATACAGAGAGAATGAAGGGACACCAGAATAACACTTTGACCATCATCTACACATCCCTTCGAGTGTCCTGAAAGAACTACTTCATTGCCTATTCTGAGAGTACTAAAAATTAGGTCCCTCATAAAGAAGTCAGTTCCTCCTATCCATGATTTGAGAAAAGACTAATCAGAAGGGGAATTTCTTTTCCTTTTTGTTTGCTTCCAATTACACCTGAATCCAGATACACACAGTCCTTGTGACACTCCCTCAGTTCCAGTCTCCTTCCAGAGGTGACCACAGTCAGTGTTTATCTTTTTAAATCTCTCTCTATGCATGCACATACCTAGATGCGCACAGATGGAAATAATTTTTGTGGAAGTATTTTTTAAAACATATGTCCGTAATACCCTGAAACTCACATTTTTCACACATCAATAGGTCTTGGAAATCTTCCCTCACAGCAGTGTGGTGGCTTTGTAATGCAGCGATTTGGCAAGGCTCAAGTACTCTCCGGATTTCCCTTCCCTGTATGTTTCCAGTTAAAATGGGCTAGGAGACATTTCTGCTGAGATGTGGAGGGCATATGTGATGCAGCAACTATGTTTCTTTTAATTCTCGGAAGGTGAGAGCAGGGTCACCGGGTGCTTTTGCAGAGCACGCACATTGCCTTTCTCTACCCTTTATCAGCTGCTCTGCCTTGTCCCATGTCCTCTGCCAACTCCTCCGTCTCCTGGGCTTGGTGAGCTTCTCCTGAAGGTTCACAGTTGGAGGCAGTGAGGCTGATGTAGATTTTAGTGGGCTCCAGCTGGTCCTTGCTCCCCCCACCACTTCATTTACATTGCTCTTCTCTACCTGCCTGGCCTGTGGACTTCAAGCTCCAGCTTCAGATGAGAAAAAACCACCTTACAAAGACTGTTCAACCAGCTCTTCCAGTTGTGTAAAGTCAAATACCCATCACGCACACATACACGCAAACGTACATCGTACCTCCTAGTGCTTCCTCTTCTCTAACTGAACCAATAAGAATGCATAACTGTACTTCGTTCTTCATTCTTTTTAACTACCATGCAAATACCATTTTACTTAATTCTTCTACTGAAGGACCTTGGGGAAGATCCACTTTGTCACTCTTGTAAATTATGCTGTATGAAGCAACCTTCTTCAAAGTTCTTCTTTTTTTATTTTAAACCACATCTGTGATTATTTCTCCAGGACAGAGAAATGAAACTGAGGACTCCAAAAGTTGACACATTTTACATTTTAGCAGGGAAGCTACCTGTGCCTGGAACCAACATAGGTAGAGAACAGTGACACAGTCGTTTTGGTCTCCTTCCCAACATAGATAGAAACACACCAGGTAGCAATTAATCAGTCCTGATAAAGACCTTTCTGGAGTTCAGTGGCGTGGTTGGCACTAACACATACTCGACATGGGAAGGCACATAGTAAGTGTCGTAGTTGGATTATTAGCCTCAATTCTTTACCCTCCTACATCAGGAGTAGCACACATCCATACCTTCACCATGTGTTCATGAATGGCAGAACGTGCCTCCCACCCTTGACTTTGGGCTCAGTCTTGTGACTTGCATTAGCCAATTAGATATTTCATATGCGAAGTGAGCAAAACTTCAAATATGATGGTGCAACTGAGCTTGACTTACTTTTTGACCATGAAAAGAATGTGCCTCAGGTATCTCCCAATTCTAGGAGTATGAGAGACATGGGGTGCAGATCTGCAGACTGCACAACCCACGGCCTGGAGCTGAGACCAACAGAGCCTAGCTTAGAGCAGCCAAACCCTGGTGGCCCACAGACAGATCAGAATCACACATAGCATCACATCTTTATAGTCTCCTCAATTTGGAACAGGTCCTCGGCCTTCACAACCTCAACGCTTTCGAAGACTACAGGTCAGTTATTTTGTAGAACATTAATTTGGTCCTTATGATTGAATTCTGGTTATGCATTTTGGCAAGAATATTAGAGAAGTGAGGCTGCATTCTTACTGCATTCTATCAGTGGAGTGTGATTTCAGTTTGTTCCACTGCAGATGACGTTCACTTTGATCATTTGATTAATATAATGTCTACCTGACTTCATTGTAAAGTTACTCTTTTCCTCCTCTGAATTTAAAAACATCTTGTGGAGAGAAAGTTTGAAACTATGTAAATACTCATTTATGAAATTATACTGGTATGTAGTCATACTTTCCTAATTCAGTCATTGGGTTATAATCCCTCCCTGCCATTATTGATCATCATATTGTCCCAGACTTGGCCAGTAGGAGCCTTTTTAAGCTGGCTTCTGTGTCCACTTCACATTTCCCCATTATATTTTGAACACATCCTTGCTTTCTGACACAAGATGTTCTAGGCTCTTCTTGTACTTTCTATGACCTAATGTAGGAATCACCATTTCGCTGGAGTCCCTAGTTCCTGCTAGTGGAAAGTGATATTTAGAAGCCAAGATCTGGGTGCTAGGTGTGTTCATTGCTATTGAGGTGTCCTTATTCCCAAAACTCTGTGGACATTTATACCTAACTATGTATCATCTACCTATCTATGTATTTAAAGCCATGAGTTCTGATAGATAACCCCAATTCCAACCCAACACTACAGAGTTTGACTTTTCTCCCTCTCCATAATCCTAACTCTCTTCTCTCACAGTGAGAAACCTAGCTCTCGTTAAGTCGTAACGAATTTATTTATTTAATAACTCTCCCCAATATCATCAATCTGTCATCACCATCCTTACCCCTGGATACTCTTCTTACCCTTTGACTCCCGTGCTGGACAACCCCCACCCACATGAGCATGTTCCTCACTCTGCTGGGACCCTGACCCCTCCTACCAGGTCCTGCATAGATACCTTACTAACTCTACAAGCACACCTTGGAGATACTGGTTTGGATGCAGACCACTTCAAAAAAGTAAATACCACAATAAAGCAAGTCAATTCAATGTTTTGGATTCCTAATACATACAAGTTATGTTTACACTTTACAGTCGTCTATTAAGTATGAAACAGCATTATATCTAAAAAAGCAATGTATATACCTTAGCTGAAAATAATTATTGCTAAAAAATGTTAACCATCATCTGAACTATCAGCAACTTAAAATCTTTTTGCTGGTGGAGGGTCTTGCCTGGATGTTGATGGCTGCTGACTGATCAGGGTTGTGGCTGCTGAAGGTTGGGGTGGCTGTGGTAATTTCTTAAAATAGGACAGTAATGAAGTTTGCTTCATCAATGGATTCCTCTTTGCACAAAGGAGTCCTCTGTAGCATGCGCTGCTATTTGACAGCATTTTACTCACTGTAGAACTTCTTTCAAGATTGGCATCAATCTTCCCAAACCTTGCTGCTGCTTTACCAACTAAGCTTTTGTAATATTCTAAATATTTTTGGGGGGGTGCAGAAGGAGAGGGAGAGAAAGAATCTTAAGCAGTCTCCATGCCCAAAGCTGGGCTCCATCTCACAACCCTGAGATCACAACCTGAGGAGAAATTAGGAGTCAGATGCTTAACCAACTGAGCCACTCGGCTGCTCCTAACTCTTTTGTTGCTATCTCAACAATCTCCAGAGCATCTTCACCAGTAGATTTCACTCGAGAAACCACTTTCTCTGCTCATCCATAAGCAGCAGCTCCTCGGGGCGCCTGGGTTGCTCAGTCAGTTAAGCATCTGCCTTCAGCTCAGGTCATGATCCCAGGGTCCTGGGATCGAGCCCTGCAGGGAGTCTCTTCTCCCTCTCCTTTTGCCTCTTCCCTCTGTTCATGCTCGCGCTTTCTCTCTCTCTTTCTCTCTCTCAAATAAATAAATAAATCTAAAAACATAGAAAAGCAATGATGAGGACTTAGCATTTGTAGAATGGCTTTCTCATACACTAAAAAAAAAAAAAAGAAATAGCTCCTCATTTACTAAAGTTTTATGATGAGATTAAACCAATTCAGTCACATATGCAGGTGCTACTTCTAATTCTAGTTCTCTTGCTATTTACTTCTACCACATCTATAGTTACTTTCTCCACTGCAGTCAGGAATTCCTCACAGTCGTCCATGATGATTGGAATCAACCTCTTCCAAACTCCTGTGAATATTTTGACCTCTCCCAGTGAATCGCAAATGTTCTAAATGGCATCTAGAATTGTGAATCCTTTCTAGTAGGTTTTCCATTTGCTTTGCTCAGACCCACCAGAGGAATCTACCTCTGGCAGCTATAGCCTTATGAAATCTATTTCTTAAAGAATAAGATTTGAAAGTCAAAATGACTCCTCGATCCATGCACTGCAGAACGTATGCTGTGCTAGCAGCCATGAAAACAACATTAATCTCCTCGTACATCCTCATCAGAGCTCTTGGGTGACCAGGTGCACTGTCAATGAGCAGTAGTACTTTGCAAGGAATCTTTTTTTCTGAGATCTCAACAGTGGGCTTAAAATATTCAGCAAGCCATGTTGTAAACAGATGTGCTGTTATTCAGGCTTTGTTGTTACATTTACACAGCACAGGCAAAGTAGATTTAGCATCATTCTTAAGGGCTCTAGGATTTTTGAAACAGTCAATGAGCACTGGTTTCACCTTAAAGTCACCAAATGTATTAGCAGTTAGGAGTCAGCCTATGCTTTGAAGCCACACACTGACTTCTCTTCTCTAGCTGTCAAAGTCCTAGATGGCATCTTCTTTCAAGAGAGGGCTATTTGGTCTACACTGAAACCCTGTTGTTTGGTATAACAACCTTCATGAATTATCTTAGCTAGATCTTTCTGGTAAGTTGCTACAGCTTCTCCATCAGCACTTGCTGCCTCACTTGTACTTTTATGTTATGGAGACAACTTTCCTCCTTAAACTTCTGAACCAACCTCTGCTAGCTTCAAACTTTTCTTCTGCAGCCTCTCTCAGCCTCCACAGAATTGAACAGAGTTAGGGCCTTGCCCTGGGTTAGGCTTTGGTTTAATAGCATGTTGTGGCTGGTTTGATCTTCTCTCCAGACCACTAAAACTTTCCCTGTATCAGCAATAAAATTATTCCACTTTCTTATCATGTATATGTTCGTGGGGGTAGCACTTTTAATTTACTTTAACAACTCTTCCTTTGCATTCACAACTTGCCTGTTTGGTGCAAGAGGCCTAGCTTTTGACCTTTCTTGGCTTTGGTTATACCTTCCTCATGAAGCTTAATCATTTCTAGCTTTTGATTTAAAGTGAGAGACATGCTACTCTTCTTTTCACTTGAATATTTAGAGGCCACTGTAGGGTTATTATTTGGCCCAATTTCAGTATTGTTATGTCTTGGGGAATAGGGAGGCCTGAGGAGAGGGAAAGAGATGGGTAAATGGCTGGTCATTGGAGCAGTCAAAATACACACATTTATCCATTAAGTTCATGGCCTTATATGGTTGTGGTTCCTGGAACCCCAAAACAATTACAATAGTAATATCAAAGACTACTGATAATGGATCACCATAACAAATATAATAATGAAAAAGTTTGAAATATTGTGAGAATTACCAAAATGTGACACAAAGACACAAAGTAAGCAAATCCTGCTGGGAAAATGGTGCCAAGAGACTTGTTCAACAATGGTGGGACTGCCACAAACCTTCAATTTGTGGAAAAAAAAAAAAAAATGCAGTAGCTGTGAAGTACAATATAGTGAAGCATAATAAAATGAGGTATGCCTATAAATGGACTCAGATACCTCCTAATAGGCCTCTCCTCCTCATGGGCATCCTCCCTTCCCACCCAAGGTCTGTCTTCCCATCTTCTCACATCTGGGTTCTCCCTGTACCACTTAGCCACATTCTATACCCTTCGAAGGCTCTGATATCCCTCCTCCTTTGATGCCTTCTTGTTCCTTTGGTTTCTGACTCTCCATGCCAGTCTTTCTGCATAGATATATTCTGTACCCCATTCAAACTCCAACATCATTGTGAACCACAGCAACTCTCCCGAGTGCCTCCCTTGCTTTGTCCCACCTGATGGCTTTAGGACCGATCTGTTCATGAAAGGATGGGAAAATACAGGATGGGAAGGGAAGCCCATCTGGCTGCCAGGTGAAGAACAGACTGTAGGAATGCATGAGTAGAAGGAGAGACACCAGTTGAGAGGCTGTTACAACAATCCTAGTGAGATCATGGAGACTCTGTAGCAATGGAGAAAGTGAGAAATGATCTTATTCTAGATATATTCTAAAGGCAAAGCCAATAAGACATGCTGATAAAATACTTGGGAACTCAAACAAGTATTTATTTTTCATTATCTTTAATCAAGTTTCTCTAGTTGTAAGAAGCAGAAACCTATTCTAACTAGCTTAAGCAAAGAAGATGAATTTATAAGGATTGTAACTCTCTTAGGTCTATCTCTCAGAACCCAAAGGCAGAAGTAGCCAGGCCTCATGATGGGCAGGAACCAAGACCTAAAGAACCACCTGGAACCAGGACAGGCACTCTTCCTCTCTCTTTAGTCACATGATCACCTGTGTATGCTCTTCTGTACATATCTGCTCCATTCTCTTCTCTTGGCAGATCTCCTTCCTCTGTTCACACACACAGCAGAAGACAGTGATGATGATCCCGAGCTCCTGTTTCATATGCCCCATTCAAAAGTAACGAGAACCAACTACTGTCTGGTTCCCAGTCCCAAATTCCCAGGGAAAGAAACTGAGTAGTTCACTGTGGGTCAGCAATCTACCTCTTATGGCGAGGGAAGCAAGGTTACAGAGTAAAAACTTGGCTCCTGGACCTATTCTTGATGGGGAAGGGGTCACTTCTTGGGGATTAGGGGTTAATGGGCAGGTCAGACACACCCCCAAATGTCACCTATTAATCTATCAAATGCAAAGGACTGAGTAGCTGCTGTGAGTTACACAGAAACAGGTCAGACACAACCTGTATCTTCAAGCCAACAATCTCCAATGAGAATGAAGATATGAAACCATAAGAAAATGATTCAAGACAGGTAGGTCATATGGCAGGAGCTCTGAAAAGCGCTGGTGGCCTTCAGAAACGGAAAAGCCCCACCCACAGCAGGCTCTAATCAGCAGGATCTCAGTTACCGAAACTGAGGCCGGTGGGGGAAGAGGGAGGGAAGAGAAAAGTCTGTGGTTATTTTGCACTGGACATGACAGGCCTGGCAGAGGCCCTGTGAGCCATGCCGTCCTCTGATTCTGCAGGCAGTGGGCCTCTAACAAGACCTTGGATCCCCTCACCACTGATTTATGGCTTGTGCAGTCAGCAAATTTATACCCTCTGTGGCTTTGTTTTTTTAGCACTGCTTCTCCCAAGAGCTGGCTTCATACCTCAGACATATAAATCTGTTAGAGGGTGGTATATAGCCCAAGAGGTCTTTCCCAGGTGGGCGAGATATTGTTCTCATCTATAGATTCTTTCAGAGTCCTCTCAGTATGACCCCCACCTCCACTCCCATGCATTCAACCTATCTTTATTCACTGAAAAAAACAACCCAATCTATAATTCCAGTGTCGCTGGGAGATGAGGCCTAGCTCCCTCCTAAAGTTCTTAAATGTTCGCTGAGCCCCCCAATTGTTGTTAGCCCACAGGCTTGGAGAGTCAATCCAATTTGCTAATTTTGCTAATACCCGCCTGCTATAGTTACTTCTACCATCTCTAGGACCTTGGCTAAAGGGGCTACATGACAAAACAGAGGTAGAATGCTGTTACAACTAATTCCAGTTGTCATTCAAATCTTACATGTTTAGAATCACATTTACTCTAAAGCGATCCAGTGCTAGGG